>OZ022414.1:30842831-31475331 GCA_963989365.1 Rhimphoctona megacephalus | reverse complement strand
ATGTAACAACCTCTGTGCATGTATACAATTATCAGATCTCTTACACAAATATCGGCAAATCGGAAGCATCTATCACTGCATGTATAATGGTACAATGGGCCTCTAATGAAGTCGTATTGCCTCTATTGAAGCAGAGCTCCATTGTTGTGCAGTTTATCGATCAATCAAGGGAAAAACTATGCTATTACCGCATGCTGTAAGATACCTTTCGACTTATGCACCCCACGACTATACAATCATAAGTTACTCATAGAATTAGAACACCCATGTGATACTAAATGCAGAGCGTAGCGATTTCTACCTTCCCCGTTTTCCAGACACTCAACGACCTAATTTCAATAAAACCGCGAAGCTCTGTGCATAAATTTATGAAGCGTTACGCGGTTGCCATCCAACTTCCGGTAACGTAACGTTACATTACATCATGCATATATACATTTACTGATTACACAATGGCACAGCATGACGTTGAAAATGTATTTGCGGACACGTATATACATATATATGGACGTATATCGTCTGAATAATTAAGTTAGGACGACCGATAACGTGCAACAGAGAGGACGTTTTAGTCGTCCAGTCGAATTTTCTTGTCGAGCACGATTCCGTGAGTGGGAAAGCCCAGCCGCGTAATAATTGATCGTCAAAGTAGGATGCTGCGGTGAAGGCTCGTGGTTGCATTCGTGACCACGCAAATTGCATTGCGTTAGTATATCTATGTTTACCCCGTTAAAATTCTCCATCCTCTGTACCTGTTTTGTTCACCATACCATGTGTCTATCCATCCACGGTAATAAATGTATCGATGTGGTCTCGTTGGTGCTGACGCAAGAGAGACAAAGAAATTGAGAAAGGGAAAATTGTTTATACATCGCATTTCAGATTATTGAATTATTCAAATTTATTTTTGTAACGAATCAAATTTAGTGATGATGAACCTATATTCATGTGGTAACGGCGAACTATTTTTCACTATTTTTTTGATATTAGTCTGCTTATTTTCAAATATTTTTTAGCTATTTTCATTTGTATTCATAAGTTTTCGAACTGAGATGTACTTATGAATTATTCAAATGCGATAATATTTTGATGTTGACAAGTTATACACAAATTGGTGAGATTTGAAAATGAAGAATTATTGCATTTTGCGAACGTTCAAAGTTCATCCATTAATAAATGCTACACGCAATTGATGATCATGAATTTTGAAGTAATAAGAGAGAATTAGTCAATGTTTGTAGTAGCTTAAACTTAGCTGCTAAGAGTGTCTATAATATATCTGGTACTGAAATGTTTCATCTACTGGGAATTGAGTCATTTTAACAAAGAATGGCTCGAATTTGTCAGAGAATCCTGAAAATTTACAATTCATATTCTTATTATCTCTTACATTGTATTCAAAAGTCTCTTGGATTTTTAATTGTTGAAAAACTTATCACTTGCGAAATAATTATTAATCCTATTTCATAAGCTTTTTTTTTTGGCATTTTCACCTTCGAATGATCCATCTTTGCAAATTTCTGAGGAGAAAACTGGCCAGTATAGACACGAGACAAATTTATTCGATCCAGTTAAAATATTGCGTATTATTATCGCAGAAAATAGCTTCACTTTATGTAACTAAACAGAATGGGTTTTTCCCAAGTAAATGCTTAAATCTTATACTTAAATAAATTACAAATTGGAGAAATAAATCGATATACAGTACATACGTCATATCTATATGAGAAAACACATTACAAATAAATTATCATTGTTTACTATGATAGGAATGCGCATTTCCATTCCTTTGGGAGAATTATTGCTACAGTTTATTCGTGATGTATTGTAGAAGTACTGTCTTTAGAGGCTTCGATCGTTTAATACAGTATATACATAAATAAATTTATATAATTGACACTATGTAAAAGACCAATTTATAAACCTATGACTCTTCTCATTTCCATAGACCATTAATAATAGCAGTAGAAAACTCCACTTTACAAATGCTAATTAAAAGCAAAAGAAAATCTATTAAACAGCAAGTGGGTACTTCATGAAACTTGATTCAATTTTAGAACGACCAAGAATTGCCACTAACTATTTCCCATAGTGCATGACAGTAAAATTTTATTCACATATTACAGCGTGTACCAACTAACGAATGATTGCTTAAAACTCTTACCCTGTACGAAGCATCAATTGGTATTTCATTTTACATTTCAGCACATACACGGGAAACATAACAAAGTTTTTTTTCCAATTTCTAAGAGATTTTTTTTGCCGCCCGCTATGTCAACTGTTGGTAGTTCGCGGTACCCTTGCGTTCGACGGCCTTTTCAAATATGCAGATAGATCCCCGGGGAAGTTCCAGGCGTCACGAGCTTCGACTCTTTCCTCCATTCGCTCTCTCTCTCTCTCTCACACACACACACACACACACACACACACACACACACACACACACACACACACACACACACACACACACACACACACACACACACACACACACACACACACACACACACACACACACACACACACACACACCCTCTCCCCTCTCTCTCGCTCCCTCTTTCTCACTCAGTCTGCTCTTATACTCTTCTGGATACAGGTGTATGAGCAGCGTGAGGAGCGTGTTTTGGAAAGCTTCAAACGTTCTCACTTGCGTATTCTCGCTTGCTACATCATTCTTGCGGTAACGAACCATTACGTATATGTGCGTGCGACGCCATATACAATTTTCCATATACATGTCCATATACAGTGAGCTCGCTATCAGACGGGTGTAAATCGGATAATTCTATTCGTTAAATTCAGAGATTTACATCCTTTGGATCGCAAGCAAGATCGATCTACATTTGTGATACGTTAAGTACGACGACGTATTCTGTTCACTCGATATATCGGCTTTGCCAAGCGCGACTTGTCTATCTCCTTTTCAGTGACCACAGCCATAGAAGGATATGTTCAAGCTCCTGTCCCATCAACGTTTAGCCTTTCACGTCATTACCCATTCAAGCCTCATATCCGACATTATCGTGAGTGTGTTATCGAATCATTTAGCATGCTACTATAGTGATTATAAAAGCGATAGTATATATCAATTATTCTGAGTAGTCTGTCAAAGCAATCTTAATAAGGCGATGCGCGAGTTAACCATCAAAACTGAAGTCAAAACGGCTTCAATATTTTTCGTGAATTTTTATATCGCAGAAGTATTCGGAAAAACGTTATTTGGAATAACTGGACTGCAAATTTTAATCCAAAAAAATATATAGGGAGGGGGGGGGGGGATCGGGAAAAGCGGAACACAGGGGCTAAGTAAAACACCCCCCTCGCCCGAAAAAAGTGAAATTTCTTTTTTCAGTGCAAAACTGATAAATTCGATCATTTGACTCAGGAACATGCTTTGAACAGTTAGTATTCATTGAAACGATTGATATTTCTATCATGAAAATTAAAATATATTTATTAACAAAAAAATGAATATTCAGTCAAAAACAGTAGTAACAGTGCTGTAAGCATATTTGAAAGTTGTTAATTGTTCATTAGACTGATGCAAAATGTTTTTATTTTTTTAATTTTATTGCTCCTATTCGTGTTTTCTTTGGATATTGATGAAAAAAATCTCTGTTAAAAAATGATCTCAATTGCTCAATATTTGGAGCCGAGTCTTTCGACTTTTATTGATGTTTTAATTCTACAACAATAAAAACATTTCTAAACAGAAATGTTTTCTTTTTGACAACACCATTTTTTTTAAGTTCCTTGGTTCCTCTCGTGTTGTCTTTAAATATTGATGATGAAAGATAAATGCGGTTGAAAAATATTGTAATTATGAATAATTTTTGTGCGACCTAACCTGTTTTCTTCTGGTATTGCTGAAATAAAAGTACCGTTAACAAATGAGTTTAATTCTTAAGATCTGGGGACAGTACAACTCTATTCATAATTTCTCTATTCTTAACTACCTCTATGGTAAATATCTTTATTCCAAAACATCTCTATTCATAAATATCTCTATGTTTAAATAACTCTGTGGGTAATAAAGTCTATTCTTAAATAACTTTATTCTTAAATATCTCTATTCAAAAAATATGTATATTCCGAAAGATCACTATCTTGAAATATATTTATTCTAAAACATCTCCATTCATAAATGTGGTCAAAAAATCTCTCTTCAAAAATATCTCTATTCATTGACATCTGCAATCTGAAACAACTCTATTCATAAATATCTCTACGTCAAGACATCTATCTTCAATTGTTAATTGTCCCACATGAAGAGAGATGTGTTACATGTCATGTTTTGATATTGACATTCATGAATAGAGATGTTTTGGAATGAAGATATTTATCATAGAGTTATTTAAGAATAGAGATATTATGAATAGAGTTGTTGTACTGCTGATCTGGAAGATGCCTATTTTGACTTGTTATAATTTTATTTGAGGGTACCTTCCTATTATATTTGTCAAAATAATCGATTTTTTTCTTCGAAATTCTCCCTATCTCGCCATAGCGCTGCCCCAAATAATTAATTTTTGTCCATCAATTTTTTTTATAAACAAACGAACGTAAAAAGTCCGAGTTTTTTGCAACTCTATTTTTACACCATTGTTAAAAATCGTGGAAATTTTTGTCGTTTTTGCTCCTTTTTGCAATAACCATCCTTACGTGGTTCAATTTTTTTCTTGGTATTTTTCCTCGTCCCTCGAGTTATGTCTTTTTTGGACGTCGTAAAAATGATGAATTATGTCGTGTATTTTTTTATGAAAAAATCTCTTTAAAATCTTGTATTTTTCAACTGATTTGGTGCGAGGATAAAACGGTCTCAAAAATGGCATCAAATTATCATATTACAGTCACTACAGACGCCGGTGAAAATTGACGAATTAAGGTCATTTTTGGACAGAATTTTTATATAATCGATCTCTAAAGGAAAACTTAGTAGGTGCCCAAAAATAAAAATTTTTAAAATCGTGCGATTGAAAAAATAGAAATAAAAGTTGGATTACATCTCTGAAAATAGAGCTAGTGAGATTACTTTTTAATATAATTTATTTTTCATCAATATCTAAAAAACCATGCACAAGAGAGAACAAGGAAGTTAAAAAAGGGTGTTAAAAAAAACAATAAAAGTCAAGAGAGTCACCTTTAAACATTGAGCAATATTGAGTGCATTTTTAAACAGATTTTTTTCATCAATATCCAAAGAAAACACGAATAGGAGCAAGAAAATAAAAAAAAAAAAAAAAATTTCGCACCAGTCTATGGTGTGAAATGTTTCAGTCATGAACAATTAATAATTTTCAAACATGCTTACAGTACTGTTAGTAGTGTTCTTATGCCAATCAGATATTCACATTTTCGTTTAGCAGCAAAATAAATTTTTGTTCCTACAAATTTTCGTTGAACATTCATTTTTTTATTAATAAATATATTTTAATTTTCATGTTAGAATTATCAGTCATTTCAATACATACTACTTTTTTAACGCATGTCCTGAGTCAATTGATCGAATTTTTTAGTTTTCCACTGAAAAAGAAATTTCACTTTTTTCGGGGGGTTGTTCCGCTTTGCCCGACCCTCTCCTATCTTAGATTGAGTGAGGCATTCAAACAATTTGAAGACCTCTTTTCCGTTATTTTCGAATTTTAATTCGATGTCACGTGAAAACATGTCCACTAATCGAAAATCTAATGCGATTTTACGCATCTAATATAATTTTTTCCTACCAATGGTTTGGTTTTTTTTTCGACCCCCGCAAATATGAGAACTTGTAATATGAGCTAAATTATTTTGCGTATTTATTGTCGAAATTTTTATTCCACACCTATACATTGAATATGACGAAAGAAAAATCGTGGAAAAATGAGTTTTGTTATTTTTACTGTTGTCTAATATTTTTTTACAGTGCTCGGAAAAAACATGTATATGTATATATTCAAGTTGTTCAAAGTAAGCGTTCGTCGAATAATTCATATCCTAATAAAAATTGGTAACATGATCGAAAATTACTCACCGTGCTCGCCATTGTAATTTATTCTTTTGCCGTCTTCTCGTCGCCACATTACATAGGGCTCAGGATATCCTTTCGCCTTGCAGGTTAACGTGACGTTCGACGCTTCTCTCACTACCATATCCGTGCTAGTTTCCTTTTCGATTATTGACGGTGGAACTGATCACGAAAAAAAGAAAAGACAATTTTTTAAATTTATGTCATTAAAAAAAAACATATAAAAGAGATAATTGGATTTCTTCTGAAGAACCAAGTTACGGCTTTAAACATAGCGATCATATATAATAATTTTACAATGAACTGTTTCTATATTATTATATGTTTCATATTTTAAATAGAATGCTTTATTTCTTAAAGTATTCCTTTTGCGGAGGATTGTAGTTTTAGGGCGCATAACCAGGGCCCTCCACAATTGTTCATAAATGAGAGTGGAACTTTGTAAAAAAAGGTTGTAAAAAATTATTACTCTGAACTGTAAACAGTAATAGAATATTTCTGCTTAATTGTGTAAATTATGAAACTGTCAACGGGACAAACTACAATTATTATATTTGGATTAAAAAAAATAGTGAAACATAAGTGAAAATGCGTATAAAGCACGCAGGTACTTTGGAAAAAATGTAAGCCAATTTGTAACGGGAACAAGAAAGTATAGTCATAAAAATGTTATAAAAACTGCCGAAGAAAACATTACCCCTTGAATGTCATGATTACGAAAAATTCTTTGAAAATCACATTTTTCCACTAAGTGCTATCGTAAATATTTTTTTTTACATTTGATAAATCGCTGGTTTCATCGTCCCTACGCCATCTTTAGAGTTTTTTGTATCCATAGGACAGTGTATGTCAAACATCGAGAGTTATTTGCTATATGAATTATTAAAGAGTAATATAGGCAGCAGGTCAACTCCATAAAGTGTCGCATAAATTAGACGATTTTCAAAGTCATAATTTTTTAGTAAAATTTCGGTCACCTAGCTCCATATTTTTCCAGTAGAATGACACATGTATTTTTAATTCATTGTACAAAACGATCTGTTAATTGTAAAATATTCGGGTTCGTGAAAGGAATACCTTAAAATTGCAGTCAGCGATATTTCAATCCACTCACCAACCACCTGGAGATATCCTTCTATACTTCGCATAGGATCCGTGTTAATCTGACACATGTACCATCCTCGATCGACTTCTTGCGCTTCCTTGATGTGAAGATACCAGGAGCGATGATCGTTGTAGGTCAATGATATACGAGGATTTTGAGTTATGACGTTGTCGTGAATCGACAATATCGTTTGCGTGTCAACCCGGACCCAGGCTACCTGTAAATATTCATTACAACAATGAAAAAAACGGTATTATTCATTTAGAAAATCCGGAATCGTTTCTATAATACAATACTACTCAAAACGATTAAAGGCACCAACCTTTCGGCATCAAATCTTAAGTCATTATTCAAAAAAGTGAGGACAAACTTGAAATTCGCGCAACTCTTCAATAGTCAAGAAAAATTCTTGATCCTTTATGAACTAATAACTTTAACAAAGTGACGTTCATACAAAAATGGCCTGAAAATTTGATACTTAAACAATAATTCTTTAATTGTGTGGAGTATTATATAATCATCATAACGTAAGCTCTCCGAATAAAAATCTTATCAGTTCAGGTATTCTTTCTTTGACAGAAAAAGTGTGTAGAATATTTTTAAAAAATATATATTTTTTCTGAATAAATGTTTCATAGTTATATTTTCTCTTGATTTGAAATCATCGTTCATCTAAATGGTGAACTTTTTTTATAGGAAAGAGCAATGCATATAATGAATATTCCTGCAAGCATTCACTTTTTAGATCCCTTTGATTAATTCTTCATTTTCATACCGAGGTCTAAGTATACGTAATATATATGCATAATATATATATCCACTTCGGCTCGCTTGTTTTTTAACCCTTCGTCCTTCGTTTATCTGCTTCTCTCCCACTCACACAGTTTGTATTATCGTTCTCGTATTTATATTGTGGTTTCACAAGGTTTTCACAATTCAGCTATCAGGATTTTTCATCTTTTTCAACACCTGTTTATATTCCTTAATCTATTAACTTACTAAGGGAAGAAAGAGAGGGAAAGGTAGATAAGGATATCGAGAAACGTTATCTTGTATTATCAACTGTATTCATGTGGATCTCGTGTGGATTTTACCGAATGAGGAACGAACCGCATCGTCGAGAACTTCTGATAGAATAGCCTCACAGTTGGCAATCCGCAAATAAGCAAAATAGGGTCCACAAACGCCTTTCAATGCAAACTGTCTAATTCTCAATACAGATGTTAGCAGGTATGTATCAGATACCACCAATTCCTGATATACATCTCTACACGTGTATACATTTGAAACCTACATGATATCTTCGGTTTTCAATCTTCCCAATTTCGTCGAAAACTGGTGTTTATGAAAAAGAAAAAAAACGAAATGTCATTCTTGTAGTTTCGTATATACAGACATGTGAACGAATCAATTGGGAAGGATTTTCTTGCAATACACTTTTTTTTCACTGCTATTACATCGAATATGATCAAGTTTGGCGAGAGACGCATTCATTTTTGTCAAGACTCAGCTTCTCAAAGAAAATTATTCAATTTATGTATATTGAGAGATGCGATTCACAGATACAAGATCATTTGAAAGTTAAAATACCTTCCGCCTAGAAATTTGTTAGGATTTGCCTGTTTGGGATCAGACCGTGATCAAGCTGCATAACGGACGAGCCTATTCTGAAACGCTTGATCCGATCGTAATCAGGCTTTCTACAATAACGGATTAATCAGGTTAGTCTGAAATGGTCACGATAATTATTTCTCAAAAAAATTCTAAGCTAAAAAGTCATCTCGTATTTATAGTGTCAGTGACGTGTACCAAATAACTTATTTAATATATATACACATGGATATAAAGTAATAAAAGAGAAATATCAATGGGAATAATAAAAAATAATCAACGGGAACACCAAAAAAATAAAGTTGCCGCGATTTCAACACAGCGTTTCTTTTATCAAAATCGGATGATAATAGTTTTTTATATACAAAATAAATGAATTTCAGGGGTGATTGACCCTCTTGCAATGAGAGTGCATGAAAAGATAGACAGTTCAAATTGGTTATTTGACGTGAGGAAGATTTTCCAATTAGTTTGGTTTCGATTGCTTGACGGCTCCCACATATATAAGAAATTAGTTGAAATCGGAGGTAGACACTACAGTACCTTTCCTTGCAAGTCGATACATTTAATATCAGGGCTCTATCAGGTTACCTCATAAACGCCTTAATATATTATTTTTAATTTTCATCATTCTATTTCAGTTGAACCGTTATCGTTCTACTTATAAACGAATTTAATTACCTGATATCGTTGGAGATTGTCAACGACGCAAGCAAGCAGGGCATCTCGTCCTATGCTCACTGTTACGTTCGATATGGGCTCGGCGAATTTCGGCATCGATCCATCTGGAAGAAGAAGCCGAGTATAATAATATTACGTTGAATTAATATCAATTTCACCCTAAATATTGCATAAATACTTTTTTTTGTCTGCTGCATACGGGTTTTCTCTCAAGTTTTCGTGTTTATCAGTTAAATGTCAACGTTTCTCGACTATCACGTGAGGGATTATTTTGTCGTATGGGCGCATATGTTGTTTTAATACAAATGAATTATTCTCTCCCTACATGTGTTGCAGATGAAGTGATTGACACAGTGAATATTACCACTCACATAGGACGCGCTCCCTGTTCAACGTGCATGTAATAGTTGAATAAAATTTTCAGTAATAGAACTTTGACAGGCATCATCGTATATAAGGTATTCCAAAAATCATGTCTAACGTTGAGAGATTCGTTAGTGTTTAGATCCTAAAGAGCTAATTTCTAGTTCTCATACTAAGCCAATGTGATAATTACTTTCGTAGGGAGATGGAGCCATTTTACGTGCATAATTAGATCGGAAATCAATGTAATGCCATTCGAATTTAACGTTCCGCCCCCAAAATTTATTCTGAAAGTACTGTTGTACGCGCTCTCCGAACACTATATTTTTTCCGGAAACATCGTGCTTTTTTCTTGCTGAAATATGAAAATACTTATTTAAACCCAAAAATCCCTATTACTTAACCGTACTACGATTTAATATTATTATTATTATTATTATTATGCTTAGTATTATTAGTATTTTTAATCGTGAAAAGAGAAATTGTACAACATATATAATGTGAAAGTATGCTCCCTTTACGACAAAGTCCGCATGTAGACCCGCGCACCAATCAGGGAGAAGCAGCCGCGCGCTTCCCCCATCATGCGACTCTCGACCAATCACGCGAGACCGATCTAGCATAAGTAGAGGCGCTCCCCAGCGCTTAGTATCACTTCTACTCCGGAGCGAGTACCGAGCAGGTATCCTCCCAAGAACACCGACTCTGTCACAAATCTGTCATCTCTAATAAATACTATGATTTCTCTATTTATTCTGTGTTCTTACTTCGACTCTCGGATCATCTTACAAATTTTCGACTAACAACGGCCCAACCTCGAATATCTCTTCTTGCGGAATTCACGAATAACGGATCACCGAGAACATTCCTTTTCGTACATCGCTGGATCACCGAACCAAGAAATTACAAATCGGAATATCCACTTAAAACAGTCCTTTTCAGAATTTACAACATAGTTCCCTGGCACTCCTGTCATCCCGATTCCCATCCGATACATCGAGGTACCTCAGAGATTCGAGTCCGGTGGCTGTAGAAGCTCACTCGAAATCTCTATACCCGATACGGCGGAACCGAACCTCAAGTGTACCATACCATGCTCTGGTCACGTGTTCGAAGTATTCGTCCTAATTTGCATCCTTTCCAACATTCATTTTTTTTTTATTTCGTATCTCCATCGTTGCTTGTCGTTTCGATTCGCTAAATTCTCAATATCTCTCAATTTTTTTGGCTTTTGGTTTTTCTAATCTCCTGATCCAATTTAGCTGCTTATTTTTCGTTTTATTTTTCTTAAAGTTTATTCTTAAATTATTTTTTTCCCTCTTCTAATTCATTACAATGCATCATATAACAGTACCACGATATAAGTATCAAAGTTAAAAAAAATTGAAATATTTTTTTTTATCATTTTGGCCCTAGCGTTTGATAATTACTAATATTTGTATAATATAACATTACAACAATAAGTGAAATTTCCTATGAAAATGTTCCCTATGTATTTGCAAATGAAAATGAGAATTTTTATTCTTTTTTCGTATCCCTATAAATTGAGAAATGATAAAGAAAAATGCAATAAAGTAGAATGAGCATTCTGTAAAAAACTATACGAATAGACCAAACATGGTGTAGTATTGCGCCAACCATATTTGACGGATTACCGACCGTTGGCGGCAAAACTAGGCCCACCATTGGACCAAGATTGGAGTGATAGATTGGGTCAACGGTGGATGGCTAGCGTTGGGCCAACATCGGAAGCCGACGTTGACCCAACGTTACCCCCAGAATTGTTTTAACACTGGGCCAACGTTGGATCAAAGCTAACCCCAGAGCTTACCCAGCGTCGCCTCTCCATTGTCCGCCATGAATGGCTATTATTCTAGTTTTGAGGCTTCCACGGCCATTATTGTTACAAAAGTTTATGGCTTCCGGATGGATGTCGTATGGAGTTTCAGCCTGTTGCCGACATTTCGCAAATATTACACTTTGCATCATCAGGGTTGAGAGCTCTGATACTGAAGCTCCCTGGTTTCAGCTCTTATATACGCATGGTTACTGTTCTGGATGACTGCACCAACCAATCAGAGTGTTTGATTGATCAGCTGTTTAATTGAAAAACCGGAAGGATGTTGTGCCAGATTGGGCGGACCTGGTAACCTCCGTCTTTGTGGAGGTTGTCCGGATGTTTTCGGATTTTTAGGCCTTCGCTATATTTTCTGGAGAAATAACTCAGTGGATTGGCCAGCATTGGAGTTTCGTCAAAGAGGACAGAGTGCCCAGTTTCTATCTTATGTTTTGCTAGTACTGATTGCAGAATATGGCTATATCTGACACACTGTTGGTATTCCTTGATCCGTGTATTGATCTTTCTTCCGGTTTCTCCTCTGTATACTTTTCCACATGACCATGGTATTTTATATACTTTCGGTGTGTTTAAAAGAGGTCTTTGGTTCTTTGGATTCGGGGGCACATGTGCTATCTTTTTTTGTGGTTTGAAGATGATCTTGATGTTGTATTTTCTGAGAACTCTGCTTATGCTATCCGTTGTGCCTCGAATATATGAAAGGACGGTTGTGCGTACGATTTCCTTATTTGTTGTTTCTTCTTTGCTGTCTTCACCTGCGATTATCTTCTTCAGTCATTCGATGGTTCGGTTGATTTCTCCTCTATCGTATCCATTATTTGATATGGCCTGTTTCAGGTGGTCTAATTCGCTGTCTGAAGAGTCAAGTTGAGAGATGGTCAGGACTCTATATGCCAAGGAGCTGATGACTGATGATTTTTGGGATGGGTGATGATGGGAGGTAGCATAGAGGTATTTATCGTGTGGATCGGTTTTCGGTACACTTGATGACCTTGGAAACCATCGCTTTTCTGTTGGGCCAATACATCTATGAAGGGGATTTGTTGATTTTGTTCAATTTACATGGCAAATTTTATGTTGACATATTGGAAGTTGAAGTAATTAAGAAACTGGGGAAGGGTCTCCTTGCCATGGCTTCGATGGTAAGAGTATCGTCAACGTAGTGTAACCAGGTCAAAGGTTTGAGTAGCACTTTGTCCAAGATTTTGTTTTTAAAATTCTCCAGGAATATGTTAGCGATGATTGGTGAGATGGTAGAGCCCATGATTACTCCGGAGGTTTGTTCATAAAATTGATCTTACAATTGGAAATATGTGAAGGTGAGGTGGTGTTCAATAAGTGGCCAGGGGTCAAGAAAAAAAATCTTGCCGGATTTTTTGATGATGTCTAAGATATCGTGGACCGGGATATTTATGAATAATGATACAATATCGAAGCTTACAAGGATATCGTCTGGCTTGGTTTTAATTGACGTGATTTCATTCACAAAGTCTAAGGAGTTCCTGATGTGAGATTTGTTGAGGCTGGTTATTGTTTAGAGGGGTCTGGTCAGAAATAGGACTAGGTGGTAAGTGGATCCGCCAATGTTATTGACGATTGGTCGTATAGAGACGGAGTCTTTATGGATTTTGGGAAGGCCATAAAGGTTAGGGGTTGAAGATTCTATTGGAGTTACGATTTTAATTACTTCTTGCGGTAGGTTGGAGTTTTTTAGGAGAGTAATTGTCTTTTTCTCGATGGTGGCCGTAGGATTGCGGTATAGTTGTTTGTAGGTATTCTTGTCAGCAAGCAGGATATTTAATTTATTATAATTTTCTCCTTATCCATTACGGCAGTTGGATATGATCCAAAGTGCTTACCAGTTACATAGAAACTGCATCCTTTGCGAAACATCGGTTTGCAATGACACTGTACACGGCATCCATTGAGAAGCCAATAGCTACTTTTGATTATTCAATTTAACAATATTTTTATTTAATATTTTTCATCATTTGGCTATATAAGATTATTTATTAAGCTAAAAAGGTAGTATATTTTTAAAAAATAAAAAAAAAATAGTTGCCTCTATTTAATAAAGTTACATGTTTTTTGATTGAGCGGGGACTTGAAATGCCTACCTCACTAACTCGGGATGCTAACCATTACGCTATCAACTACTTTGTAGTTTTGCATCGTAATTCGCTATGTAAGCTGCATGATATTCCACACTAATATAATGTAACGATATCGCCTATTCACGTGCGCTACGCAAACAGCTGATAGTCAGTCGCCATACTGAGCGAGCGCCTAGCAGACAAAACTAACACTGTCACGCAGATAGAGCGGCACTCACGTGATGCGCACGTCGCCTCCTCGCGGAGAAAAATGTAAACTAAGATTTGGCGTACGTGACTTTTCGCACGTCGCATTATTTAATAATAAAACAATAATTTTTATGATAAATGCGATAATAGGAAAATCAGAAAAAATCCAAAAATACAAATAAAGCACGCAAGCGATAAAACTATAAGTAAAATTTAAGTACAATCGAAAAGAAGAGAATGAGGGTTTCTGCGCATGCGCGTCGCGATCACCCTAGGGAATCTGCGAATCAGACAAGCGGTCTCAATTATTGTTTAATTGTTATTAACTTTTCAGAACTGCTTTTGTTATCATTACCAAAGGGAATAATCGATTGCTAAAATTCAAAAAGGAATAAGAAATTATAAAATTCGATAAAAAAAATGTAAAATTGAGAAGTTAATTATTCTCCCACATGCGCCATTTAAACTGGCTTTGAGCCGAGCCAATCGGGCCTTACATCGCAACAAGGAGGGCCAATAAGAAAATTTGGAAGCCAGACTTTGGTTCGAGATTATTTTGCGGAGCAACCGGTGCTCGAGTTATTTTTAGACTGTATTATTATTATTATTCCTTTGTTTCGAACAGTATAAAAGGCCGTGCTCAGAGTCATCGGCAGCTCATTCCCGGCTCAGATCTTGCTCGAACTTCAGAAGAGAATAAAAGCTCTAAAAAGTAGAATCTCTCGGAATCTAACAGCAACTATCCCACAATCCTCTACAATTTCACACTGAGAGGGAGGGAACAATTTGGTTTCGTTTTGTTTGAAGATTTTCAGTGTGAAATTTTCTTTATCCTCCCACTAGAATGGAAAATCTTTGACCCAATCGAAACCTATTCGGTTTCGTTTGGGTCAAAGATTTTCGGTGTGAGAAAGTTTTCTGTGTTCTTTACTGAGAGGGAGGAAACCATTCGGGTTCGTTTGGTTTAAAGATTCTCGGTTTAGGACATTCTTTTTTTCCCGTACTGAGAGGGAGGGAACAATTCGGCTTCGTTTTGTTTGAAGATTCTCGGTGTGGAGAACTCTTTACATTTTTTTTTAATTTGCTGCTCGAATCTGAATTATTTCATTTTGTGGATATTCATTTAAATTATTGTTTCATTTGAACTTCTGGAGAGTCGAGCCCGGCCAAAATAATAAAAATTAAAATCTAATCATTAAATTCTCCAAAATAATAAAATCATTGTTGAATTATATTGAATCGTGAACAAAAGCATTTTTTAATTATATCGAGTCAAAATAAAATCGCTAATTGATTAATTTCGACAATTAAAATCAGGAATTTATTTTTAAAGGAAAAATCGATTATTTCCCATTATTATTATTATTACTTTTTGCGTTTGGGAAGAAAGACACCAAGTGGTGATTAATTTGCGCCATAAGAAAAAATTAGCGAAAATTTTGATACAATTATAGTAAGAAAACCAATATCATGGTTTCCATAAAAAGAAAAGAATCCATGCGAATAAAATAATAAACACGAACGCTAAATAAATAAAGATTGTCTTTATTTTGAAGAAAAATTGCTGTACAAGAAAATCATCTTTATGTTCTATTGAATAAATTATCTTGTTATTTTATTAAAATCGAATCTCTTTGTTTTCTCGCTTTCTTTCACACCTGCTCTTTATTTTTAAATTGCTCGAATCTACGCGTAATGGCGTGTTCGATAAAATCGTATCGTTACAATAAATTAAATTTAAAAAGTTGCATTGCAATAGAAACCTGAAGTTTATTGTATTCAAGAGTGCTAAATTCGATTCCAAACTCAAAAAATTTATTCATTGCATTATTAAAATCCAAAATGGCGGATTCAAAATAACAGATAGAAATTGTAGTTCCTTTCCGCTTGAGAAATAATAATCGGTGTTTTTCAGTTTTTTGAGTTGCTGGATCCAAAACTCTACTCATATATTCAACATTTAAGATGACGAATTCACTATGGTGGATATCATATACAAATGGAAAGCACCTAAAAAAATATACATAACAAACCGGGCAGTATTAATGAAATGCATATGGGGCATTCCACGACAAATCGGCCACTTTTGAAATTCGCATTTTTTATTGTGTTGATTTTTTTTCTCTAATAGAACTCATTGAAAGCAACTCATCTGATTTTTTGAAATTTTTATCTTAACACGTTCATCGGAAACGATTTTTTTAGAAATTTTCCGAATTTTTTTTTCAAATATCAATAACTCTCTCAAAAATGTAGTAAACCGAATGGATGAGGGGTCAAAATTTTAATTTTAAAACGTACTTTCGTATAAGAATATGTAGGAATTCATCAAAATATTAAATACAACAACTTTTCAAATTCTAAGCGAGAAATATTATTTTCCATAATGTTAACCCCCTTCGATTTTGCTCTTGAATTTTTATAAAAAACTATCATTTTTTTAATGATTTTTAAGCCTAGTTTGAGACGAGAAAATCGTTTGTTGTATTTTTTATAATTAAATTGTGAATTTTTTTACTATTAATCATGCGCAAATCCCTGAAAAATCATACAAACCAAATGGATAAGGGAGTCAAATTGTTCGTTTTAATAGGTGCTTTCATTTAAAAATATATCAACAATTATTTAAAGATTACATAAATCAATTTTTTAATTACAAGTAAGAAATGTTTTTTCCCACAGTGTTAGTCCCTTTTGATTGTGCTGTTAAATTTTTATAGGAAACTACTATTCATTTAATGCATTTTAAGATTAGTATAATTGTGGGGAAATATTAGTTTAATCAACAACAAAAATCTTTAATAACATTGACAATTTGAAAAATAGTACTATCTATTTTCTCACGTTCCTCGTTAGCTTAAAATTCATTAAATGAATCATGCTTCCGTACAAATATTAAAGAAACAAATTAATTAGTACAATCGCTACGAAAAAAGGTTATTTTATCTTAAAATTGGAAAAACTAGGTGATGTAAACTTGGAATAAATTTTCACATATTTTTAAACAAAAGTACATTTCAGAACAAAAATATTGACCTCCTAAACGATTCGCTTTGTTCGATTTTTCAGGGAGTTATGGATAATTGATTGTAAAAAAAATCTATATTTTAATTATAAAAATATACAACGGACGATTTTCCTACGATCATACTAAGCTTAAAATTTCTCAAAAAAATAATAGTTTTTTATAAAAAAATAACAGCAAAATCGAAGGGAGCTAACTGTGTGGAAAAAAACATTTCATGTTTAGAATTGAAAAAATTGATTCATGTAATGTTTTGACAGTTTACTGCATATACTCAAACGAAAGTACATTTTAAAACTAAAATTTTGACCCCTCATCCATTAGGTTTACTGCATTTTTGAGCGAGTTATTGATATCTGAAGAAAAAAATCGGAAAATTTTTCTAAAATTCGTTTCTGATCAACGTGTTGTCATAAAAATTTTAAAAAGATCAGACGAGTTCCTTTCAATGAGCTCTATTAGAGGAAAAAAAATCAAAATAATAAAAAATGCGAATTTCAAAAGTGGTCGATTTGGCGTGGAATGCCTCATATATATATATATATATATTGTGACGATAATTTTTTATGGTCACTTTAAGCAACTGATCAATTCTTCTCCCGCTCGATGCTCCAACTACGATACAACCTCGTAGGACCTATCTAAGACACAAGGATAAAATTTTATTTAATAATTAATTATTAATTGCGTCCCGAAACTCTTGTTTTTCTTTTCATTGGCCTGGCGAGAATTATTGGAGGAAAAGAGAGTAAAACGGTAGTGAGGAGAGCGACAACAACATGGGAAAGGGAGTCGGAGAGAGAGAGAGAGAGAGAGAGAGAGAGAGAGAGAGAGAGAGAGAGAGAGAGAGAGAGAGAGAGAGAGAGAGAGAGAGAGAGAGAGAGAGAGAGAGAGAGGTTTTCGAATTTCGTTTTTCAACATTGGCGTACTTCGAGCGAGGCTCGTACGCATTGATCACCTACGAGATACCGACACACACACACATTCACACTGTACACCAATCTGGGGAATGTTCGTGAATCTTCGAGAACATTATCATCGTTGGACGATGCTATTGGTCATCGTCGTTTTCCCGTCGTTACTTCAGGGGAGTCGCAATATTGGATGACGTCGAACCCTGGTTACGATAATCGAAGATAATCCCGTTAAATT
Source organism: Rhimphoctona megacephalus (assembly GCA_963989365.1). Classification (NCBI taxonomy): domain Eukaryota; kingdom Metazoa; phylum Arthropoda; class Insecta; order Hymenoptera; family Ichneumonidae; genus Rhimphoctona; species Rhimphoctona megacephalus. Next base: position 31,457,229 of record OZ022414.1, on the reverse strand, counting down.
ATTTATTGAGATCTTCCCTATATTTTTCTCTTTTTATTTATCGTCGTTACGAACTTATTATTTGGGTTAGGGGTGGTTTAAAATAACTAATAACTAAATAATTATTCCCGGTAAAAATTCGGGGCCCCGTCTAACGCCCGTGACTAATTGGCTTGTCACGCGCCTGTCGCATATCTTCGCGAATATTCAAGAGAAAGAGGGAAAAAGGGGGTGAGAGTGCCGTGTGTGACTCTCGATTTCGTTAGATTTTCGCTGAGCATTGAGTGGGACGGACATGTGAAAATAACGGTAATTATATTATTAGCGAATTTCTCTCCTTCTCGCTTTCCGAGTTGGCCAGTGGGTTTTATCCCGTATTTGTTGATAATTTTCCTTCAATAATTTCATCTGAAGGAATATTGAAAAAGTGTTACGATCCCGACAAGTGTGTTAACATTCGATCGCGGCGGCGGCGTCGCCTTTCGCTTTGAAAATATAATTTTCTTGATTGTTGCCACGTGTTCACGGGTTTTGTGAAGCAGCTTGCGATATAAATTCTGGGCAATAATTGTGTTGTGGTCGAATGCGAAACTCACTTTATTTCGCGTAATTAAGCTTAATTTTCGTCATTAATTAATAGTATCAGGATACGAGAATTTTCGTCGATAAGTGCGGGTTATGAGAGTGTGAATTGTGTATGTGTGAGACCGGGAATGAATTATCGCGGGTTGCAAAACCAATAGTCCGGCCGAGTCACCGAATAGCGGGTATTCGACAAAGCTGGAACATACAATTTCTTTTATTTTGTGCGAGATACTAATTAATTACAACATTTTTGTTCCTATCCGTGAGTAGATCTGCGGTAGGTAAAATACGGGCTCGTTATAAGATGAGAATGTGTAGAGTCCCGGTCGTATGAGTGAGGAAGTTGAGTGAGTGATCGCGAATATTCTCGTGTCTTGTGGAGTTTTTTTTCCCCGTGTTATTATAATTATAATTTTTCCTTAATTGCGGATTGTAATAAAATTATTCGATCCTACGTGTGTAGGAAACGTTGGATATTGTTAGCATTCAAGAACAAACTATTAACCAATACAATTATAATTTTCATTTATTTTTATTTTTCTACATTATAGCTTGCTCAATTTTCAATTATTTAATGACCCCGCCCATTCCGCTGCAACGATGCCGGTCAACTGTTCTTTTCCTCTTTTGTACTGTGTCGCTTTGGCGACTGGCACCCAGAATCAAAAATATAAATTTAACAGTACAAAAGAGTGAAGTCGAACTTTTGTGGCGTTAGGATTTTCCGTCACAATATATATATATATATATATATATATATATATATATATATATATATATATATATATATTGTAACGATATCGCTTATTCACGTGCGCGAGGCGAACAGCTGATCGTCTGTCGCCATACTGAGCGAGCGCCTAACGGACAAAACTAACACTGTCACGTGGATAGAGTGGCACTTACATGATGCGCACGTTGCCTCCTGGTGAGAAAAATTCAAACTAAAATTTGATGTACGCGACTTGAAGCATGTTTCGATAATTAATGATAATAAAGACATTATTATAAATAATAGGACATGTAAAATATCGGAAAAAATCATGGAAATTAAATGAGACATGCGAGTGATAAAATTATTAGAAAAATAAGATGACAATATGAAATCGAAACATCTGATGACTTCTGCACATGCGCATGGCGATCGCGCTAAGGAATCGACGAATCAGAAAGACGTTTTCAATTATTTTTCATTTGTTATTAACTTTTGAAAAATACTATCGTTATTTTTAGAAATGGAAATAATCGATTATTAACATTCGAAAAGGAATAAGAAAAAATAAAAATTTATAAAACGATGTAAAATTGAAAAAAATAATCATTCTCGCGCATGCGCGTTGTGAACACACCATGCGCTCGGCCAATAAGATTACAGAGGTCAACGTGAAGCTCCAATAAGAAAATTTAGAGACAGAACAATTCATCGAGATTATTTTAAGGGCCAATCCGCGTCCGGTAAAGGAGAATAACGGATTTTCTCGGGTATAAAAGATCGTGCTCAGAGTCATCGGCAGCTTATTCCCTGCTCAGATTTTGCTCGAACTCCAGAAGAGAATAGAAGCTCTAAAAAGTAGAATATCTCTGATTCCAACAGCAACTATCCCCCCTTCCTCTACAATCTCATACTGAGAGGGCAGAGACCATTCGGGTTCGTTTGGTCTAAAGATTTTCGGTGTGAGATTTCCTTTCCCCTTTACACTGGGAGAGCTGGACCCGTTCGGCTTCATTTGGGTCAAAGATTTCTGGTGTGAAAACCCTTCCTTTGTTCTATACTGAGAGGGCAGAAACCATTCGGGTTCATTTGGTTTAAGGATTTTTGGTTTAGAGCATTACCTTCCTTCGATACCGAGACGGCAGGAACAATTCGGGTTCGTTTTGTTTCAAGATTTTCGGTGTGGAAAATCTTTTATCTTTCTTTCTAAAAAAAAAAAATTTGTTGTTCGAATCAGATTTTTGTTTGTTTAATAATATTATTACTTTGATTTGATAAATTGATGTGAATTATTGTTTTATAAGAGTTTCTGGAGGATCAAGGCAGACAAAACGCAAATTAATTTGAAATTTAAAAGGGTTTATAAGAATAATTTGTCCAAAATAATTCAATTATTGTAATATTGTATAGAGTCAAGGATAAATCTTTTTTTTAAATTATATCGAGTCAAAATAAAATCGCTAATTGATTAATTTGGACAATTCAATATTCAAAATTTATTTTTAAACGGAAAATAGATTATTTTCCATCATTATTATTATTTCTTTTTATTTATAAAGACCCAAGCGTTTATTAATTTGTTTCATAAGAAAAAATTAGCAAAAATTTCGATAAATTACTAATTTAAATAAAAATATCATTGTTTCCATCCAAAACAAATAATAAACAAGACCGCGAAATAAATAATAGACAAGAACACGCGAAATAAATAAATATTTTCTTTATTTGAACAAAATTGCTGTACAACAAAAATCATCTTTGTGTTTTCATGAATAAATTATCTTGTTATTTTGTTAAAATCGAATCTCTATCTTTTTTCGCTTTCTTTCATACCTGCTCCTTATTATTAAGAAGCTCGAATTCACGCGTAACGACGTATTGCATAAAACGTACCGTTACAATATATATAGGAACATATCTGACAAAACCCAATATAAATGACATAAATCCAAAATTGGATGAGTGATTCGGGTACGATTGCGTGGTTGTTATTTAGAAGTTAATACTGGCCAAGAATTGACACTGCATTGTATGCCGATAATGCTGCTGAGCGCAGATATTCAGCAGCGACGATCAGCGTCGGGAGCAAGATGGTTTGCACGTCGAATGTCAATAGAGTTGCTTGGTTTTTAAAAGCCAACACTGGGGCGGAATTGGCGGTTGTATTGCATATCGGTACTGCATTCAAGCATAAGAGTGATACCCGCGAGCTACATAAGCCCAAATTGTGGGCGCATGTTGGTTGACTGCCGTTCATAGGTTTGACTGTCATTCATAATCCATCTCTGGCCTAGACTGGGCAACTGGACGTTGGGTTCCAAGGGTCCTTTCCGCGGTACTGGGCCAGGCATCGACCGTATATTAAGAGTGGGCAATATTTTCACAGGTTGATCCTATCGGAAGTGACTGTAAATGTTAAATAATTTATCCACAATGCAGTGAAATTTTCAAGATCGATCCTTTTAATCAAGTATTCATAAAGTAATTAAAAAAAAAAACAGATACCGTAGCCAGAAAACGTTTGTGTGTATTTTTTTTCGACTAGAGGAGGAAACAAAATAAATAAAATTAGAAAGGCTGAAGTCAATTGGCGGCGGTGTCAGTATTGTATATACGTATAATTGATCGCCAAAAGTACTCTTGACTGCTAATACTCGTTCATATGTCCGGAGTTATTTTTTCTGAATAGACTAATAGCACTGCCCACTCCGTATGTCGCATGTGGATTTTTCACAAACACGCTCCGTCCAGAGTTTACGAAAAATTCCCATCACTGTGATGAACAGGCTGCCAAAAACGCGAACGTGATTAACGAGGATGGAGCGGTACAGTTGAATCAAATAACGGTTTACGATTTTTTTTTATAAAGCTTCGAAAAAATGTATATGAGGCATAGAGCTATTCTTTAGATGATATTGTTTCATAAAATATATAGTTTGAGTGCAAAATTATTAATTTTTATATAATTGTTACCTATAAAAGAAATACGTTTGTGTCACAACTAACTCGAGAAAGTACAACATTGACGATTAATAAAATCAAAGAATTGCGCCTGTGATTTTTTTACGAGTCATAGAATGAAACATTGAGTCCGACTATTATTTTTATTTTCATATAAACCACGAGATAATTTATTACTGCCAGTAATAAATGTTAGATGTTGTCAGATCGTCGCAAAGCCAAGCATTCCGGTTGGCAGCAATGCTTGTTTCACATCATGCAACGCGTAGTGAACGACGTATGCTTAATGTAAGCATAGCTGAGAGTGTATGCATGCGGTGTTGCCACATCGATTCACTCGCTAGTCAAAATTCGTGATTTTCGTTCAAATCTTGATTATTTAATATGCAATATATCTGGTATTCGATGGGAAACTTATGTTTTTTTTTTCAATCTTCACAAAGGTTCAGTTTATGTTTATTCGTCATTTGCAAACGTTTACCTTGGTGTTACAGTATAAAAAAATAACATCACTTGTTATATCAACACCTTGCCCATATAACTCCATGCAAAATCACACACATGAAATTATTTTATATCTTCGGTGTTCAGTAGTGAAAAAAATTGAAAAAATTCATAAAGACGCAGGATGATCTACAGAATAAAATATTTTTTTTTTCAAAAAAAAAAATCTTGGATTCTGAGCAACGCCCCATCTTCCTTAAATAAATGAGATCGTTACAATGCCTACAGCTCGGATATAATATTTTTTTAAAATAAAAAGAGAAAGTAATAACAAATGACTGCATATGCCATATTCCTCAAAATGCTGCATTTTATTTTAAATATTGATTTCAATTTTTTAAAGTTGTGATTAGATCACGGTTGTTGTTATTGTATATAGATTCGCGGTAGTTGTAATGTTTTTATTTTCGAAGGAAGGTTTTGTTAGGAAATAGCTACATGGTTAGAAAATATATAATATTGAAAAACTTTTACATTGATCAATAGACCGATAATATTTAGGAGGCACGTAGTTAGCAAACTGTTGAAAGCTATAAAACATTTTTCCACAATAAGGTTGAAGCGCACAATGAAGATAATTTTATTAGAGGAGTAAAGTTCAATTTCCGGTCTATGATATAAAATTTGTCTAGGGTTTCTTGAAATTTGTTCTTTTTTTTATCATATCGAATTGTAAAAAAAAATTATTTATCGATTGCAATTATTTGGTTATTTATTTGTACATTATTTTCTATCTTGACTGTTTTTTTGATGATCGTCAATTTTGATCCTAAATTTTACCTAAATAACATCACTGACGCAACAATTGAAACATATTGGAATCACGTCAACTTCGATCTTTAAACTCAACAATAACTCGACCAAAAGTTTCGAGTTTCCGCGTACATGGTGAATAACCTAATAACCATCCGAGCGTCCGACTGTCAGAATGTATTTCAATCCCAAATCCATTCTACTGGGGTATGGGTAATTAATATTTGTCGTATATTTCATCATACATATATATTCAAGCGCAAATTTAAACATACGTATATTTTATGTAAATATGCTGTCAAGTTAATAAGAGGATAGCTCACGTGAGTACCTATTTGATTTTGACAAATGCTAAACGCACACGATACCCGTGAACTGTATGACACTATATATTTGAAACGCGCCTCCAACTTTTCACAGTCGGGCTAAGCACTGACTATTTCTACTTGAAAATGTACGACAAGTAGTTATATCCGCAAATGACCAGGCATATTTCTATGAATAAGATTTTGTCGTGTCTGACTCGGGAATTATAATTATGGGAATATGTTTGTAGGTCAGGCATGTCGCCGTAGAAAAAAACGTTTTTTACATTATTCATAAACCACAAATCAAAGAAGTCACATTTAATGAATTATTAAGTTTTGTGAATTTTTCCTTAACAAAGGCTTTGGTTAATACTAATGAGAGGCGCAAAATGTAGAACCATTCAAAAAGAATCGAACTGAGCTCAATAAATAAAGACAATATTTCATAGCTCGAGTAAATAAATAATATTTTGTAATATTGTAAAATTTTTTAATGCCCTCCAAATCTAATGGCTCCATTATTTGTGATTATAGGCTGTAAATTTGTCTTTCTCTATATGTATAGTCTATACAGGGTACAGTACCGTTTGTCAACGACTAGCTATCCTGATATTTCTCTTGATAGCTGCCTGAATACAAGCTTTCAACGCTCTCTCATTTTCTCTTTCCACCCTGTCCGTCTATCACCTGTTCTTGTCGTTTTTGTGAAAATGAGCTTTCTCGTGCGACTTATAATCTCTATGATACGAAGCCCTGTTTAATTTTTCGGCTGCCACAAGGCAGGTGGAAAACGTGAATAGACGTTTGACTTCTAGTTAAGGCGTCTTCTCACTTTGGAAATTTAAAAAAATCGATTTTTTTTTTTTTTTAAATTTTGAAAGTACATATCTTCAAAAATGTCATCTCGAAATTTCATAAAGATCGGACGAGTCTAACTACATTTTTTGGCGACCGTTAGGTGACTACCTGAGAGTACCCGGCGATCCCTCCAAAACTTTAAACGCAGTTATCTCAAAACAAGGTTTTTCGGTGCTTTGTTGATGAAATTTCGGAAACTATCCGGCCGATTGTCATGAAATTTGAATGACATATGCTTCATAGTTATGGCTATAGCGCATATCATCAGATTTTTTAAATTTTGATTTTAAGAATTTTTTTTTTACAAAAAACTGCAAAAAAATCGTGGTTTTTTTTTACTTTTTCGAAAAACGTGCGCCATTTTGTTATTTTCGCGAATATCAAAAATCTGATGATATGCGCTATAGCCACTGACATACTGAATCTAAAACAGTTTTATTTTTTTGTTTCAGACGACCCGTCTCGGAGATACCATCAACAAGCCACGACCATAACATTTTTACACGGGTTTTTCAATGCTACTGATGTATTATAATAATTGTTTAAAAAAATAAAATAAAAATTTTTTCATGTACTTGAAAGATGTGTTTATTACATAGGATCCGTTTTATCCCATAATTTTAAGCAAAAATCCTCGAAAAAAAATCGCAAAAACAGCCTATTTTTGAGGCGCTTAAAGTGAGAAGATGCCTTAACACGTAGTGATGATGACGTGTGAAAGTGCAGTAAGTAGCAACGACTAAATTTCATGTAGTTATGGATTTATCACCATAGTTTTTTTTAAGTGTGAAAAACTCAAGGTTTTTCCTCCCCGATGATCGAAAGTTTCGAATCGTAGTTTATACCTTAATTTTCGTGATTGCATAATTCTTAGCCGCGACATTTATCCTCCTGTGGGGCTAGTTAAAGAACTATGACTATCATAAGAGCATGTTTGGTTTATATATATATATACACACACACACACACACAGCCATAGAATTATATGTGGGTAAAGCATACGACACAAAGAAAAGAGGCTAAGCGAAAAGAGACGGTGAAGAAAATGAGGGAAAAAAATGTTCAACCGGGTGAGAGAGCAGCTCTGGCACACAAGAGAAGGCGGAAAGTTTTGCATGAAATTAACGTGGGAAAAATTACTGCCATTACCAGGCTTGAGGAGGGAAGGGGTGAAGAAGCTGTAGTTGTAAGCGACGTCCTATACCAAGACTGAAAATGACTATACTCACATATATACACATACACATACATATAATCTACGAGCTTTTGAGGGGTGAAATTGGTTGTGGACGATCCTCGGGCTTATTTCGTCCCTTTTCTGGTTATAATACTCTGGTCTGGTATATCTGCACAAACCGTGCACCCTTCGTCTTCTTCTTCCCCACTCTGCCTCCTCTCTTCATTTTCAACCTTCTCTTATAGCTATGTGTTCTGTAATTATGAGTGTTCCTGTGACTAATTTAATTTTGCCCATCTGGATAGCGATTTGCAGACATAAGCATATATACATAAGCTCGTAGGTAACGACGTTGTCGGTATATACGCTACGTTTTAGAACTCCCGACGAGCTTGCAACGTCCCATTGCAGTTGTACGAACCAGACGAAGAAGAGCTTATCCATTTATCGTTTACCAACACTCCAGAAAGTCCGTAACCTCCGCGATTTAACATAGAATACGATTTACATTAAGCCCTTTTGTTAACCATCGGCCTATGTCTATGAACATTCGGGAAAATTCGTAATTACTGATAGACTCAAATGTTTTTCAAAATTGCTTTAATTCATTTTATTTACAGTTTTTGGTAATCGTGAACAATTCAAAATGATAGAATGTTGATCGCAAATACAGAGACTAATTTTTCCACGAGAGATATTGACTAAGACAGAAAAATCTAAATTGACGAACGTCGAAAGTAATACACTTCCATATTTGGAAGAGATAAATGTTATCATCTTTGTGTGAGGCAGCTATTCGTCTATTTCTTCAGTTTTGTAAATAAATTTTCTCACTTTCTTAGAATGATAGTTAGTGCAAAGCTTTCTCGACTTTGAAGGGTACAATATATGAATATGGTTTCGCATTGTTTTAAAATCAATGGTATCCGTAATATTTTGTCTGAAAAGCTTAAACTTTGTTTGATTTTGTCTAAATTAATTAAAAAATTTACAATCACAGAAAAGTAAATAAAAAAAAAAAAAAAAAATGCCAACTGGACTTGAGTGTGCATAACTCAAAGAGTTAAAAAACGTAATTTGAAAGTTGAACGTTTCGAAAATACTTAAGCCAACAATCAATTTTTAACCAATTTTCGTGTCAAGTATCTTTTCTAAAACTGGCCTATACATGTATCAGCTGTGACCGCAGCTTCGTTCACGCGGCAAATAATCCCTTACACTTATTTATCTTTTATTTTTATCTTTACAATTTTGTCCCAATCTAATAAAATTTCTGTACAATTGATACTAAGTTCTTATTCTTTACACGGAGAGAATTTTACACGAAACATTACTATGTTCACATTGCGTCGTGGAACCATGTCGTCACTTTTGAGCAAAATTTACTATGTTTTGAATAGAAAACCATAGTAAATTTCTTCACAATGGTCGACATGGTACCACGCCGCAATGCGAACATAGTAATTTTTCGTATAAAATTCTCTCCGTGTATGAATAATTGTGAGAAATCTTGCATAAGACATTGGGTAGGGTCTATGCTGTGCACATCACGAGTATAGCATAAATAATGTTATATAATAATATTTTTCAATTAAGATATTTGTCGCGTTTTTTAAAACTGAAATACTGGAAAAAAGATGCATAATAAAATATTGAAAATAAAATTTTTTGATTTTTTCATCACTTTACAAAAATAGCTATAACTTTTGTTATTTCCAAAAAGGGAACCCCAGCTACCGTTTATTCTCTTTGTTTTTAAATTATCTTCAAAATGGCAATTGATTTTTGTTATTTTTGTACATTTAACAATTTTTTTTTTGCAATTTCGTAATGAACAGTATTATAAAATTTTACATAGCTGAAAACTTATTATGGATCTTAAGCTTTTTTCCTATGAAAGATTCACAGAAATCCATTCAATTGTTCTCGAGTTACAATCGGTTAAATGTATATACAGACAGACAGATAAACTTTTTATCACTGATATATATATATATACATATATATATATATATATATATATATATATATATATATATATATATATATAGAGAAAAACCATGACGGTTTTTGTGAAAGTATATTCTGCGAATGACCCTATATACTCGAAAGACCGTAACGGTCGAAAGGTGTAAACCGAAACTAGTCGTGGAATGAAATAGTTTCCATGAGGGAACTTTCGCGTGGACACACACGCAACGCCAGAATATAGCAATTTAGGTGTTAATACATGTGCGTGTGTTTATTAGTGTGAGTGTGAAGTATATACATACGTTCAATGTCCGTGCATACTCAGAAGACTATATTTATCGAAAGTTATGTATACATTGCTGCGTCACTTTTGAACTGACTCACGTCAGCAAATCTACCAGATCGCTTTAACTTATTCCAATATATATAAACGATTTCTACACATATACATATATAGGGGAGGACCGGGCAAAGCGGAACACCCCCGCCCCGAAAAAATTGAAATTTCTTTTTCAGTGGAAAACTAAAAAATTTGATCATTTGACTTAGGACATACGTTGAAAGAGTAGTATTCATTGGAACGACTGTTATTTCTAGCATAAAATTGAAATATATTAATTAATAAAAAAATTAATATTCAACTAAAATTTGTATGAACAAAAATTTATTTTGCTGCAAAACGGAGATGTGAATAACTGACTAGCATAAGAACACTACTAACAGTGCTGTAAGCATGTTTGAAAATTATTAATTGTTCATTAGACCGATGCAAAATATTTTTTATTTTTTCTATTTTCTTGCTCCTAATCGTGTTTTCTTTGGATATTGATGAAAAAACCTCTGCTAAAAAATGAACTCAATTGCTCAATATTTAGAGGCAACTATTTCCACTTTTACTGATGTTTTAATTGTTTCGAAATGTTTTCTATTTAAAAACCCCATTTTTTTAACTTCCTTGCTTCTTTTTCTATTTTCTTTAGATATTAATGAAAGACAAATTCTGTTGAAAAATAATTATAAATAATTCTCGTGCGACCTAACATTTTTTTTTCCACTACTACTGAAATGAATGTCCCGTTAACAAATGGGCTGAATTCTTAAGATTTTGGAGATGCCCATTTTGACTTTCTTTCTTTCTTTATTTATTTATTTACTCGTAATAATTTCATTTGGGTGCTCTCCCATCGAATTTTTCGAAATAATCAATTTTTTTCCCTCGATATTCTCCCTATTAGTCTCACTTTAGCGCTGTTTCAAATAACACGAACGTAAAATGTCCGGGTATGGCTTAAGCCGCCTGTATCGGTCAGGGTTTCCGCAGTTTCCCTTGGCCCACGTGTAAAAGCTATACAGTAGTGCATTAGGAAGGAGTGGATGCGGGCTCTTGGGAGGTCTCACAGGAACAGGAACAAGAATTTAATGAAGTGGGGGAAAAATGGGGTTAGGTGACGAGTTAGAGTTAATAAAATGAATATATATATATATTGTAACGATACCGCTTATTCTCGTGTGTGATGCGAACAGCTGATATGTTACATAAAAGTATTATTAAATCTAGGGCATTTGTATATATATATATATATATAAATACAAATGCAGCTGTAGCCGGTCACATTAAAAATTTTTTTATCATACGGTATTCTGCTCCTATTACATTCATGCTTTTTCGTACTTCTTTCGTCTTTACCCGTTCTTTTTATGGCGTGATAATTTCAACAGAGCGACGATAATAATGCATATTCTTTTCCTCATTTTTTAACTTTTTTTCTTAATTACCGAAATACCGATGCTATCACGATTTCGCTTCTCGAATTTCGCAATCTTGCGATTTCGGTATTAAAAAGTAAAAAGAGGAGATTTCCTCGTTTTCGACTATACCGTCCGAGATTATTTTATTTTACGTTTCTCTTTCGTTGTTCATATTCATGCTGTTGCCCGAACACTTTGTCTTCGGTCTTGCGAGCCACCACGTTCTCCCTCTCTCTGTATCCCTTTCTCTCTTCTTGCGTTTTCTTTTTTTCTCACCCTCTTCCTCGCGTAAACTCCTTCGTGAAGAGTGCCGAATAAGTTTAGCATTTTCCTCTTTCCATCGTTCTCTTTTACTCTCCCTTCTTTTCTCTCTCTTTTGGGCATCTACGTTAAGTAAAAATATTCACTCGACCCCCCCCCCCCTCCCTCCACTCTCTCCTCCCCCTTTATTCGCTCTGCTACCACGTTCATGATAATATTATCCGTCTGCCACAGCCGTGCTCACGATCTTTTTCTCAGATTTATGATTTTACGAATCGAGAATCAATTTCGATAGAGAGAGAGAGAGCGAGTAGAAAAGAAAAGACCTCGCGGAGTGAACGTAGCAAAATTCCAATGACGACAACGAATGAACTCATCTGGTCGAAAGAACAGTGAGGTTCGGACACTTGGGAAGAAAAGGTAATAATTTATCGGGAAATTCGGACATTATTTTTTTTCGCACAGGAAGATAAGAATTTGCTCGGATCTTCATACAAGTTTGACCTTTTTGCAGTATCGTCTCTTGAAGTAAAATTTTCTTGTTGTAACTAATTGAGTATACATTGATTTTTCATTAGATACCTTTCTTGTTTCTGCTACCCTGACCTTATTTGCCTAGGAGCAAATAATTTTTCATTTTTTTTTGGTTTTTGTTGTCTTATGTTCTTTTCTTCACGCGATATGACTAATTTTGGCTCAGTTTCGAACGATAATGAATATGAAATAAAATAGTGCGTGATTGCCACGTGCGTCAGAAGTGAAACTTTACCCGGTGTATGCGTAAGAAAGGAATTAATGCTGTGATTGAATTGATAGAGAATTATGATTGTAGGAATAACACCGATTTATTCAACTTGGATACAGTTGTAATGAGAAGTTATAAACGCCCCTCCCCTATATTATTTTAAGTTTCATATACTAATTAAAATTGAATAATTTTAATATTAGACTCAAAATGATGTACATAAATTTACATCAAGGATTAAAACACGAAAAAAATTCCTTGCGATTAAAAATTTAGTACAATACCCTAAATGATAATGATGCTAATACTTCAATGCTATTTTAAAGATTTATTCTTTCGTAGTATAATTGTTATTCACCGAAAGTTCGTTCAGCCATGATATGTTTTTGAATGCCAAGTCGTGCTATGTCGTACCACAATATTAATTTATTGCGCGATTTCATAGCTCACTGAGTTTTTGATCTGGCAACTTTTACGACTATGGAAATGGATATTTCATCCATTAATTTCATGATATAATGAAAATCGATTAAATTTATCAACAGCCGCGGCAGCGGTTCGACGCCAAGTATTAAAAAAAAAAACCAGCGCCAACCCTGACCCACTTTTATGTACTCGAATATGACGTCTCTCAAACTATTTTCCTTTTTCAAACCTGGTCTATACATAAAATTATTTTTTCTCATGGTATACAGAAAATTCTATTTTTATTTTCGATTCAAGCACGTCGCTCAAAAATAATAATAAAACGGCATGCTGTGCATCTGTGCAAAGTGAGGAGATGCTTATTGCTCCCTTCCCTTCCATTCGTAATTCGGTTTTTGAGCGTCTATGAACGCTTTGGTCGTACAATAACTGTATTCATAATTTCTGTATTCTCAAATAACTACATGGTGAATATTTCCATACCAGAACATCTGTATTCATAAATATCACAATTTTTAAATAACTCGATCAGTAAGTAAGCTGTATTCTGAAATAACTTTATTTTTAAATATCTGTATTCAAAAAATATGTTTATTTCGAATAATAATCACGAAAATTTGTATTCTTAAACTGTTGTAATCATGAATTTGGTCAAAAAAAACCTTCATTCAAATATATCTTTATTGTAAAATGAGAAAAATAAAAAAAAAATAACTGCCAGCATTACATTCGTCAAAATGCAACAATTTATTTAAAATATTAATTTGAAGTTTAAAAGTATGGCTAGAAGGCGATCCTTCCTGTATGTGAATTCGCGATGGCTGTCATTTCTTTGTTTATTTTGAACGAAAATGTACTTGTCTTGATTCGCTACCGTGAATCTTAATTCATTAACATCTGCATTTTAAAACATCTGTATTCATTAATATGTCTTTTCAAAAATATCTGTGATAATGCAAAACAATTGATATTAGCAGAGCCTAATATATTTATATATATATTTTGATTATCAATTGTCGCACATGATCACAAATATTTTGGGAGAAATGTTTATTAATACAGATGTTTTAGCACGCAGATCTTGATAAATAGAGATATATTTGGATGAAGATTTTTTTGACCATATTTATAACTTATTAGAGAATAAGGTTATTTAAGAATACAGAAAATATGAATACAGTCGTCGTACTGTCCACGTGCTGAGTTACCGCTTTTTTCATTGCCGTACGACCACGTACTACTTTCTTTTACTATCATTTTTGCAGGAACTCTGAACAAAAGAAAAAAAAGAGGATAAACCATCCTCTTTGAAGCATTTCAGAAATATAAACTTTGACTGCAACGTGGTTGTGCGATTAAACAATTCTCTCGGCCCGTTAATGCGACGATAGTATTTTTAAGAATCTCAGTGTGTGTTCCCAAATTTGTAATATCAAATTCCAGGTGATGCTTTTTTCTCTATCGTCAGGTAATTGAATTCGCGGGTACTATCCTCTATCTTTTTGAAAAGAAAGTTGTGGTAAGTACACCAACTAGTGGTTCAATCAGCAGAAAAAACGTTCTTTAAATTCTAACGTTCGTCCACTAAAACTATTTGTGCATAAACAATATGTAAAACTGTAACATTGGTATGGTAAGGTATATGTGAGTGCTGAAAATTTTATTGTATAGTTGAATTATTGTAAGTGGAAAGGGAAGAATGAGGAAAACGAGAACAAATAATAATTATTGAAAGTTTTGGAATTTACGGTGAGTAAAAAATCAATGAATTCTTTCACATCCAGTGTTTTTTTTTCTAGTAGATTCTCTTTGGTCCTGCCGTTCGTTGTTGCTTGGTGCAATCGAGTTATATTTTCAACTCCACCGCTCGCTCTCTTCCATTAATGTTTCTTTTTTTTTGTTTTATACATGTATAGTTTCCTTTTTCTCTCTTGCGATTCGATTTTACTGGGAGACATCGGCGCCATCGGGGTCGACTTGAGCGCGATGGCAAACTCGATCGTCAAGACCTCGCTCACTGTTTCTTCCAGTCTGATATTTCCCTCATTCTCTTGACTTTCAGTATGTGTATCTTCATATATACATATCTAGAGACGCGGCAACGTCTTTATATACATATACGCCCTTTTATACAAATATATATAATATATACTTTCGTTTTCTCGCCTTTCGTCGTAATTTGTGTGCCCAGCCTTGGTGAAAAGAGATTCCCAAGGCAATTGCGGAATATCGTGTCATCGAGCGCACGTGGATCGAATTACAATCAGTACGTATATCCCATAGTGAGGGGAAAAAAGAACGTAAAAGGGAGAGAGGACAAGCTCAATTACGTTCAGTTAACGAGAACGATGTCTGATGGGAAAAACATGCTGGGTCATATAGTTCATCGTATGTTTTTTGAACTATATTTTTCTTTGGCAGCAGTGGTGGGCGCGACGAGTACATGAAAAAGAAAAAAAATCATGTGCATGTTTAGACAGGATCGTCTGCTTCGTCATGGGGTAAGGTTGAAAAAAAATACAGTTCAGGGCTTGGCGTTCAACCGAATGATTGACAGTTTCCGTAGTATGACACTCAGACAATGCCAATCATTTCGATCTTTTATTTCCGACATTGGCTAATGACTGTGACATTTGAGTTCTGAAACGTGCGAGAACTAACGTGTCTCACGCGATTACCATGGGGCTAAATTCCTACGCGATTCAAAGAGGAGTATAACAAGTGAAATACAGAATATCGTAAGGGAGCAGAAAAAAAGTGTTTAAGTATTTTTTATAAGTATTTATGGTATACTTTAGTTGGTAAATACTATAAAAGATTAGCTATAGACGTTTTTTATCGTTTCGTACAGTTCTACATATATATGGTGCACCGATTAGTCCAGATGGACGGAAGAGCAAAGTGCACTGCGTCAATATCCGCAGGTACCATAATATATGTTGCAGCGTATATATGCTTAACCCTTGGCAAAGAGAGTCCTTTGTCGAGTTCTAGGGTATCGAGAAATCGAGAAAAATAAGGGGTGGAGTTTTTTTTCTTCTATTGTTGTCATGAAGTACATCGTAATAGTACACACAAGTTTACCAGAGAAGGAGAGCTCTCGAGGAGGGTGGTAGACATTACATACTCGGTTGGCGAATTGCTGCCAAGAGGGTTGGGGTATGAACATTTCACTCTCTCGCTTTCTCTCTCCATCTCTCTTATCGATCGAAGACAAAGCAAATAAAGGGATCGGTCCGGGTATAATATGTCCATGTGCATATATATACACACACACACACACACACACACACACATATATGTAATGTGTACATTATTGTATGATATGAATAGCACGTGTATACGTGTATAAATGTAGGATAATAATGTTGAAGACTATAAATTATTGCGGCGCTCCGGACTATCCGATAGAGTAATGATCTAGATAAAATGCGATTTATTTATCTATACGGTAGATAAACTCACGATTGTCGTTATCCTCTACCGTATCCAATGGTAGAATATGATGATTCGATACTCCACCTAATATATCCAAGTTTCTCGTTCGCCGTCCTGCAACATAAAAATATAAAACATGTATAAGTTGCACGAATGTTTTTATAATGTAGATACGTGGTATGTTATATCTTCTTTCAATCAATACATTCTATAAATGAGTAATATATGTAATTATGTAATATATTTTCGATGAATGCGGATTTACACGATAGTGAGGTATCATGTAATATGACGTGATGAAAGAAGTCTGTGAACCTGTAGGGAGAAAATATGGCTGTCTGTCTAATATATTTGACTCTTACAACTCGAAAACTGCTCAGCGGATGTCAATAAATCGTTCACAGACGAAAACCGTATGATTCACAATAGGGTATGAACTATGTAATATTTCATTATGCTACATTCGGTAGCGATAAAAAAGGAATCATGCAGGGACAGTTAAAAAAAACAATGTTTATATTTAAAAATTCATGAAAAATAAAAAATATCTACATAAATCGATAAACCAAGCGTCATTTTTAACGAGATCCGAATGCGTGTCGATTAATTATGTGCCGATATGTCAAATTCACATAGAAAAACAACTACGGCTATTTTTTGAAAGTAAACAAAATGTTGAATTTTTTTTGCTTTTGCAATTGATATTTTTTTACCAGCTAACATTAGTAAAGTTGAATCACAAAATATCAAAGTTACCTACCATTTTCATCCTAAACTGCACTTTTTATAAGAAAATCCGAACACCCCACTTTTCGGATACTTTTTCAACATTTGACAAAACGCGAATGAGAAATAAAATACTTTAAGCATTCCTCTAAACAGCTGACGAAAAAACGAAAATGGTTTTTTTTGTTTGTTGAATTTTTTTTGCTTTTGCAATTGATATTTTTTTACCAGCTAACATTAGTAAAGTTGAATCACAAAATATCAAAGTTACCTACCATTTTCATCCTAAACTGCACTTTTTATAAGAAAATCCGAACACCCCACTTTTCGGATACTTTTTCAACATTTGACAAAACGCGAATGAGAAATAAAATACTTTAAGCATTCCTCTAAACAGCTGACGAAAAAACGAAAATGGTTTTTTTTGTTTGTTACGATATCGCAATTGTTAAAGAAATAGCTGCGCTCTGACAATTGATAAACATCGCACTTCGCATCGGGTACCCTTAAACTAAATTTTCAAAAACTCAATAATCCCGTAGTTTCAAGTAATCACGACGGTGGGTATCGAATGGAGATACAGAGATTGTCATAAGGCTTTCAAAGAAGATTTTGATAGACTCTGATAATGGTTTTTGCTTCATTTCGATATTCGAGAGTAACCAAGCTTTTACTGCAGTTGCAGTGTATTTTGCCATTGTTATAATTATTTCTGTAATGGAACTCAGGTGAAGTTTGGAGCACAGCTAAAGTGTAACAATAAAACAGATCTGTTTTTCTTATATGATCAAACCTTTTCCGGAATAATAACTGGTTAATGCATATATTCCTCTCAATTATTCTTTTCTCCTGCTAATATCTGTATAAATATATAAAAATATAAATATGTTTCGCATTACAACTTATCGCATAAAATATCAAATTTCCGAAAAAATGCGTTTGAGAGATGATAGCGCCGAATAAAACCACACTGTAAATCGATAACGCTTTTGAACAATCGTGTATCACGTAGGAATATGAGGAGAGCATGCAAAAACTAAAACTCCGTTGCATCACAGCCAATATTCGTGTGGCCATTGGAACTACATGAAAAGTGTTAAATTTCAAAGCTTCGATACCGACGATTTTTTCTTCAACTCCCTTGACGAGCTCTCGAAATAATATATGATTTTTTTGTTTTTTTTTTCGAATAAATGCGTGAACATGACTGAATCATGTCGGCCGAAAGAATAAAAATTTTGTTTGTCCAAAATATGAAAACGAGAAAGATTTTTCTCTTAAATTTGCCCTGTTTGATTCAATTTTACGAGAAAAAAAAAAGAGAAAAAACATCGTTAAAAAAGCTAGAGTCGTCAGTGAAGACTGGATTTTTTGTGAACGTTGGATTTTTTTGTTTCACGCATCCTGATACGGCTGAAGAGACATGGAAAAAGTAATTGGATCTACGCACTATTGTACACGTATTTCATGGCTCCTCATTCGATTCAATGTTTCGACGCAATTGAATTTTCTAATTCTCTACGTTCGCTAAAAAGGAATCCAATTGTCGTCATATGGGAGATCGCTAGCGTGAATTAGCCGAATTTCTAGAATTTCGCAGTGCGGCCGAGTTCAATCCCCAAATGGGAGCCGATGATACTCGGTAGATCTGCCCCGAAACGTCTATGTTCTCTATTGACTCGTTTTTTTTTCCTACCGGGCTCAACTATATGGTTATAGTGCTTAATCCCATAAAGCCCAATCGTTGCTCAACAAGGTCAATGTTTCTTGTATTATTTGCTTGCTTCACATTTTAAATTATGTTAAATTGTTATGCAAAATAGGTACGAAAAACAGTGTTCTAAGTTTATTATTGAATGAAATTTTAAAGTCATCGTTACGATATAACAAAATAATTTTTAATGTCGTCAGCCGAATTACTGAATAATCATACTACACTAGAACCTTGTATAATTTTAATAAAGGTATTGTTTTGGGAATTTATTATTATGCAAATTATATAATCATTATGTAGTAATTATATGAAGCATCTGGTTCGAAGATGATTAACTTGTTAAGTATGCTTAGATTTCCCATTTTCCACATCTTAGAATTAAAAATTCATTTGTTCGACATATTTCGTCTAAAACACACTGGAGTCCTGATTTTCTTATATTTTTAGAGCTTCTTCATCATCATTATCATATAATCATTAAGATGATTATCGGATATAAGGCGTTATTTGTTATGAAATTTTATTTATGAAAGCAACACTCCTTCTCAAAGTGCGTTCCAGAGCGAGGACTCGGGTGACGTTTCGTCATCAACCACTTGAGGAGTCCTTAGGATACGACCGCCTTGTTTTGGCGATAGACAAAGGAGCCTTGTGTCAAGGGGCAAGGGCATGGATGCCTTGGCAAGCGAGGCCCAAGGCATTAAGGAACGAGACGCGAGCTCGGTCGCATCGCGGACCCATTCAATTCTCTATATAACAGAGTCTATTACATATACTAATAAAAGCAGACGTATTATTTTATTTGCGGTCTAAGTTTCTTACATTTATTTATTTTTGATTTTTACTAATTAATTTTATGAGAGGGTAGCAATTGTCTTCGAATGAGATGCGTTATATCATTATGAACAAAAGAGTCCGCCTTTGGCGGGATTCAGTTGTATTATGCATTTCATTCTCTATGATGTACTTTCAGCTCTTGTACTTTCAGCTCTTTAGAGTTTTCGATAACACTTTCTTCTGGATAATTATCTACATGTTTGAAATCTTTCCCACAAGAAAACAAAATGCAGAAAAACGAAGACTCTAGGGGGCTTTGAACAAAATGTGTGGAACAAATAAATTTTTAACTAAATATCCAAAACTTGTGAAATTTGAGTATATTTAACAATACTACAAGTTAATTCGCGATGCATAATCGCGATGCATTCGCGACTAGATGCATAACGTAATTATAGTTCATAGAAAATGTGAACACGGATTATTTTATTGACAATTTAATTTCGATTTATACCTTCCCTGTAAACATGAAAACTGGAAAAACCAGACCGACAAAGATGTCTTACGAAAGTATCAAATATATACTAGACAAGAGAAAGAAAGGAGGAAGATTGAAGTTGGCGAAAATGGCAAATGGTTGGACTGGCTAAAGGGCTAAGACTCTCGAGTTACTTCATGAAATTTTTCACCGGAACGCCACAGCCTGCATATTTAAAAAGGGGTGAGACGGCGAATAATGCACTCTACAGAAAAAACAGATACACAGAGTGAACATAAGAACAATATTCAACTGGCAGTTTCTGCGAATTCCATCCAGATAGGCTCGCTATTTTTTTTTCTTTATTTTTATCATTTTTATGTTCTCATTTTTTCTTCTTATTTTCAGCAACTGCGCTCGACATCTTATTTCCGTGCTCAACGAAACTTGGATAAGTGAATTTCATTCTGTCGATGGGCCGTAGAGAACTTCCATTTTCTCGTCACTTTTACGTATTGCTGTGTGTATATATGCTCGCCCATAAAGTATAGTACGTAACTATTATATACGAGTTTACAATCCGTCCTCGTCGTATATATATAATGAAACACAAACCACCAACTCTCCCAATCTTTGTAAAAGATTTTCATTATAATTTCCTTATTTCATTTTTTTTTAAAAAAGATTTTTATTTTCATTTTTTATTGTTCCTGCAGGTTTTTACGCATCCATCCCTTCACTTTTAACCCCACTTTTCCCCCACTTCACTAATTTCCTTGTTTCTGTTAATCTCCCCAAGAGTGTTGCCCACAGCCACTCTTTCCTAATGCATTACCGTATCACATTTACACAAGGGCCGAGGGAAACTGTGGAAACCCCGATCGATGCAGACGGCTATATTTTTTGACTGAGTTCGAGTTTAGCACCCACAAAAATTCAGAAAAATTGCCTTCAGCTCAGCGATTGATACGCGAGCCGGTGCATGGCTAATTGGTTACTCAACTAAGTAATGGCCTCGCCCGAGGCGCACCGACTACGCACCCGTCGCTGTCGGTAACAAAGATTTTTCTTTTTTCGTGGATTAGCGGTTGATAAAAACATTCCTATACATAACTAACTTAATTTGATAATTAACGTCAATGGTGAAGGACACAAAATTTGGAAGGAATTGAATGTTTTGAAATTTGCGACAAACTAACTCCATATAAAGACGTTCATATTTTTATTTAGTTTTTAAACGATTCTTCATTTTGTTTTTTAAGCTTATTATTGTAAAAATAATCATTTTTTGTGAAATAGATTGTAAAATATGTAGTACGTGTACAAAAAAAAGTACAGAATCGATTCGTAGAAAGACAAGTTAAGAAGTTTACCCTGAATGGGATCGACTCACTCACATCGAGTACTTCATCTCGAATCCTTAGGTTCCTTATCTACGCTTTTTTTACATCTATTTTCAGGTTTTACGGCCGTCCAGTTATGTATATTGCATGCTGAACGATTTGGAACACCATCCACGTTTCTTACGAGCTCCATTATTTTTTTACTCGCTAAGGAAACCTGCTCGACTATCCATTTATTCCTAACACTGATTTTTCTTTCGTGTTTCAGGCACGAGCATATATAGGAAAGTTAGCTGTAGTTTTAAGTTAATTGTCAACTATAATTCCCGAGAAAAAATAATTATATATAGTCATGTATCTAATTAAATGTGATTGTCCATATATGACTAGTTCCGAAAATTGGCCTAGTCTGATCATG
Organism: Rhimphoctona megacephalus; assembly: GCA_963989365.1. Lineage (NCBI taxonomy): Eukaryota > Metazoa > Arthropoda > Insecta > Hymenoptera > Ichneumonidae > Rhimphoctona > Rhimphoctona megacephalus. The sequence goes on along the minus strand of OZ022414.1, from coordinate 31,435,346 downwards.
TTTGATTGGATATCATCATATATACAGACATATCTATTGAAATATGAACATATATGATTATACATGAATACAATTTTGTAGTGATAAATATATAATTATGTATGATCATGTATAAGTATCTTGATATGGTCGTAAATGCTATATTAGATACTATATATCGAAATGTTTCGATATATGACGATATCTTGAATTGTCAAAACTTAGGATTTTTTAGATCCTCTTCTCGCTGAATAGAGAGATGGAAATCGGGACTGAGCCGTGTACGTGTTCGCTTATTGTAAATAAGGATGATAAAGTCGGATAAGATGAATGGGTTATGGGCGCACGTTCGGCGCTTCGCTAATGCGAGAGCGCAGCGACCGCGGTCCTCTGGCGGATTTCTATCGCACCACAAAAATGAAAGTGACGCGACTGTCTCATATATGTTTATATCGATTCAGATATGAGCCCATACTAGTTAGCTATCCTCGGATATTATATACATTTACTTTGAGATGAGCCCATAAATGTTTGATAAGTGTTCATATTTACTCAGGTATGAGCCCACATTAGATATATGTATATCCTCAGATGTAATCAAATATGACTCTATATTTATGTATGTATAAATTCATTTCTACTCAAATATGAGGCAATATTTGACGTATCTGATCACATGTAATCACATGTGGATCTATACATCAAATGATATCTTGATTCATGATTATATATAAATCTATATATAATTATATATGATTCCATATACAATCACATATAATTATATATATTCAGATAAAATAATTTTTTCCCGGGAACGCAGTTTTTGCGAATTACATCGTGAATATTAATTCAGTCATAGTAAGCTCCATTTTGGTTTTTGGCGGCTTTTATGTATGATTCTGGTTATTTAACTTAAAAAAGCAATTTCTTTTTTATCAATTTATAATTTGTTGACGGTTTTGGTCTATTAAAAATATCTAAATCTTTTCTCTTTACAGCTCACAAAATGTGGGCCATTTTGAAACAACGATAATTTTTTTTTTGTTACCAATCAAAAAATTAGCTTTTGATAAAACCGTATTTGAGAAAACGTATTTAAATCGGTTGTAATCGGTTGTGTTACCGTGTGATTTAACACAGTAGGTAAAATAAGGTTTGACATATATTTTTTTCGGAAAATGCACTACATATAGAACTGTATATATAACTTCTATATAAAAAGCCACGACGAACATCACTGGGGTCGATGAAGGTTTTCTCCGCTTTAAACGACAAAAAAGCGTCAAAGCTCGACAACGACGAATAACTATACGAAGAGGTTTGCCACGTCGACATTTTTTGACGGATCATAAAGCACGCGTGACTTGTGTCGATTCATCTTTTTTTTTTCTCTACCCCATACCGATGACAACGTCACCATGGATGGGAAAGACGGAACCAAGTGAGGAAATCGGAGTATGTGCGAGAGATGGAGAGGAAGAAGCAAGCAAGAGGACAGGAGAAGAAGAGAAAGTGAGAAAGCTCGAAGATGGTATGATGGTCCACGAGGTGTAATTTATCAGCGGGATATCGAAGGTTCGACGAATCGAGAGGGTGTTTCACAATTCTTGTATACATCTATATACATATGTATATAAAAAGTAGAAGAAAGAACGCACAATATTGTCGCGGTGATTTTTCCTCGATGACAAGGGTTTTCCTTTAGGATTGCTTACAACGATTAAATCGTTTATACAAGACGATATATCAAAAAAGTATTGATAAATGATCGAAATTAAAGAGTGTTTACAAAAATAACGAAACTCTTGGAACTCTTATGAAGATAGCTGTAACACATAGAAACGAAAAGAGCAAAATAAAGCAAGACAGGACCATGCATTCAGTACAATGCATTGTATATGTATAGTTATCAGATATTATGAATATGAATATATTATAGGGACCCAGTTTTCTCACTAATACACTATTTTCCGAGCTAGACGATTGCGCGCTCTTTCTCTTATTTAACTTTATTCTTTTCACCCTTGTGTGTGTAATCCAAAACCTTCTATATCCCTGGCATTTCTCTGCTGAATTGGTAACAACGCTCATTTTGATTATATTTACCCGCGATCCATTTACTACCAGAGAAGAAATGGAACTGGTACTACAAGAGAAAAGAAAGAAGAGAGACCGAACAAACGAGACAGAATTCCTTGAGATCAAGTCGGGCTACAAACTATATACCTTTGTAGTACTATATATGGGGCATTCCATGCCAAACCGTGACCCCGACCATTTTTGATTTTGTCGAAATTTTTTCATTTTCAAGTAACTACTGAAAGCAGTTTTTAGGAATTGTTTTAGATTTTTATCTCAACCCGTTTAAAAATAATTAATTTTTCACAACTTCGCACGAAATTTTTTTAAATGCTCATAACTTTTTCAACAACAGAGATATCAAAATAAAATAGGAAGTAATTTTTTTCGTCTTGAATTGTAGTTTCGTAAAAAAAAAATATAAAAATAATCAAAAGGCAATTTCATATATTTTTTTTAGTTTTAATCCAAAATTTTTTTTTTTTTTTCAAAACTTGGACCATTACGATTCTTTTGAAAAAATTCACCTTTTTTGTAGACATATTTTTACATGTCTCGAAAATTTCACAGCTTGTGATATCCATTTCTTCTATTTTTTTCTCATTTTTACCACGTGTGAACCAATAATAAAGAGTTGTCAATCCTGGATAATATATTTTATTTTTTTTCCACTCATAATTCCATTCGTCAAGAAATTATGAATGAAAAAAGTTAATAAATAAATATTGGAACTAATTTCCATGTTTTTTTTTCAGTTTTCAAACAAACATTTTTTTTACAACTTGGGCCATTTTGATTTTTCTGAAAAAAATCACCATCTTTCACGACATATTTTTACACGCCCTAAAAAATCTGCAGCGTGTGATATCTATAAATTCTATTTTTTTTTTAATTCTCTGCCATGTGTAAACCAATGATTATCAATTATTAATCTTTATTCATGAATATCACACGCTGCGGATTTTGTGGCACGTGTAAAAATGTATCGTAAAAGATGGTGATTTTTTTCAGAAAAATCAAAATGGCCCAAGATGTGAAAGTAAATGTTTGGTTGAAAACTGAAAAAAACATGGAAATCAGTTCCAATATTTATTTATTAATTTTTTTCATCCATAATATCTTAAGGAATGGAATTATGAATGAAAAAAAAAACAATAAATAAATATAATTCAAGATTGACAACTAATAATTATTGGTTTACACGTGGTAAAAAATGAGAAAAAAATAGAAGGGATGGATATCATGTAATATCTATAATTTTTATTTATACCTTTTACGTGATCGTCTATTTGCCTTACAAGTAGAATGACATCGAATCAATAATTTCTTTTTTATTCTTGTACAATATATATATTATTTATTTTAAACTTTCTCTCTTTGTAAATTGACAGCACCCATTCATACGTATCTAGCTATTATTACAATACTCATCTTCTTAGTATTTTTAACGTGATTATTGCCCGATCGACGAGGGATGGCCTGAAGGTTTTACGACGAAGGAAATGACGGCCTCTCGAGTATCGTGTGGTCGATGTTTATTAACGAGTGTCTTGGGTTGAAAGAGAGAAGACGAAGATGTTCCCGCTATCGACGTCGGACGATCACTGCCTCTTCAACGTATTATCACGAAGCCCACGGACTCGTATCGTTTTTCGAATCCGGGGATAACTCGTGATTGTGGCGGGCGATTCAAAATACGAAATACAACTATCAACGTACAAATATCACAATCACAGGCTGTGAATTTCTCGAGACATGTAAAAATATGTATACAAAAAAGGTGAATTTTTTCAAAAAAATCAAAATGGTCCAAGTTTTGAAAAAAAAATATTTTTGGATTATAACTGAAAAAAAATATATGAAATTGCCTTTTGATAATTTTTTTGTATTTTTTTTACGAAACTATAATTCAAGACGAAAAAAATTATCTGCTATTTTATTTTGATATCTCTGTTGCTGAAAAAGTTATGAACATTTAAAAAAATTTCGTGCGAAATTTTGAAAAATTCATTATTTTTAAACGGGTTGAGATAATAATCTAAAAAAATCCTAAAAACTCCTTTCAATAGTAACTTGAAAATGAAAAGATTTTGATAAAATCAAAAATGGCCGGGGTCACGGATTGGCCGGTTTGGCATGGAATACCCCATATATATCATAATATGTATAGGGTATTCCAGACTGGTTTCAGGAGCTCCGTAGACGTTGCAATATTTTTCGCATTTTTTTTTCATGCAGTCATAAAAAGAGACACGAAAAATATTCTAACCACAATTTTGCTCATTTTTACAATCACCTGGTCTCCATTGCACGTCACGTTTTGAAATTACTTAATTAACATTGTTCACATAGTCATCTTGTGTAAAATGATGAATGTTAGCAAAAAATACGAAAAAAATGTTTTTGCCATGAACCCTTCGCTAAATAAAATTCTGGGCATTATCTATTTCAGTAGAAATCGTTCTACCCAACATGAAATACCTTTCTCCATACACGGAGAGAATTGAACAGTAAAAATTACCATGATATATTTGAACATGGGGACAAGTTGGTAAAACGTATTTATTCGTAAGCGATAAGTTTTTTTTAACTCGTGAAACATAAAATTTCAAATACTACGCCGTCCTGGCGTAAACACTTGAAGGAAAATTTTTACCGTGCAGCACGGTAAAATTTACCATGACGCTCATGTAATATTTCAAAATAAACATTGAAATAGTTGTCGTAAGTACATAACTTTTTAAAGGACATTTCTTGAAGACATAAAATAATGAAATGCACGGTAAACTTTCACTTGTATCACATAATTTTTTATGTTCTGCATATTTTACTGGACATCAAAATTTACTAGATCCTCCGGTAAAATTTCCTATTTTAAACAAGAAATTTTCTCTTATTTTCATGAAAATTTGTGTTTTGTTCAGTAAAAATCTTAGAAATTGCAGGTTGTCACCTCATTACTGTTACTACACCGTAATTTTTCAAGTTTAGTTCTCTCCGTATATATTTCAATATGAACCACATGTATTTCTAATAAATACACATTTACATATGGCTCTAAGGAAATGCAGATCATTCTATATACTTTTTATTCATTCTGTGGAATATTTATCAAGTACGTTTTGCCAAGGGTGCTTCAGCGAATTTAAAGGTCGGATATCGTGAAATTTAGCGTCTTTGATTCAGGGTTGTTATATACTATTAAAGATGAATCAAAAAGTCACAAGATTTGAAAAAAGTTGTGGTTCGAAATAGTTGAGAAAGCAAGGCGCGGACTGCTTTTTTCTTCAGTGTATAAAAACGATATGCTTTGCTGCCAAATCTATATTTATCCCCGATATAAGCGGAGCATTCTGTATGATTTATTTTCTTTCTTTTCACTTTCTGTCTACTTTCGCCTCTGGTCGAATATTGTTTTTCCCTCGCCCCAAAGTTTTAAAAGGTTTTGAAATTGTTCACGTGGTATGAAAATGACATCGTACAGGTTAACAATCGCCTGAAATTGGCAACTAGCATGGTAAACTATAAATTCTTTCGTCAAGTTTAATCTTTTTTTTTTAACTTATTCTACCATTTTGTTTACGGATGAACGCTCTTATTACACCCAGATTCTTCGAGCTTGAGTATTGAATAAGCATATATGAATTTAATTAATAATTTCTTGCCTAAAAGAAGCCAAGTGTTAAGAAGGTGTTTCAAGGCGTAAAAGAGAAGACTTCTCACTTTCTTTCGCTTTCTCTGTCTCTTCCTTCTTTTTCATTATCTTTTTCTCTCTTTTTTACTCTCCTGTACGAGTCACGGAAATGAATAAGGAAACTTATAAGCGGGTATAAATTCAATTTCACATTCAAGCGAGTTAATTCGCTGGGGTACCCCGAACCACCGTTTTCTCCATTCTCCACCGCGACCACCAGTTGCCACCCATAACAGACGTCGAGTGAATATAACGACAAGGGGCCAAAGTAGAATTTTCACTTTGAAATGGCTACGACAGTCCCTCGACGCTGACCAGGAAAATTTCACACAGTTCGAAGCTCGAATGTCTTGTTCTATGATATCAAAATTCAATGTCCTTCATTATATTAGCGTTGAAAATTTCAAGAAGAGCGATCTACACCAGAAACTTTGATTTTCCAGCGTAGATTCAAGAACTCACATCGACGTACTAAAATTTTCCACACTTTGAAAAAAAGGCATAGTGTTGATAATGGAGGTGCAGTTGGCTCAACTACGCCCTGAGGTTGGATACGGCGAATCCAATGGCATAGTTGATGCAACCTCCGCGCATAGTTGAAAGTATTTTGTTAAGCCAACTATGCCCACAATTTGAGATAAAACTTTAAATATTCAATAGAACCAAATCATTTTTTGAATAAAATTCAATAAATATGTGAAACAGCATCACCGCGTTACTCGGGAAATGCGGAAAAGTATTTCAGTCAATTGTATCAATTATGTTTGGATTGAATGAATTGCATTGTGTAATTAAAATGTAAAGTGATTGTACCAAACAATTATGATTTTGAAATGATTGAAAGAAATATTTGAAAGTTTTTTTTTATATACTGTGACGTGGTAATTTTGCCCATGTCACATAATGTTAAAACTATTGGCACGGCACGGGAAAGGAGCGTTTTTCGTCATTGACGAACTTCTCTCGAGCATCCAGAAGGGTCAAATGCGAGCGTATTTCCGATTTATTCATTTCTTTTTTATTATTTTTATAATTCATGTATGAGCGAGCGACGGTTTCGAATTAACGAAAGTACAACCATCGGAGAGGGAAGACTATTGGCATCATCGTAGATCGCTGGCGATTCGAGTTTATTTTAAATATCTTGAACATTTAAAAGTCATCACGCGAGGGTCATCACTCGAAGCCCTCACCCAGCTGCCAAACTCAGGATGCGTCTTCAAGCATTGGGAGGATCACCGTTTTCTGTTATTATCAAGGCTCAAGATCGTAATTCAATCTCAACCGAACATCGAATTCAAATATTGCCAGTATTGTCGTCGGGCGGTTATCTAGAGAGAGAAGGTTCTCGAAGAAACCGTTGCGATTCCCGCGAGTAGGCTAAGGGTGGGGGATTAGGACCCCAGGTCATGCTATTGCCCTCGTACGTTTATCGAGAACTCGAGTTTTGGCAATAACGATGGAGGACGTCTTTTCTCGAGCCGTAGCCATCTCCTTTCAAGAAGAATCCGACACCGCCGAAATATCGAGGAGAGATTCGTGGTAGCTTCCGGATCTTATCCTACAGAAACCATAGCGGTGAGCCGTCATCTCGTTCTGATATTTTTGTGTTGTTTACACTGAAAAAAAATTAAAGTATTGTCAACTACGTGATGAGGTTGGACGAATTTCGTTGCGCCAATAGTCATATTACGTTTAATTAATCACCCGGTGGTTGATCCATAGAAAGTCATGTCGTTGAGACAACTACGCCACGATTTTGCCACTAAATTTTAATTTATTTGAGTTGAGTGTATTTCATGTGATACAACCGCAATAAATGGTTACATTGAAAAAAAAATAAAACTTGAAACATAGAATCGATTGAATTTGAAATAATCACACGGAGGTTGGGTTGTATACGGTTTGTCCGTGACTCGATAAAATAATAGCATCGAATAAACTTCTTTGCGAGAATTGAATTCAATGACATCACAGATCAACGGAATATAATTTGTGATTAAGCTAATTACCTAGTAGTAATCTGGATAAAATCTTTTGTTATTATTCAAACAAATAAACCTTTTGCTAAAGCTACTAAAATTTTGTTACGCAAACAATAAGTTTTGTTTAACACGAATTATATATATTGTAGCCGGACAGCCTTATTCCCTGGCTGGATTTCTGGTGTGGCAGAAATCCGCTAGAGGGCCACGGGCGGAGCGCTCTCGCGTAAGCGTCGCACCGCCCGTGTGCCCATAAGGCTTCGACATTGAATCGTTAAATATCGATCATTCCGACCGACGGTCGTCGAGAAAATCCGAACCCTTGTTTTACGAGGTAAAAAGGTCTAAGGGCTTTTATCGTACAATTAAAGTACGCTGATATAGAAAATTTTTGCCACCTAATTATGTCAGGATAGGCGCTCTTACTAGAGTAAAAAATCGATCAATCGTATTTACTATTGAAAGTCGCAAAATACAAAATCAAAAATATGAAATAAAAAATATTCCAAAAAATATGTATATAAAAAAAAATTTCAAATATTTCTTACAGTCATTTCAAATTCATAATTATTCGGTACAATCACTATACGTTTTAGTTACACAATGCAATTCATTTAATCCAAACGTGATTGATACAATTGACTGAAATACTTTTCCGCATTTCCCGAGCAATGCGATGATACTATTTCAGATATTTATTGAATTTTATTCAAAAAATGTTTTGGTTCTATTGAATATTTAAAGTTTTACTTCAAATTGCGGGCATAGTTGGCTCAACAAAATACCTTTAACTACGCACAGTGGTTGCGTCAACTACGCCATTGGTTTCGCCGTATCCAACCTCAGGGCGTAATTGAGCCAACTACGCCTCCGTTCTTAACACTATGCCTTTTTTCAGTGTAGTTATTGTACTCGCGAGTACAATAACCTTAAGAATTTTGAGAATTAAAAGAACGATATTGTTTCGTTACACGCGGATGCTTGAAAAATTCTAGTTACGTCTTGTGACGCGAGTAACGATCTTTCGCGAAGGTATCGTTGTTTTATTAATTGAATTGCTGAGAGAAATTCTAATATTTTATTTTGCCCAATCTCGAGATCCATATTTTAAGTTAGAGTAAGATAAATTGTTATACCGATTGTTCAATCTTGTCTCGGTGAAGTTAGTTAAAGGCGTGGCCTTTTCCCTTAAATAGTTGGTAATTATGCAGTTTGAGGGCTTTTCCGAAAAACGATGGAATATTTTTTTTTCCTGCATGCACTGCTTCTATTGGTCACTACTAATAATATTCTGACAGGGGAGGCTGACATTTCCCATAAAAATCATAAGTTATGGGGTTTTGAAGTTATTGGAAAAATGTGATGAAATAGGGTTTATTCGAATATTTAGAAGCTCACATCATGACTGGTGGTAGTCTTCAAAATTATTTGCGAGGGTGGTGAGATAAGATGGAATAGCAGGGTGCGTGAAATAGTAGGGTGTGTGCTGAACATCTTGGGATGTGTGCGTGAAATTGTAGGGTGTGTGCTGAACATCTTGGGATGTGTGCGTGAAATAGTAGGGTGCGTGAAATAGTAGGGTGTGTGCTGAACATCTTAGGATTTGTGCGTGAAATAGTAGGGTGCATGCTGAACATCTTGGGATGTGTGTGTGAAATAATACGGTGCGTGAAATAGTAGGGTGTGTGCTGAACATCTTCGGATGTGTGCGTGAAATAGTAGGGTGTGTGCTGAACATCTTGGGATGTGTGCGTGAAATAGTAGGGTGTATGCTGAACTGCTTGGGATGTGTGCGTGAAATAGTAGGGTGTGCTGAACATCTTGGGATGTGTCCGTGAAATAGTAGGGTGCGTGAAATAGTACGGTGTATGCTGTGTCTCACCACCCTCGCAAATAATTTTGAAAACTGAAGAATTTCGCCTCTACTGATAATGAATTCGTAGAATTGTGTGTGTGTGTGTGTGTGTGTGTGTGTGTGTGTGTGTGTGTGTGTGTGTGTGTGTGTGCGCGCGCGCGCGCGTGTGTGTGTGTCCACTTGTCCTGATGTGAGCTTCTAAATATTCGAATATACCCTATTTCATCACATTTTTCCAATAACTTCAAAACCCCATAACTTATGCTTTTTATGGGAAATGTCAGCCTCCCCCGACGAAATTTCATTAATAATGTCGAACCGAAGCACTTCATGCAAAAAAAAATAATCTTGCATCGTTTTTCGGAAAAGCCCTCAAACTGCATAATTACCAAAATTGGTCCTGTCTAATATTTGAATTTTTATTCCATAATGAATAAATCATATTGTAATTCCGGATTTCTTTTGTATTGGTGTGATTATTATTTTGTGAAATAGCCCCTCCCACTCTACCAATTTCTTAAGTTGTATTCACCGCGTAAACTTTCACCGAAGTTCTCGATTTTTCTTTATAATTTTTGTCAATGAATTATCATCGACTGGCGCCCTGAAATTATCGAGAGCTAAAGCTAATACGTTTGACGGAAAAAGCGTTACAATACATATTTTTTTGGAATATTTTTTATTTGATATTTTTGATTTTGTATTTTGCAACTTGCAATAGTAAATACGATTGATCGATTTTTTTCTCTAGTAAGAGCGCCTTTCCTGACATAATTAAGTGGCAAAACCATTCTATATCAGCGTACTTTAATTGTGCGATAAGGCCTTAGACCTTTTTACCTCGTAAAACAAGGGTTCGGGTTTTCTCGATGACCATTAGTGGGAGTAATCGATATTTAACGATTCAATGTTGCACACGGGCGGTGCGACGCTTACGCGAGAGCGCTTCGCCTGTGGCCCTCTAGCGAATTTCTGCCACACCAGAAATCCAGTCAGCGATGTTCGGTTACAATATATATAATTCATGTAAAACAAAACTTATTATTTGCGCAACGAAATTTTAGTAGCTTTAGCAAAAAGTTTATTCGTTTGAATAGTAACAAAAGATTTCATCCAAATTACTACTAGGTAATTAGCTTAATCACAAATTATATTCCGTTAATCTATAGTGTCATTGAATTCAATTCTCGCAGAGAGGTTTATTCGATGCTATTATTTTATCAAGACACGAACAAACCGTATATAACTCAACCTCCATGTGATTATTTCAAATTCAATCGATTCTGTGTCTCAATTTTTATTTTTTTTCAATGTAACCATTTATTGCGGTTATATCACATAAAATACACTCAACTCAAATAAATTAAAATTTAGCGGTAAAATCGTGGCGTAGTTGCCTCAACGACATAACTTTCAATGGATCAACCACCGGGTGATTAACTAAACATAATATGACTATTGGCACAACGAAATTTGTTCAACCTCATCGCGTAGTTGGCAATACTTCAATTTTTTTCAGTGCATGTATATAGGTAGGGATTTGAATATGGGGCACTGATTTATACCCATTCCAGATATAATTATTACTGTTAAATATAAATCGAAAAATTACATTTTTACCTAATGGAATTTCATTATCTAATTATAAATAATTTAGAGAGAACCAATTTAAGCAAGCTAAAAAAAGTTACAAAGTCATATACGTATAAATAAAATTAGTTAGTTTTCAAAATTCAGAAATATAGTGAAGATATTTTCTTCTCCCTTGACAGAAGATTTTTATCATGTCATTTTTCCCAAGAGGCGAGAGAATAGCTCGAGAAATTTCGCGGGAAATGAGATATCTAACGAGCCAAGAAGATATTGTCTCCCGCGGTGTGAAATAGAAAATTAGCCGGCAAATTAGTAAAAAGAAGAAAAATGACAATATTCTTTATCACAATCTCGTTTGGAACATTTTCGCCCGCTGATGCTTCTCTTCCTTCTTATCGTTCTTACTATCTTCTCTCTCTCTCTCTCTCTCTCTCTGCGTTTCTCTCTTGTTATGTCTCCTGGAAACTCTCTTGTATCACGTCATTCCTCAATCTCTTGTGCAAAACGTACTCTTTCTGGACTAAATAAAATAGGTCCATAGACGAAGAGCGCTAGTGGGATAACAAAGAAAAATATCGAGACAGAGAGAGGAGAAGAAAGATTGGGGTAGAGAGAGTAACAGACTCTCGTATGGGGACATTGTAGCTATATATATAGTGGTGTTCCAAGAGAGGAGAGAGAGTGAACTGAACGGGACTCCAGAGTATGGAGCCATACACGAGGGGGATAAGTTCCAAACTTTGGCAGAGAGGAAGGATACAGTAAAGAGGATGGAAACTTGGTATCCGAGAATCGCGAATGCGAGTACTAACAGTGTGTACTGTAAGGAGAAAACGTGAGTGCAGAAAGGCGAGCATATACATATACATATATATTTATATATATACTTGGATAAAATCAGAAGACCATATATTCTCAATTTATACATGGTAAGTACGCCCTTCTGATTTTGATTAGGGAATATATGTAATATGTATTTCCATACCTATATGTAATGTATATAATGTACTAGGGGAAAAACCAAGGGGAAGAGAGATGCGAAAATAGACTTCGCACATGTAAGCTCTCGCACAGCCCGGAGCAAGGAGATTCAGCACCTCTTATCCCCCTTTCCCTCCCGCCCCATCTACAACCTTTGCTACACTCCTATCCGCGTCTTTTCCCTAGTTTTTTCGCCAAACTCCTTCTTTCCGTTATATATACCTCTTTTACTCTCCCATCCTCCGTCACACTTTCTTTCTCCTTTTCTTCTTGTACATTTTCACGAACAGTCCACTCCTGGCAACCATTTCGAGCTTGCGTTTTCCTCAAATGAAAACTTAATACGAATTCTTCTACTCCTGGCTGCGCTCACATAGCACAGGTTTACGTGTACTAGGCTAAGTTTTTAAATTAAAGAGGGACCAGCCTCTTTCCACTATTCCTTGCGGTGCCAAGATGGACTTAAAAATTTTCCAATGTGAACGCGTACTTGGTTACTTGCGATTCGCTTGTACGTATATAAAAAAAACAGCGCGTTTTTTATCCTCATCCTTCTCTCAACTTCGCCTCCTATCCTCCTATTCAAGCCTCCAGGACATCGAAAAGAAAAGCGGAAAGATGAGAAAAGAGAGATTGAGAAGGAACACTTGTGCATGTAAGAAAAACCGCTCGCAATTCCTTCTGCTGGTGTTAAGCTCTATGCAAGAAGATGGCATTCCTACGTTTGATGGAGTTTTGAGAGAAACGAAGAAAACGAATCAGAGACAGAAAAAAGCAAAAACAACAGAGAATGAAGGCTCTTTTGACTGTGTAACCAGCGTTGCCAGATTCTGCGACGCTGCTGTGTTAAAAGATAGCAAATTGGACGATTTCTGGAAACGCTGTGTGTAACCAGTTTAACCTCTGCATTTCTCAGAGATTTGAATAATCCTTGTGAAAAATACAGAGAACTTTTCCCGCATCCCCTTTTTGACGTTATTTTTTCTCTAAGTTTATTTCATTCTTCCAGATATTCTTTCTCTGCGATTTTCTTTTTGCTTTCAAGATTCTTATCCCTCTGTCTATCTCTTGCTCTTCTCTTTAAATTTCGCCATCTTGAGCACATCGTTCTCTGTCTGTTGAGTTTCTTTAGAGGGAGACATAGAATCATGCTGTAACTCACTATTTCTGTGTGTGTGTGTGTCTTTCTTTTTTTCTCTTTTGGTTTCCCTGTCTTCTTTCGTACCGCATTATATACTTCCTCGTTAACCGCTCCAGAAAAGGTCACGCTTACTCGTTGCAATCATGGTTAAACTCCACCCCGTAGGCTTCACACCAAGACCTTTTAGCGTGTATGACCGAAATTTTTCCGACGGAAAAGTCGCTAAACATGTCGGTTTTCTACCCAGGCGAAGAGACGCATACCGTGTGCGAGTTATGATGAAGAGAAAGCCAACCCGGACTTTTCACTATTTTCCACTCGAAAATGTGTATGTAGACTTGTTCTCCAGTTCTATTCTAGTGGTCGCTTTGCTACTAAAGTTCACGATCCTCAAAGGAATCCCCTTCGAGACCACAGAGTTCATGTCGTATGGATTCGTTTCTTTCCCTCAATCGTTCCCTCGCTCTCCCTCTCTCTATACCTATGTATAGGTTAGCGTATATAATTATATAAAAAAATCGAAGTTTGTTTTTCTTGGGACAGCCACGAAAAATCTTAATATATAGTGGCGTGCAAAAGTTTCGGGCCATCCTATTTTTTCCAGTTAATTGATAAAATATTTTATTTTTCCACTCGTTCATTGTTCAAAATATTCAAGAGAGTTAGAATGAAGATAACAACGTCGTATATTATATTTAATTATGGCGTATTTTTCGTGTACTACGTGGAATGACTTTGGTCGGTGTGCGAAAGTATCGGGCCACTATATCACCGCATCTTCGTACGCATGGTTTGTTTACATTTTTTTCCTCATTAGTTTCAAAACATGTCCTACAATGGAAAATCAGTCTCCTTTCTGCCACAATGCCGAAACAAACGAATATTCAGCTTCGTGAAATCATGTTAAAACTTTCGTCAGAAGGAAAAAGTTCTCGTGATGTTGCGGAGACTTTATCTATTGGCAAAAGTACCGTTAATCGTATTATTACTAAATATAAATTAACAAACTCATTGTGTGACAAAAATTAGAGCGGTAGACCGCGAAAAACTTTGAATCGCATCGACAAAATTATAAAAAGGAAGTGCATTGTAGATCCACGAAAAAGTGCTGCAGGTATTTCCCGGGAATTGCGAAGTGAAAATCTAGCTGATGTTAGTCGGAGTATGGTATTTCGACGTCTCAAAGCTGCGGGGCTGATTGGACGTGTTGGTGTAAAAAAACCATTGATTAGCAAAAAGAATAAGAAGGCTAGATTAGACTTTGCGAAAAAATATCAGCGCTGGACGGTATCAGATTGGCGGAAAGTACTTTTTTCCGATGAATCGAAATTTCAATTATTCGGAAGTGATGGTCGGAAGTACGTAAGACGTTCAGCAGGTACCAGATATAATGTAGGGTACCAAATTCATACCGTAAAACACGGTGGAGGAAACATTAAAGTTTGGGGAGCATTTTCTGTTGATGGCGTTGGTCCGCTGGTGGAAATTCATGGCAATATGGATGCTGCAATATACAGGGACATACTACAAGATCATATGCTCCCATTTTCAACGAAAAATTTGCCGCGTGGTTTGGTTTTTCAACACGATAATGATCCGAAACACGCTTCGCATCTTGTTAAAAATTTTCTTTAAAGCCGGAAAGTCCGCCTTCTTGACTGGCCATCGCAGTCACCGGATTTAAATCCTATTGAACACCTGTGGCAAGACCTCAAGCATCGTATTGGAACGAAAAATTACTCCAACAAAACGGAATTGTGGAACCATTTGCGAAGTGAATGGGAAATATTGTCGCAAGAACGAATCAAACAACTAATTGGATCTGCCTCGTCGGTGCGCTGCAGTCATCGCTGCTAAGGGCATGGCAACAAAGTATTGAGTCGAGTAGAGAAGACCAAGACATGCTTCCTTATTTTTCATGTTTTTTGTTATTTTTTTCATACCCAAAAGTACGCGGCCCAATACTTTTGCTCGTTTGATTTTCTCCCACCACCATATTTCTGTTCAATGTGCATAAAAAATGCTAAGGGCATGGCAACAAAGTATTGAATCAAGTGAAGAAGACCAAGACATGCTTCCTTATTTTTCAAGATTTTTGCTATTTTTTTCATACCCAAAAGTACGCGGCCCAATACTTTTGCACAGCCAGTCATAAAAAATTGTTGAACAATTAATTATTTAAGATCGATATCAATGTATACAACCTGTTATTTCCAAATATAAGTGATTACGTGTTATCATTACACGTTTGTTTTTCTCCCACCACCATATTTCTGTTCAATGTGCATAAAAAATAGGGTGGCCCGAAACTTTTGCACGCCACTGTATAATAAAAACGTAATCCTGCTAAAATTTGGGTGTTTGAAGAAAAATTTAGAGAGAGCTCGAGCGAATTTTCGATATTTTTTATAATTTTGGCTGAAAATCATGATTTTTCGGAGTTGCAACAAGCAATGATGAAAAAGTAATTCTCTTAACATTTGCCTCTTGATTTTTTTTTTTAACTACAACGATATTGTAATACAGTTGTGTGTGTGTGTGTGTGTGTGTGTGTGTGTGTGTGTGTGTGTGTGTGTGTGTGTGTGTGTGTGTGTGTGTGTGTGTGTGTGTGTGTGTGTGTGTGTGTGTGTGTGTGTGTGTGTGTGTGTGTGTGTGTGTGTGTGTGTGTGTGTGTGTGTGTGTGTGTGTGTGTGTGTGTGTGTGTGTGTGTGTGTGTGTGTGTGTGTGTGTGTGTGTGTGTGTGTGTGTGTGTGTGTGTGTGTGTGTGTGTGTGTGTGTGTGTGTGTGTGTGTGTGTGTGTGTGTGTGTGTGTGTGTGTGTGTGTGTGTGTGTGTGTGTGTGTGTGTGTGTGTGTGTGTGTGTGTGTGTGTGTGTGTGTGTGTGTGTGTGTGTGTGTGTGTGTGTGTGTGTGTGTGTGTGTGTGTGTGTGTGTGTGTGTACATACGTGAGTCACCTGTACCAAAATTGTCAAAGCGAATCAGGCCATCGAGCTACCATCCAGACTAAGAGAGAAAGCGAGAGAGGGTACCATCGAGCTTGTATTTTGTCAAATTATAAAAAAGGATCGAAAGACGCTAGTCCTACCATTATGTCAAGGCCAAATAACAGAGTAGGGAAATTGATAATACTCGGGGCGTTATTAGTAGGATTACGTTTATTTTCGGTGAGTTACAGGTGATCAGCCAGAGAGACCGTCCAGTCCATACTGACTTGTTCCTGAAACACGATAAATACGCGAACGCTCACGATAGGGTGACGTCGTATGGGTGTATGTGTATTTACACATGTATATAAGCCAACATAATCTTATCTTAACGCCGAGATATCACACAAAAATTGTTGTACTTTACTTTCATCAAATATAAGTAGATTTATTTCACTTTTATTCTGCTGCACATGATCCTTAGTGTGTCTTTGACTTATTATTGAGAAATTCTGACCTCACCAACTCACGTGCAGTGAAAAGCTCAGAGTAAGGAGCATTTCGTTGCAATAAATATATAACATGACAGAACAAAACAATTAACAACGCATTAAGAATTGCATATATTGAGAAATGAATATTTTTGGAGAGATATACTTTGAAATTCTTGTACTTCTGTATGGAAGAATAATGTGTTAAGTAATAAGCCTGTAATTAAAAGGTAGGAATATGTTTCAAAATTTTTTAAAGATTTTATGAACTATAACAAAGCTCCATGTACTTAACCATGTATATGGTTTGGTTGATCTTATTCTATTTAGTTACTTGTTGTGAAGCCCGAGGTTAATTTTTTGCGAGGATCATCAATTTTTCGCTCGATTCGAATTTATTGGACTATTTTTTTGGAGGAGATCAACACTTTTTTAGGGCTTGATCATTTTTGGGAGGTATATATATGTATATACATATACTTATATGTATATTTACAAGGTAAAAGTAAAATTTTGCATATGCTTATTAAAAAAACCGGTAAAAGCTTTTGGGATTGACGATTCGTAAATTCGATCAGCATTTTGTTGGTTTTGAATTTTTTTTTTCATTTTTATATGTCAGTTACGTTTTATTCATGTGAACACTTTTTTATATACTTTGGAAATTTGTTATGGTACGAAAGTGCACATAGAAAAACTCGCGGATCAATAAACGTCGCTATGACTATGCATCGTGGACTGTTCGAATATGAGAATGGACGAGCGCCAGAGTCTACGTTTGATCCATAGCTATAATACACATGTCGCATGCGGACAAATATGAGCAAGTGAATGACTACTCTATAGATATATATATAAATTGTTTGGGAAGAGCCCGGGATGAAAAGCGGTTCGAGGGAAGTTACGAACGGGGAAACGAGGAAACAGACAAAGAGGGGAGAAAGGTGAAAAACCAGAAGCGATATAAACTGGTCATTCGTCTCTTTTAAAAAGAGTTTCAAGTCCGCATATACGCTTATATGTATGTGTTATATATGTACATCTGAACAATGTGAAATTGTCACGTTTCTATTGGTCCACACTCATACACGTACGAACGAAAATCCAACAGAGACCATATTCTAAACTGCTATATGTAGTGCATAGATCCTTTCTATCTCATCTGCAAACGTACATTCGACCGATGATTCCGAGATACTTTTATTTTATTGTTTTTTTTTCTTTTTTTCACTGAATAAAAAACTAGTCTCATTGTTCTCACTTTCAAATTTATCGTTATCGAGAACTAAAGCTCGTCGTTTTTTGTCTATGGCCCGTCCAAAACCCGCCTGCTGCTCCCATGTATAAATATAACATTGGAATAATTTTAGAATGATCGTTACCATTGGCGATAGTTATGTCGATATCCCCATAGCTCGATCGATGATTCATATGCACACATATTGTATATATATATGGGAAAATCATACTTCTGGAAGGTAAAAATATACGAACTCCTTCACTATACACTCTGCTCTTGGGATCGATTGCGAGTATTTCATGTCCATCTTCCATTCGATTCGATGACATTTACATTTATATTGACACGTTGAATATAATCTTGAACAAGGAGAAAAGTATTTATATATATCAACTCTGTCTACGTATAGAATGCTTCGAATATTATTATTACAACCCCAAAAGAGAACCTGCAATCCTACAGTTTGTACCGATTGTTATGGTATAATAATGCACAGCATTACTCATGCAGAGTCTTATCCAAATTTACCTTTATGTTCAGTTATTTCAAGTCCAAATATGGTTAGCTATTTTAAGACCCTTTCTCTCATATATCCATTCGTAGCAATCTTGTATTATATTATTTAGAGAGCTTTATATTTTCACATCACGAGAAAGTACGAGTAAACGAAACAAATGGTTCGCAACGCTTCTACGTAACCAGTTACTTTTGATGAAAGCTCTTTATACAATTTATCAAACAAATTTCGATCACTCAGATAAAAAAAAAACAACAACAAACCGAAAGAGTCCTTCATCGCAACCTTATACTTTCTTTATTCCGCTAACTATTTGAAAAAAGAATATAAAATAACAAACTGTTAGTTAATAAGATATTACAATTTCAGATTTGTATGTTGTTGCCGATTTTTATTGTTGTTATGAATATTATTATCGTATTGACTTAGTTATATTCGTCGGAGATTTTGAAAGTGGTAACTTATTGCAGTGCCGTTTGAAATTCTCTCTCAGACTTGCTAAATGGAAGCTACATTTATATATATTCTTGTAAACGGATGCGCTCACTCAGTTGGTTCAACATCTCGGCATGGTAATTGTTTGGAGCTTGGACCCAAAGCACAACTTTTATATATACATATACATGTGAGTCGAGCTTATATTGAATGAATGAATAAATGAGAAATACGAGAGTTTCACTTCTAGAGAGAGTTACGAATGCGAAACGGCCAGTTCGAGATGGAGCCGCAGTTTCATATGCATGTTGTACGTTTGTAGGTGTGTAGCGCAGGCTTGGCGTGAATACGAGAGTATTTTACCTAAAATATCTACAAACACGTCGTGCATACAGAAACAAATATATGTATAAGTTTGTATATCGAGTACCCTAGGTGGTCCTTAATGATGTCATTTTTGAATTTTTACTTTCCCAAGGCCTTAAACGCATCCTTTTCGATAAAAAGAAATTATCATCGAGTTTCAGACCTTAATTTCAATTTTAAAATCCTGCCCACGATGTCCAAAATTTTCCATTTAAATAACACGTAAGTTTTTCGGTTTCATCTTCAATTATCTAATACTCGCCTGTATCTTATGCTATCGTCTCGTTATTAGGCTTGATCCGTAAATCATTTAATGCTCTTTAAAATTATCCACCGCATTTTCATTGTCACTTAAGCCGTTTCATATGTATAAGTCTCGAAAGTCATTTTTTTTTACAAAGGTGACATTTTTTTTGTTGTTAACTAGTGAACGGTAGAATTAACATAAAATATATGAATACCAATTTTGTAGAGCATTGAACATTGAATTCTACAAAAAAGTCTTCGAAGCCAATTTCGTCAAGTCTTTCATTTGGATGATATACCTGCGTAAATAACAGAATTTCCATTCAAGTTCAGTTTTACTAGATAACAGCCAACATATTAATTTTGTCGATAGAGTTTAAATGGCGAACTTGTAGCATGGAAAATTTTTTATCCATAACTGTACTTTTTTTGAATTTATATAAAATTCATCAATTCAACGTTACTTTTTAAATTAACGTTTGAATATAAATACTAAGCTATCGATATTTCCTAAATTATTTTTTTTCGAAGTTTCGTATGGAAATAAAATTGTTTGGGTTTTTTTTTGTGAAACGATTTAAGTGATAATAAAAATGCTGTAGATAATTTAAAAGAGCATTGAATTATCTGCAAATCAAGCCTAATAACAGGACAATAGCATAAGATGCAGCAAAGTATTAGATAACTGAAGATAAAAATGAAAAAATTACGTGTTATTTCAATGGAAAACTTTGGGTATCGTGGGCAAGATCTTAAAATTGAGATTAAGAGCTGAAACTTGGTGATAATTTTTTTTATCGAGAAGGAAGTGTTTAAGGCCTTAGGAGAGTAAAAATTCAAAAATAACCTCATTAAGGGCCACCCTAGAGTACCCATAAGAGGCTTATAGAGTGAAAACCATGAATTTAGCACAATTAGCGTATAATTGTGCTAAATATCAATAACAATTGAATGGAGTTCCAAGAATTCTGGATTGTAACATCAACTGAAATTATAGTATTCTTGAAAAAAAAAAAATTGGCCATTTTATGTACGGTATTCATTTATTATTAACTTTTTTATTCACGTATTCACATATGAGGGGAAACATTAACTGCAGGAGGGAAAAAGAGACACAGAAAAGATGTGATCGATATAGGAAAAAAATCAACAGCACGAGTTGTAACGGGATTTAGTAATAGGTTGAAAGGAAGGGGAGCTTTCTGTCGAATATCCCCTAATTCTGATAAGGCAAAACAACGAGAGTTTCTATAGCTCTTTAGTCTTTGAGCGAGACTTGCATGTATACACAAAAGACTGCATGCGGACCTTGTTACTCGTCGAACGTAGATTTCGCCTTTTTTTCCCTTTCTCTCTTTTTTGACATTCACCCGTATATTTTCTTCGTTTTTCAAAGACAGTGGTTTCCACTTTTTTGTTGAAGAAAAGAACAACTTGTTATCGGCAACAAAGGTTCACAAATTCGCTAAGAAGTACATGCTGTAGTTTTGTCTTTCTCTTTCTATCTCATCAATTTTGTCTCTTTCCGTTGATCCTCACTTTCTATCACTCTCTCCTTTGCGTTGTAACAAGATTCGCGAGGGGTTGAACGCTGGGCGCTCAACGTATACTGCGACCGTCCCCGTTGTTTATCGGGTGCTCGCACACAAAAGGTCATAAATTGCACCATTTGTACCTTTACGAACATACATTACGCCTTTTTGACCCCAGTCTTTCCTATATTCTAAAGGAGTGTAGAAATAGAGCAGGTAAGACAGGTAGAAGCGTGGTCGTTACTCCCGTCTTAACCAAATTCCACTCACGTACTCGTTCGGTCGTTCAAGAGGGCTGTTCGACGTAGATTCGTGTACTCTCCCCCTCTTCACAACGATGCCACGCAATTTATCCCGAATGACATGCCATTAAGACAGGATTCTTAGCCTACGCTCTCTTTTTCTTCTCTCTCTCTCTCTCTCTCTCTCTCTCTCTCTCTCTCTCTCTCTCCCTTTTTCTTTTTCGTCTTCTACTCCTTCTGCTCGCTAAACATTACGAGATATATCGATCTTCCTCTATTTTTTATGTACAATAGTATACATATATTTTAACGATTTTTTTGAGTCCGCGAATGGCCACAAAACTCTGCTCCTTCTCCCCACGCGAAAAAAATCAGTCTCGGAGGGACGTCTCGCCAGGAATCTCGGCCAGCCGTCTCGCAAGAATCTTGCTGAGAACGGGTTGCGGTACTTTTTTAAATTCTTCCCGAGAGGCTCGCCGAGATTGTTTCCAAAATGTTCTGCAAATTTTTATGACAGCCTCGCCAAGACTGTTTCCGATATTTTTTAAAACTTTTTTTAGGAGTCTCGCCGAGTCTGTTTCGAAGATTTTTGGAAATTCTTTTTTGAGAGTCTCGCTGAGTCTGTTTCCAAGATCCCGCGCAAAAAAAGTAGTCTCGCTGAGAGTCCCGCATGGTCTGCTTTCCAGGACGCTTTTGAATTGGTTTCGAGAGTCTCGCCGAGACTCTTTCCAAGAATAAGATCAAACAACACGATCACTGCCGCGATTTTTTATATTGAGATAAAACTCTAACTGGACTATAGAAGAATCTGGTAGGTTATATGAGAACGCAAACGACAACAGCTCGATGCCGCCTACCGGCCGGTAAAATAAAACTTTGCAGAGCTTCCAATTTTACTCGATAGGTGACCTTCTTTCGTGTCCACGGATAGTCCGCCCGATTTCTATATAGTCTCGTTGAGATCTCGACTCAATATTATTAAATCACAGGCCATGGTCTGCTCCCAAATACTAAAGACGTTGCAACCAATGCACTTTGTCTTGCCTAAGGCCTTGAAATGATTAAAAAGAATTTTTCACATCCAATGTCATTCATTAATCAATCAATTCATCAATGTAAAGAGAAAAAAAAAGTTTCGGGAAATTTCGCAGAGTTTCGGCGAGATTGTCGAAAAAGACTTTAGAAAAGGCTTAGAAAGAGTCTCGGCGAGACTCTCAGGAAGAATTAAAAAAGTACCGGAGCCCGTTATTAGCAAGACTCTTGCGAGACAGCTCGCCAAGACTCCCGGCAAGACGTCCCGCAGCGACTGATTTTTTTTTTTACGCGGGTCCTCTTAGTGATTTTATATTTCTCAAGGCCGCCAACCGCCAAGGCGGCTTACTGAGTGAGTGAGAGTGAGAACGAGCAAATGTTGACCAGTTATGGCTTAGAGAAATGAGTAGGATTTAGCTTGAGCGAGAAATTTCGGAATGACGTGATAAAAATCAAATTTGAGTTCAATTACTTCATTTATAGTTTATTTAATAAACGTTGTTCGTCGGGACGTAAATAACTCTGGAGAAATGGCAAATTTGCATTATCCAGTTTGGATAGAAAAGAAAATTTGAAGAAAAAGTCATGGGACAAAAGTAGAGTGACACTGACACACGACCGAGATACCCTACTCACACATTGTAAACTGAATTGTGTTTGTTACGATACTTACCACCGTTTTGCTCACGGGAAAGTTTTTATAAAAAATATACAAATAATAAATAACCAAACCCTTCATAATCGGTTAAGCCGCTTGCATACGATGCTCTACGAAAGTCTTAAGCGGGACAGCGAATTCTCCCTCTACTCTATTTATCAAAAACTGTCGATCGTCTAACAAAGATTATACAGTCTCGAAACTCGGTACTCTATATGACCGTAACGACAGGATACTTGATATTTCAATAAATTAATGAGGGTTCTTCTCTCGCGATCCGATGTAAAATATTTCTTATGGACGAGCCGAATAATTATGAAAAATTACTCATCGGCCTCGAATAGCGGCTGGAGATATTTATATTACGTTTGACATGCTAATTTCGTTGATGATGCCAAACAAAAATCCATGTAAATACCAAACGGCGTGCAGAAATTCCCGGACTTATCGGGACAGGAGAAGGCCAAGCGTATACGAACCTTTATTGCATGAAGTACACTATTGTGACAGTGGTTGGCCGACTCTTTGCTTTTCTCGTGATTCTTCGGTATAGGGATAGATGAATGTGCAAGCTGCTCGTAAGAACGACTGGCTAGCCGATCTTCCGAGGGTACTCACATTGGTATTGTGATATCGGTCGCAAAATAATAATATATGAAACCAAGGGATTAATATCGACATCCGTGAAAAACTACACGATTGGCCCAAGCCCGGCGCAGTGCTGCGCCAACCATATCTGCCGGTTGTTCGACCGTTGGCGGTACTACTCGGCCCACCGTTGAACGAAGGTTGGAGTGATACCTACGGTCCTACGGTAAATGACTAGCGTTGGACTAACGTCGGCTTTCGATATCGGCCCAACGCTAGCCCCAGAGCTAGCCCAGCGTCGCCTCCTGATTGCTCGCCATGGATGGCAATGATTGATTTTGTAATTTACCATTTTTCAAATTTAATAATCCTTATTTCTTGGTTACACAAGATTATTTATTATAATTAAAAGGAAGTATATTTTGAAAAAACTAAAAAAAAAACGGTACCGACTATTTACTAGAGTTTTATAATTTTTGCTGGAGCGGGGATTCGAACTGTCTACCTACGACTTTCCTATCTAATGCCTACCTCAGTAACCCGGGACGCTAACCACTACGCTATGAACTACTTTGTAACTTTACGATGTAATTATTTATATAAGTTGCATCATATTCTACACTAAAATTAATAAAAGTAAAAACGTTTATCCTATTATTTTCATGGAAGCGAAATTCGATTACGAAGTCAACAATTATTTTGATTGCATTTGCAAAATACAAAATAGCGACTTCAAAATAACTGATGAAAATTTTAATTTTATGTATAGGTAGAAAAATAAACGTAGTCCTTCAGTTTTTTGAGTTGCTGAATTTAAATCGGTACCTGGATTCAACTACACAGTCACACACACACGCACAAAATAACCCTATTGTCTCAACTCGCATACCCTAATATGCAATTGACATGACCAAAATAAATGTCATAAGTCCAAGAGCGGGTGAGCGTCGGTCCCGTACGGTAGGTTTTGTTATTAAGAAGTCCATACTGGCCCATAATCGGCACTACATTGTATACCGACGGTGCATCCACGCGTGTATACACAGCAGCGTCTATCAGCATCGGGAATAAGTTGGTTGGAACGCTGAGAGCCAACGGTCGCTTGTTTTCAAAAAATCAACACTGGTGTAGAGTTGATAGTGTATTGCATGCCAGCACTATTTTTAAGCACAGGCTAGGCAACGGCGAGCAACATAAGCCCATTGTGTGTGCGAAAAGCAGCATCGATCCGATGTGTGGGCGAACGCTGGTCACCAACGGTTGGTTGCCATTCATAAGCCAATGCTCGCCTAGGCTGGACAGGTCGTCACATGCCGATGCATTAGTTGAACATAAGCAAATATGTTGGCCCCTGTTCAGGCCCAATGTTAGGCCTCAATGGTTGTTTGCCCAGTACCGTGACGGGCATCGGCCGTATGTTAAGCGTCGGCAATTTTTTCACGGGGCAATAATCATTTTTAGCTTTCTCTTCGGGAAGACCCTATAACGTTGCGTTGCAGCCTGAACACCGGGAGGGAGAGCTCAGAGTATATCCGACTTTTCCGCTACAAGTGTCGGTTAACTGTATAATAATAAATATACATGTATTATATATATATATATGGCTTGCCATAAAGTATTGTCCTTTCACCTTCCCTCTTTTTTTATCACAACTACCCCCAAGTTCCTCGAAAACCCTCTTAGAATGCTTCAACTTGCTTCTCAAATGGTTCTTCTCCCTCTTCTTCAGTGTCGCCCAGCAACAAGACCATGAAGTAACGACTTTGCAACTTTTCAAATGTTTCCTTCATTGAAAGTTTTCCTGAACGATATCGTTCGTCCTCTCGTCGAGAAGATTCCATTCTTATTATAAGTTCTAACTGGTTTAAATAAAAACAAAGTACAATGAATACGCCCAATGTACTTGCAAGCGTTCTCTGCATTGTACCTCTGAGTACGACGTAAGTTCGTAAAATATTCCACAACGGAGAGAAGTTAAATGAAATGATGATTCTCCAAACACTTTTGATACGTCGCTTTCTTTTTTATTCTTAATGATTTTTTTTTTTTTTTGGAAGCGCTATTGACTTTCGGTGCCAATTTGGAAATTTATGCTAAATAAAAATCAATGTGATTTCTTTTAAATAACTTTCATAAAAAAGGTCCCATAGAAAGTACTCGAATATGATGCAGCCGTATGCTATTTGAAACTTTTTCAATCGAGCTTCTGGTGTAATTTTATTTGTATCTGAAGGTGGAAACTTATGAAATTAGAATAATTGACTGGAGATATGGAGCCGAACTAATTAAATTTATTTACATATTCATTCATTATATCTTCATTTTCGTTTATTAATTCGCCGCAAACTCAAAGTATTCTAATGATTAATTGGAAAGGCAGTATAAAAGTCAATAAAATATTCAGATTATCTTTGATGATGCGGGAGCTAAAGAAAAGTACGGGCATCGTAATATCGCGAGAATAGAAATAAAAATCTCAGCTTTCATAAACGCATTGTCCTTAATTATCGGGGTTATAGGAAAAGAATTATAAATGAATGGCTCGATCCTTTCATTTTACCGATCGTAAAAGCGAGAGTCTAGCGCCAAAAGATCGGTTAACCATATCTCTCAATTTCTTTCATCTGGCTACAATTCAATTATCTACAGGAGTTCTCTAACTCATCAACTCTTGGAGAGCCATTTCTGTACTAGTACGAGAAAAGGATATAGGTTTTACCGTTAAAATATCATAGTGGTGATCCATGAAATGCGAAACCTGAGAGAATGAACAAAGGGACGAATGACAAGCAGAAAATAAGAAGAATTCAAAGACGAAGAAAGGAACAGAGAAAAAGATAGATCAGGTACCAAAGAAATCTAGCCAATCTCTACATTCGCAGATTTCTTTCACCCATTGTCTTTCGCACGACAACAAGAAAAAGAAAAAAACAAAGGCGAGCACACCAACGATTATTCCCGAGCGAACAAAAAACTAATTGACGTAAGTGGAGACTTCGTCCATTATTCTTCATCCACGTTCAACCTTGCATTCGAAGTACTTTTTTCTCATTCAACCCTTCTTAGAAAAGCCACCTCAAAACTCCGGACTGCATTTTCTCAAGATTTTTACAATTGGTCTAATTTACAAAAATGTTAAAATGAAATATAATTATTACTACTGTTTGACGATACAAAACTGTCCTATGAACTGATACACTGTTTTCGTAGTCTAATGCGATTCTGACGAACGTGATTCCTCGTAATTACAAAAAGATTTGGAGCCAGCGTGGCAAGCACAGAAAAAAACATCATCGTGAAAATGCCCGGAGTGAGCAAGAGATACGATGATGGGGAGTCAAGCATGGATATTAATGGTTTCCGCTTTGTAGAATCTCACGCTTGGGTGAGGTTAACGATGACCCCTAGCGAATCGCACATGGGGAATAAGGGTGGGCAATCTGGGGATCTCTGTGTATGCGGTCGAGTGGTCGGGGCGTATCTCCACCTTCAGGGTGGAAAAACGACGAAGGGCCTCGAAGAAGGGTCTTCTCCGCTGGAGCATTGTGATGTGGTGTGGGCGGAATCCGTTAGGGGTAGCAACACTATGTATATATATATATGGTGGGAAAAGCTTTCCTGGCAGGGTTGGCTGCGAAAGTTTCACTCGGACGAACAGAACCAAAGAATGAGCACATGCACTTCAAATGCGAGAAAGACGATCGTTTGTTTGTCTATGTGTATATACCCTCATTTATATGTTCATGGCTATGCCATAAATTTTGAGTATTGTCTGACCCGTCGCGGATCGATGACGCCTCTACGACCGAAATTAATGATAGAGTAATTCAAGTAAAAAAAAAAAAAAAAAAAACATGAAAAAACGGTAAATTAACTTATTCTATTTTTAGGTCTGTGCGACTTCATACCTGTTTAAATCTTGAGTGCGAGTCGTTTCTGCTTAAGTCGTAACAACGAAAAATAAACTGATCATATCGCAGAGTTACAAAATAACAATACTCGTTCATTTTGTTTGTAATTTACAGCAGGATCGAATTATCAAACTTTCTTATTTTTATTTCTATATTTTTCATCGTACCATTTTTTCTATTCATCTTGAGAATTGATTACTGTATTTCGTTTTAAATTATAACTTGTATAAATCGTAATGCTGTTTGACAAAAATCTGACAATTCTTATAGACAATTTCATCTTTACAAATAGAATACGCGTGTGTTTTATGAGTGAAATGATAGAAGCATCAAGGTGCAAAGCAAGGATCGATTGAAGGCGAGAGTGTATGAATGGAAAAAATCTCTGAGGCGGAAAACACGACACCACCGAAAGAAAATTGAACTATCACGCACCTATTCGTTTCTCTGGCTTTCCAGTCGTTCGACTCTTATAAACAAATCCGTTTTACTTTCGACATACCATTACTGTAGCCGAGTTCAATTTTTTTTTTGATTTTTACACAGGCTTTATTTTTTGTGATCTGATTTGACCAGTATGTAAATACCAGCTAATACCTTGCGAGCTACAATCACTTTTGTTGATAATTACATTAATAAACTTTGTTTGTAAATAATTCGAAACGAAACGTGATGTAGGAGGGAAATGCTAACGGAGCGCTAATGATATTGATTGTCAATAATAACAATAATGAAAAGCTGTGAAGAAATTGTTAAAAACAGTGGTCCATAAATAATCACACAACTTTTTGATATACATTTTTTCTAGCAATTTGTCAATATCTCGAAACTTCTGTTGAAAAAGAATGCATGCGTATATAACCGTTTTTGAAAAATGGCGCAATAAATGAGACAAAAATGAATAAATCGTATTGTTTGTATTTTTTCTTCAGTTTTTTATTGTCCAGAAAAAAACTGTTGATGGAATCAAATTTTTCACACAAATATTTACTCATAAAATCCTTAAGAGCCTCTTCAATGCATTTTTATTTTTATACAATTAGCTGTTTATGAATCCATCTTTGACGCAGTTGAACCGGGCTGGGAGAAAATTGCCACCAAAAACAGCATAAATGCTGTGAAAAAAGCTGAGACAAGTACATTTATGCCCCCCAAATAGTCGTTCCAGTTAATCTCCCCTACCACCCAGCGCCAAAATATCGATCCCCACAAAAATTTACAAAAACCCGCCTAAATCGTTCATGCAAAGATCTCCGCACAAAAATCCTTTCTAAAAACCAACTCATCATACACAGTTTTATGGGTAACCGCTCTCATTATCTTATCAAATTAAGTCACATTATACAGAGGTGATAATTTCATTCTCGTAAATGTTGGGAGTTCACAAAAAGTTGATATATAAATAAAGATCTACTAAAGTATATGTGGTCAAGTACGTGGGATTTTATTATGTTTATAAAATCTCCAATTATGATCATATGCCATTTCTCTAATTAATGCTTTATGACAACGAATTATTATCCTATGACTGAAATACAAGGGCTTTAAAAAAAAAATACAGAATTGCATTAGCCTGCGTGAGCTTGAACGCTGCTACACTCTCATTTGTAATATTTGTAGTATAGTTTTATTGGTAACAAATTGATAAAAGTTTACTATCGTACGTAGAGCGGATACGCACAGAGTACTTGTCCGGCCCGAAAATACAACCTTTTTGAACTCACACCTGTTCACTGTTATTACATAAAGAAAAGTCAATCGGCTGTTATATCGACGAACACAGTCTTACATATCACCAGATTTCTAGTTACAACTAGTGTCACTAGACAGCGACCGCAAAACGTCAAAAAATGTGTGCGAAAAACGCACCATTTTTTTGATGATTCGGAAGAATGAAATATTAATATTTCCAATATGCGTTAGGCTACAGAGTTCTAAATAGTCACAATCGAGAGAAAAAAAAAAAAAAAATACGTGAACCCGCAACATTTTTCAAAACGCTGTAATCCTTTAAATATCGTCGAAACAATTTTCAAAAACTGTTCGAAACCACTCTGCTTACTGTAAAGACTCTAGTAGCGACTCATCATCTTCGACATTATAGTATATTAAATGTACTTGTCTCGAGTCGCTACCGCGACTCCAGATAGTACAATATAGTTCTACATCTAATTGGAGTATTGCGTGAAAAGTTAGCTGCAAATGTCTTGATGCCATTATATGACAGAAGATATGAATTAGAGAGGAGGAGAGAACGAGGCGAATACGTGCTATCATAACTAAAACTCGTTCGCGGGTCTTACGTAGATGGAGCTCAAAAATCAAGTAAGCTCTTGTTCTGTTCTATATTTTCAAACTCTAACTGAAAATGGAGTAATGTTATGCCTTTAACTTGCTCGCGAAATTAGCACAAACTTATTTTTCACACGTCTGCACAGTACGTATCAACCTAATTATGTTAATATATTAGCTTTCTGCCTCAATATATGCTGAATTTTCGATACAAGCGTCTACTTGCGGACTCATCTCTACTAATAATAGATCTAAACATTTGTTGGCTTATGTGCTACTCGATCACGCTTTGAAGCCAAAGTATTTCTGGATGCAATTTTCGATGTAAACAATTTAATCATTAAATTTCCGTACAAGTTACTTTTTATTCGAATATTTTTTTCTAGAAGGTATGATGATTGTTAATTGATTATTTAAAATTTTGTGATTTGCCGAAACTATCCTTATGTATAAGAAACATCCTACAATAATGAAATCGTACGTAAAAGTATAATATATAGTTTTATCAACTAATAAATTGAAGGAAATTGAATAAAAATCTTTCACAGAACCCCATTTCAATAGTGTAGGCTATGTGCAACATTTGATTAAAAAAGTTCTCTATCAATATTCAAATATGTAGAGAAATATTTTGTTGAACGAATAGGGTCTATACTAATAAATACATCATTTTAAGGCGATCTATCAGTCGTTCAGTCGATAAAATTCCTGCTGTACATTTTTCTCTGACACAGTTGAGTTTTCAAGAAAAATAAAAGTTACGCGTTGTTCTCCCTTCATCAGAGAATAAGGAGTAACTTTTCTTTTTCTCGAAATATCAAGAGGCTCCGAGAAAAATGTGAATCTGTTTTTCGGCTATCTCTCTCGCACTCGCGCAACTCGATAGAGCGCCTTAATATGACTACTCCATGATATGTTCACCAATACCCAAAATTCTACTTCAAAATCTGCTCGCTCCAGCTTAAAAGTGAAAACTGAAAAATATATTTTTTTTACAATGATCGCAGACTTTTTTGTACAGAAGGGTAACACTCGAAGTTTTAAAATATTTTAAACATACGTGAGATCTTGTTTTTTATGAACCCTGAAGCTGATGTAAAACTTTCGAAAGCCATGAAAGGTAATTTCGAAAAAATACCTTTAAATCGGTGCGTTTTTTCTGTAAAGAGAATCTGAAATTGGAGGCATTGTACAGGTATTGTACGAGTGAGAGCAGTCATGTGATAACTGTTTCCACATTTCCTCCTCTCCAGTTAAACGGGAAGGGTATTTTTCGAGAATTCAAAAAATTGAGTTTTAATACTGTTATATCATTGTTTTTATGGCGCGAAGCTACAAAGTATACAACAGTTAAAGCAATAAGCAGTTTAGTATCAATAAAGATATTATTATCAGTCTTTATTTATATTTTTTCAACATTGCGTCGTATGAATATCTGTCGGTGGGATTTGTTTAGGATCTATTGAGAGTTTATAATAGTCTCGCGACGATAAACCTAATGTGCGTATTTGGCATAGATATTGCCATATAAGTATAGTTGCATCGTGTGCTTCCCAAAAAACTCTTCGGCATTTTTTCTCAAATTCAAGCGAAGTACAGAAATACTAGCGAATATTGCGTCGCTACATTGCGACCAATTAGCAGCCTACAGAAAATGATGAAGAACTATCTGACTTTTTCTGTTTCTCGTTGTAATGCAGAAATGTTAACGGTGATCTATTCTCGAAATAATGTAACAAAATGCACACGGAGATATACCCTTTTTCTGCAGAGTGAGACTTCAATGGAAATGACTGTGTTACTCTCGTGCGTAGTATGCAGTGGTGTAATGCCACTTGTGAATAGAATCATCATTTCTTTTAAAGTTTCTCCATCAAATCACAGTAGAGTATACTCCCACGAACTAGCTACTGCTATTTGATCTCCACTGTTGTTACGTATAGCGGGAATGAACACTAGGAGTCAGCGTCCAATAACAATACACTACATAGCCCGAAGAGTTCATCCGTGAAATATAATTGATCATGCAAGCATGGTATAACCCTACGTGGTAACGATATTAAGTTTATTCCATCCAGATGTCATGAGCTGTTCCCAAATTTTATACTGCCTCAAAATTATATTACGGAGGTGTAATATAACCTGGACGTACGGTCATTAAGTACCTGAAATCGCGAATATTCTGCTAAACTGAAGCATTGATCCTACCAAGTATTAAGACGATTACTGAAGTTAGTTACGGGGTATAAGTCTCACAATTTGATGCTACTATTAAAACGGGGCAAGGTTTCTGTTTTCCAAGTGTGCAGTATCTCATGGAGCTCTTTATTGCATCCCTTAAATCGATAAACATTCCACCAATTACAGCTAAAAATTGGCAAAAAGATTGATATTGAAAATGTTAAAAACTAGGCACGCTTTGATTTTTCGGTTAATCAAATAACATTCCTTTTGCTCTAGTGTTAAAAATTACCCTCAATCACACTATTACCCCGTTTATTCCTTAATTAATATTCAAATATATCTGTACAAGTTTAGAATTGAGAGAACCGGAACATTCTGTTTTCCTAGCGCCTGCAGTCTCGACCAGTAATCAATAATGTCCAAAGTTCAACTTTTGTTATATCGAGGTGCTTCGTTGTATCAGCTATATTGTGTAATTAAACCTCCGGTTTCCTTATTTATGCAACGATGATGATTTTATAACGATGTTCTCGAGTTTCCACATGCTAACATTTCGTTGAAGCAAAAAACGCGTGCTATTGGAGTTCCCATGGATTTACCGTTGTAGCCCCAAAGTGATATTAGCTCTAACTCAAGACCAAACAATGCAGATTAAACGATGTATACATACATAGGAGAGACCGGGGCAAGGCGGAGTACCTTGAAAATATTATATTTTTAATAATTTCAATAACCTCTGCGCAAAATAATATCAGTCAAAAAAAAGACGTCTGGGCGAGAGTCTCGGCGAGTCGTCTGGCTGAGAACGGTTTGCGTGACTTTTTTAAATTCTTTCCGAGAGTCTTGCCGAGACTGTTTTCAATATTTAAAAAAAAACATTTTTTTGGGTCTCGCCGAGACTGTTTCCAAGATTTTTTGAAACTTTTTTTGAGAGTCTCGCTGAGACTGTTTCCAATATTAAAAAAAAAATTCGGAGTCTCGCCGAGACTCTTTCCAAGACTTTTCGAAATTCTTTTAGAAGTCTCGCCGGGACTATTTCCACGACTTTGCGAAATTCTTTTCGATAGTCTTACCGAAACTCTTTCCAAGACTTTTTCAAATACTTTTTCGACAGTCTCCTTTCTTGACGACTCTCTTAGACACTTTCCGATGCTTTATATCTAGCTATTTCTTATCTTATTTATATTATTTATATCTTAGATAGAAAAATCAATCCGAGATTCATGACGTGATTTTTTGGGAATTGCTGCGATATAATGCATAGTCTATACACAGTTTAAAGATTAAAAGATCGAAAAAACGTCTGATTCTTTCAGGCAAGACGAATGTTGGTTTTGATTGGAACAAGATCAAACAACGCGATTAGTGACGCGTTTTTTTATATCGATATAAAACTCCAACTGGACTATATAAGAATCGGGTAGGCTATATGAGAATGCGAACGATAACAGCTCGATGCCGCCTACCAGTCGGAAAAAACAAAAGTTTGCAGAGCTTCCAATTTTACTCGACAGGTGGCCTTCTTTCGCGTCCACGGATAGTTCACCCGATTTCTATATATTCTTGTCGGGATTTCGAGTCAATACTATCACATCACAGTTACAGGCTGTGGTCTGCTTCTAAAGACTAAAGACATTGCAACAATTACACTTTGTCTTGCCTAAGACGTTGGAATGATTCAAACAACTTTTTCACATCCAATGTCATTCATTATCACCATCAATAAATGTAAAGAGAAAAAAAAATGTTTCAAAAAATCTTGGAAACAGTCTCGGCGAGACTCACAAAAAAAAATGTATAACGTTGTTGTAATATAATGTTGAAAACAGTCTCGGCGAGGCTCTCGGGAAGAATTTAAAAAGGTATTGCAAACCGTTCTCAGCCAAACGACTCGCCGAGACTCTCCCCCAGATGCATTTTTACTCATAATTCAATAAGCTACTACATTTGGTTAAATTTGACATGAAACTTATTTTCTGCATGAAATACAGAATGGTTCAAAGTTGTTGAAAAACAAATAATCTATAGAAAATGCATACACGTAGTTGTAGCACTGTGACCTCACAATTCATCGTAAAAAATGAAATGAAATGCAAGTACAAATTTGATGAAATAAAGCAGACAAAACTAAAGTGAAAAGTAACGATTAGCATTTTGCAAAGTGTATCAACGTAAATGATGTTAAAGGTACTCGGTGCTTAATTTACAATGAGCTCTATTTTTAAAATCAAACGAATTTTGGATTCGCAGTGTGAAAGTGGCATATAGTGGATATATAAGTTTTGTGCTGGAAATGAAAAAAAATCCTGGTCTCTTCTATATATATGCATCACTGTCAGAGCAATAAACGTGGTCGACCATTAGTTTAGCAATTAAATTTAGCAATTAAGCTCATAGACAGTACAACATAATATTTAATGACCTATAGAGCTGACCTATCTATGAGAATAATTTCAGTTCTCACCGAAACGGACAAAGTTTTCTCGCTTCTTATGATTCACGTTTCGTATTTTCGCCCTTCCATAGCAATTAAACTCAAAGTAAAGCAGAGAAGAAATATTCGTAGAATCATTCTGAATGCTCGATTTAGTGCTACCGGTTGCTGTGATTTTTCTCTTCTACAGATTTAGAGTCGAAAGTGGAGGTCATTGCTTGCATAGGGGCCACCAGAAAAGCGTGTACTAGGAGTAAATGTTGTATAAATGTGAGACTAAGCGTAGGGTGTACCTCCCTTCAACAAGATACCTTTCCCTTCCGTGACAAGTAAAACGGACAGGGTATCCTTAAACCGAAACTTTATCGCAGGTACTGTGACTTACTGGAGAAAATAAAGGTCCTGCTGCGGGCCGGTCATCTCCAACTAGGAGCTCTTCATTCGCGTTTATACTACGTATATGAGCGCTCGTTTGCTGCGACCCTCTAAATTTTCAACCACGCTGCTTACGGTACTGCTGTTCAGCCGGTTCAAACCCAGAGCTCGGGTGCAAGATATTCGAGCAGTTTGATGACATTGCCAAGCATCCAAGGCCAATGAGGGCGCGAGAAAATGAGAGACGGAGGTCTGGTTTCATCCGGGTATTAGCTGGCTTAGTTTTATCGTGGGGGTATTATCCGTCGTCCAGCCAGAAACTTTCTGCTATTTTCCTCATATACCTACAAACCACTCATCTTCTAGTATAGTTTTTTGCACGAACGCATAAGGTTTTCTGCTTTTCCACATAGACGAAGAAGCTGTAGTACCATACCAGACAGAGCGAGCGGAATAAATTATCGTGATACTCAGCTTTGCTGGCTGTGGTGGCTCTTTTCCCTTCTGTTATCATGTTTCCTCTGATCTCCTTTACTCTCTTCGTTTATATTGTCACTTCTTTTATATCACATATGTATGTACCGTAACAACAAAGATACAGAGAGCATTTACGAAAATATTCCAAAACACTTTGTTAAAACACCTAATACATTCTCAATTTATTTTTCAATAATGGAAGCGATGGCGTATTTCCTAGTATTTATTGAGTCCATGACTTTGTCCTATCAGCAGCTAGACTTGAGACGATCCCTAGTTGTAACACAACAATTTAGAGATCATGAATTTGCCCGCTTAAGTCGAAATTGTGTAGTTAAGCTTTTTAGTGGTACATATATGGCCGCTGAGCTCTTGCCAATTTTGGATAAATTCCAGTGTAGGTCTAGCCCTTACAATCCACGTTAATACTATGGTAATACTTCTTGCTACGCACATAAGCAGGCACAGCGAAATTCCTCATAGGGTAACTACTGCAAATTCCTAGGTCTATTGCTACCCTTTGCTCTGTTGGCGTATCTCTTTCGTGGCTGAAACTCCGTTTTCCGGATTCAGGGGGCACGCCCATTGGAGCGTTATACATGCAAAGCTCTCCACTTCCATTTCTGCAGCTTTTAGCAGTCTTGAGTCCGTCTCTTCCCTGCTTTATCGAATAGGAGCAAATGGGAGCAATGGGAGAGTGTCGAAGAATTACAGAGTGGATCCAGTTCAAAGTACACAATGTGTACGTATATATGCATCGAATGTTTCGCGCGTGGTACATCTATAATGGAGCAGAAGTTGGTGGAGAGCAAGAGTGAGAGAGGAAGGGATCATATTCTCTCGTCGCGCTCGATTAAAGCGGGACTGTTGGAATTCTGGACGCAGGATAAACCACGGTTGGCGGCTTTCACGTGTCCTCTATGTTCAACATACTGCCAGGTGAAATGACCTAACCTAGGTCATTCCAGTGCGTTGAGTTTTGTGAGTTACGCCTTTCCGCTCGACAACAGTATATTCACATAACTATATGCTTTCTATCGTTCTCTATCCCCACACAGATACTTTTCACCAAGTCCTGCACTGTGTTTCTCTCGTATCTACCCTTTATCCCACTGTTTGCTAGTAAGTTCAATGTATCGAGAGCTAAGCCTCTTGCACACGAAGCTATTTTTTATACTGAATAGCGTGCATGATATACTTTCGTAAAGTATTCGTTTGCTATTTAGCATGAAAAAGGGGCATCGTGTACAAGGGGCTTTAAGTAATGCGAGAAAGCGAATGAATGAAATTCAGTATCAGAGCAGAAGGCAGATCAATAGAGGGAAGGGGTAGAAAGAGAGAGAGAGAGAAAGAGAGAGAGAGAGAGAGAGAGAGAGAGAGAGAGAGAGAGAGAGAGAGAGCGGATGCAAGAGAGGATGAGGAAATATACAGAATTAAGAGATAGAGGATGAAGAGAGCGCAAATCGTGTGTACATTGACCACGCTGGCAGTGAAACGAACCTACTCACCGATATGAGGTCCGTGTCGCCTTATCGCTCGCCAAAGTTCCGTCGAACGCACCCACTGTACCAAAATCCTACATCGTTCTCGCTTTCTCTCATCCGTATCTCTTCACATAGTTGCCCATAGAAATTCCCAGCAACCAAAAGGGCACAATTCATATTGACTTATATGTTATATCGTTCCATTTATGCCCTTTTATTTGCTAGATCTTTTATTAATACACACGAGTTTCAGGACATAAAATTCCTCGTCTCCATTGGTGTACTTTGTCATCAATGCCCTCATGTATACTTCTATATCTCTTCAGTTATTTTTCCTTATTTTTTTGTTACTTCTTCTTTTCACACATATATCAAGCATAAATAATACAACTTTTTTATTTCTCTTTTATTGTAACGATGGTCACCACAGTTTGAACGGTCTGATGATGCCCTCTTTCAGTATTGCCGTTGCCAAACACGTTCTTTTGGATCAAACTTGAGAGGTGACGACACTCATCAAATAAAAAATTTGTTGACTTTGCACAAGCTTTATCTCTTGCACGAAAAGCTCTAAATACGTTGAAAAAATATTTTGTCAATGTAGTCAGACCAAACAGTGTTAGAAATGGTTTGAAGTTACAAATATTTAGACTGATTGATCTGAAATATATTTGTATCAATAAGCTTTGAGGAATATTGAATAAAAATTTTAAAGCATTTTTGCTTTTTATAACTGACTTCCTTCTTGGCTATATCCGATCAATCTTCATAAATCAATTTTTTATGCAGTAATATAATCATCTAAGGATTTATGTTTTCAGTCATTTGCTTAAAGCGAGTCCATAAGCCATGTGAATAAAGTTAAGGCTGGGGTTTTTACATATAAGCTCAATTTTTTGGCGTCACACCCATTTTCCAGTTCAAACTGGCAAAATGCAATTGCAAAACTTTTCACAGATTATTATCATCTCTCATAGAGGCTTGGGTATTTTCACTCGACAACGAGAGGCCTTCGACAACGAGCGTTATGATATTCCGGACGTGAAACCAACGGACTATTTGTAATTGGAGAAAACTTTTTTCATAAATAAGAGTGGTGAAAGAGGGTTCGAACATATAAACGTGAATCATCTATGTGAAAAAAGAGAATACGTGAGAAGCAAATTATAATTCCGGCTTGCGAGCTCATTTCGAGCAAGTGAGTGAAAATTTCTATCCTCCGTACATTATTATGCATGAACCTAGTATCTGAATGAATTTTTTTTATGCGCAGTTAATATTCAAAGGGTAGGTATTTACCTACCCTTACACTTCCCTTATTTAATAGGAGAGCATTACTTACCTCTACTCGTTTATTTACTGAGAGAGTGAATGTAATCTTTCTTTCACGATGTTTCTTGTTTATCGTAGAGTTCAGAATAGTTTATAGCTTTGTTTTGTATTCTTCGCAATTTGTGATGTTTTTTGGGACTAAATTGCTCGCAAATATTGGGTTTCAAACTTAATTCCCGCTGTTTTTCAATAAAAAAAAATTATTTATAGTTTACGGTCCGCCAATTCTATTCCACGCCAATAGAAATCGTTGCTTTTTGAGGCGATCCATTCATCGATCCATTTTTTGATATCTTCAAAAGATTTGAAATGCTGTGATGACAAATCATTCTGAATCGCTTGAAACAAATCATAATCAGACGGTGCTATATCTGGTGAATACGACGAGTGAGGTAAGAGTTCCCAGTTCATGTCTTTTATATACTTTTTTACGGTTTCTGCTGCCCGAGTTTCTGTTTCTGGTTTCTAGTGGCCGAGCAATCATGGAGCAAAATTAGTTTGTTATGACATTTAGCGTACTCAGGCTACTTTTTCTCAATTCCTGGTTCAGTTTCATTAATTGTTGTTTATAGCAAACAGCTGTGATCGTACCACCCGGTTTCAACAACTTGTGGTACACCATACCTTCTTGATCCCATCAAATACACAAAATCACTTTTTGAGCATGAATATTGCGTTTTGACGTTGATGGACCTAGTCCACCTGGCAGTACCCATGCTTTTTTTCGTTTGGAATTTTGATAATAAACCCATTTCTCATCGCCAGTCACGACTTGATGAAAAATGACTTCCTTTCGCATCGTTCAAGCAGCAATTCACAAATCGTTTTTCGCTTTTCGAGTTGTCTCTCGTTTAATTGATGTGGAATACCCGCATAAAAAAAATCAGTCTGGGCAAGACGTCTGGGCGAGTCGTCTGGACGAGACTGTTTCCAAGATTTTATTCAAATTTTTACGAGAGTCTCGCCGAGACTGTTTCCAAGATTTTTTGAAATTTTTTTTTAAGAATCTTGCCAAGACTATTTCCAACATTAAAAAAATTTTTTTTTGGGTGTCTCGCCGAGACTGTTTCCAAGATTTTTTGAAATTTTTTTTAAGAGTCGATGTAGTGCATATTCTGTGCACAGTTTAAATATTGCATATAGTGCATAGTCTGTACACAGTTTAAAGATTAAGGGGCCAGTCCACTTTGAAAATTTCAAAAAATCAATTCTTTTTACTGTTTTCGAAAGTACATACATTCAGAAATATTGTATCAAAATTTTATGAAAATCCGAGCTCCCTAAGTATTTTTTTTTTTTACCTGAACGTCAGGACCTCATTTCGTCTACCTGAGCGTATAAACTTCAAACGCGTTTTTCTCGAAACAACGTTTTCAAAATCTAGCTCCATCGTATCTCTAAAACTAATAAACCGATTCTCTTGAAATTTGAACCACATATTGTAAACATAATTCGCAACAAGATGACCCTCGATGGTTTTAAAATTTTGATTTTTACTCTTTTTTTTGTGAAAAACTGCGAAAAACTTCTTTTTTTTTTACTTTTTTCGTTTTTCATCTGCCATTTTTTTATTTTTTGATAAAACTTTATATCCGAGGGTCATTTTGTAGCTGGTGTCATGACCCCATGACACCATTGTGTCATGACTGAATCTAATGGACTTTGATTTTTTTGTTTTAGACAAGCCGTTGTCGAGTTGTGATGGAGCTACCTAGCCCACCTATTTTTGAGGCGTTACGTTAAACTATAGTTATTGTACTTAAAAATGAATAAAAATGAATTAAAATTTTTTTTAATGTATTTCAAGACTTTATTTATCAAGCCCAACAACTTTTATATTCATATCTTTTATAAATTCTTTAAAAAAAAATCGCGAAAATAGCCTTTTTTCGTGGCTCCAAAGTGGACTGGCCCCTTAAGAGATATGAAAAACATTTGATTCTTTCAGACAAAACAAAATGTTGATATTGATCGAAATAAGATCAAACAACGCGATCAGTGACGCAATTTTTTATATCGAGATAAAACTCCAACTAGACTATATAAGAATCGGGTAGGCCATATGAGGACGCGAATGACTACAGCTCAATGCCGCTTATCAGCCGGAAAAACAAAAGTTTGTAAAACTTCCAATTTTACTCGACAGGTGGCCTTTTTTCGCGTCCACGCGTAGTCCGCCCGATTTCTATATAGTCTCGTCGGGATTTCGACTCAATATTATCAAATCACAGGCTGTGGTCTGCTCCCAAAGACCAAAGACGTTGCAACCATTGCACTTTGTCTTGCCTAAGACCTTGCAATGATTGAACAAAATTTTCACATTCAATGTCATTTATTATTACCATCAATAAATTTAAAGAGAAAAAAAAAAGTTTCAAAAAATCTTGAAAACAGTCTCGGTGAGACTCCCAAAAATATATTTTTTTTTTTAATGTTGGAAACAGTGTCGGCGAGACTCTCAAAAAAAATTTCATAAAATCTTGGAAACAGTCTCGGCGAGACTCCCAAAAGAATTTTTTTTTAAATGTTGGAAACAGTCTCGTCGAGACTCTCAAAAAAAAATTCAAAAAATCATGGAAACAATATCCGCGAGACTCTCGTAAAAATTTGAATAAAATCTTGGAAACAGTCTCGGCGAGACTCTCGGGAAGAATTTAAAAGAATATCGGAAACCGTTCTGAGCCAGACGACTCGCCCAGACGTCTTACCCAGACTGATTTTTTTTTTACGCGGGAACCAATTTTTCGCTTTTTGAACCAGTCCAAGATTATGTAAATGTTTGCTAACAGCCATTTCAGTAACGTTTAATAGATCAGATA
This sequence comes from Rhimphoctona megacephalus, assembly GCA_963989365.1. NCBI lineage: Eukaryota > Metazoa > Arthropoda > Insecta > Hymenoptera > Ichneumonidae > Rhimphoctona > Rhimphoctona megacephalus. The sequence goes on along the minus strand of OZ022414.1, from coordinate 31,394,461 downwards.
ATTCTTTAAGGGTCTAACATCAATCTTCATTGAGTAAGGCCTTCAATTATTCATCTTCAAATTTTTTCGGCTGTCCTGGACGTTCTTTGTCTTTAAGATCAAAATCGCCACTTTTCTGTTGTTGTCTCAGATATAACATGTTCACCATAAGCTTCTTGAAGCAAGCGATGACTTTCAGCAGCACTTTTTCTTGAATTAAAGCAAAAAAGCAAAGCTTCCTGCATATGCTGTTTCGTTGGTTCAAAACTTGACATTTTCGATATTATAAAAAAAGTAGTGTGTACAAGTGAATTCACTCTCGAACACTGAATATTGCAAGTTATGTCCAATACTTCAACACAGCATAGTATTAGTGTTACTTCTTTGAAAATGATACTAGTTACCTCATCTCATATAGAACAGCGAGAATTAAGTTTAAACCCAATAATTAATTGGAAACAAAAAATGACAACATTATGGAAAAAAGTATATGTACTTACAAAAATTGACAATTCCAGTGAATGACAATAAAAAAATATTTATCGAAATTAAATAATATGTGCATCTCCAATACGGTTCATTCTTTAGTGCCTAATATTTAACTTATCTATATAAAGCTAATGAAACCGTTTTATGCTCTTGTTGTTTATTTGTCGAAGTACAATACATGTGAAAATACTATGCAGAAATAACGAAAGATGCAAATAAAAACCATCGATCAAAACAAAGTTACTAATTAAACGGGGTGTTTTTCGCACATTGATAAACATTTGTTAAGGGTGAAGGCCAACTAAAGAATGAACGATTAATCTCTCCGAAAAAAGGATGAAAAAGAATTTCTAAATCATTCGTGAAGGAGATCAATCCTCCCCTACTCATATATACGTACGTATCTGTTTATATGTATACACTTCGCGTTTTGATGCCGCGAATGGGGACACGATGGAAAAAGAAACGTGAATAAAAACAGAATACTACCTGTGGAACTGCAAAAATTCACAATTATCGAGCGGACTCGACAAGAGACGAGTGGCTCTATACTAGTTTTTTTTGGCGCATTGCGATATGGTCCGTACAACGAAAAACTTATTTGCCTAAATTGAAATTCCTGATTTCGATGGTGCATAAATGGCATCGATAATCACCGTAATTTTTATGAGCTATGGTGATACTCGTTCGTTGTAAAAAAGATTTAAATGTTTAGAATTTTATCTAACCATAACTATGAAAGTGAGCTAATTATTGGCAACATAAAAAGGGGACACTCAAGACAAAATGCATTGGTTGCAACGTCTTTGGTCTCTGGGAGTAGACCATAGCCTGTGATTTGATAAAATTGAGTCGAAATCCCGACGAGATTATATATTATAGAATTCGGGCGGACTATCTGTGAACGCGAAAGAAGACCACCTGTCGAGTAAAATTGGAAGCTCTGCAACCTTTGTTTTTTCGGGCGATAGGCGGCATCGAGCTGTTGTTGTTCGCGTCCTCGTATAGCCTACCCGACTCTTATATAGTCCAGTTAGAGTTTTATTTCGATATAAAAAATCGCGTCACTGATCGCGCTGTTTGATCTTATTCCGATCAATACCAACATTTTGTCTCGCCTAAAAGAATCGGATGTTTTTCCTATCTCTGAATCTTTAAACTGTTTATAGACCATGCAATATATTGCAGCGATATCCAAAAAATCGCGCCATGAATTTCGGATAGATTTTCCTATCCAAGATTCATGACTAGATAGAGGATATCGGAAAGAAGCTCGGCGAGACTGTCGAAAAAGAATTTGAAAAAGTCTTGGAAAGAGTCTCGGCGCGACTCGTTAATAATTCATAAAAGTCTTGGCGAGATTCGTTAATAATTCATAAGTATTTGAAAGAGTATCGGTGAGACTCTCGAAACCAATTCAAAAGAGTTCCGGAAAGCAGACCATGCGGGACTCCCCGCCTAGAAATTATAGTAGGGACCTTTTCGGGTCGTTATCAGGCTGCCTCATTGCCGTATAAAGGCGCTCATAAGGCGACCTGACAGCGCCCTGACACGAAATGTAACGGTGTGGCACATAATGCCCTGATGCAGGCTGACTAATTGGGCCCTGATCAAGCTGCGTGACAAGGCTCTGATCGGACTGCTAAACACAGACATGATTGAGCTGTCTGCATGATTGTGCCATTACAATGCTTCCTCTTAATACATACATACACGTTTATGTACGTATTTTTTTAGGTTAGGACTTTCATCATTACTTTTCACATTATATATTAATACTTTTTCACTATGTTCTTATCGCTCTTAAAGGTTCATTTCATTGAATTTTTTGATATTTTGTTTTCGTATGAGTATATTGAACACATCACTTAGTACACATCACACGCAATATAACTACGTGGTGATTTGTTAGATTAGATTCTTTCTTCAGAAACTATTCATAATTATAACAGGTACACGCAATTCAACGCTATATCCTTACTCGAATAGTGTAAATAAATTAAATCTTCTCGATAAAACCGGGAGCAGATTCATGCGCGAATTCAGAACTTTTGAGGTTAGAGGCACACGTTTTGATATTGCAGCAATGGTACGGAATTCATAAGATAGGCCTTACCGGGACGTTATAGGGTAAATCTTAGGGAGGCGCTATTACAGTGAGCCGTACTAAGGCCCCATAGGGCAAACCTCAGTTGGGCATTATTAGAATACGTCATATCAAGGCCTGATTGGGGCATGTGGTCAGTAGGGCCTCACAAAATCACATCTGATTAGGACCGTTTTAGGCTAGCCTGATTTGTTAGTTACTATGGAAAGCCTGATTACGACTGGATCAGGAATCCCATACTAGCGCTGCCCATTTTGCAACCTGATCACGCCCTAATCCCGAACAAGCAAACCCTGACAAATTTCTAGGTGGGTCTCAGCGAGCATCTCGGCAAAACTACTTTTTTTGCGCGAGACCTTGAAAACAGTCTCGGCGAAACTCTCAAAAAAAAGTTTCAAAAAATCTTGGAAACAGTCTCGGTGACTTTCAAAAAAAGTTTTAAAAATAATTCGAAACAGTCTTGGCGATACTCTGATAAAAATTTGTAGAAAATCTTGGATACAGTTTCGCCGAGATTCTCGGGAAGAATTTAAAAAGTACCGCAAACCGTTCTCAGCGAGACTCTTGCGAGACGGCTCGCCGAGACTTCCGGCGAGACGTCCCGCGGAGACTGATTTTTTTGCACGGAATTAATGTAAATTTTACAATATTTCGTGTGCATTGGCTCATATACAAAATACATTGTAAATACGGAATTTCTCATGGATTTTTGTGTATACCGAACAGATATATACGTCGAAATGAAACAAATGATCATAATGATCGTAGCGACTAGATACGAAATTTCGAATCACCATTTCTCTGTCTGTCTGTCTCTCACACTCTCTCTTCCTTTCTCTTTCATTTCTCGCACCTCTGTAGCTATAATTTTCTTTATTTACCATTCCCGATGCGACGTTGTTACTGGGAAATCGAAACAATATTATCTCCTCGCTTCCGCACGGTTAATTCGTTCTCCATTAATTACGCCGTTGAACAATTTATTATACCGTTTGTATGGGAACTCTCACGTGATACACATCCTGTACAGGTGATCGTGTCGCATATATTTGTGAATGTTGGATTTGATTTTGCATGTGTTCGACCGCTGTCACTGGAGCAGCAACCATTTATAGTATACGGTGGTAGTTTTCGCTGGCAGAAAATCGAAAACCTCGTTTTCCCTGGATACACTAATTGCATCGAGAACCGATGAATATTTTGGCGCTCCATCGTTCGGTATTGGAAATGTACGGGTCGGACACATCGTAGTGGGTTCGTTAGATACATATAGTTTGATTTGTCTCAAATTCAAATGGACCTGCCATTGAGAATTAAATAAATATTGTACGCCTTTTTGATTGTGCAAAAAATATAGTCTTTACTAATGTTCAAATTTTTCATTCAAGCGATAGCTGAAAAGTCGATATTTTGATTTCAATTCTATTTATTTTTATTTTCAATATTCCTGCGTATATTCTTTTCGAGTTCTTACGAGTTCATTCCATCATTTTAACCTCAGCTATTCCCCGCTTTCACTAACTTTCATGCTCCTATGAAACCCCCCAAGCGCATTGCCCTCAGCCACTTTTTTCTTTAATGCACTACCATATCGCATTTGTACGAGTGCCCAGGAAAATTGTGAAAAACCTATATCGATATAGTCAGCTATATTGTTACCGGATTGCGGTTGGTTAACGCAATCAGAAATTCAGAAAAGTGGTCACCCATCTAAGTTTTGGCTTCGCTCGCAGCTACTTAAATTGGAAAGTTGCCAAATCCACACACTAACCGCGTAGCACTATTGCTGTCGGCTATTTGTTGGTTATCAATTAATTTGTTTAACGAAAGGCAGAAGGGAATTTCACGCCACGAATTGTTTTATTAGAAGAAAATATGACTCGACGAGTGCTTGGAACACAGCGTCAAATGTATTTGTCCAGAGACTCTACCGAGTTTCTTGATACGATGGAAAAATATTTTCGTTCGAAACTTAACAATAAAAATTCAACTTATTTTTCAAAACAAAGAAGCTTATTGCAGATAACATAGCAAAATATAATCAAATCTCGTGGCAATAATGAAACCGAAGTTTTTCTATCACACAAAGTATTTTAAAATAAGAGAAATTTTATGGTATAAACAAACAATTTAGCAGTTGATAAATATAATTTGTCAACTCAGCAAGTAAAAAGATGAAGGTTTCGAAAGAATTGGCTAATGTTGCGGGTTGACCGTTGATAAGTACAGAGTGGAATGGCCTATACACATCACGTTCCGCCGCAACTACATAGTCCATACAAACTCGTTTACCACCTCCCTCGGTGCACCTCTCAACGTCCCTGCTGGGAACAAATATGTTTATTCACGCTATTATTTATTAGTTCGAGCAATTAGCATTAATTAGCGCAATCTGGCATAGCGAATATGTTCACAGATATATACAGGCCTATATATATATATATGTATATATTTGTGCATAACCATATATGCAACTGTTATATTTTTCTCTACTATATACCATAATTTAGCTGCTACAACAAATGCTGTAGCGCTAAAAAAGACTGATGCTTCGCCCACGAAACTCTCCGAGTTTAATTGAAAATATACGAGTTAAAAGAACTTTAAAATAAATGGTTTATTACTTCACATTAACTTCAATTTTTATTCTTATAATTTTCTCATTTGATATAATGAATGCAATTATTTTTTAATTAACATTCCACAAAAAAGACAACCAATGGTCCGATCGGTATATTTGAAAAATACATACTGCATACATTTTATATATGTATGTACTTTAGTAAATAGTGATTGCGAAATTATTATGGTAACCGAAAATAAATAAGCCCCCACGTATAATTAAAACACATTATTAAATTTCGAACTGTTTTTTATACTGGAGAATAAAATTCGTATAATAAAGATCGAATATTCAGTTGAACTTATCAGAAAAATAATTTTATCGAATAAAACTTCATTGACAATACTTTAATGCCATTAATAATAAATACATATTCTAGGGTGCCATAAAAAGAAACATCGATTTCTTTTGCATCACTCTAATATTCACATCTAACTTGCATAGAACCACAACAGGGCGACAACGAGATACATTACCTTACGAGACAAAAAATTTCTTAACACTACCCGTTCGACAATTTTTTCTACCAATACAAATTTCTTTCAAGTAAACAGATTTATTTTCGCGGAGTGCAAAGAAATAGCGCTTTTTTCGAAATGTGAGACTGGATCTTTTTTTTTCTCAACCCTAAGAGGAAAGAAACTTTTGCATTTTTTCATGTTTAATATTGGATCCGGGTGATGCCATTTTCAGAAGCGCACGCTCTTACACTCACTTTTGCCCCCTCGTTTCGAAGAGGCATTAGCATAAATCTGATCAGGTCGTATATATCGACATTATGATGCTTGAATTCTTGTGCATTTCCGAAGAGAATATGGAGTCCCCATAAGGCAGTGGAGCATTGTGAGAAGAGAGGGTGCAGTCTATTGGTTCGTGGTGTATGTTTTCGTACACGTATACTCTCGACAGAATGAACGGAGCACACGTGAGTAAGGAAGGAAATTTCGGAACGCGAAGTGTCTTATATAGCCAGAGAGAGTGCCGGAGGCCGTACACAGACCAACGTGGATAGTCGACTTCGTGATAATGGCATGAGTCTTTCTCTCTCTCTCTCTCTCTCTCTCTCTCTCTCTCTCTCTCTCTTCCTTTTTCCGAAACTACAATAATGCCGAAGCGTAGAAGCGATAATTCGAAAGCAGTGCAGCAACTGCTCATCGTACCACAGGATAAATAGAATGAAGGTCTGCACAATAGGAGATTCCCTCAGGCTCGTGAAAACGACTGCGTTCAAGGGAGTCTCGTGTCAGGCTTAATTCATGACAAATGCATTTTTGATACATCTCTATTTCTACTAATAATATTCTTGAAGCGTAAGTTTTACGTTTTTGGGCATATAGTAATGTAATCAGAAGACAATCAACGCCGGGCCAAGTATGCGACTCCATTTGGACGTAAAACTGCAGTTCAAAATAAGCCGTGGCGATGGAACTAAAAGGAAAAAAATTCTTCTTAGAAAAAAATGTATAACAGACTTTTTTTCGATGATGAGTAGTTTTTTTCTTTCCTACACAGTATCTATTATTTCGGAAACATATGAATATCCGTGATAAAATGTGCTTTCTTAAGTGTGTACTAGTTCTCTTAGATTCTACCTCGTATTATACTATACTCTAAAACGCGGTGACGAGGCCTAAAGTTTCCTCTACAACGACGTTTTATTAGATACGTGATGAAGCCAGGCAAGAATTCGAGCTATCGCCGAGGGAATAAAGTATTTCAAGACATGGAAGGCAATGCCATGGAGAGAATGGGCTCAGAGAGATGAGGAGTTCTTGGTGTACACTCTTGTGCTGGACTGCCTGAGCTTGACCGTTTCTTTCTTGTGGTCGTGATACTTTACAGTGGCAATTTCGTGGTTTACCACAGGAGAGCACTGTAGGAGGGGACAAAATAGAGAAAATAGAGAGGCAGAGATTGTGAGGAATGGCGAATGACAAAAGAGACCTCAAGGCATTGAGAAACAAAAAGACTACGATGTAAACGTTGGAATGAGAAAAAGAGGAAAAAATAGAGAGAGAGAGAGAGAGAGAGAGAGAGAGAGAGAGAGAGAGAGAGAGAGAGAGAGAGAGAGAGAGAGAGAGAGAGAGAGAGAGAGAGAGAATGAAAAAAGAAAGGAAAACTGGAAAGGGGAGAGAAAGCACACTGGAAAAAAGTATAGATAAAGCGAGAAGCTTTGCCTCTTGAGCAGCTTTTTCTTCAGCAAGAGGACACGATGGAATTGAATCGGTTGATGCGAGAGTTCTGAGAGTCAACCCAAACGAGCCAACATAGTATAGCCCCCTTCCTTGTCCTTCTTCGCCGAGCACTGCGGAATGGCCATTTTCCTGCAACTATATCTACGCCTTTCCCGCTGCTTTTTCCATCTTCACCCTCGTTCTTCCATCTTTATAATCTCACCGACATGAATTATCGCACGAATAGAAATTCGATACGTTTATGTCTATATGGAGCACATTCGTATCATACTATAATAATAGCAATAACGTTCAAATATAATATCTTCCATGTAAATATTAATTAATTGTACATTATTGATCCACTTTCCCAACAGATTTAAAGCTGTTGTAAATAGGTCATCGTCCATGGCTCCTAATCATCGTCATCATCAGATACCGACACTGTCACCATTCTCAGTCCAATCATATCAAACTTGATGGCGCCACCCGCCTTCACGATTAGTGCATATCAACGTACTTGAATGCAAGATATACGTGTATCCAGTCACGATGTCAAGTATGATTTATTAACCTGATGACGACTCGGTTGAACAAGGATTAACCGCATACCTGAATAATGACAATTAGGGATGGATTATTGCCATAAATTGTAAGCCCATGAAGATATATTCTCGTCACTTCAATCACGCTTCGCTGATGCAGACTGACTAAATTTTATTACGCAATTTGAACAAACATTTCGTATAAACATGATATTTAAGTTGCTTCTATTCAAATCATGATGAAAAAATATTCAAAAAGTTTCGCAGTATAACATCTTGATGACTCCGGTAGATTACTCTAATTGAGATTGCAATACTATAGGATTAAAGTACCCAGCTATGTTGGTCCATTACCTCCAGAATTATGCATGCTGATGTTGGCGACTAATTACAATTGCTCTGATTGCAGTGTAGACATTGCCAGTTGTGTAAAGTGATACTTGCTAATTACCTCGATGTAATCAATGTTGACCAATTCAGAAAGGTACACTCGATATCTCGATTTGTGACTCATCCTCCTTTTCATTAATTGGAAAAAAATACTGATCCATCAATCGATTACCCATTATATTTATCCTTGCTTTTTGACTGTTCATTTCACTCTTAATTGTCTGCAATTTTGGAAAGAATACCAAATAGCGTTTTGTAAGCTTCTACGGACACTCGAAGTCAATGTGCTTGCGAAGTTGAGCATCTCTTTTTACTTTAACGATTTTATGAATTGCCCGACGTTGAAGCTCGTTTCTCTACTGAGAGGTCAACGATCTTCAGTACCAAAGTGATTTTGTTCTATCTAACTTCGAAGTGTTTAAGGCTAATCAATTTCAATAATTGATTAATCTGTCTGCTCTTCTGCAGCATTTACGATTAGCAGATCCCGATAATGATTCAATGATAGAAACAAATATTTGGAGATTTATTCTCATATCGACGAAGTTAGTTTGATTATTGGTATTTTACTTTGCAGTTAACATTACAACAATGATTGTTACCGGATTGCACAAACCGAATCAGTTCACAATTCATATTTCATGTTAAATATGAATATGATATACCATACTACAAAGCATTAAGGTCAGCTAGGGCGAAATTTTGATCATTTTGTATCACAATAGATTATTCAAGCACGAAAGCTGATGCGTTATGAATTTACAAGGGAATATTGATTAAAAAATTACAATACTATACACCCATAATCCATAATACACCTGTCAGTCGTGCGATGATTAGGATCACAACGTAGCATGTCCATGACTTTAAGATCGCGCTAAATTATTGAATCGAGCTCAATATACTCAACAATACATGATTCAATAGTAATTCATGAAGTATTGGAGGTAGGTAGGTTTTACGAGTGGCGGTCAATGGTCCTGCGATGTCAAGATTCCTCTCTGACCTGGCTGCTGATATATCGAATACTACTTGTTCCAGCAATACTTAGAATTTGTTATATAGAATAACATGTTCTATAGTGCAGTAAAATTCACGAATATAGGGAATAATACCGATAGACCTGGATTAGAACAACGGATCTGTTGGATTGTTTGGTATAAAGGAATATAGTTGGCACTGTGATAACGATCTCGCGGACATGAAACACGCGCTTCCAGAAATAGTTAGGTAGACTTAGGATGTAGAAATGGGAACCCTTGTTGAATGGCAACCAAACCCGATCACCAATCTGATTTCAGAATCGAATGCCACCGTTGCCCGGAGCGTACTGTATACTAGCGAACTTTCCATGACAACGCACAGGCGGATCGAACGAGCGAAAGAGCAAGAGAAAAGGAGGGTGAGAGAGCGACAGAAAGAGAGAGAGAGAGAGAGAGAGAGAGAGAGAGAGAGAGAGAGAGAGAGAGAGAGAGAGGGAGGGAGGGAGGGAGAGGGGGAGAGAGAGGGAGAGGGAGAGGTATCGTGAGAACGTGACAGCACGAGAGACGTGTAGAACACATACAATAGAAGTCCTAGCGAACAATAGTCAGCATCGATTCACATGACTCAATCACGCTATCAGCTAATCCCATGCAAAACATCCCGTAGGATCGTACATCTCACTGGTGAGCATCACATCGGAGTATTCACTTCATTGGGGAAGAAAAAATACGTGATGATTATATCTGAAGGCAAAATCTATCCGACGTATCATCACATTTATCATCATCATCATCATCATCATCATCAAGAGTCTCTATGAATATAGGCAAACAAGAATCAAGTTGAAGTTAAGTATAAAGAATCCTTCAAAAATGTCGCAATATATTTGCGATGTAGGCTCCAAGGCAGATTTCCATATTTCCTCAAATAAGCATCTTCGGACTGCTCTATCCACTTGTATTCTACTTTATGAAAGGTACAATTGTGTACGAGCAGAGAAAGAGATCAAACACGTAGACACTCTGTTGGAATGAAAATCCTTATTGAGTCAAATATCTTGAGGATTTTATCGAGGATTTCATGATACAAGGATTGCAGTGAATGTCCCTAGTGCCTTGGACTCTTCTGGTGAACGTCATGCAGGAAATATTTCTCGAATGACTATGAGATAGCAGCGTGACAGGGAAGAGGGAGCACGGAAGCAGAAGATACGTTTGAATTTTCTCGCCAGGAATGGTATTACGTAAGCACTTTTGCAACCCTCTCGCTTTGGTCCTGTCAGAATGTCTGTTTTTACTGCGGCTACCAATACCACCACTACTACCACCAATACCACTAGTACCAGACTGTTATTATCACTACTACAGGAAAACTTAGACCGTATGGTTTGAATGTTAGAAGAAGAAAGGCGAAAGCTTGCTCTGACTCCTTCGTGTAGCTGCGTCGGCGAGAAGCTTCCGCTTCTCGATGATCAATGGTAAGATTACGCGGAGGGAAAGTGTACAGAAAAGCGGAAAAATTTACCAGATGGAAAGAAATAAGTAGCAGACATAGAAAGGGATACAGAGAAAGGAGGAAGAATAAACAATGGAGAATCAATAGAAACAGGGACCTTTTCCTGTGAACAAAAATGTGAAAGAGTGTTATCAATAGATTTGTTAGTTTTACATGCGTTTCATCGTTTTCGAGCCTGGTAAATGTATATTCATAAGCGCTTTCGTATTCGTAAGCAAGAGAAGTTGAGCAGAAGAATCTTAGGGATTTAGCAGATAAAATTTCTTTTCGTAAGAAGGAGAGAACTTAACGGTTAGATCCTTCTCAGCCTCTCTTTAAATCCAAACGCTGCTAGATTTGAAGTCCAAACGCGAGGGCGTATACGTCAGATCGTAACGTCGATAAATAATGTATCGGTATACGAAGGGATAATCGCACGTCGGCTCGAGAAAGGAATCTACGAGCTTGCGAGGCTAGTCGAGGATAAGTTTCTCGCTTCTCTTGGAAACCCCACACCAAAACGAGCCTCTTTCATCTTTTACTCCCCCTTTTTCCTACCATACATCTTTCGGCAAAGTAGGACTGAAAGAACCCTCCTTTTCCCTTTCACGAACAAAATCTCGCCAACAACTTTCTAGCGTTTGCAAAGATCAATGAAGTTCGTGTAGTTCACAAAACTGTTCACGAAAACGAGCCTAGAAGAAAAATTCTCAAAAGCGGTGGTTTGTTCGCTTGCACATTTTCCGTAAGCTCAAAATATCAGGCAATTTATTATGCATTAACATGTACAGGTGCGCACTTATCCATCGTCCTTATTCCTTTTTTAACTCGAAATTCCGAGTTCCAAGATAATAATGAATCGCTTCGAGAATGAGTGAAAACTGGTTTTCACAAGGAAAACTATACGCGTAATTATAATCTCGACGTATTCGTGTATTTCTCTTTTCATTATTAACGCACACGCACACTCACAAACACTCGCAAATATATGCAGCATTGTTGGCTACGGGCAAACACTCGGAAACACACGACCATGGGCGAACAATAGGTGAAGAGAGATGGACACCTTCACGGATAATAATGCCGCAATGGAGGATACCGTTGCACTGTAAAATGAGTCGAGGAATTGTTGGGAAAAATTCATTTTCAAATTCAACACGTACCAAAAAACGGACGAATGGAATAACCGTATGCTACAACACGATAAATAATTAGACGGAATTAATATTCAAGGACGGTTATAATCATTTGTTATTTTCAGCACGTGTCACTGCACCACTCTGATCCAGAAATCATCAAACTTTTTTTTTTCAACGATACCTCCCCTAACATTTTCTCTTGTTACTTGTATCCGATCTTGTTCGATTATTACCGACGCCTCCAAACGCACTATGTCAGGCACTCTCAAAAAAACATCAAGATTCCCAGGTTGAACGATCGCCCAGATTGGCCACGTGATAAATGAACTATGCTCGTTGAAAAAAATACACATATATTTTTTCTCATTCTTCTGCTTGTGTTAATATCAGCAAACTGACCTTCCACGAGGGTTGAGACGAGCACAACGACGTAGAGCGCTTGGACGATAGAGTGAATCGGCGACATCCATCTAGCGAACTTGTCACACCACGGCAATAAATGACACTTCGCACCGGAATCTCGGTGCGGACTGGTGAGCTCTACGATCGTTTCACGCGGGGGTTGCAAACACAACCACCACGTCGAGTTAATGCTTCGTCTTCCCCTTCCTATCTTTTTCCCTTACTCAGAATCGCCTATTTCTCTCTCTCTCTCTCTCTCTCTCTCTCTCTTGTATTTTCGCTTTAGCTCTGCCGTGGAAATGGGGGATCGTTCGCATGCGCTAGAGTTGGTTCACGTGTCCTCCGCCATTGCGACCCCCGTGGATCCCGCTTCCCTTATAGTGCACATATACATACGCGGATAATCGGCCTTGGAACATTATTTTAGTGATGCGGCATTGATAAGCGAAACAAAACCTATAACGTTAAAAACTTCATCACTTGAAGAATACAGCTAAAATTTATTTGTACAAAAATAGTGAAATCCATCTTAGATAAGATTCGATCGAGCTAAATGAAAGAAAGATGATCAGTTTTCAAAGTTATAGTATGAGTTTGAATTTAGCGTAAAATATTTATTGACCGCCTATCATTTTCGACATTATCTATCTTATTCATAATTGCAGCAGAAATCAAGGAACAAATCGTTCGCAACTATGTATAAGAAATTTGCGACAATGAAAGCTTTTTACTGTCAATTCTGTACGATCTATAAAAAGTTGCTGGTCTCGCTGTGATATGCGTAGTAACGCTATGCTCTTCTTGTCGGTCCTACGTAGAATGTAGAATGTTTGGGTTTCAGCGAACTGCACACCGCACGTGGCGCCTGGTTTTGTTGACTCGTTGTCAACCGAGGGAACGTGATAGCTCTCTACTTGTTCTATCTTACAATTTGTTTTTGTATTTAGTTAATCGGCTGTGGGCAAACGGCTCGGATGCAATCCATAAAATTCGAATTGAAAGGAAATGTCAAGAAAGATGGTGGAGAAGGAGAGAGATAGAGAAAGGATATGATGATGTTACGCAGGTTCATATTGAAATATGTAAGGATATCTAGACTTTTATTTGAAAAATGAAGATACAGAGCGTTTGGCGGGTATCTTGTCCCAGTAAAAAAACACCCAAAGTTTTGGGTGCTACGTGATTGCATATCTTACATATTACGATGGTAGAAAATGCAGAATAGAGAGCGAAGATACCGGTCCACGATCTCGACGTCATGTTCCTCCATGGAATTCGATAATCGATTGCTCGTGAGAAAGGAAGCAAGTGGTATAGGTAGCGGCATACATCAAGGAAGATAGGAAAATAGAAAAAGAGAGAGAAAGCAAGACAGAGAAAGAGAGAGAGAGAGAGAGAGAGAGAGAGAGAGCTCCATTGCAGATGCGCGCATCGTGAATAATGCTCGGTGGAAATAATAATGGCTCTCCGTGGAAAAGGAAGGAACGAGCAATGTTAGAGCACCTAGTAGAAATATCCACAGCCAACCCTTCTCGTACAAAATTGCCTCCGGAATACTTTTCAAAAATATATTGCGAGCACATTAGTCGTCCCACGAATGCAGATGAAATACTTGGCTTTACGACAGAACAGAAAGAAAACGTTATGGATCTCAGCACAATAAAGCACGTTGCTAGTATTATATATTGCAAGGATACACGATTTAACGAAAATTTCCGTTATCTCGAAATAAACCGATTTTGCAAAGGCTGAAGTTAAAGTTATGTAAATGGCGATAACAGCAACTCATGTCTTGGCACCATTATTCTTGGATCATTCATAAAAAATGAAGCCATGTAAAATGTTAACTTTCCTTGTGCTTTTACTTTTTGAGATTTATTAAAAAATTTATCATCTCGGTTTGAAATCGAGCACCTTGCAAATCTGACTAAGCCGGCACGGGGTCGTTTAACCTACTTTCTTGAAACCACCTGTGACAAATCTACAATAACTATGATTAATTAACCCAAATGCTTTGAAAAATATTGATCTTCTGGCAAGAAAATTTATCATGTCTTACTAGTTCCATGAAATAGTGGTATCTGCTCTTAGTTATACCTGCTGAAATTATTACAGTATCAAGTTTAAATTTTGGGTTATTGTTTGGACAGCTCACGTTTCGATCGAATTAGTATATTGCACTTCAAGTTTCGATATATTGAACATTTCATAATTCATCAATGAAACCTTTTTCGACTACATTGTTGATCAAAAAAAAATTGTGAATGCGATAGTTTAAACCGAAAAAAGTATACTGAGGAAGACAGGAAAAAAATTACAGAAACAAATGTTTCACTCTTAAGGACGTTGTATCGTTTCTCATGTAAAAATTATTTTCCAACTTTACACAATAAAATGTTGTAAATAGAAAGCTTAAGACAGTATTAAACTTCTGGCGGAATATGCCGATGATTCATCGTCTCAAAATTGAGATATTTATTGTTGAAGTTCGCAATTTTTTGAAAGCTTCCATAAGAGCCCATGTTAAACTTGTCATTTTCAACAATGAATATCTCGATTACCAGGTCGTGAAACCTCTCCAAATTTTTTACACATAATTAAATGCTGTTCAAGAAGATTCACGCCAAATTTCAATACATTAACTTGGAATTATCAAATATAATATATTTTTCGTATGGTGTCATATAAATATCGATACAACTTCCTTAAAAAATACCTCGAGAATACGTGACATATTTACGGCCTAATCGTGTCTAAGTTATTCTACCTTACTTGGGGCAAAATTCTGGAATTGTTGTATAATCGACTATTAATCCTTCTGAAAATGTAATCTTCCATAATCGATTTTATCGTTTATAAACGTAAAGGGCTTGTGAACATTAATGTGTTGGGTATCTTTGTGAAAAGAAAGACATCCATAGTCCACAAAAACTCATACTTTTGTCAGTTTCATATCAGACCTGAACAAAGGTAGGTGGTGGATCTTAGAGTTTAAGGAGCTAAAAACTTCGTAAATCCCGAGACGAGAACCCAAGCGGTTGAGAAGAAGAGCAATAAGGGTGAAAACTGGAAAATCTCTGCAACCCTCGAAAAATCTTGACGATATACTTTTCGTCCCCCTACTCGTCGCTCATTTCCTTATCTACCGTAGTATCGAAACATTTGATTTTTCTTCAAGCATATACCCTGAAAAAAGCTTTTTCCCCAACTGACGATCACCGACCTTAATTTTTCTTGCTGTGGCACGAGGGAGGATTTCTACTATCATCCAAACTTTCTCTTTCTCTTTTTCTTTAGCGTGCTCAGTTAAGCAGAAAAGTTCTACCGTAGTCGTTTCCGTCATCATTATACAGAATTTCGTCGCGTCGCCCAAAACCAAGAAAGACAAATAGACAGAAGGAGAAGAAGAAAAGAAGAACATCAAGAACATGCAGCGGATCTCATCGCTTGTATGGCTAAACGCTTCAGTTACTTGGTGTGTTCTCTCTAGAGACCGTTCATTCGCGTAATTGATGTGCCTGATTCTTATATCTCCCTACTCTCGAGCTTGGAGTGAACAAGAAAAATATGTTAAGGGGGCTCCGAGTGAAGAACCGCGTGATTTCGTTGCAGGAGGGTGGCAGAGAGTGACGAGACAGATTATGTACATATATATTATATATGTGGCTATGTGTGTGTATTTTTGTTAAAAAAAAAGGTATCGAAGAGCAAGCGTTATGTAAAGACATAGAAGGGGGAGAATATAGGGAAGCAAAAAAAAAGGATGAAATAAAAGAGTGTTACGAGGCGAATCATTTTTTTCCACGCTCCAAGTTTCAGAGCCATTATCACGTCAGAGAAGTCGTATAGACATCAGAACCTTTTGTCGGCGAGTATGTATATATATAAATGCACAGTAAAAGTTTTATGCCCATATGATATCCAGTATAAGCCCTTAAAGTTTTACCCAACCGTCCATCAAGTGTCTGCGCTTCGCACGCTTCAAGATTTCTCGATGACAGTGGAAATAAATATTGCCGTCGATGTGTATGTCGTTTTGCAAACGTGGACAATGCGAAACTTGACATAGAATGAGTCTTAGCTATTTTTTTTTATCTTCAACTGTAACCTTTTTTCTCCCATTCCTCTGATTAAAGGTTATTTTTTTACTGGCTTTTTTCACCTCAACGCCCACACTCACATCCCGATCACGTAGTGACGAGAATAGTATGGGGAGGCTAGATCTTCGATCGATCCGATACACACAGTATAAACGGTTATATCGGCTACCGATACTATACTTTGTCTGCCGCTGCCTCAAATAGCCTCGATTCGTTCTCACTTTTTCGTGTCGGTTTGCTAGATTAGGTTCGTGATTCGTGGGAGATCGAGGAAAAGCTGCTATACTCTATTCAACCACAGTTTATATGTATATTTACGTAGGTGTGCTGGGTGCCCCAAAAGTCGCTGTTTCATGATTTAAAAAGTAAGTAGATCATGAAACTCTAAAGAAAAACGTTCCGATGCATTTTTCTTGCTGATGCTAAAGTTTTATTATATGCGTATTTATTATATGTTTATTATCTGCCAATCCGGTGTGCAGATGATAATAAGCATAGAAGGGGTAGGGAACAGTTCCCTCCTTATATGCTTATTATCATCTGCACACCGGATTGGCTATAACGCATATAATAAAACTTTAGCATCAGCAAGAAAAATGCATCGGAACTTTTTTCATTGAACCTGTTTTTTTTGGCATGGAAAACTTCCTAATCAATGACATTTTTTTTAAAGCATTCGTAGAATTCAAAAATTTATGGCATATCTAAATTGAGTATTATTGACGCTGTTTTTAATAGGCTATTCAATAAAATGTGTCATTGCTTTCCTAAATTGATGAGTTTTCCGTAATGCTGCATCTCATTTTACAATCCAATCTCTATTAACAGGAACTACTAAACCCCCTGAAATGTTTACAGAGATCGTTATGATTTATTATATCTGATCAAATTTATTAAATATTTTTTTCATTATTTCCGTTCAACTCCCCAACTTCCATAATATCTAAAAAAATAATGCCTCAGATAGAAAAATGGTTAATGACAAATTTGGTACCGTTTTTTGAACACCTTCTATATATATATATATTTCAATGTTTGGTCTATGTACGACGTGTTATATATATATATAACATGATGTATGTTACATGGACCGAATATCCATCAGTCGTTGGTCGGCGTGTTGAGGAAAGAGTGCACACGTGTAACGAATACCTTAACCGTAAGGTACGTATACGCTATCGACGATCGCCCGCTGTCAGTTGATATCCTTAATCATCGTGCCTTCTCTCCTACCTTTCCAGTGCTTACAAGCAAAATCGATGTTCCGATGAAGGCGATTCGACACGAGGAAAACGAGGTCGAGCCTGATATCCACAAAAGTATATACAACCTTTGGTGTACATCGACTACACGCCGTATAATATCATGAGAACCAATCCAATTTTGCACGTATAACCTAGCCAAAAGCTATGGCGAAAGCTTGAAAAATTCACGACGAAAAGTAAAAAAAACCGAGAATAGAAATTACCCAATTAAAACGTTTGTCTTCGTAATTCGTTTATTCTAGCAACTGCATTTTTCGAATATAAATTAACATTAGAAGAAACTATTACTACTGCATTAATTGAATAAATTCTATAGAAATTTCTGCAAGTCTTTATTATTATGTTTCACGTTTTTCAGGCTATTGCAAAATTATTACGTATTAAAACATTTGAGATTAACCAAAGTTGTTTTCTGTTGTTCTCAAAAAATTGATTTTTTTTGCCGGTTAAAGATATGTACGAAACGGAGTATATTTTCTAGGCAAATCATATATCTCCTTTAATGCATGCAAATGTTTGTCCAAACTTGTTGCATAGTGAGGGTTACGCTAGAGGCACGGGTTATTCGACCGAAACACATCTTTAGAGATCCTACACTGCACTAGTATACGGATCAACGCACTTGGGCTTTTACGAGACATAGCATCACGGAATGATGATTGATTTACTTGGCGCAGGAGAGCAAGTGTATAGAGTGTACGATGTATTAGATCGCCTTAAATTGCCAAGTGCTTGCGGATCTAGATGATGGCTTGCAGAAACTTTAAGCCATGATATTGTGAAAATTATGAAAAAAGGAGGTAAAGAAACACAGAGAGACAAGTTTCTCTGTACACCTGGGTAAACTTCTAATATTATTATATATTAGACTGATGTAAAAAAAAAATTAATTTTTTTTTGTGGATTTACATACTATTATTAGACCTTAATGAAACAAAATTTTTGTAAAAAACTGAGCTCAATCGCTCAATATTTAGAGGTGGCTATATCGACTTTTATAAGTTTTTTCATTTTTTAAATTTCGAATTGATTTTATTCCAAGTAAATATGATCACGGCATTAAATTACAATGTAAATCTCATTCGATTGTATTATCACAGAGAAGGAGGTCATCGCGTATGAAAAAGAAGTCATTGTATATATTGAATCACAAGAAATAATAAATAGAAAAATTGTCGGCTTTAAAAAAAAACTGATACCCGAAAAGTGCATATGCAGGAACACTTAAAAAAAAGTTTTTAAATTGTTAAAAAAAGTAGTGAACTTTGAAGAGTATCGAATAAAAACTTTATGAATAAAAAAAGAGAAAAGCCATTCAATTAGCAAGTCACTAAGTTTTTCTGCTCAATATTAATTGACGGTAGGACAAGTACTTTGCATGCGAAAATTAAAAATCGAAAAGTATCAATGGAATATTAAATGGATGTGCCGAAAATATAGATAATGAAAAAAACGTATAACGTAGATAAAATTAACAAATATTATAATTACAATCGAATTTAGCTATGTTTTAGAGACATCCCCCTTTTTTATTCAATTACTTGACCCATCAGTGAGTGCGCTACTTACACCTTAACCGTTGGTGATACAATAAGCAATTTTCTAATATGTATAGTTTCAAGTATTTGGTTTAATAAATAAGACATTAAAAATTATTTTCTCACGGTAATTGTGACTTTTAAACATTTTCACTTGTTAAAAACCCAAAGCACAAAGATGATTAATACGAAAAAATCTAAAATAAAATTTTTATTATTTTTTTTCATTTTTTAACTTTTTCATCATACAGAAGAATCAATTTCAAGTTGATAAAAAAAAATTCCAAACGCTCATGCCATTTGAAGTTTTCGAGTAAATATCGTTTTAATGGACGTGTAAGAATAAATTTCATATTGTGACCGATGACATTTCATTATTACTTTTCGAATTTTAATTTTCGCGTGCAAATTAGTCTTCCGAATGCCAATTCACATTGACCAGAAAAATTGAATGACTCGTTCTCTATTTTTATGTATCTATTTCATTTTCGTTCAATTATTATGTCCCATTTTTTGGAATTCGCTACTATTTTAGTAGAAAAAAGTTGATTCAATAGCATTGATGTTATTGTTCAAAGATATTTCGTTGATTGAACCGTAATGTTATCGGTCAAAATAAATATGCCGTATGATCTAAATATTCTAATCATCGTATTTTTTTTCGAAACCCATAGTGAGACATCCTGTTCATCCGACGATATTTTTTGTCAGCAAAGGTCATTACAATTTTGCAGTCGGAAGTATTTCTGTTTTTCCAATACAATTTTTCAAGCTATTTCAGAAAATTGTTTATTTTAAACTATTTCTAGTTCACCACCGTTTATTTACAATCAGTTTTCTCATTTTTTATTTTTAGTATTCCCATGTGTACATTTTTTAGGTGTTAGGTTTTTTTTTGAGTTAGCAAATTGTTCTACTTTGTATTTCTCGGGATTCGATATGTAATATGACTTGACTTTTTTTTGTCATCGTCGATGACTTCCTTTGTAGAAAAATAGTAGTCGAACAAGATTTACATTGGAATTTAATGCAGTGATCATATTTACTTGGAATGAAAACTATTTAAAAATGAAAAAAAAAATTAAATACATAAAAGTCGATATAGCCACCTCTAAATATTGGGCAATTGAGCTCAGATTTTTACAAAAATGTTGTTTCATTAATGTCTAACAATAGCACGTGAATCCGCAAGAAAAAAAATTACATTTTTTTACATCAATCTAATATATATATCGTGACGGTATTTTTTTGACCGTCCCATAAGACATTTAATTGTCAAAGAATTACGACAATTCTCGCTCCTCCCGCTTGATGCTCCGGCCACAATACAGCCTCATAGGATCTATCTAACAAGGAACCCTACGTAGTTCGACGTTCGTTTTTTTTTCTTGAAGCCCCATCGAAAAGCGTAAGTGCATAAAAAAAAGTAATTTTTCCAAATTGGGTTTTTTTTTTTTAATTTTAAATAGTGCTCAAGCGACTTTTCGGTACTTTCTTCTGTTTTTTGTTGAAAATCCCGACATGAATTTTTTTTGCTCCCATAGCGGGAAGTGTTAGTGTTCCATCCAAATCCAAGTGTTAGTGAATCATCCAAAATTTTGTCGCTCTCAAGAAATTTTGAAGGCTGCTTCGCATAATTTATTTGCTATTTTTTTATATTCAACTATAAATCATGAGAATAACAAATGTGTAGCTACAAATGTCAATTTTTTCCTTCCTCTCAAAAGAAGGAGTGTAAGTATTTTACAAAAACATAGTTTTTTTCAAATTTAGATGCTATAACAAAAATTTTTGAGTTAGCTCAAGCAATTGGTTTCCATTTTCCTGTATTTTTTATACAGATATGTTTTTACACACAAAAACTTAATACGGCATTCTACTAAACAGCTTTGAATATGTTCACTTAAATAAGTTCCCTACAATCATTTCTTGGATGAAATTCCTTGCAGGATAAAGCCAAAAAAGACACTAACATTATAAATATTCTTATGAGGTACAAAGCATGATTTTTGCTCAAATGTTTGGTTTGTAATCTTGTGTCAAATCTTTCTATGTCGATAATTTTCCGAGCTTCTTTGAAGCATTTCAAAACTTGAACGTTTTAGCCACTTGCTACAGGCTAGCAAACTTCAACAACCGTCCTCAAAACAAGCTCGTATATGTAATGACGACTTACAAAATGAACCTGTTCTTTGCCCGATTCAAGTCCTCTTTTTCATCAAGAAACGATTTTTAGTTATAAGTTAAAAATGATTATTATACAATTGAAAAAACGAAAATGCATAGTTGACAATATTTGCTGTATCAAGGCATAAAGTTGTGACACGATCAGAAAGACTCCATACATTCAAAGTTTCGACAATCACTCCAGCTCGATTCTCGTCACCTGTTCTATTCTAAGATTTTGAACACGAAAATAAAAACCAATCACTTGAATTGGTTGAACATGTTTTGTGGAAGCATGAAAATTTGGAGCGAAGAATGTTTTTTTTTAAATACTTACACCTCTTGTTTTAAGATAAAGGAAAAAAATGACATCTGTAGCTGGACTATTGTTAATCTTATGATTTTTAGCTGAAGATACAAAAAAAAAACAAATAAATCACTTTATGCAGCTATAACAAAATTTTCAGTGACAAAATTAAAAAAAAATCATGATTGTATTGAACACGAACACTTTCTGCTATGAAAGCAAAAAAAAATTTCACGTCGCGATTTTCAACAAAAAACTGAAAAAATACCAAAAAATCGCTTGAGCACTATCTAAATTTAAAAAAAAAACCAAAATTTTGGGAAAATTACTTTTTTTGATGCACTAACGTTTTTCGATGGGGCTCCAAAAAAAATAAAATATCGATTATTTTGAATCACCCTAGTGTACATATTAAACCAACATCATATGTGAATATAGTTTTATTAGTTGTTGCAAGCAAAATATATACATATTAAATTATGGTACACATTTCAATGCTATGCCTTGTCAATTTATATTAAATGATACTTCGGAGTACATCTAGATAGCAATATTTTATAATCGTTTTTGTGTGACAAAAACTGTGTACCATGATAAAAATCTCCATATCTTAAGCTACGTGCTTCGACCAGTATCTTTGCTTATCGCTTTGCCTTCGTGCTTATCTGGCTCGGGTGCTGCGTATATTTTCGTATTTCTTAAAGCATTTTTTGAACATAAATATTAGTTTCTCATGGGATATTAAAGTGAAATATACACCATTATTGTAGACGTAGTACAAAATAATTGTGAATCCATTGAATGTTATACGACTTTTGTTGATCACGTTTGAAGCGAAGAACATTGCTGAAAGCCCGATTAGTAATAAAGAACGCGAAGTGAAAAATAATATTGAAACAATTTTACTGCAAAGTATGCAAGATTTTAATGGGGTAGAATATGTTGAAGAAAATACTTTAGATTTTTAAGAGTTCTATAAAGTTTGAGGCGAACGCTATAGAAGATAATGCGATGGAATGGAGTCCTGGAACCCCATCCGATACATATTCGAATGATGAAGAAGATTTGACCTATGATTATAAAAGAAGTGCAGTCGAATTTTGGAGGAGCGGAAAGAAAAAGGACTTAAGCGTGGAGACTGTCAAACACCGATTCAAAAAAGTGAAATCTAAAGGTCAATTAAAACGTTGTGCTCATCAATTCAATAAAGGTGGAACATACATGGAAAAACTAGCTTGCATTTCTCAATATACATTGGATAGTATGAAAAGTGCTGTTGATGTCGGTTTAATTGTTCACGACGTGGATCTTCGGAGGTGGGCCTTACAGGCACAAAAAGAGATGGGATTTGAAGACGTACGATTCAAGGCTTTCGATTGGTGGTTGTGGCAATAAGATAGCTCACCGTATAACATCTCGAAAAATTAATAAATTCATAACCCGAAAAACTATAGAGGAAAAAGCAGATTTGAAAAGCGATGCAGATAAATTTGTTAATGAAATTAAACCTCATATTGAACAGTATGGCTTACAAAACATATACAATTCAGACCAAAGTGGGTTTCAATTAGAAATACATTCAGGACGAACATTGGCAGTAGAAGGCTCAAAACAGGTCGAGTGCCTTGTGCAGTCGATGTCTTCGACAATTCACAGTTACACTATATAGCCCACAATATCTGCAGAGGGAAAATTGCTATCGCCACTTTTCATTGTTTTGAAAGAACCTACCGAAAAGTTTGGACCAGTTGTGGAGACAACCTTATTGAAATCGAGTAATGTCTTTTTAACTGCTTCTAAGTTAGGAAAAACAAACCTCAGGTATTTGTATACCCTACGTTCTTTTGTATTTTCAGCTATCTATAATAAAAACAAGCTGAATTCAAAACCTGTTATTCCTACATGTGCAAAGAAAAATGAAAGTCAAAACAAACATTATATTGAATTTTGCAGAACACTTTAAGATATAGCTGGAAAAGGTCTTTTTCCCTAACATCGGTTCAAAAAGCGTATTTTTAGTAGATTCATGGAGTGGGCATTGCGCAGAAGTTATTAGGCAGGCTACACTCCGTGGAAAAAGCATCAAAACAATGATCATACCATAAGGCACAACCGGAAGGATTCAACCACTCGATTTGTATGGATTCAGAATATGGAAAAATTATGTTCGACATTTTTCAGTCGCTGTTTTGTTACTTAATTATGATCTCAATCTACATTTAAGAAATAATATAATCAAACTGCAATCTTTAACTCATAATCAGTTATCTTCATCAAGGTATTAAAATTTGTTTCGATATACACGGTACAAAAGTGGTTAGACAAGCGATAAACCTGAAGAGTTTGTTAACCCCGTCGAATTTGCTTTCGGACAATCATCAAGACCTCAATGTGATGTTCAAAGTTGTGGGAAAGTAACAATAATAAGATGTTTATGGTGTAAGAAATCACTTTGCTTGCAACACTTTTTCGATGAATACCATTACTGCACAACCTATAAAAACTAATTGTAATCTGAAAAATATATTCACATATGATGTTGGTTTAATATGCACACCAACATCAGAAATACACAGCGATATCCATAGCGCATAGAGAGAACAGAAAACTGGAAACTGAATAAATCTATGCAAAGAACACAGTAGTTCTAGCGAATAATTATGGAGCATGAGACCAAACGAATATCCTATAATGCGGACTAAAATATTATATTGATGAAGGTTGATAAATCATCTAGTAATGCGTAAAATGCATGTTTTTATTCCGAATTTATAGGTAAAACCAAAAAAAGACTTATTGAGTAAAGCGGAAGGAAGAGTTGATCATCATAAGCAAATAATTAGGCGTGAGAATGAAGTCCTGTATGAGTTAACTATATATTTCCCAAGTTTTTTTGTATCGTCTTGCAGTTGAATTATGTTTTCTATTGCTTACGGAATAACTTCGGGAAGACATCTTTGTCCCGAGGAATGCCAACGTTCGAAATCACTGTAAGTTTATCGTAACTCACAATGGGCCTATGTAGGAATTATCAATACGGAGATGATCTCACCTAGAAACAAGGTCGAAGGTAAACTTATTTTCGTGTTTGAAGATATTTCAATAAATTCTATACGTGGCTGTGCTGCCGTATAATAATATAATCAAGAAAAAATATTTTAACATAATAATATAAGAATGAAAAGGGTGGTTTACCCCCCTCAAAGCGAATTTTTCGTAAAAACCCTAAACACGTATCGACTAGTTCTTCGACCTCTACAAAATGCAGTTGGTTCCATTCGAATCGGAACAATAGTCTTTATTGCAAAATAAAATTATTAAATTAGGAGCTGTTCACCCCTTAAACACCCTTCCTCCTAGAAAGCCTAGGATGCATTTTCGATGATTAATCAATAGAAACATTTCAGCGTTGGTTTCCTTCGAGTACATCAAGCGCTTCTATTCGAAACTGAGAAACCACCCCGTTAGGTATCCATTTTTGAAGGTTCTTTTCACCCCTTTAAACCGTTTATGAGCTGATAAAAAAAAATATGTATCTCTTAGTTTTCGATGTACTACAACATATATAAATTGGATCAAAATTGGAGGGGTCGACCTAACTAGGGTTCCTTTAAGGCGAAAGGGTTAATTTCGTATAATAATTAGTCATTAATTGAGTCCCGAAACACTTGTTTTTTTTTCATTGTTTTGGAGAGAATTGTTGGAATGAGGAACGAGGAGGTAGCATTAGCGAGAGAAACCTCAGTATCAGTTGGGCGAAGGAGTTATAGAGAGAGTGAGAATTTAAAATTACAACAACGTCGGCGTACTTTGAGCGGGGCTCGTACGCATTGGGCATACACGACACACCAACATACACTCACTTACACCTTACTTCGGCTCTGGAATTTTCGGGAATCTTCAAGAACATCACCATCTTCGTCGTACAACGCTTTCGGCTATAATGTCTCATCGTTGTTTCAGGGGAGTCGCAATTTTAGGTGACGTCGAACCCTATTTCGAACGTCGAATTATTCCCGTTAAATATTCAGGACCCCATCTATCGCCCGAAATTATTCAACTTGTAACGAGCCTGTCGTACATGATCGTGAATATTCGTGAGAAAGAGGAAAAGGAGGGTAAGAGTCGACTGTCGCGTGTGTGACTCTCGATTTCGGGAGATTTTCGGTGAGGGTTGAGCGGGACGAACGTGTGAAATAAAACGGTAATCATTAGCGAATCTCTCTCCTTCTCGCTTTCCGAGTTTGGTCAGTGGGCTTTATCCCGATTTTGTTAATAATTTTTCCAATTGTTTACTATAAAAAGACGATTGTAAAAGTGTTTCGGTCCCGTAAAATCATTAAAATTCGGTTGCGGCGGCATATTCGCCTTTCGCCTTATAAAAACATCTTGGATTTTTTTGCCACGTGTTTGCAGTGATTGCAAAGTAGCTTGCGATATATCTCCGGGCAACAATAGTGTCGTGGTCGAATCCGGAAATCTTCCGTTATTTCGCGTCATTAACATCATTTTTCCATTTATAATTATTTGTGCGTGTACACGAGAGTATTCGCGAGAAAGAGTGTGGTATGAAAGTATGAGATTTGTGTACGAAGGACCGGGAATAAAAATACCGCGGTTCGTTAAACAAATAATGCGGACAAGTCACTGACTAGCGGGTATTCGGTAATTTATTAATCATCCATCTTTATTCTATGATATAAACGATTTTGACATCTTTTCGTTTCTTTCCGTGAGTAATTCTGCGGTTAGAAAATACGGGCTCGTCATAGAATGTAAGAGTGTCTAGAATTCCGGTCGTATGAGTGAGAAAAATCAGTATGCGTGATCGCGAATATTCTCAGGTCTCCTTTCTTTCCCGCGTTATTATTTTTCTTTATTTGGTGTTCTAATAATTGATAAATTATTAGAACACCAAAATGTCTTGGCATTAAATAATTTATTATAAAAATTATGCGTGCGAAATAAAGTAATTCTACTAGTATCTCTAAACACAAATTTATGAATGATAAATTTATTTTCCCGTTAAATTCCAGAGTGCTCAATTTTTCTTTCGTCGAATAACGCCCTCGCCCAGTCCGTTGTAGCGAAGCTGGTCGTCGTTCTCTCTCTTTTTTCCGTTAAGTCGCTTTGACGACTGGCGCCTAATATAATAAAATAAATTAACGTGGAGGAAGGGAGTGAATTTTGTGACAATCGTGGCTATGAAAAATTACGTCACAATTTATATATCTTGAGTGTATTGAAAGTTTGTGAAAATCCTTTTAGCAGCCACTTCTCTTGAGATCTTATGGACCGAGTCGTTTTCTTTGGCATCCTTTAAGAATGTATTAGGCCTATGCTTCGTGTTAACGTTCTTATTCTGCCATGATTTTCCCTCTTCATCTCTTTCTTTCTTCTTTTCGTATTTTACTTTGTTTTCTTATGGCCCCTGTTATCTTTATCAGTCAATGCGGATAATAAGTTGCAAATACCAACCCCCGTAACGCCCAAACAACATACTCATTGTTTAGAGGATGGTTGCGTATGAAGAACAAAGACATGTTGCAAAGAATGAAATCAAATTTGGCATGTAGGGGAGACCAGGGCTAGTTGACCATAGGGGTAAGGTGACTAACTCACAATAACACTCAAACAATTGAATGTAAAAACGTGCGTGTTTGTTATTACGTTCATTACAACCTCTTGCTCATTCACGTGTCTCGACACGTCGAAGCGATGCGTCATTCAAAAGTAAAAAAGATTTTCGAAAATTCGGGTACCAAACGAAATTTTGTAGTTGGTCTTTACTATCTCCTCCTGTCTTGGTCAATTACCTGGATGTTACAAATTGTGCATTGCATTAAAGTACATATACTAGACTGCAGAATTACATAATTATTTTTTTCAATTGTTTTTGTAATTCGTAAAACGTTGATATGGGATTAGTTGACACATACATCCTTGCTCAAAAGTATCAGGTACCCTGTAATTGTTCGATCCAAACAAAAAGTCGAATATCTCGATTACAAAAGTAGTAGTGAATTTAAAAAAGTGTGAAATAACAATTAATCAAAAATAACAAAAATAAATATAATATCAAAAATAACAAATAAATAGATAAAAATCATTCAATTGGTAAGTGCAACTCCCTGGAGACTCAATTTTTCTGGTTAATGTTAATTGACGATAGGATAAGTAATTTATATGCGAAAATTAAAAATCAAAAAGTAATAATCAAAAGTTACATAAATGTATGAAAAATGTAGGTAATGAAAAATATGTACAACTAGCATAAAATTAAAAAATGGTATAATTATAAACAAATTCAATTGTGGTCGGGAGACATCTCCTTTCCTCAGTCAATGACTTTGTTAGCTAAGGATGTTCTAGCAAAGAGCAAATTAGCATAGAGCAAACTCTTTGCTAATTTCATAATCATCAATAATTTCATTCATATAAATTGATAAATAGCAATTTGTTGCATTATTAAATATAAAATATTGGTAAGCATTCGTTTTGTTTTACTTATTTCACTGATTGCTGTTAATATCAGTGAAATGCGTACTATACTCAGCCTGTCCCTTACCAAAAACGGATTTCCAAGAAAACGATTAAATTACCTACTTAGTATTCCATAAAAAATCTGAAATAATTATCTGAGATAGTGGAATAAACCCTTAATTCAGAATAATAATTTGTTTTTTTTAATGTTGTTTACCTTCTTTTTTACAAGCAAAAGACTAAAAAGTTGGCCTACTAGCCTCGGTCTCCCCTATATACCCAGTTCTTAGAGCTATGTATAGAGTCGAGGAAACAGAGCAAGCGTCGCAATTCATACGAGAGAGCTAAAGTGAAAGTTCAGGCACTATAGCCTATGGGAAGGGAGGATGAGAAGAAGAAGGACTTTCTACGCAAATATCGATTGCTAAGAGGTAGACGGATGTAGCTGACATTAGTGTACGCGTCAAAAGTTTCAAACGTCACTCTTTTTTTATTCATTCCAGAGGAAAAGTATATGCTTATATATACACATCTAGAACGCTGAAAGAAGCTGGAAAATCGTATAAACCGCGGCACGAAAGCGTACTGCAGGGAGCGACTCGGCTACATTCGCGGAGCACACTCAGCGCTGCAACGTTGTGCGACGTCTGTACGCGAGGGTGAACGGGAGTGAACGGCGGAGAACGTGTTTCCTCAACTTTTCCAAGGGACCCTTGGTAGATATGGAATCGTGAGAGAGGAAAAGAGAAAGGAAAAGAGTAAGAGAGTAAGAAGAGGAAAGGAAGAAATAGAGAAAACGGAGATGGTGGCATGCACAACAACGGCATTTCTCTCGGCAGCTTCCTTCCTGTATGACCATGGAGCAAGAGTGAAACGCGCTTGCCGCATCTATTCCGTGGTTGGGCGCGTCCCGTTATGTCGCACCACCTCAAACTACTCTTTGTCGTTTTCACCACATTTTCCTTCCTCCTCTCCTTTCTCCTTTCCGCATCTTCCTTCTTTCCCCCACTCTTCTTCTTGCCCTGTCTCTTTTATTTCCATTCTCTCTTTCTCTAGTTATCCATACGCATACGACTGCACTAACAACAAAGTGATACAAAGGCCCTGCATGTATACGATATATGCGCTATATATACAGTGCTACTGATTGTCCCCATAGAGAACCCGTGTACCACCATCTCCACGAAAGAAAGAGCGAAAAGATTTCGATAGTACAGAAAACTTTTGGCGGTCGACAACCGCCCTCGTTTTCATCGTCTATTGTACTACTGGCACCTTGAAATTGGCTACTCTCCGGGGCAAAATGTTACGTTTACGTCAAAACTATGTCGTGATAACGAAAACATGACTCGCCCTTGACTTTGGTTGTGCCTCTAAAAAGCATGGACAAAATGCGTAAATTTGAATTTTGTTAAAGGTTATATGCGTTCGCATTATCATAGATTTTGTCTCAAAAGACAATTAGTCGGGTAACAGAATAATATGTCGGTGGAAAAGTGCTCGGTGAGTTTGTTTTATTTGTTGTTCATTTATTGCAAAGCACGATAATTTTTTGAGGTTCATAATAATACATGAACAACTAGCAAATTGTAATAACGGACATGTTTTTTATATTTTTTTATAAAAATAACATCCTTTCGATTGGAGAACGGTCCAGACTGATGAGATTAATGATTTCTTTTTGAAATCAAATTATTAATATTGATTATTAAATTATGATTGTGACAGTCAAAGCATCGCATTTGCCTTCAAGTGTCGAATACCTGTATGCTCATATACATTTATGCACACACTTTAGACGAGTATGTGGTCGCTGCTCTGATACAGAGAATGTACGGGGGTAGCTCTGGCAATAGCAGCGATTAAGTTTGCATAAGCCGATTGCAAATACCCTCGAAGCGAGTCTAGCTCGAGAGCTTGGCTCTCTCAATGCTGTTGAATACGCCTTCTGGCACCTGCTGTGACGATAACTTCACAAGAGGGCTTTGGAGTCAAAGAGTAGAGGAATACAAAGAAAGGACGGATATCAATAACAATGGAAATATTCAAACCTGGGAATATGAGCATTAATTATTCGAATATGTCATACTGTTTATTTATTGGTCGAAATTCTATTTGTGCATCTTTCACACCCCGCGAACCTATACAGAATACTGTTTCTAGACGTTGATAACATTGAGAAGTGTTTCCACTAAATGCAAATTTAAAATTATAAATATTGGAAGCTTATAAAAACGTAATTACCATTTTTCACGAACGTGGATTCGCTTAAAACTTTCCGGAGATATTGGTAATATTTAGAGATACATAGCATTTTCAATTTTTTATAAAAAAATTTATAAAAAAAAAATTTCATGGAAAACATAAGAAGGAAAAAAGTTTTTGAAAAGTCAAAATGAGAAGTCAAAAGTTTGACCATGACAGTTTGATAAAGTCTTTTATTCTCGTTTTTTCATTGCAGTATTTTTTTTCGCGATTCCATGAAAAAACTATATTCGATGAACAAATCTTATAGTTTAGAGTATATTTTTAAGCAAATGAATTTGGAGAGGCCTCAAGTCAATTGTTACTCAAAGTTTCAATGGAAGTAAGATTGAAATTCATGTTTCACATAAATTAAAATCTTCGTCTTTGACAAGTCCGGATAGCTTTTTAAATGTACTCGTCTTGAGTCGCTACTGTGACTCTTACTAATGTAGCATAATAAGAACTACCGGCAAGAGATTAATCATAAACGAGTCACAGCATACATTAGTTTAAAAAAAATGTAATATTGTAAGTGTATTGTAATGCCTATAAAGAAGAAGAGAGAGGGATTCATTGATTGATTAATTTTTAATTATGCTTCAGGGCGATAATACATAAATCGGAAATACGAAAAACGCAGATAAAAATACACTGTAGAGCTGCAGAAAAAAAAACACAAAATACGAGAAAATAAAATTAAATAAAAATATAAGGGAAAATGAAAATAAAACGAGAATAAATAATATGCAGAATATAATAGAAATAAATAAAAGTAAATGGGAAAAAATAAAAACGTAAAGATAGAACGCAGAGATATAGTACGATTATAATAAGCCCAGTATTTGCCCACCATTATGCCAACAGTGCTTGATGCCTGGCCAACGTCTGGCGTTACCACCGGTCAAGGGCTGTCTCGGAGCCGAAATGATCGCTCCGGTCCAGGGGCTGGCCGCTAGTGTTCAGCCGATGTCGGCTTTTGATATTGGCCCAATGCTAATAACGAAAGGTCGCCCAGCGTGGACTCCCGATATTCGACCATGAACGGCTATTATTGAATGATTTAATTAAAGCAAATTGTAATTAAATATTTATTCTATCTTGGCTGCCTATGATTATTTATCACCATAAAAAAAATAGCAAACAAAAAAAAACAACAAAAATTTTATCGTTAAGATTTATTTAAGTTACTGGTATTTTCTGCATGAGCGGAGTTTTAATCTGTTTACCTGCGACTTTCCTGTCTAATGCCTAACTCACTAACCCTAACCATAGTTGATAGCGTTAACCACTGCGCTATCAACTACATTGAAATTTTAAGGATTTTACTCTTTGTACAAGCTGCATGTTTCTATCCACTACGATAGATAAAAGTAAAAAAATAATAATTTCAATAGAAACGTGTATCTCATGGTTTTCAAGGTCATTGAATTGGACTCTGTATTGAAAAATATTATTTATTGCATTTATGTAATTGAAAATGGTTGAATGTAGATGATAATAATTTGAACAACATTTGGAATTGAAAAATATTGTCATAAAAAAATTGACATTGTTCAATAGAATAGATGGTGAATTCAATATGATGTAAACATATCTGAAAAACTGTTACATAGCTTTCAAGAATATTAACCGATTTCATGTATAATAATAACGCTACAAAGTAGAATGTCGGTTGCCGTTTGAAAGCTGACACTGGCCCAGAATTAGCATTGAACCCACTGCCGCTGTGTGAAAATATTTCAATCGGCACGTGTTATTCGCAGCAGATCGACTAACATAAGTCCGAGGCAGAGGGGGGGGGGGGGGGGGGAGGACAATCTCGCATTCGTACGCCTAGTTGTCGTTGAGAAGCTCATATTGGGCCAGAGTTGGCACTTTTTGTTGTATGCCGATACTAAATTTGAGCGTGGGCTAAGAAGCGGTCATTATTGTTAGGGGCACGAAGGGCGAATGTTGGTTACCGACGGTCATTTGCAATTAAAACACTAGAACTGATACAGAATTGGCAATTTGTTATATGCTGATATTGAAACTGAACATCGGCTAACTAGCGGTGATTAGCGTTGGGTACATAAAGGATCGAATTTTTGGGTGCCAAGGGTCCTTTGTCATTCAAAAGCCCACTCTGGTCCAGGATGGGTTATTAAAGTTGCATATCGGTGATACATCTGAGTACAGAATAGGCAGCGGCAAGCGGTATCGGCCAGACGTGTTGGATACACGGCGGTCACCAACCGTTGATTGCCATTTAGATAATAATATTAACCCAGACCAAGCGGACTGCCAGATGTCGATGCTCATCCAGAGCATAGGCTAAGCATTGAAAAATGCATTGGCCCAAGTTCGGGCCCAGCGCGGGACCCCAACGGTCGTTCACCCAATCCTGTGCCAGGCACCAGCCGTTTATGAAGCGTTGGCAATACTTTCATGGGGAGTGATAGGGAGCGCGAAATATGTCAGAAGTAAAACGCAAGCACGAAAAAAAGACAAAATGAATGAATGCATGAATGATAATTTATTTACTCCCAAGCAAGCTAAAGCGCGTGGTGGACATTTAGAGAAATTACATTGAGTCTTTACAAAAAAATATAATAATAATAAAAAATAAAAATAAAATATAGTGAGATAACTTGGAGAGTACAAGAGAAAAATAAAGTATCATAAGTATAATAAAACAGTTTAGACTTAACCTTTAATAATTCGCAGCCTCATAGGTCTCGTACAGTAATCAAACATCTCAAAAGTTAAAAAGGTAGTTTGCTCACTGCTAAATTAAATATCAAGAGATGCGGTAGCGGCTCGACGCCAAGTATTAAAAGAAAGCTTGCGCGAGCCCTACCGCACTCTTATATACTCAAATATGACGGTTTTCGATCATTTTTTATTTTTTACGAACTATACCCTATTAACCCGCCAGCAAGCACGCTACGTACACTTTAAATATTGGGCGCGCGATGAGACAGTTTCTCATATGCATATCTTCAAGTGCTTAATTTGATAAATAGGAACTTGAAAACAATTTAGCTACAGTGATTGTGGTTATTAAACATTTTTATTTCAAAAAACCATAAATACAACGATAATTGACACAAAAAATAAAAAAATAATAATTTAAATAATTAAAAAAAAAAAATCTAAATTTTTTTTTAACTCTTCTATCATACAGAAGAATAAATTTGGTGAAGATAGAAAAAATTTCAAATGTTTATGCCATTTGAAATTTTCGAGTAATCATCGTTTTAATATAAGTGTGAGAAAAAGTCTCATATTGCGCCTGCTGACGGGTTAACACGATCGGTTCAACACAGCGTGGTTTTCTTCCAGAACAGTTCGCCCTAGAATCGTCATTCACCCAGTTCAGAGATAAACAGATGAATATAAAGTTTGGTTTTCAATATTGCTAAAGATTCAGCAGCCTTAATTTCAAGTGAGAGCAGGTGCCATAGATACGTAGCAGATAGGCAGAAAGAATTATGATAAGTAGATGTACGGTGATTAGGAATGTAGAAGGAGGTAGACGAGCTATTATTTGTGCGTTCTGACCGTCCGAGAGAGGGAGAGAGAGAGAGAGAGAGAGAGAGAGAGAGAGAGAAACATCGCTGAAAGCGACCGATGATTCTTGAATATTCGCGAGAATATTGGATCAAGAGGGAGATGAAAAGGGCAATTAGCACTTTTCGTTGAGCCCGCGACTTGAAACAACCTGCCCAAAAATAAGTAATGAAAATATAATGAAAAATCGAAGTATTGGGGAAGTCAATTTTAGGGGGGAAACAAATATAGTTATGTATTAGTAATAAAAATCGAGTGTAACAACACGTTCTTTAAGATATAATAGATTTTTTTTATAAATATGAAGGATAGGTAGCAATTAATTTATTGTGCAGAATGTTCGACTCGGTGAGAAAAAAACTTTCCTACCAGCCATAAAGGGTATAGAAACTCCTTGCCAGTTCGACATCCTATACATTGAGTTTCGAAAAGTCCGAGAAGAACGAAGTGTTCGCGGTAACGTCGAACCCCGCAGTTCGTCTCGAGACGGCAGGAATGGAGTAAATTAAAAACAAGAGCAATGTGGCGTGTTCGTTCTCCCTTTCTTTTTCCCTCACTAAGACCATCGTAACTCTTCCGAGCGGTCCAATGAAGCGAATGAGCACTCTGAAAGCGTGAAATTGCATGAAAGAGCCAGTCTCGTTCTGTCCCTGGTCCCTTGAAGTTTCGACTTCGGGCACGCGGCAACACCTTCTTTCACTCTTCCTCTCACTTTCGTTCTCTTTCTTGGTATATGTCTCCCCGTTTCGAACTGTTTCAGTATCTGATTCTCACCGCAAGCTTTACAATTTCTTTTCGGGGCTAGGATTGTCCTTATTTAACGCGGAATTTGTATGGAAAACCAAGGACGTGAAGGGATGCTCGTCCTAAGAAACTACGAGCGGGTATTCAGGTCCTCAAATCTGTAAATTTGTTTATTCGTTGAGCACTGAGCCACTAGCCAAACAGATAAGTCGAAAGTCCATTATTGTTATTCTAGATTTTTTTTACCTCCACAACGTTGCTTTTGTACGCGCGCTACAATTCAATTTTCTGGGACTACAGTTTTATCTCTGCTGAGGAGATTGAAGAAGGATTCGTGAGAGAATGTTGCAAATTTATTCCCACATTAAACGATTATTCGGTGATGCTAGTTCAATTGAAGTCTGTTAAGATTGTATAAATAAATGGTGAAAATTACATAAAGGGAATATGCTGCATCTATTGAAATTAGAATCCATCAAGTCTAATGCCGAGCTGAACTCTTCTATGAATCTTCTATTTTCAGCATAACACCGTCATAGACGCTGATCTTTTGCACTAAAACCGTCTACGCATTGAATTCCGAGCCACATGGATGTCAATGAAGCTTTAGGAGAATCAGCGGTTAAATAGCTTTATCAGCTATCTGGATTCCTGGAACGCCATTATTCGGTACTTTAAATAGCTGACTAATTCAGCCAACAAAAAGCTAATAATTTAGATGTGTTGAAGTAGCTAGAAGTGACATTTCGCTGCTTGCAAACGTATATATGTGATAATAGACGAGACGAAGCTAATGAAACTATAGAATGACCAAGATTGATACTCAGTAAAAACAATTAGCTGCGTCATATTTTTACATTGGACGTGTACAAATGTTTGTGAAAAGTTACATTATGATGGAGCGAAAACTGGACAATACTCCAACAGAGTCGCTATTTGAAATTTTCTACTGATATGCTCTTCATGTATTTCGCACGGTATGAAACATTAATAATAAGAATTATTCTTGTCCGCACACATACTTTTCGCTCGGCTTTTTTGGACTTTTTGATGCGCTATGCAGAAATCATCAAAAATCCTGAAACTAGGTGAAAAGATCATTTATTGCAGTCTAAATATTCGATGCTCTACTGTCTTTGTTGTTACCCTTGCGTGAAAGTATTTTATATGCTGCACTATAGACATCAAGATTTCTCCATGTACGGAGAGAGAAATTCATTGCACGATTTGGTGAAAAATACATTGCGTTCCCTAACTCCTTACCGTAAGTACGGTCGAAAGAACCGAGGATTCCGTTCAGTCACATCGGGTTTCCAGGTATTGTAAATCTCGTGAAAGAGGAGTTCACAAATATATCCATGAAATTCTCAAGATACCAATAAAGTGGATTCATGGAGAATATGTACCCACATCAATTGAAGCTGGATGAAAAGCAAATTCCTCAAATACGTATGATAAATTCTATTGAAAATATATAATATTGAGCTTTCGAACGATGAATGCGTCAAAAGTGTACTTATATATTCATTTTAATTTGAATCGGTATTCGCGTGTACACGTACTTGCAACCTTTAATCGAATTTTGGCTGTATTTTTTAATGTATTAATTTATACGTATTTAACACCGAATCAATGATAATGTATAGCGTTCAATTATTTCAAGGATTCTCCAGGAATTTCAGTTTGTAAATTTGATCTGATATTCGTGCGGAACACACGTTCACAGTATGGTTGGCTCCTGCAGTGAACGATCTTTCGAAGGGTTTTCCGCACGAGTCAACCGCTTGAATTACTGCTGTATTTCTCGGGTGTGCAGAGACCTGAAAACGACTCGAAAACTCGTTTTCCATGCGGCGATGACAAAGTCGTAAGGAGCCAAAACTCTCCTTTGCTTTTTCGAATAAACGGCAAAAGCTCTGATCGTTCCTAGCGATATAGCCTCAACCCTCGATAAGCCCACTCTGCATCCTTAATGTTATCGGTGCGTTTCTCTACCGTGTAAAGACTATGGAAACCTCATTGTCACTCGCACATGCTCTCTCCCTTTCTTTGTCTCTTTTTCCGCTCATTCTTCGTCTAACTCTTGACTCAGTTGGTGGCTAAAGTGTTGTGGGAGACAACCGACCTCTGGCTTTTTCACTCTCTCACAAAACGAGGATAGAAGCATTTCGAGAGCTCAAGATTGTTGGTGGATGGTCTACACAGAAGCAAGAGCTTCTCGTCAAGGACTGCCGTTTCTCGACCTGCCGAAACGAGCTGAAAGGCGAGAAAGAGGGAGCTAGAATATCGCCTCAAGGGTGTTGGCCAGAATTCAGTCTGCTTTTCTCTTCTTTTCCTTGCTATATCTTCCTCGGTTCATTCTCCTCTTTATTCGAAAGACCATTTCGAGTCCGAGGGTCCACCGATGTGGGCGGATCTGGCGGTCGTCGACGTCTGAGACAATGCACCGTTTCGCAGTAGTCACCGTCCTCCTCGTCGTTCTCATTCCCGTCTTCATCAATGGTTACTGCCTTGGCGATTTCTGCTTTCGACGTGCTGCTGTGTTGGCTATGCTACGCTCGCCGCCGGATCGGAGACAGCGATTGTTTCGTCCTGGATCTTTGTTTATCCTACTTATCTATTATATTCATCCTCCTTAGGTACAGAAACAACAAATTTTTCATTGCCTAGTAAGTTATGACATCTTCTATAAGTTTTTCACTAACCTACAATGCAATCTTGGTTATTTTTCTCTTAGATTAAAAGTCTGCAGTGACTGAGTTACTTGATTTGAAATAAAATCTACCTGCAATATGGATAGGTTGCTAAGTATCTGGACACAAATGAATTCAAGGTAACCGAAAAGGGAAATATGTTTCAGTTAGCTGAAACCAGATGAGCTCGGGAAAATGCAAACGTTATCAAGCGTCCGCTTGAGACTGTATATCTGTATCCAATTTCTGGCTCTCTTTGTCTCCACTCCCTCCTACCTCTCCTTCTCTCTCCGATTCTCTCTATCCTCATGCATTTCTCCTGGTCAAGGCTAATTTCCCCATGTAGGTCAAAAAGATACGTCACCTGACCTCCAACTATACCTCTCGAATTGCTCGTTTCTCCGGTGAAACGTTGGGGATGAGTCGGTTGAAGGATTCGAGCGCAGTAGTGAATGGAAAGTCCAGCGTTGGTAGTTAGTTGGTGGAGGCACAATGACCGGGCCAACAAAAGCACTATACTCCCTGATTCCCCGTTGCCCGGGTGCTTGATGCGACCGCTCTTGGACGTTTCCTAGTGCCCGGTAATGGTGCAAAGCTAATACCTGACCAAGCTCCAGCTCCATTTAGTTTTAACGAAGAGACAAAGGTGCCACATACGTCACAAAGCAAGAGGATGCCTCTATCTACTCACTTTCAGACCATCCTTCTGACTCTCTCTTTCTGTCTCCCTTTCTATTCCAATCTTTCACATATATTTACTTTATCTCTATCTGCCTTATTCTCGGTTACTCCATCTGCTCTTAAGAAAAGTAGGTTTTATTTTTGATAACAATGTTCTGCTTGCAGTCCATTGAAAAGTGCATGGTATGTAAGGATAAAAGATACGCTTTGTTTCAGAAAAAACAACTCTTTGCATTAATCGTTATTAAGAATTATTCCTGTTTCACAATGGAAGAAATATATATACAATCGAAAACAGGACTTCGCATTATATTCGAAAAGTTATGGAACTGTTATAAAAGATAACAGAGTGGATTTATTTCATATAAGGCGATGAATAGAATGGCTAGATGCAGCAGTGGTGAGACTAAAAAAAAAAGTTTCGTGATTTATCAAAACGAATCATTGGAGTATCATCCTAGTCGTAGATTCTGGGATGTCAGGCTACAATGGGTACGACAAAAAAGGATAGAATGATAAAATGAGTTCCCGCGAAACGTTTTTCGATTGTTCGATAATCCTTTGGCGTGCGTCCCTCGCAACGTCAGCCTAATCTGCGAGGACGAATCTTTCTGGTGTACTTGAGGACGACGGGTGGGAACTGCACGATCGTCCTCGGCAGTTTGTTGGTTGGTATGGTCGTTGAAGCCTCAATCTCTGTGTGTGTTTCCCATCCATGAGGATCGAACGAAGTTATCGATTCGATAGGATAAAACGATTCTCCTATCCTCTCCCTTCCTCTAAAGCTTTTGCCTCCGTCGTACTGACTACTTTTTTCTATTTGAATCTTCTCCACGCTTTTACAATCCGCTCGTTCTACCGGCTATTATCCGCCGAAAGCCGCTCGAACATCCGATTAGGAAAAGCGAACATACGTTACTTTGTTGTCGGTTCCTCTCTGCAGACAAAGAGGGCGAGGTAAAAAGAGAGAAAGAGTGAGAGAAAACCATGGGTGAGATAGACAAATAGACAGAGGGAATCTTTTCGGATAATTCAGTGGCTCCGAGTTGAAATGACATTTATTGTTCTGTATTACGAGATACCAGATCAATCTTTGTTCAGGTTTTATGTTTACCCCATCTATTACTCGCTGTTTGTACATTTTTTTCGTGTGCAACGTTTTTTGTTAAATTTCATCCAGATATTATATTTACAATGCTCTTTTAGAGAGAATATTTTCTGTAAATCTTTATGTATAGCTATTATACAGAAGTTTTATTGTGAATTTACATCGTAATTTGAAAACTATAAAGTTTCAAAATATAATTCAAAGTGTCTACTCAACTTTATCGAATCGTAGTTAGGAACTTATTAAAATCCGTAACATCAGTAAGTTTAGTCAATTAGATCCGAAAAAAAAACAAATTATTAACAATTCTGGGCTCCTTCACCAGATCCTATTTCAAGCAGGACGCACGGATTCTTACAAAGTGAAATTGATAACATACATTACATCATAAATAAACATCGCATGTCCTCGAAATCAAAGTTAAATCTCTGACATAGTCAAGTGACCGTAAAATACCCTGGACGGTATCGAGCCGTTGCCGCGGTTCTCGGTATGTCAGGTTATTATGGGAACTCCATGGAAACGTAATGTGAGGTATTTCCTTGTTCTTTAGCAAATCTTCCTCAATCACGTGATGCGAGCATGTATGAAAGAAGGTTCTTCTTTTTTAGAGAGTGACGTTTTAGGAAGAATCGACTGTATAACCTGAGCCAAGTGCTGGTATCCCACGATTCTCCACGTCCTTATCGATCCCTTACTAGAGCATTCCAAAAGACGTTGCGGCCAGCCTCGAGCGTTTCACGGGAAACCCAGATATTCCTGGCATGCACCTCAGCCCCGTAGCCTAAGAGTCTATTGCGGGAGTCTAGTGTCGGTACTGCCACGGAATTCCCCTATAGTATATGCCATTCATTGTACACGCCTGTCTACTAAAACGTTTGGGCTCACAGTTCGCTCACAATTAATTGCTCTAGTTTTATAATCATCTTCTAGAAGGAAAGAGAGAGAGAGAGAGAGAGAGAGGCTGCAGTAGGAGCTTCTATTGTGAGCTTGGGTGCGATTCTCGAATTACTGGATAGCTGATGACTTTCGTCGCGAGAAAGCGGCACCCCGTAATTTGTTGTTAAAAGCAGTGGCACAGTAAGTTATTCTATAACTATTAGTGAAATGAGAGACTACACTCGACGGGACGAAGACGCCAAGATTCAACGTACGAGCAATGGTGGTGGGAATTTTGACGTTCGAGGACATTATATAAAGAGACCGAAATGATAATATATAGGCTGTTATGTTCCTAACTATAAGTAATCTCTGAATAAGCACCTGCATGTAGGGAAGTTGACAAGACGAACGCTCAACATAGAGCCTTTAAGAAGCGGAGAATTGAGAATATTAAAGGGACTTGTTCAGGTTTTATCCAAAAGGCTTACATCAAAAACTGAGGCCCTCGATATAAATTGGTAACGTCTTCAATCCGTCAGCCATGCCTTAATTCATTCCTTCTGAGCACTTCTATTATCGAGCAGAATAATGAAATTTATATTGGAAAAAGGTTCCCTTTAATTTTACAACGTTTCGGGAATTTATGATGAATTCGAGGTGCGGATTAATGCCAAAGCACTTGAAAAGTTGTTAAATCTTTGCGAAGAGCTTATTCAAGAGGGGGTTTGCAAGCTCAGAGATCAAGGAAACTATATAGTAACGACAAAGTATTTCTGTGTATGTGTTTGTATGTATGTTCATGTATAGTAGCAAAGCAGGTTGGTAATCGTTGACGTCCAAAACGCGCAGCGATAATCTTAAACGTCGAACAGGCTTTACAACAAACCTGCCGAGAGCCTTGCACTAAAGCTCAAACAATCCCGTGAATAATTCTATTCTCGTTAAAGATTTACTATATTTTTTTACTCCTTGTTGACGTACGCTAGGACTCCTGGCCATTAAACATTTAGAGGAAAAAATCCTTTGCGAAAAAGTCTCTTGGTGCTTAACGGATTAAATCTGTACATATATGCAGTATGTCTGGTTTTTCTATGTGCATTGAATGAGATACGAACCTTTTGTACATATTTTAAAAAAACCTAGACAATTCAGTGAGTTCGTAACTTGAGAACAAAAATAATAAAAAAATCAAAAATGCAGTGATGTATAATATTTCTTTAAATCATTGAAAGACGTTTTATTTCGACACCCGAATTAAATGAATTTCAAGATTTATTGTTATTAATATTGATATTATATTATTATTATTTTTTATTATATATATATACATATATATATGTGTGTGTGTGTGTGTGCATAAAAAAGTCGATATTTTTTTTTTCGCTTGCATCCACCGAAAAAAGTTGAGTTATGGTAAAAAAAGAAGCATCCTACAAGGAGAGCTTAGAATTAAATTATTTCGCGAAGCGCATTGCATTTGGAGATTTTCCATAAGAATAACACAGGAAAATAATAGGGTCTCTGAATATTGTGCTACAACTCTTGAGGAAAAAATCGCACAGAAATGTCACTAACATGTTTTTATAGAGAATCGAATTCCCTACAAAAAAAGTCTTACGAGCAATACGCTCAGAACAACCGTTCTATTGTTATAACTGTTGGAAGTTGGATGGATGAAAAAAAATTATTCAATAGACTATCACACTTGAATTTTTGCTTAACGGAAAAAAATTGATAGGGTTTTTTTGTAGAGAATTATTTACTTTGCCGAAATAAGTCAATGAGACCATTGAGAAAGTAATCGTTTCATCACTACAAAAATTTCATGTTTGATTGTCAAAAAATATCTATTTTTCGCACTTATAAACTCTTGAATATAAATTTCAACAGAATCTTATCGTCAATTTTGGAAAAATATTTATTCATTACTGCGAATGAAGCATGATCACGAACAGCAGTAAATAATAAAAAGGACAATGGTTATTCATAATTGCAATGTCTTTACAATGGAGTTCAATCAGTGTTTTTTAGGGTCCGTTTGTTGCAATTGGGACATTTTCGACGATGACGATGTACTTTGTCTAGCAGGTATTGCAATTACTCTTTGTTTTTTTTTTCAATGAGCCGTTGTATGCCTCTATTGATGCCATACCACGTTCGGCTACTTCATTAACTATTTATAGTTGCTGGAAAAAAATCAATAAGTTAAAAACCTTGTATTTTCTGGCCACGACGGAATATTTGCCTCAAGAAATTCATAAGGCAAACCGAATGGTTGGAAAAGAAAAGTAGGCTGTAAATAAAGTTGAGACAAGTGCATTTACTCCTCCCAAACAGTAGTTTCGGGTGATCAAAAATTAAGTCTAGACTTCACAAAAAGTCGTGGAATGAATAAATTTTTCAAAAGCATTAATATTCAGATACATTAGAACCCATTATCGAAAAATCTTTCAATTAATTCTCAGTACAATTGTTTCGCACAACAAAAATCAGGATTTAAGAAAAAATCCCGATACAGAAAAAAATTTCGAACGGAAACAATTTGGTTGAAAAAAAAATTCGGACGGAATTTTACAAGTGAGAAAAATAGATATTTTTTGAGAATTAAGCATGAAATTTTCCTAGTGGTGAGACGATTACTTTCTAAATGATCTTATTGAGTTATTTCGCCAAAGCAGACAATTCTTTATAAAAAAAACCTTATGAATTTTTTTCCATTAAGCAAAAATTCAAGTGTTGTAACCTGTTGAATAATTTTGTTTCATCGATCCAACTTTGGGGGCCGGTTTGAAATTTCGAACTTTAAATGTTCCTACGGTTTAAAATTTCTAATTTTAATGTTCCGAAACTGAAAGCTTCGTAAGGATCATGCCAGTGAAAGTCTACACAGTTGACTGTAAATTATGTAGAACGGTACGAGTAACGATAGGAAAAGGATACACAAATGTGATTTCTTACACGAGATAATTTTGAGAAATCGTATGATTGAGATCAACTCTTTATTTGGATGACCAGTAATTCGACTCACAAAACTTTGACTATGCAATATTAAACATGCCACAAATTACCGAAATTTTTATTCTAGAAAACGAACTATATCAGAAAGTTTAAATATAATAAAAGCTAATAAGAGACTCGTCCGGTTCCCGAAAGTTTTGGAATCCAAAAATCATATTTTCGATCATCTAGTTTGCGAAAACTCAAGTTTAGATAGTGTAAGATTCCGATATAGAACGTTCAGAACGATCAAAATTCTGAAAACTCATACATAAAGCAGATAGCATGTAAGCCTGACGCGTTTAGATGGCAGCACCACTGCTATATCGCATGGATTTTCGGAGTTTCGATCTTCGGGGAAATTTTTTTCGGAGTTTTGATCTTTCTCGGTAGAATTTTTTCTGAGTATTGATCATCTTTCACGTTCTATTGTATACATATAATATCAGGATGTTTACACCTATCGGATATATCCATTTTCGGAACTTTTCTCTGTAGAAACTTTCGCCATTCAGGATCGTGAATATATAACTCTACATTTTGTCGGAACTATGGACTCTGATTATGAGAAGTTGATACATGTTTTATGTGCTATGTTTTCATGTTGACGTTTTATCGGTCGGATCCATGATTATTCTCATTTAATTTCGTAGTGGACTTTTCGGTTATACAATAATTCTGTTTACAAAATTTTGGAATTGTAAATTTCCAGGAGTATTGTGTTCTAGATAAATAAATTCGGAATTTTGAGCATTCTGATTTTTAAAGTTCGGAATTTCAACCCGCCCCTCAACTTTGAACAGCTATAACAGTTGAACGGTTATTTTGAGCGTATTGTTCGTAAGGACTTTTTTTGTAGGGAATTGGATTCTCTACAAAAATATATTAGTGACATTTCTGTGCGATTTTTTCCTCAAGGGTTGTAGCATAATGTTCAGAGACACTATTATTTTCCTATGTTATTCTTATGGAAAATCTTCAAATGCAATGCGCTTCGCGAAATAATTTAATTCTAAGCTCTCCTTATAGGATGCTTCTTATTTTACCATAACTCAACTTTTTTCGATGGATGCAAGCGAAAAAAAATACCGCTTTTTTTGTGCACACCCTAATATATATATATATATATATATATATATATATATATATATATATATATATATATATTGTGACGTGACATTTGGAGTTCCGCCACTCGTACGAATCCGTGTCGACCAGTGGACCGGATTTACGGCCCTTTTGGCCGCCGCACGTCGACTCGCCGGGGCGTTGAAGATCGAGGACTCACCTTAGGCTAAGGAATTTAGGAATTAAGTATCGC
This sequence comes from Rhimphoctona megacephalus, assembly GCA_963989365.1. Lineage (NCBI taxonomy): Eukaryota > Metazoa > Arthropoda > Insecta > Hymenoptera > Ichneumonidae > Rhimphoctona > Rhimphoctona megacephalus. The sequence goes on along the minus strand of OZ022414.1, from coordinate 31,350,051 downwards.
ACCCGATGTAGGTTTGTTAGGATTAGGTGCAGATCGCCGTTATTTGGAGACTAGGAGTACCGACGAACACGGCATGCGTTTAACGTGGCCTTGACACATGAAGAGTACCTGACACACCGCTCGCCTGAGCTTACCTAGGTGTGAGAGACTGGGGTCGGAATTTTCTTTGATTACAAAAATTAATCGCTTTGTTATTTTCTGTGAGTTAAAAATGAAATGGGCACAGTCGCGTTGGCCGACTAAAGAACTTTCGCAACAGCTCAACCCACCGCGTATCCACGGGAGGGGGGGAAGTGCGCTCGTGTACAATAAACGCAAAGCCAATTGCGTTAAGAATTAGATACCGTGCTCGTAACCCGGGACTACGTCGCTTTAGGTTCGTCCAACGGAACCTATTGAGTGGGTGACCGAGACCTTCGCTGGAAAAAGGCCGAAATTTGGATAGCCGCCCGTCGGTCTCTCGCTGTAGCAGCCGAGAGTTGCAACACCCGTCGTCGTCTTCCTGGTGGCCATGGACCGCTAATCACGGCGCCTCGTCTACTGGGGTTCGGGTTCGTCTCCGCAACGGAAGTGTTGCATTACCTGGTGGTTTACTTGTGGGCCCACCGTGAACCGATGGGACGCCTCGGTTCATGAGGGAGGCCTCCCTTCTGTCCGGAGATGTCCGCCGAATTCCCTAGAGGAAGGTAACCAGGAAGCGACATCCAATTTCTAGTTACGAGTTTCAAGCACGGGGGAAAAGAAATTTGCTTGGGCCACCACTGAGCAGCATCGAGTTCTCGTTTGTAGCTGCGTGGTGGGGGGTACGAGATCCTCATTAAGAATGAAGCCCTGATATACCGTGTAAACCACGAGAGGAAGGGAGATAGAGCACAGTCTAGCGTGAGTACACGGGAGCGCGGACCTTCTTGAGGGGTAATTAGCGGTGGGAGAAGAGAGAATTGGGGAACTCTCGCCTTCGAACGAGGCGAGGGATAAATCAGTATTCGATCGATAGCGCGTGTGGGCAGTCGGCGTGCGAGGAACCAGGAGCCAGCGGTACAGGCCACGTGCGGGACTTGGGAGATTCCTCGGTAAGCTCGTTCCTCTACATTCTCCATCGTTCTCTTGCTTCCTCGGGTTTTCTTTTGTTTAATTAAGTAATTCTTTGCGGTTTTGTAATTATTGGCGTGTGATTATTGAAAGGGGGAGTTTTTTGTTTGCGATAGTCTCGCGTATGTCCCCTTAGTTCTTGCAAAAATTTGGAGAAACGTAGAAGCAAGGGAACGCGCATTGGTTCCGAATTATTAATATTAATATTGGAGTAATTTTGATCGTTTTGGGGAATAATATTGCGCGATGAATATTTCGTCGCGATACTAGTCCTACTTTATTTCGTTATTCGTAGCGTTAAGAACCGTCTCTAGTCTCTCTACCAACGCTCAAGGCCAGAAGTATTTACCATCGTGTTTATCGTTTTTACGTCCTTCTATGTATTATTCTCTTTCGTTTTGCCGTTGTTGCGAATACGAGTCGCGGGTTCTTCGCTACCTCGTTCAATTGTTGTGCATTCTTTCTTCTGGCGACCTGTCTGAATTACCTCGCGAAATTTATTGTAACGTTGAAGGTTATTTTTTTTGTTGGCTTCGGTTATGCCTCGTCTTGAGGCGATCTTTCGTGAGTACCTCGTTATATTATGTTTATTTAAGCTGCCTAAATTCCGAGAATGTGCCGTCAAGTTGCCTAAAAGCCATGACGCATTGTTCCGATTACCGTTGCTAAAATATCGTTACATTACATTTAATTAAGCTGCCTAAATTTCAAAATGGTGCCGTCAAGTTGCCTAAAAGCCATGACGCATTGTTCCGATTACCGTTGCTAAAATATCGTTACATTACATTTAATTAAGCTGCCTAAACTTCAAAATGGTGCCGTCAAGTTGCCTAAAAGCCATGACGCATTGTTCCGATTACCGTTACAAAAAAAATCGTTACATTACATTTAATTAAGCTGCCTAAACTTCAAAATGGTGCCGTCAAGTTGCCTAAAAGCCATGACGCCCTATTCCAATCACCGTCACAAAAAATCGTTAAATTACATTTAATTAAGATGCCTAAAGTCCAAAATGGTGCCGTCAAGTTGCCTAACAGCCATGACGCATTGTTCCGATTACCGTTACTAAAATATCGTTACATTACATTTAATTAAGCTGCCTAAACTTCAAAATGGTGCCGTCAAGTTGCCTAAAAGCCATGACGCCTTATTCCAATTACCGTCACAAAATATCGTTAAATTACATTTAATTAGGCTGCCTAAATTCCAAAATGGTGCCGTCAAGTGGCCTAAAAGCCATGACGCATTGTTCCGATTACCGTTACTAAAATATCGTTACATTACATCTATCTAAGCTGCCTAAATTCCGATAATCTGCCGTCAAGTTGCCTAAAAGCCATGACGCCTTATTCCAATTACCGTCACAAAATATCGTTAAATTACATTTAATTAAGCTGCCTAAATTTCCAAATGGTGCCGTCGAGTTGCCTAAAAGCCATGATCCGTGGTTTCGATTACCGTCGCTAAAAGATCGTTAAATTACCTTTATGTAAGCTGCCTAAATTTTGATAAGGTGCCGTCCAGTTGCCTAAACGCCAGGACGCATTATTCCGAGTACCGTTACTAAAATATCGTTAGATTACATTTAATTAAGCCGCCTAAATTTAAGAATGGTGTCGTCAAGGTGCCTAAAAGCCAGGACGCCTTATTCCAATTACCGTCACTGAAATATCGTTAAATTGCATTGGTTTAAGCTGCCTAACTACCACTAGCGTGCCGTCAAGTTGCCTCAAAGCCATGACGCAATCTTCTTACCGCCGTGACCGAAATACCGCCACGTCACGCTCGTCTAGCTGACTCTCTGTAAATTAGGGTATTTTTCGCGCCTCTCTGTACTTGTGGACCGTTTTTTTTTCTTTCGAATTGTCGCTCATTGTGGTGGGGACCAGTCTGTCGCAGCCCTACCTGCCTCCACCCTTTAGCTACCTGCCTGTACATTAGGAAGATTTTCTCTGAATAAATCTTATGGTTAAAGTTTATTACTCCGTCTCGCCTCCTTTTTTTTTGTTGTTGTTTGTAATGTCACTCTCTACCCCTGGACCAGCCCCTTTACCTTTTGTACCTCAGTTGAGCTGAGTAGCCGGACCGTCCTCGATTACCCGCGTCCTTCGTACAAGTTAATCACCCGTGCTTGGCGGGGTGGGCGAAATTAAGTCGGTGATACCGACGGTACTTACGTACCTGGCGCCCTGTCCACCCTCGGAACCATGCGATTGTGCGAGCCAACGGGGCAGGTAAGTCGAGAAGGGACAGATCGTACCCTTTCGGGGAAGAATCTCGTTACAATATATATATATATGAGCAGATCCATTGGTTTTCGAGCATTTTCTAGGGAGGGGTCTTTCGAATTTGCTGAAAATTGGGTACTTCGAAGTATCTCAAAAACTATCGCCAAATACCAAATTTCAACTGTCTAAGTGCCCGAGGTCATGAGAATGAGCCTTTTAAAAGTCTAAAAATCACCATATTTTGCCTATCTTCAAAATGATGATTCACGAAAACCTCACGTTCAAATTGAATGATACAAGTCACATTTTGTTAAGTATGTCATCTAGTTTATAGAAAAAAAATTTGAGTCACCTAAGCCAAAAGGCCTTTTATCCCGACTACGTTAAATAACTTGAAATTTACAATAATATGATGATTTTAAAATTATCGCCACAAATTCATTTTTAATCTCACTGACTTCTAACATGGCTCATTTTTTTCGTTCTTTTATACCCTTCAAGCGAATGCAGTAAAAAATTTTATTTGCGTAAAGGAACTCAGTGATATTTCATTTCAAAGTTAGTTATTTTTGAAATATTACGAAAAATCGCTGACTTCTACCTTACACTACGCATTTCTATCAACTTCAATCATTACCAAAATTTAGGTGAGAGTAGTTTTTTATATCTAGAACGACTCCCCTTAAGGAATTTCTTGGCCCGAACTTCCATCACTCTCTACAGCCTGCTGAAGATCACAATAATTCTGATTACTTTTGAGTTAAAAAATTAATAATGCAGTGTTCATTACTTTTTTTTGAAGATTATTTTACGCATATTTCAATACGGTCACGCTAAATTTAAGCTAATATTGCGTTAAAAACTGTAAAGAAATTTTTAACATTATTATCACGTTATAAAAAGCATATTTAAGTCAAAATTTTTACTTTAAATTATTTTATGTTTATTTCTTTTAAAATAAAAACATCTTTTCAATACTTCAATTAAAATACATAAATTTTTCCAATTATGATAGACAAGCTCTTAATTTTTACGAATCTCATTGTTTAGATTCGTTCAGAAACGTTATTTTCTCATAATTTAAAATTGAATCATTTTCGTAAAATAAGTAATGTATTATTCGCATCATCTAGTTATCAGTGAAAAAAGCAATAATTATTCAAGTGTATCTACTCAACCCCCATAGGGGCCGTGCGTGGTGCTTACAACGCCACGAAGTGGACAATTTCTACATTAGCTAAGTGTTAAGTAATCAAGCGCGTATACGCGGGCGACAAGATTTTTTAATTGATTTACGATACAAAATTGATTTGTTTGTTTTGCTTCAACAAAAAGATATTGGTAAATGCAGGGCAGCTCTCACACACCATTTTGGTTTCGAGAAAATTGACCATTTTTGAAATACTGTTCTTTTCCCGAGAGCGCTGCCCATTTCGCATGAAAGAGCGAGAAACAAATGGAATGAATTATATGGCCGATTCGTCGCTCGTAATTTGTGTTTCTACGACATTTGAGATATATCTTGAGCCACATTTTTTAAAATTTTTTATATAATTTTAGCCCCCAACACGATCGTTAATCACGAGCTGAAAACCCTAATTGCTCATTTTTAACATTATTAATCGTAAAATTTGTCTTTATTCCTATCATTGAAAGCCAAAATAACACCGCACAAATTGCACATTGAGACACGAGAGAGCGCGCACATCGGCGGTGGTGCTGCTCTCTATAGCTCACGCACGGTCCCTATTGGTGAGCTGTGTCTCTTTATGATACTCCTGGATACCGGTGTCTAGGCCAGGGAGACTAGAGAGAAGGAGTGAACACACCGTACAAGAAGTGTACCCAAAAATCGGTAGAAAATGAGAGGCGCTGCGATCGAAAAGTACAATTTTGTAATATATATATGCCATGTCAACACCTCTCATAACCTCAATTCAAAAGTGTAGTATAACCTCAATTCCTCAATTGATACAATTATAACCTCAGTCTTTTTAAATTGGGCTGCGTCAACGAAGTGGATATTGCGTAGACTGTGTGTGGCGTAAACATTGGATTTTTCATGTATATTGATATAATCGTAAAAATACTAATTAAATCTAGTATACATTTGATGCTCCCGAATGAATTTAGGTAAATGGCAATTTCCGTTTGGAGTTTTATATATTCTTGTGTTTCTGAGTCGAATTAAATAAAAGGAAATAACCCAATGAGTGGTGTTTAAATTTACCAGCATTCACATTTATAAAATCAGATTAGCATAAAAGCGATGAGCTGCATTGAAAGTAAATTGCGACAAATTTTGGCTTCTTGTATTCACGTATAAAAATTATTTTCTTGCTTTGACCCTATTGAAATGTGCGTAAAATAATCTCCAAAAAAAAAAGTAATGAACACTGCATACTTAATTTTTTAACTCAAAAGTAATCAGAATTATTGTGATCTTCAGCAGGCTGTAGAGAGTGATGGAAGTTCGGGCCAAGAAATTCCTTATGGGGAGTCGTTCTAGATATAAAAAACTACTCTCACCTAAATTTTGGTAACGATTGAAGTTGATAGAAATGCGTAGTGTAAGGTAAAAGTCAGCGATTTTTCGTAATATTTCAAAAATGACTCACTTTGAAATGAAATATCTCTGAGTTCCTTTACGCAAATGAAATTTTTAGCCATATTCACTTGAAGGGTATAAAAGAACGAAAAAAATGAGCCATGCTAGAAGTCAGTGAGGTTAAAAATGAATTTGTGGCGACAATTTAAAAATCATCATATTATTGAAAATTTCAAGTTATTTAACGTTGTCGGGATAAAAGGCCTTTCGGCTTAGGTGACTTAATTTTTTTTCTACAAACTAGATGGCATACTGAACAAAATGTGACTTGTATCATTCAATTTGAACGTGAGATTTTCGTGAATCATCATTTTGAAGATAGGCTAAATATGGTGATTTTTAGACTTTTAAAAGGCTGGTTCTCATGACCTTGGGCACTTAGACAGTTGAAATTTGGTATTTGGCGATAGTTTTTGAGGTACTTCGAAGTACCCAATTTTCAGCAAATTCGAAAGACCCCTCCCGAGAAAATGCTCGAAAACCAATGGATCTGCTCACACATATATATAATTATTAATAATAATAATAATACTAATATTGAAAATAGTTTAAATATTCAAAAAACAGTGAACCTAGTTGAGATTGTTATCATAAATCGTGTTATTATCTATTTTCTATGATATCGTATAATTCATTAGTAAAATTTGTTGCATTATTTTTAATAAAACGTGATCGTGTTATCAGTATAGGAATGAAAACCTGCATGACAATTGGATATAACTGAGGGAAAACCATAAGATGTATCATTTTGTGAATGTGAGTGAAATCTAATCGAAACCTAGTCGATCTGACTGGCGCCTTGTGAAAATGGGTCGGTAATATAAAGTTGTAATAAGGCGGAGAAAAGGATATCGCAAACATTTATGGCCGTAGAAGCTTCGGTGCCAGTGGAATTTCAATGCTTGCTATAAGTGCAAGATTCCTAGAGCCACGGTCAATACATTTTACGAGGTCGAGCGGAGAGAGAAAGGGAGAGAGGGATAAAGGGCGATTAGATTTGATTTCTTATCATGCCCTAGCGTAGTATAAGGTCAAATTTAAAATACATTATGTTTTGAGTAAATGTACATAAGTTGGGTATCGATAAGTATCCTGCGTAAAAAAAAAATCAGTCCGAGCAAGACGTCTGTGCAAGAGTCTCTGCGAGTCGTCTGGTTGAGAACGGTTTCCGAGACTCTTTTAAATTCTTCCCGAGAGTCTCGCCGAGACTGTTCCCAAGATTTTCTTCAAATTTTTACGAGAGTCTCGCCGAGACTGTTTCCAAGATTTTTTGAAATTTTTTTTTGAGTCTCGCCGAGACTGTTTCCAACATTTTTTGAAAGTTTTGTTGAGTCTCGCCGAGACTGTTTCCAATATTTTTTGAAACTTTTTTTTGAGAGTCTTGCTGAGACTCTTTGTAAGACTTTTCGAAATTCTTTTTGACACTCTCATCGAGACTCTTTTCAAGGCTTTCAAATTCTTTTTCGACAGTCTCTTTCCGAGACTCTTCTAGACCCTTTCCGATTCTTTCTATCTAGCCATGAATCTTGGATAGAAAAATCTATCCGAGATTCATGGCGTAATTTTTTGGGAATCGCTGCGATATAGTGCATAGTTTATACACAGTTTAAAGATTAAGAGATAGAAAAAACATCTGATTCTTTCAGGCAAGACAAAATGTTGGTATTGATCGGAATAAGATCAAACAACGCCATCAGTGACACGATTTTTTATATCGAGATAAAACTCCAACTGGACTATATAAGAATTAGGTAGGCTATACGAGGACGCGAACGAAAACAGTTCGATGCCGCCTACCAGCAGGAAAAACAAAAATTTGTAGAGCTTCCAATTTTACTCGACAGGTGGCCTTCTTTCGCGTCCACGGATAATCCGCCCGATTTCTATATAGTCTCGTTGGGATTTCGACTCAATATTATCAAATCATAGGTTATGGTCTGCTCCCAAAGACCAAATACGTTGCAACCATTGCACTTTGTCTTGCCTAAGGCTTTGAAATGATTAAAAAAAAAACAATCGATCTATTGCATCGAATCGAATCGTAATCCAATGAATCGATCCCATAATAGATTGAGTAGGAACATATGGATCCAGTTAGAATCGATTTTCATTTAACTGATATGAAAAATGGAGAAAATATAACATAAATAAAATAAAATAAAAGAAATTGAAAATCAAGGATACTTTTATTATGTGGGTACGAAAGTCAATGGGTACCGTGTCAAGAATAAACATTTTTATTTATTAATTCAAACAAAAATAAATACGTTAAAATACGTAAGCGTTTATAATCAGTAACCAGTCTCGTTCTCGTTTATATTGATGCATACTTCTATATCATTTTTTTTAAATTTCCTTTGGGCTACAGAAGTGACATATCAGTTTTTTAAAGCAAAGCGGAAGGCGGAGTGGAAGGTTCTGTTGCTCAATAGAATATAAAATGCAAACAGTTCAGTATGAAAAAAATATAAAAGATGTCATCACTTCCAGCCAACTTCAATTGACATGAAATTTAACCTTAGAGGGCATATTACCTCAGATTCTCGCTCGTTTTTATATAGTAGCGCAAATTATTGTCGGGAGTTTAGAGTAGTTTAGAATTTATAATCGATCTTGCAATCAAAAAATCAATTCAGGTAATCAATCGCTTAGAAAGAATCGATTTAAAAAATCGATTATCGTTCGGACAAAAATCGATTTTTACGAAAATCGATTCTTGGATCGGCATCCCTACATCCAATGTCATTCATTATCACCATCAATAAATGTTAAGAGAAAAGAAAGTTTCAAAAAATCTTGGAAACAGTCTCGGCGAGACTCCCAAAAAATTTTTTTTGTAATGTTGAAAATAGTCTCGGCGAGACTGAAGAAAAATTTTCAAAAAATCTTGGAAACAGTCTTGGCAAGACTCCAAAAAAAAAAATTTTTTAAATATTGGAAACAGTCTCGGCGAGACTCTCAAAAAAAATCTTGGAAACAATCTCGGCGAGACTCCCAAAAAATTTTTTTTTTAAACATTGGAAATATGACGGTCCGGTATTCCATCTAAATAAACGATTCGTAAGAGAGAGAATATAGGTGGCCGTAGCGCAGTGGTTAGCGCTCCCGACTCAGACTCTGAGGGATCCTGAGATCGAGCCCACTCGGCTCACCTTTATTTTCACATCGTCACTGGACCGTTCCTCACGGTCTCTGCCGTACCGACGGGTTCGACCATTATAGAAACAGTCTCGGCGAGACTCTCAAAAAAATTTTTTTTAAATGTTGGAAACAGTCTCGGCGAGACTCTCGGGAAGAATTTAAAAGAGTCTCGGAAACCGTTCTCACTCAGACGATTCGCCGAGACTCGCCCCGATGTCTTGCCCAGAACTGATTTTTTTTTACGCAGGATACTTATACAAAAGAACTGAAATAATACTAATAATTAATTTTACATATATAATGTCAGAGTAATAAAACTACATAGATTTGGTATGAAATTAAAACTACATATATATATATATATTGTAACGATACCGCCTATTCGCGTGCGCGACGCGAACAGCTGATCGCCCGTCGTTATACTGAGCGAGCGCCTAGCGGACAAAACCGACACTAGCGGGCGAAGAGAGTCGCTTATACAAGCTCCTAGAGGGAAAAATGTGGAATAACAAGTGCGTACGTGACTTTTTGCACGTCGCATTATTTAATAACGAAACAATAACTTTTATTATGAATGCAATAATAGAAAAATTATTAAAAAATCCCAAAATTGAAATAAAGTACGCGAGCGACAAAATTATAAATAAAATTTAAATAAAATAGAAAATAAGAGAATAAGGGTTTCTGCGCATGCACAAGGCGATCGCGCTAGGGAATCGACGAATCAGACAGGCGTTTTCAATTATTTTTCAATTATTAATAACTTTTGAAAAATACTATTGTTGTTGTTAAAAATGGGAATAATCGATTATTAAAATTCAAAGAGATATAAGAAAATATAAAATGTTATAAAATAATATAAAATTGAGAAGTTAATTATTCTCGCACATGCGCGATGTGAACTGGCCTTGAGCCGAGCCAATCGGGCCTTGCGTAGCAACGAGGAGGGCCAATAAGAGAATTTAGAAGCTAGACTTTGGTTTGAGATTATTTTGCGGAGCAACCGGTGCTCTAGTTATTTTTAGACTGTATTATTACTATTATTCCTTTGTTTCGAATAGTATAAAAGACCGTGCTCAGAGGCATCGGTAACTCATTCCCAGCTCATTCCCAGCTCATTCCCAGCTCACTCTCAGCTCATACCTGGCTCTCTAAAGAGACAAATAAGAGACTCTGACCAACAGAATTTCTCTCTGATTCTAGCAGCAAGAAACCTAATCTTCCTATATAATTTCACACTAAGAGGGCAGAGACCATTCGGGTTCATTTGGTCTAAAGATTTGAGGTGTGAGATTTCCTATCCATTCACACTGGGAGAGCTGGACCCATTCGGCTTCGTTTGGGTTAAAGATTTCTGGTGTGAACACCTTTTCTTTGTTTTATACTGAGAGGGCAGGAATCATTCGGATTCGTTTGATTTCAAGATTTTTGGTATGGAATTCTGCTTACCTCCACACTAAGAGGACAGGAATCGTTCGGCTTCATTCGATTTCAAGATTTGAAGTGTGGAAACCTTCACCTAATCCTGAATAAAATGATTTTGCTGTTCGAATCAAGATTTCTGTTTGGATTAATTTAAACATTTTAAAATTCGAGAAAATTTATTTGATTATTGATTTCCAATAAATTCAAAAATCGATTTCTTTTATTAAGCGGTTATTTAAATAGGGCCTACTAGTAATAAAGAATACTCAAAAAGAAATCGATGCAAATTTATTGTGTTTCTGTCTCATTGGGGTTTCATAAGAGAAAAATCTTTTGGATTTTTGAATTAATTGAATAATAAGGAAATAAGGAGTCATAAATGAAGTAAGTCAATAATTTATTTTTCATCATCCTAAAATAATCCAATTATTGTAAAATTATATCGAGTCATGAACAAAAATATTATTATTGTATCGAATCCTTACAAATTCTAATTGATTATTTTGGAACATTAATCAGAGAAATTTATCATAATTATTATTTTTGAGCGATAAATCGATTATTTCCTATCATTAATTCCTTTTGTTTGTAAAGAAAGACACCAAACCGCTAAAGATTGATGAAATTATAATAAGAGAACAGGGTGGGGTTTAATATGTAGAATAACCAAATTGTAGAACGGTCAATATTTCGAAATTTTAGTATTATCATAACATTCAATTAACGAAAAATAAGAAATTCGAAGTTTATATTTTCGATAGTATAATAAGTTGAATGCGTATTCGATGTAATATTTTTTTTTTGATCGCGCATTTATTCGAAAATATATATTCAGACTGTCTATACTTCAAATGCAGATAATATAGATTGTTCTAATGTAAGAAGTTTATATTTTCTAAATTCGAAATAGAGAGTAATTCTTTTATTGAGAAAACAAAATACATAGTATGAATAATTCGAAAGTGAATTTTTCGAATGACTAAAAATTATAAGTGCAGAATAGTGAACGTTGTGAAGCACGAAGAATGACCATATTGTGACCACATTAATATTTTGTCTTTCGTTAAAATATATTTGAAATTGTGAATATTCATAATATTGCTGAGTTCAGTATTTGACGACTCGAATGCGTAATAGTCGAACTTTTGTAAAATCGCTATTCCAGCCTTCGTCATTTGGACTACTGTTATATTTTGTTTTTGACGTAAATGTACTTCGAACTCTCTAATTTCTCATTTTTTTTTATTTCCAGCATAAAGGCTATAGTGGAATTAATCTGTCTATATACTACTATTCTTCAATTTAAAAATTCGCAGTTTTAGCCGTTCGAAGTTTTAATCATTCGAAAATCTTACTCCCACCCAGAGAACAAATATCATTGTTTCCGTGAAAAGAAAAGAAACATGCGAATAAAATAATAGACAAAATATGCGAAATGAATAAAAATTTACTTTATTTGAACAAAATTGCTGTATAACACAAATCATCTTTGTGTTTTCATTAATAAATTGTATTGTTATTTTGTTACAATGAAATCCCTGCCTTTTCTCGCTTTCTTTCATACCTGCTCCTTACTATTAAAAAGCTCGAATTCACGCGTAGCGGCGTGTGCATAAGAGCGTACCGTTACAATATATATATATATATATATATATATATATATATATATACAGGGTGAGGCGCATAAAGTGCCTCACCCTGCACTCAATATGCAATTTTGCATATTGAAAAAACGGGGAGAAGCAATAGCACTTAAACTATTGATCATATCCAAAAATGTTTCAGACAAATTTTTAGTGTTCGAGAAGGCCGTCATACTGGACCACCCTATTTTTTTTATCGGTGGAGGCGCTGAAACTACGTCAAGGTCAACTCCACTTTTTTAAATGGAACCATGTATTTTTTTTCGATGACATTACTACCGATTTTAAGACGAATTCAGCGACCTACAACGCAAGGTCAAAGTATGAAAATCGTAGTTAAAAAATCGAAACATATCGGAATAATCACTTTCAAAGGATCCACTAACCTTGGTTTGGGTCTACCTGCAGAAGATGCTCGAAGTGATTACCTTCGACTTGTAAGCACTCGTTAATTCGCTGATGAAAAGACCGTCTAACTTGCGTGACTAACTAATATGTCAACAGAAAATGCCTACTTGATGTTGATAAGAAATATTGTTATCGTAAGAAATGGAAACAACGATCGACTCAACTTTTAAGCACTTGTTTGATCGTTGTTTTCATTTCTTACGATACCAATGTTTCTTATCGGCAGCAAGTACGCATTTTCTCTTGACATATCAGTTAGTCACATATTACCTTCCAATGTGAGTACATCAGATCGCGAAAATGAACGATTTTCAAGAATCTTTATCAATCTAATCAAGAAGGTTAGTGGATCCTTTGAAAGTGATTATTCCGATATGTTTCGATTTTTTGATTACGATTTTCATACTTTGACCTTGTGTTGTAGGTCGCTAAATTCGTCTTAAAATCGGTAATAATATTATCGAAAAAAAATACATGGTTCCATTTAAAAAAGTGGAGTTGACCTTGACGTAGCTTCAGCACCTCCACCGATAAAAAAAATAGGGTGGTCCAGTATGATGGCCTTCTCGAACACTGAAACTTTTGTCTGAAACATTTTTGGATATGATCAATAGTTTGAGTGCTATTGCTCTGTAACCCTTTATATGCCTCATCCTGTATATATATATATATATATATATATATATATATATATATATATATATATATACACACATACACACAGAATTAAAATAAATAAAAGCATTGTAGCGCAATTATATTTAGCGAAATCCATAAACGAAATCATATGAAGAACAGATTAATAAGTGCAGTATAGAGCTAAGTAAAATTACTATTTGTTTAATATCTGTTAATTCGCTTATATATAATGAGATCTTGAGATCGCACCATGTAGCTCATCACTACAAGCTCATACAGGGATTATAGACTGTAGCTCCGCGTGCAGAAGGTGAGTAAATAGTTGTGATTTAAACACTATAAGAGAGGTTCAGGAAGTGACTAAGATTGGGAGTAAGTGCCATAGGTAAGCTGCAAATAAACGGTGAGAGTTATGCATTGTGGATATGCGATGGAGAAGGATTGCAAAAGTAGTTTCCGGTAAATTGTTAAAAGCGCGAAGGTGATCCGACCTTCGCTCAGATTTGTCTAAACGCGGCATCTGTTCAATAAGGTACGACGATATTCTAAGGAAATAAAAGTATCTATTTCTGACAGGGAGCCAATTTAAGCAATGACGAATATTAGTGATGTGTTCATTTTGACGTAGATCAGAGATGAACCTCACATAGTAATTAAATAGTTTTGGGAGCTTCGTATTATGGTAATTTGTTAAATCATGATAAACGAGAGGGAAACAGAGATTTTCCTAGAAGCAAGAGGGAGAGAGGTAACTTGAGTCAACTATAGAAAGTTTTTATATATGGGAAGGGATTTTGCTACAAGTACATAAATACCCGACAATACAACGCACGAATTTCTGGGGATGGACTCGACGCCATTCATGAAAATCTCATTTATGGTGTTGTGAGTCTCATGCCAAATATTTTAGTAATCCTACTATACAAACTATCCTTTTATAATATACTTGGTTATATCATATAGGTGGTACAATTTTTTTCGTATTACCCCTTTATATTTTGTCTCTGAGAGCGCTTTCATTCCAATTTTAAAATTGCGCTGACACAATTGCGATTGGCTGGCGATTGAATTGTGTTGTTTTTCGAATAGCACGATTTGTATTCCTAAACCACTCTTCGCTGTTGTTCAGTTTTCATACTTTAAGGGGTTATATACACTTGTAACAGTCGACAAATCACTTTTTTGGAAACCGACATATTTTAAAAATATGTCGGTTTTCCTATATATGTCCTTCTGAAAATTTCAAGGTGATCGGATTAAAATTCACAGAGTTATAGGCTGTTATATTGAAGCCCGTCGGAACGCTCGAAGCGTCTTTTCGAAACTTTAAACGCGTTTATCTCGAAACTACGTTTCCAAAGTCAGTGAGCAAGATATCTCGAAAACTATTGCATCGATCTTTTTTAAATTTTTGAAGCTTTTTCTAGATATCAAAATCTAGTATTTAATCGAAGGAATTATTTTTCCGATGCATACTTTCGATTTGATGAACGAAAAATTGCGATTTTTTTCACAAAAATCGAGACTCTCACTTTGAAAACCCGCCGTTTTATTTTAATTTGATATTTCGGAAATTCCTTCGATTAATTACAGGATAAACTAATATACTAATGGAATCTGTTTGGTTTTTTTCATTTCAGATGACCTGGTTCAGAATGGCATTACTCACCGCAAAAGACGTTTTTCAAAAGTGCTTCCCGGAAATTAGCTGTATCTCCGTTATAAATAAATATTTTCGAACATAAAAATTACTGATTGTTCCTCAGATGTTACTTTTTAATATACCAAATTCTTGTTAAGATTTATAATTCCGATTTTCAAAAAAAAAAGTTGCAAAAATGCGTCTTTTTCGGCCCAACAAGTGTGTACAATCCGTTAATATTCTGTTAACTGACACCGGGAAGCAGCACGTCACTAATGTAACGCAGCACATCACTAATGCAACACCGCGCGCTCTCGCCGTCAAAGGGGCACTTATATTTTCAGCCACCAAAGGGCTGACACACGCAATTCATATCACAAGGGCACGTTGTTGCTCTTGCTTGCGCGCTAGCCAACCACGACTCACGCATTCAGAATTTCTGGAATTATCGACCAATCATCGCGGGTCGTCGGTGTTTCAAGTTCCGTTTTCTTTTTCGACGTGCGAAGCCTCGCATCTCTGTTCAGTTACAAAAATTTGTTACATGCGCACGTGTCTCGAAAATCACTCGATTCTTTTTGCTCAAGTTTCTTGCAATTACGCGGGTCATCAGTATTTCAAGTTCCATTTTCTTTCTCGACGTGCGAAGCCTCGCATCTCTGTTCAGTTACAATAAATCGTTACACGCGCATGTGCCTCGAAAATCACTTGATTCTTTTTGCTCAAGTTTCTTGCAATTAAGTTTGCTCAAACAACCGGGAGTTTTATCATTTTCGTACAGTAACATTACTAGGGAAGACGCTCAGTTATTCTAACAAAGTTAATCGGGAAAAATCTCAATGAAAATCAGAAAATAACTCACGCGGTTAGCACAAGGCCAGATGACGTTTTTCGGGTGCTCGCCATCTTGTGAAAATGTTCTACATGTATTTTTCACTTCGCTCATTCCTTTTCCCTTTTTTTGTAATCTGTGTATATATAGTCATCTGATTCTTTTTGTGTATCAAATAATAAAAAATAGAACGATCGAGTGTTGTTCTCGTGTAACGAATGTATCGAAATTAAAAAAATGAAGATAGATACAGAACATATTCCATTGGAGGTGAAAATTAATGTTGTGTAGTTAGCAAAAGAACACCCTATTGAAGTTTAGAAACGTTAAGGAAAAAAGGTTCTCGTCTTTTGAAACGAAAAGATGTTATAAAGAAAAGAGAGGAAGACATTCTGCATCGTGGAACAAAATATGACAAATACGCAGCGATTGATTCGTGGACAGATGATCGTTTTGTGGAAGCTCGAGCGGAATTTTATCAGGTATTATTTTTTTTTATGTATGGAACAAAATATATAAACGAACGCTTTATATATATTCAAATAAAAATAACGTAATTATTTATACAGGTGACAACGACAAATCTACAAGAATGGGCGTTAGCAGCCGCAAGCCAGTATCAGTCTTCGAATATTGTTTTTAAAGCCTCAAAAATGTGGGTGGAGCGTTTTAAAACAAAATATGGGATCCGCCAATGAAAAATAACAAAATACGACAGCCAGAAGGAGGCCGTTTCGGCGAATGACATACTAGAGGCAGCTGATAAATTTAGAACTCAAATAAGATCGTTAGCTAAAAATTTTCATAAAAAATTCATGATAAATACAGATCAAATGGGTTGTCAGTATCAATCCATCTGCCCTCGAACTCTTGTGGCAAAAGGATCAAAAACAGTGATCGTTAAAAAACACAATATTTATAAAATAATGCATTCGTATACCGTCCAGTATGTGCTAACTATGGCCGGAGAGTTGTTGTCCAAAGTTTTTTTATGTTTGCAAGAACCGACAGGAGTATTTGATCCTCGAGTAAAACGAAATGTTGAATATTTAACAAATGAATATTGAAATGTCACCGTTGTTTGTTCAAAATCGGGGAAGCTCTCGACTTATTTGTTTGAAGAGTATTTGAACACCATTGTGAAAAATTATGTTGGCACTGAAAGTTTCCTTTTGCTAGTCGACTCGAGGAGGGAGGGGGGGGGGGGGGACAAACAAATCCGATGATTTACGACGACATTTTCTGCAACGAAGATAATTTACCAGTATGTACAGTAAAAATTATTCCACCAAAATGTACGTCGATTTGTCAACCCTGCGATGTCTACTTTTACCGACAAGTTAAGAATTAAAAAAAAAAAATCAAAATTGTACTTATCTTCTAGAAACAAAACGAGAAATCGCATCACGAGACGACGCGGTTAAATTACATTCGTTAATTCACCATCAATTGTCGGCATCTATTTTTGAAAATATGATCAGGTATGCATGGTTCGCTTCTCAGACGAGCGAGAAGTATTTGAAAATGTTAACAAAGCGTGCTTTCCTATAGATGAAATGAAGACGCCGTGTGAATGCGGAAACAATTCATTGTTGCGATGCGGAAGATGTAAAAAAAATCAGTGTTTTCCTTGTTTTTACGATGCTTAACATCCTAAAGTTTGTAAGACGCTGTAAAATGTTGTAAAACGTGTAACGCATAAATAAAATAGCATTACGTAGCAAAAAAATTTCTATTAATTTTTCTTTAAAGCGTAAAATTTTTTAATTAATCCTATATTATGATCCTATTTTAAGACGAAAATTTTCGAAAGAGTGCGAGAGAGAGAGAGAGAGAGAGAGAGAGAGAGAGAGAGAGAGAGAGAAAGAGAGAAGTACAAAATTTCGAGCTACTATTAAATTAATTTTTTTTAAATAAATAAATTGCGTTTAAAATTGCTTATAAGATAACAACATTACAATAAAAAATTATTGAGATTGAAAAAAAAGTCGTCGGGTCTCGAACCGAAACCGGCGATTTCGCCGACGAGTACATTACCGCTAGGCCTGCTTGCTTGCTGTCTGCTTGCGATTTTCATTGCAACGGAACTAGTATATGAACTATGGGTTAAATTTCGATTGCGAATATTTCAAAAATGAGGGTGAGGTGGTACCTAATATTTTGGGGTTATAGCACCATTGAGTTACCCTACCACCCCACCAAGTTTAATCAAAATCTCCGACCCATTCGACTGGTACACCCCTTGTTAGTCGTGGTAATACATGGTATGTCATTGCGAATCTAGAGACATGCGGTAGTGTCTCGATGTTATTGATATATTCCCAGATCCCACATCACAGTCATATCAACATACATTAAGGAGGCATACATATACCTGGAAGAGATAGAAAAAGTGATTATAAAAAAATTTTGGGAACTTTCGAGCAGTTGGATCAAGATTTTTCGAAGTTAAAAATATAACATACTTTTCAAGAAAGTTAGTCATTGCAATAGTTTATGGCTTTCGGATGGATGCCGTGTAGAATTTCAGCGTATTGCCGGGGTTTCGCAAACATTACAGTTTGCATCATCAGGGCTGACAGCTCCAACACTGAAGTTCCCTGGTCTCAGGTAGTCCTTATATTCGCATGGTCATCGTTCCGGATGACTGCACCAGCCAATCAGAGTTTTTGATTGATCAGATAGTCAATTAAAAAACGGGGAGGATGGTATGTCAGATTGGGTGGACCTGGTAACCTCCGTCTCTGTTAAGATTGTCTGACAAGGAACACTACTTTGGTGTACGCCTCCGATTTTCTTGTAACTCCTGTATGTAAAAGAGCATTGGAAACTAAGAGACACGTTTTTTTTTTTATCGGCGGAAAAACGGTTTTACGGGGTGAAACCACCCTTCAAAATAAGACATGTCAAGGTTTTGCAGTTTCACCAACAAGCACTCAACCGATTTCGATAAAACAAAAATCAAAATTTTTCTTGTCCACGGCAATGAAAAGTCCACCACGCGAACGAAAAAAAAGTTAGAGGGTGAACCACCCCTGTATTTATCTGTTTCTCACCCCACATTAAAGAGGGGTGAACATAATGGAATGGAAGGCATTCTATATCCATAAAAACATCAACATAAAGTTCACATGTTTTTGTATTTTTGAAAAATACCAACCTTAAGGGAGTGAACTACCCCTTATTTGAATTTTTTTATTGCCGTTGCCTTTCCCCTGTTTTATATGTTTTTGAGGATTCAAAATACCACAGCAGCTCCGAATCAACGTGTTCTCATGTTGCGAAATTAATACAATACTCTGACAGGGTGAGCCACCCCCTCTCGATTTTCCTCTTTATTAGCGATTTAAAAATTTCTCCATCTATTTTGTTCAATCTGCTTCCCCTTCATTTTAAATCCATTACGATACACGATAGATATTGAGACGAACCGTACCACCCGTCGATAGCGAACACCGCTGTACCGACACAGCAACGCGCGACTTTAATTATCGATCAATCGCGGCGCCAGCGTCCGGGCGCGTCTATCGACCGAAAGCCGTATAGATCATATATGAATCAATTTTGTTGAAATTTATTATAAAAATTTTGCTTTCTCTATAAAATATTGAAAAGATCTCATAAAAAATCATTTTACAAAGCGAATGGTGAAAATCTCAGGTTAAAATCATTCAAAAATGTAAGAAAATTTTACATTCTAAATTTAAGTGTTTTTATTTCAAATTCAAATGCGATCGCGCGCCAGACTCGCAGCAGCCAATTGCGTAAAGTGGCCAATCAACTCGTACCGCAAGCAGCGAATCAGAGAAATACTCATTTATTATTGGCCATAACGAATTTTCACACTTGCGCAGTACTAAATACGATCGATTCAACCAATCAAAGAATTTTCACGAATAGCAAATCAGAAAAATAATCGATCACCATTCGCGACCGCCAAACATCCGACATAAAGCAACCAATAATAAGTAACGTCGAGCGAACGAAAACCAATAGATGGAATTCGTGAAAATAATTAGGTTCGAGAGCGAATCAGGAAAAAGGGCGCAATTCCGCCAAATCATTATCATTATTGTTTCGATGAGTATAAGAAGGGCCAGCACAGAGGGCTAAAGGCAGTCTAGTCCTCATCAGGCTAGACTCGCTTTCACTACTCGCCAGTACTGGTCCTTATCACGCCAGGCTCGCTTACGCAATTCACAAGTACTGGTCCTCATCACGCCAGGCTTGTTCAACTCATAATCAATCAGTCTTAGAGAGATACTCTCAGACGACCAACTAAAAAAATAATTCCACCACTGTGAAGAGGGCGGGTTCCATGCGGCTCCGTGTGGAAACCAGATTCTTCCTGTGAGTATCCGATCTAGTTCGGGGGGGCCGGGGCCATGTGATTCCGTTTGGTCTCAAGATCCCTGATAGATTTCCCGTAACCTTATTTTCCTACCTTATCGCGTCTGGAGGGCTGGGGCAGTGCGGGTACGTACTGTCCTAAGATTCTGGACGTTCCACCTTAAGTAAGTTGTCTGAGTAGGTTTTAAAAGTTGTTTGAATAAATTGAAAAAGAAAATATAATAATTTAAAGGTTAAAGTTTTTAGAAAAGGAAAATATGCATTACGACTGATTGATTACCAACTTACAACAGCCCAATTATTAAAGAGATTGAAAATTAAATAAAATTTAAATTGCGAAATAAAATTTAGATGGAGAAATTATTTGGGAATGAAATTTAGATTGAGAAATTATTTGGAAATAAAATCAATTAAAAATCAGTGGCGAAATAAATTAATTGCGAGTTTGCGAAGCGAGATAAAAATTTTTGTTTGCGAAACATTAATGAAAAGTAAAAATTAGTTTACGAGATTATTAGTTTGCGAAATAATTATTAGTTTGCGGAATTATTATTGTGAAATAATTATTAGTTGGCGGGATGATTAATTTGTGAAATTATTATGAGATAAAAATTTGTTTGCGAAGCATTGGAGAAATAAAAATTTAGTTTGCGAAATTATTTGAAAAATTAAAAATTATTGACGAAATAAAAGTTCAGTTTGCTAAGTCATTTGAGAGGTAAGAGAGTAGTTGCGGAATTAGTTATTAATTGCGAAGCGGATTAATAAATCAATTGCGAATTTCAAAAATTGTTAGTTTCATTGATTAAACTGCTAAATTGTAAAAATCGATAAAATTAGTCGGGGTAATAAAATTAGTTGATGGCGAGGTTGAATTATTTAGAACTCCGAAAATTGTTGAATTGTGAAAATGAATTAATTGCGAGTTAAAATTTATTGCGTGCGGATAAAAATTACGAGATTGAAAGATATTCTCTGAGGAAAATACCGGAAACAAAATTATTGTTTCAACAACATAAATTTTTGTTATATTTTATAAAAACACACACACACACAACGCTAAAATTGAATAAAAGATTTTGTTGTTTTTTTTTTTCAAATTCAATCACACTCTTGTTTTTCTTTCATGCCCGCTCCTTTACTTTGCAAGAAGCTCGAATCTACGCGTAACGGCGTGCTCTAGCAGAACCGTACCGTTACAATATGTGTATTGAGTTTGATCTTCTGCTTCATGTTTGTGACAGTCGATTGTTGGCGAAGGTACACTTGGTATCCTTTTAACAAGGTGTCCAGCGGTGTACTACTTTTTTTGAACAGGGAAAATCGTGGAAGTTTATCAAGATATGACTTATACCACGAAGTACCGTCATCCAATTACTCCAATAGATTTCATTAAAATAAAATTCTTCACTGTTCATATTTGTTCCTTCTAGGTTTATATGCCCCTTTAAAGATAACGCACATATAGAACGAAGTGTGTGCACAAATGAGGATCAAATGTGTACATATAGAAAATGATGTTATATGTGCACATATAATATGCAAGAACGAAAGTACCGGATGTCGGTTTTCCGAGAAGAAACTCGTGCTACAGGACCTTCTATGTAAAGTCCCATACAAAGATATACAAGTATGTTGTGAATGAGGCTCTCGCCCTCCGGTAACATTTTTCGAGCTTTCGCCAAATGTCTGTTGAAAAACGTGTGAAGACTCGCGGACTCACCATAAGGGAAACTCCCTCCCGGATCCCGAATTCCGGATGAGATTTTTCTTGCACAACGTTCCTCTCGTTTATTTCACGCAAAAAAAATAACGAAACTTTCGCCTAAAAGTCGTAGTTCCGGTATACACCAAACGCCATCATGAAGCGTAGAATGCCTGAAAATGTCATTGAGAGTACAATAAAATTTACTACGTAACGATGGATTTCTTGGAATAACGCACAATTCAAAAGATCTGGATACCCACCGTTACTTTTGCTGATAAATATTCCAATTAAAGTTCCAAATCATTGAGCAAGCTGTTTCACATGTAAACAGAATCTAAAACAGTTTTATTTTTAGACAAGATCATTAAATTGGTAAAAAGGGGTCTATAGATTGAAGATTACGTGAAAAAATAAAGAAATGATTGCTTTAGGAAAAATAGTTAACTATTTACTGTTGAATACTTTTCTGATAATTGTATAATAAGTGTTCAAAATGTATCTTCGTAAAATAGTTTATTACAGGATTTTTTTCAGATGTTCGTGTCAACAAGCATGTCTGTATTTCCGGATTCAATATTTTTTAGATTCAATTCCTCAATGAAAAATTCAGCAATCCATGACCTTTAGTTTGTTGACACAAAATATGGATACTGCAATTGTCGCATCAGTTTGGGAAAAGATTGTTGAAAAATCGAACGTCGTTACTCGAGAGTTGAATGTATTAGACAATATACATGAGAATCGGATGTCTCGTCGCCGTTATTCCTGATTATATTAAACTGTTGGGAGGAGAAACAGTGTGCGGAGGATTGGTGAAGCAGACTCCCGCGCGATTAGGTTGGAAAGATGGCGTGCTGCGCAGTTGGTAGGTCCGCGATAGCCCGGAACCCAGTCCATTAGCCTGACAGATGTAACGTTGAGAGACAGAGAGAGAAAGAGAGAGAGAGAGAGAGAGAGAGGGAGAAGAAGGGGTGGAATCTGTGAGGATACATTGGTTTGCAAATTACGACACGCTTGGTACCTGGTTCTAGATGCGAATGAGCAAACGCACCCTTCCGAAAGGGAGGATATGCGAGTTATACTATAGTATACTTACATATATACATATGTATACTAAAGGGATGGTGAATTGTGATAGACAGGTTTGCGCGTGGCTGATCAGCCAGTAGAGATAACTCGGACGGGCAATTAGTTCTTGTAGTACAACACATATGGGTGCATACAGAGTGAGCGTCAACGCCCTTTCCTCTTCAGAGGTAACCGAACACCGTTCGAAACGCGAGAATCAGGCTGAAATGTAATTCTTCAATTGATCGAAGCTCGGCCATAACGGGCGAACTCATCTCTATACCTTTTGATGATCTCTCTGTGTCTCCAACAACGCTGCTATATGAAATGTAGGTACTAGTACGATCTCGTTAATCAATGCTACGTGACTAATTAACGATCTGGTATTCAAAGAACAGCGCTGCAAACTGCAACTATCTGTTGTATGATTGGGAATTTATTGCATACATTAAGCACACCTTTGTATTTAACGTGCTGTCTCCGCCTATTGGCTACAACACGGCACCCAAGTGCGTGGGGCAGAGATCACGCCCTGCCAGCGCACTATCGTTCAACAGCTCCCAATTTACACCTGGCTGCCCCGGGTGAACCCTTGGTCCGGGCTTGACTTTCTAGCCCACTTTATTGCATACAAGAAATCTTTGTGATTTTAAGTTCGATGATAAACGTAAAAAGTTGTCCAATTTTAGTATCGATATTTTTACGTCATTTTTTGTAAGCCACGCAAAATAAGGCCTTATGAAACGATACGGTAGACCAATGAATTGACATGAAACATACACCCGTTGGTCAACGACCGAGCGTATTACACAACCCTCGCTGGGTTGGAAAAAAGTGCTTCTGGACGCGCAAAAAAAAAGAGATCAAAAAAGGTATCACTGAAACGGTGACAAAGGCAGATACAGAGAGATGGTAACGCTAGTGAGATCCCGGCTCCCCACGTTAATTCCCGTTACAGCGGAATTTATGTGACCAGCAAACGGTGTACTAAAGTGAATTACATTTTCCAAGCGTTTGTATATTTCCTACCCGTAAAGAGTATCGTGAAAATCCTCGCTTAAAACGCATTTTGGCGACTTTCGGTCTGCTCCGCTATGCAACTATCATATAAATATATCTAAATCCTTTTGTTTATGTATTTAATATTGTGTCAAGCTGCACTACATTCCCATTGGTAAAAAGTACTTTCAATCGGTGTAGTACAGCAAAATATTACGCAAAAGATTTCCACACGTGCTTTTTCATGACTTGTTATAAAAGTAGATTTTCTTTCAAGCTGCTGAAATAGGGGAAAAAGCGATGCACGATTGCGAAGAAACGCTTACCGCTATAAAAAATTCGAGATATTATTAGAGCAGCTTTGAAGAAAAGAAGTTTTTTAAAATCCCAGAATTCCATAAGTTTATGGCGATAAAATTATTAAAAAACTTATATTAACAATTCACAGACATCCTCAAAGGCGGTTGCTAAATCACGAATAATTTTTGGAAAGAAAACATTTCAGGTACTGTGTACTATACTACTATAGATATACTAGGATTGTGGGCTGAAACCCTTATTACCACTTGGACAAACTTTGAAGTTTTTCAGATATATTTGCAGCTCTTAATTATGTAATGCATTTACCGACAATTGTCGGGAAAAAACACGTTTTCCCGAGATTTTTAAGGAGATCGGGATTGTGATGATGATCACAATGATGATGTTCTTTGGTGTGTGATGATAGGGTGTTGTATGGAGTGTCATAATGATGCATGGTGTTATGGTCATGCGTGTTATGATGTGATACGATAGTGAATGGTGTAATACGATGGTGTATGATCGCCGAGACATCTTGCCGAAAGTCTCGCAACAGTCCCGCATATACACGTTTCCGGGACTTGCGGATTAGTCTTCGATAGTCTCGGCGAGATTTTCCCATACTTTGCGGAACTCTTTCCGAGTACCGCCAATACTTTTTGCAAGATTTTTCGTACCTCTTTTTAAGAGTCTCGGCGAGACTCTTTCCGATACTTTCTGACACTCTTTTCGAGAGTCTTGCCGATACTCTTTTTGAAGTTTTTTCCGATTGTCCCGCTAACTCTTCTCATGTGGAAATTCAGTTAGGACCTTGGCTAGGCCCTGATTATTTTTCCCTTACTCTGTTAGGGCCCCAATATGGAAGCTCGAAAGGCCCTTTGCGAGCCAGTCACATTTTGCCAACGAGGGCCCAACCGGACAAAAGGTCAGGGCCTTTAAAGGAAGCCCTACTGGAGCCCTAACAAAAAATAAATGTTAATAAAGATATTTTTTTTATTAATCGAATATATATCTGATCCATAGTTCATTTTATTTCAGTATTTTCATTACTCCGGATATTAACTTGTGCGGAAAAATGTTCTCACCTACACCCGGATTCGATCTGACTTACCTACTAATATTTGACCCAATGCGCATGCACGCTACCCATTACACTATTATCAAGTTGAGAAATTTTGGTTCAAAAATGTAACGTATGCTGCAGATACGTCGCGTACATATTACACAATATATTTAATGAATCTATAAGTGACTGAGTTCTCAAAGTAAGACAGAAATAATTACAGTAAACTTAAATTCCAATTAACAATAACCATAATATCAAGTATAAACGATAATGAATTGAATTGTTAACAAAAAATACATAGAATAATGTTTATTTATTATGTGACTAATATAATAATAAATATAATTATGGTTTATATTTTATTATTAATATGCAATAATAATAATAATTTATTATTTATTTATTGTTAAATAATTATTTTTAATTGTCTATAAATAACTAAACATATTCAATGTTGCAAAAAAAAACTTTATTGCTGAAAACAAACATGTTTGTTTGTGAATTGAAATGAAAAACGCAGATTCAAATTTGTTGTCCACTCGGAGGAATCTACATCAGTTTTGATATTAAATATTACAATTTATTTTAATGAGAGCTACTCTGATGAAGACGGACTAGGTCCTCAAAAATTAAACTCAAACGCATCATGTTTTAATAATATTGGCGACCCTGACATTTCCCGATCGGGTTCTGGCCTGGCAGTATTAGGATGATAAACTTAAGGCTATCTTGACAATGCCCGTCAGGGCCCTCAATAAGTTTCCTCACTTATTTCCCTTTCTATTAAGCCCTTTCTTATAAACTCAACCAGCCCTGTTATTTCCCTTCTAGGGCTTCTTTGGCAGTGGCGTGGAAGTTCCTAGCAGGGAATCCACATTTCGGCCCATACAGGCTCCAAATTTGTTTCGGTCTGCCCTAATAATTTTCCACACGGGTTTCTGAGCGTTTCCTTTTCTCGTTGGTCTTTGCGAAGGGCCTATCGTTAGCGACCTGATAGTACTAATACTATCTTTTCTATATATATATAATAATATATATATATAATATATAATAATATAATATAGGAAATTTCAACCTAAGTTGAAATTTCCGGCTGGGTTATATGTGCGATGTGATGTTGTATGGTATGTGATGGATTATTCTAGGGATATTGCGTTGGTATGTCATACGAGATTTAGGATATTTTGTCTTACGAATATTTTGTCCTAAAGATATTTTTTCGTCGGATATTTGGTCGCGGATATTTTGTCTTCCGGTTAAATGTTACGTAGCCCTTGATACTACATTTTCTTCCAATTTTGCTCAAAATATTGCATTTCATTTACAATCTAACCTTTTCTGAAACTTTGGGCCACCCCTAATGGGTTTTTTTAAAATACCAGGCTTAGAACCGCCTATCGAGCATGAAATTCCCGACAAAAAGAATGAGAGATTGACAAAATCGAAAGAATGGGAAAGATAACTGGTTTTCAGTAGTTTTGTATGTGCTCAAACCATCTCCTGACCATTAATAAATTGTATATAGTTTGCCGTAACGTATAGCACTCGTATTCTGAAGTGTATATGAGAAAAGAAGAAATCAAGAAAGATAGAGAACGAAGCAGAACCTCCCGTATTGCGGCTAAGTAACCACCAGCCCAGAACCGCAAGGTTATAACCCCCCGTACCCGTGAGGTCATTGTTTTAGGCATGATTTACGTGAGAGATTTCAGTTTGGCGGCCGAGCAGAGACGACGGAAGAATCGTGGTTTTCCCGCGAGTTAAGCTTATGTTGCTGCTGCTGCTGCTGTTGCTGCACAATCTCGGAAAAGCTGCGTCGTTAAATACCACAATCCATTTTCTTCCTGTACTATATTTCTACATGATGTACATTATTATACGTAGAATTTTGTTGCTTCCTGTTACAATCGTTTCACCCACTGGCCGTTTCTTTTTTTGATGCCGGAAGCGAAAGAAAATTTTGCACAAAGTGATAAAAGCTTCACAGTGAAAAGGTCATTAAATGCTATTGTGATATTCAAATATGATAGATTTTTATCAATAACATATCTTAATTTACTACTGCGAATTAAAAATGATAGAAATTAATTAATGGAAAATATTGTTTGATTTTCTTCGGAAAATTCATCTCCACGAGCAAGTTAGATTTGAAATCATTTGCTTATAGTTCAAATGCTTAAATGTTTTGATTCAAATATATGATTTTTCGACTGTGTAAATTTCAAGCTGCTACTTCTTTCATTATTAATATCATTCCTATATTGTGAAGGGACTTTATAAGGTTCTACGATTCTCCGTTATTTTCTAAAACTTTACTAAAAAGTAGATTTGTGGTGAATTTGCGTCGATTCGAACGATTTTAACAAATAAAATTTTTTTAGCACCGTATGAACACGTTTGACAAAACCAAACTCGTTAAGGAGGTTAGATCACGAAATCAAAATAATCAGAATTTGATAAAATTTGGTGATAACATTCTTTGGCCCCAAGTATACAAACATAATAACAGAATAATTGAGCATTCTTATGCACGAGATGTATAACTATATATATGTAAACTCTATGCTTATATGCATAGAGTTTAACATATAAAAATTCGTATTTAATATATATATTTAATATATATATATTTAAAGAATACATTTACCAAATTTTATTAAATCCTTATCATTTTGAAATTTTTAATGTTTTTAACATGGTTTAGCATGGCAACATTGTATCGCGTGATCCAACCTCCTTAAAACAAAATCACAAACGCCGATGGTGCAATAAAGAACAAGCTAAATTTAACATCTCCGCAATAAACAAAATCGAAAAGTAAATGAAAAGCTAAAATCAACAGTTGAAATAGCATTAGACAGAACAGCGACTATCGAAGCCTAATTCGGTAGAGTTTCTGGACACGTACATTTGAACCTATGTTCCGACCACTCGCCGAGTTATATTTTCTCCTAATAAAACGATTCTGGTGGTGGGGGTAAAAATTCGATGATATTTTAGCAAATTGCAAAATCTAGTAGTTTGACAGTTTGCAAACTGAACTGTATGCGAATTAAGGGCTGCTCTTTCGATTGAGCCTAAAATCAGCACAAATGGTTACATGATTTCTGAGAAAAAACTTTGCACAGACTTAGGATTATGCTCGATTGTAGCACATTCAAGAATTTGATGAGTCGATATATGCACGTGCAGCCGACACAAGCAAAGGGGTTGTGTCCCTCAACACAACCCATTTCCACCAAAACCGGACTCCGGCCACCAAAGCAACAAGTTTCTGATTCGTTAGGACTGTGACTAAATCTTTTCTCTATATTTATAGCGCTGATCTGTCAGTTATGATGATTATATTACATCATATAAAACTTTGAATGAAGTTTTGAAATTACGGAGTGCAGGACCTGCGATACATATGGATACATTTATTAAAAAAGTTCATTTGAAGAAAAGAAAGTTCAGTGACGTAAAAAGGGTTAAATTAACTGTGTACGTAAAAGTATGGATCGCAAAATATTATTTGTAAGTTGGAGCAATGAGAAAATCAGATTCAATCATTTGTATCTTTCGAAAATCAATTTTTAATTATATAATGTTTTAATGAGGATTAAATGTGAATACAATAAAACCGTTAACTCGTGTCACTTTAATAAAGAAAATACGAAAATCATAACTTCATTAAAGTGAATTTTTTGAAAGTATCAGCATATAAACCAGTTGAATAAATATAAACTCTCATAAAAAGGTCGGAATTTACGTAATTAATTCGAAAATAATTGTGGTCTCCTGTGGCGGAGAGAAGTGCTAGAAAATTAAAGTGCTTTGCAACGTTTTGAAAGAAATGAAAATTTTTATTTATGTCGTCTACATTTTTCTTCTATTTAGGGTTTAGGGGACAAAAAATTATTACCATATTTTGTAGTTTTATACTGACAAGGAAAGGTACTTTAGTGTCCCTCTTCGATTTCGATAATTTTTTTATATGTTGTAGCCCATTGAAAAATAAGAGACACATTTTTTTTTTATTGGCCCATAAGGAGTTTCAAGGGGTGAAATCAATCCTCAAAGTTGGGCATGTTTTACAGCTGGTACATTGTTTCATATATATATATATTGTTACGTCCCGGATTAATTGTTCCGCTTTTATAGTCTTCAATTTGTAATTTTGGGACTTACCGTGTACGTTTGCAGGTATGATTGTTGTTTATGCTCCTATTTTAGACCCGTAACCACGAATCTGGGATCGGAGCCAGTTGTCAAAGGAAAATTCAATGAATTAATTTATGTTGAATGAACGATATTGGTGAGGGACAAAACGATTAACACATAGTCTTTGTAATTAAAAATAAAAACACTTTTATTAAAACAATCAAAATATTACCAACCGACACCGTTTAACACTAGAATTGTCTCGCGCACAATTCATGTTAATTTTACATTTTATAGCGAACCTTGTTGTTCGGATACAATTTGATTTATCACGGTGACCTCGACCGTACTGGTCGAGGTCCCGTTTAGACCCTTTTATAAATTTACACTTGGACTTCGACCATGTTGCATCGAGTCCCTAAGTTCGACCTTGATTACGGAGACCTCGACCGTCATGGTCGAGGTCCCGTATGGAACTCTCCTTATTAGTCGACCGAACTATTCGAGGTCTCCAGTCAGACTGACTTCCATTTTAAACAAAAATAGTGCTGTGCACTTCAAGAGAATTGATGCGCGCATGAAGTTTGCGATAAACCGGACTTCGCGCGCTCGGTAGGTGTAAAGCGTCTCGTCGGCTACCGTGAGATCTCCATCGTCAGCAAATTTTGCAGCCGATCTTTGTGAGATCTCGACGGTTGAGACGTTCTCACCCTGATAAAATGATTATTTGCAAAAAGAAATAAAAATATGGAATGAAAAGATTGAATGGAATCCCAGGACGTAACAATATATATAAACAATGACCCCTATTATATGATATGATAAGATGATGAGATATGAATTGACGCCTTCTACCGAAGGCGTCAACCAGTCGAAACCAAACCAATTGCAAAATTTGCTATTTGATGTAAGGAACATTTTGCAATTGGTTGACGCCTTCTACATGAAATAATGTACCAGCTGTACAACATGCCCAACTTTAAGGATTGATTTCACCTTTTACAACACTTTATGGGCCAATAAAAAAAAATACGTGTCTCCTATTTTTCGATGGGCTACAACATATAAAAAAAATATCGAAATCGGAGGGGGGCACCAAAGTACTTTTCTTGTGAGTAAAAATTGGGTTTTACAAAATACACAAAAGCGATTTTGTTGTATTCCAACTATGCAATATTTAACACTACTACAAAATACAAAAATAAACTTTGCTGATTCCCGCGTTAAGTATTCAAGTATTATAGGTGTATGTATAAAATCTTGTAAAAGACATCATATGTTCACATTGAAATCTTTATTAGAATAAAAAGTGTGCAAACTAGATTTTCTGTGGTATCATGATTTTGAAAAGTTGTTTTGAATTCCTTCATTCATTTCAGTTTTGTCCTTCGATCAGTCTTTTTTTGCCTCAGCGATAAGCAATGAATACATACCAAATTTTTAAATTTTGTTAGATGAAATGTGAGCTGAGTATTTCCACTTATCTTTGCCTTAATTATGGCATCTTGAATTCAAAAAGTTGTTTTAAAAAGTCTTTGATCGCTCTTTTTCTATGGTATCAAAATTTGTACTATTAAAACGCAATGGATACATAGACACTTTTTAAATTTTGTGAAGCAAAATATGTGCTAAGTATTTTCACTTTTTTGCTTTGATTGTGGCATTATGAATGCAAAAAATGTGTTTCAAAAAATTTTCTTTATTCGTTCGAGTTTTCTTTTTCGGTCGCTCTGTTTCTGATAGCATCAAGATTTGCGCCACGGAAATGCAATGGATACAACCAGACTCACTCTATTTTGTTGAGCATGATATCTGCTGAGTTGGTCCACTTTGTTCAATATATTGTTTTGAAATACCCATAACATATTATTTAAATTTTTCAAAAAGCGATAAAAACATTAAAGTAGCTGCAATCTTTTATTTTAAATGTATACTTGTATTGACAAATACCATGATTTTATCTTGTTGTTGATCAAAATTCTCTAATAAAAAGTTCATGGGCTCAAATGTATCGAATATATCGAAATATCGAATCTATTGTTGCCTCTTTATTCGTGCTGTGATTGGTCGCTTGGAAATCTCAAATTCGATGTCCCGCTGTCAATTTGATATTTCCGGCTGTCGGTTTGACAGTTGCGTGTATACGCGTGCGGTTATATGTTCCTATCAGAATCAAACTTTTTTTCATATGCATGAGAGTAGTATACATTTGGAAAATTAATTAATTTCAAGACGAATTAGGTGACGTCTTTTTTTATCAACAGCGTTTAATGATATAGCCCAGAGATAAGCAGCACATTCGAACAAAAAAGTATTTGTATTCGTGTATAAAATAACATAACACATGGTTTTTAAATCACCACTTTTTTTAGCTCGAAATGAGAAATAATTTTTCGTTTAAATACATTTCAGCTTGAAATGGAATATCATGCTTTTGATTTCATTTATTGAAATGCGATTTGATTTTTATTTCGTATTATTTTCGAATAATAATAGATTTATCGTAGGATAATTCTCAAAATACACGGATTTTACAAGGAATTAAATTATAAATCATCAATATGGAGCAAGAGGAAAACTATTCATAAAGTGCGAGGCGAGATCGCAGGGTCCAAAATTTCGTGGTCCAGGTTGATTTTTCCAAATTTCAATGATTAGGTCGAAGGTTCTTAGTTATCGAAATCCAGGTAGACTTTGTCATGATTTTTGATGTCTACGTCGACAACTGCATGGTTTTCGTTGTCTAGGTCAACGACTTCATGGTTTTCGATGTCCAGGACGACGTCTCCATAATTTTTGCTGTCTAGGTCGACGGCTCCATAGTTTTCGATGTCTAGGTATATTTCTCCATAGTTTTCGCTATCTAGGTCGACGGCTCCATAGTTTTCGATGTCTAGGTATATTTCTCTATGGTTTTCGATGTCTAGGTCGACGGCTCAATGGTTTTCGATGTCTGGGTATATTTCATCATAATTTTCGATATCCAGATCGACGACTCCATGGTTTTCAATGACACGGGAGATTTCGAGGTCACGGAAGACCATGAAAAAATATCACCGGACACCGACAACCATGAAGCCGTCGACCTAGACACCGAATACCGTGAAAACGTTCCCCTGGACATGGAAAACCTATGACAGCGTCCATGTGAACATCGAAATCATTGACACGTTGATCTCGACCCCATAAACTATGACGGCGTCGACCTAGACACCGAAAACCATGAAACTGTCAATCGAGACACCAAAGTCGATGGAGACGATCGCCTGGACACCATAGACCATGATGGTATCGACATAGACAACAAATTTTTTGAGAAATCGATCAAGCCACGAGATGTTGAACCCTGTGCGATCATTCAAAAGTTATTAACAAACTATTAAAACATAATCATTTAACAATTTATAAATCAGTTCCTTTTTTTCTGAAAGCTCGAGTATTTTTTTCAGAATATACATTATTCTCCATATTTTATTTCTCAATATATTATTCTCTATTTCAGATCGTTCAAGATTACCAATTGGTTAGGGTGATAGTATTGATAGTAATGATGATGATTTGATTTGAGATATGATGATGATGATAATGATTTGATACATGAAAATGACCTGATTTCAGATATGATCATGAAAGTCTGAATACAATTGCAACGTTTGATAAATATAATATTAATAATGGTAATAATAATGATAGTCATTATTACATCGATGATGATAATTATGGAAATAATGTAAAAATTGGTAATTAAGGGTAAAAATATCATTGTTTTCCAAACGATTTAATACCCATAAAAGTTTCAACCTTCATTTAGCAATCAAATATTATTAAAAAATATACTGTTACTCATATTGACTGATTTGCCTTTATTTCATTATTTCACTGATTTGCTTCTATTTCATTGAACCATTTTAACTTTCCAACGAACACAATTTGGCTTGGTGCTGATTGGATATCATCTTGATAATTTATGTACATATCTAATACTATTTTTATATTATTAATCAATTACAAAGAAGATACGCAACAAATAATTCAATACGGCAAAAATTTCATAATATATCAATAGAAGTCGATTAATCTTTATTCGTGTAAAATAATAATACCTACAATATAAAACAATGGGAAAACGGAAAGTAGTTCGAACACCGGAAGAGGAAACAGAACTCAAACGTATTAGGTTGGAAAAACAAGCTAAAAGTCAATACAAACGTCGGAACAAAACTACTACAGTTATACAAAGTACTTCAAATAATCGTTCTATTTGGACTCTAGAAATACAGCCTGAAGTGGAATTTATTCAAGAAGTAATGATACCTTAGCAGCGCAACTTTCAATCAGAAGAAGAATTAACAGAATTAAATCACCGAAACATTGAATTGCAACTAAGAGTACAACAACGAGAAGCAAATAATGTACAAGAACATTATGGCGGTGGCATGACTGAGCTATGCATTCACTGTACAGCTGCACATTTCGTATCAGAAAAAATATCCAACATGCGAAATTCATTTCACGATTGCTGCAGTCACGGAAAAGTGCGGCTCGAAAATCTACCAGAAATGCCAGCGGAATTACATTCCTTATTCAATGGAACTCACGAAAAATCGAATATATTTTTCGAGCGTATTCGAAACTACAACGCGTCCTTTTCATTCGCTTCATTCAATGCCAATTTAATGAACTTTGAAGGACAACATCCTGGGCCGTACTGCGTCAGGATACAGGGCCAAATTTATTATCAGACAAATACAGCCCTTCACCCGCCGCCCAATGAACTGCCAACCTACGGCCAGTTGTTCATAGTAGATTCCCATGAAGCCGTCAGTTCTATACAAAGACAAAACACTGCCCTTGATCCAAGCATACTAGGACTATTGGATCGTATTATGCGTGAAAACAATGTTTTCGCTCAATCATATAAAATGATGGGGGAAGAATTGTGAGCTCAAGAGACCAATAGATCTGACAACGCACAACCACCTGACGAGTTACAGCTTCTTTTTACTCTAGAACCAAGAATGGATCGCCGAAGATTCAACTTTCAACAAAGTAACGAGGTAGTGGCCGTATTTTCGATTACTGCCGATGGAAAGATTCCGGAATCGTACGTTACTGTATGCAATAAAAATGCGCGGAGGCTACAATCGGTAAGTACCATGGATCCTAATGTTGAACCCTGGGTGTATCCACTGTTTTACCCATTTGGTACTCGAGGCTGGCATCGTGATCTGAGACAAACAAATAATACTCAGAAACGAATATCCAGAGAAGCTTACACTAGACATTGGATGGCTATCCGCGAAAACGATCACGGAAATGTCATTCTTCTGGGAAGGCGTCTTTTTCAATAGTGGGCAGTAGATAATTATGTGAAAGTCGAGAAGGATCGCATACAATTTATCAAACAAAATCAAGCAAAAATACGTGCTGAAACTTACTCGGCATTAGTAGATTATCTAGATACTACTGCACACGCCGCAGATGCACGGGTCGGAAAAATAGTCATCTTACCCTCCACATTTAGTGGCTCACCGCGAAATATGATGCAACACTACCAGGATGCCATGGGAATCGTACAAAAATTCGGAAAACCGGATCTCTTTATTACGATGACTTGCAATCCAAACTGGTGCGAGATAAAGGAAAACCTTCTTCCTGATCAGCAACCATCTGACAGACGAGATCTCACAGCTCGTGTTTTCGATATGAAGAAAAAACATTTACTCGATTTAATCGTTCGAAAACATTTCTTTGGTGAATCAAGTGCATTCGTGTACACAATTGAGTCACAGAAGCGTGGTCTGTTGCATATTCATCTATTGGTGACATTAAAGAACAAATTATCAACACCAGAAAAAGTCAACCGATGCATCTCTGCTGAAATTCCTGATCCAGATGTAAATCCCCATTTGCATCAGATTGTTATGGGGAATATGATCCATGGACCTTGTGGCGCATGGTGTGAAGTGAACGGAAAATGCTCCAAACACTTTCCAAAACCATTTCGAAATGAAACCACGATGGATGCGGACGCTTATCCACATTATCGTCGAAGAGATACTGGAGCTTCATACGAACGTCGTGGAGGACACGTCGTCGACAATCAATGGGTCGTATCTTATTGTCCGACGTTGTTGCGCATTTTTAATTGCCATATAAATGTAGAAATTGTAACAAGCGTCACAGCTCCAAAGTACTTGTACAAATACATTTTCAAAGGACATGATGCAGCTGCTGTTCAGTTAACAAACAGAGAAGACGGGGAAAACGAAGAACGCGTTATTAATCACGATGAAGTTACAGATCACGTTGAAGCTCGTTACGTAGGATCAAACGAGGCAATTTAGCGTGTTTGTGATAAAAAAATGCAAGAGAAAAGCCATCCTGTGATACGCCTTCCGGTAGATTTACCCAACGAGCATAATGTGACAATTCCGGTAGACATGAACAATGATGGAATAAGGAATGCTATGAGTCAGATAGGTATGCTGAACGATTATTTTGCGTTAAATTTGCGCGATGAATTTGCGAGACAATTTATATATCCCGACATTCCATCACATTGTGTGTTTAAAAGATCAAAGGTTGATGGACAAACAGTTTGTGGGTGGGAAAAACGACAACGTAGACATGACGCGTTCGGACGAATGTATTCGGTGAGTCTTGCACAAACTGAATTATTTCATCTTCGGTTACTTTTGTTAAAGATTAAAGGAGCCAAGAGTTTCGATGATTTGAGGACTATTAATGGCCAAGTTTGCGAAACTTTCATCGCGACATGTTTAGCTCTAGGTTTGATCGAAGACGACGACGAGTGGAAGAGTGCAATGGAAGAAGCTGCTATTTGGATGATGCCTGGATTACTCCGAAGATTATTCGTAAGAATACTGGTTCACTGTCAGCCGATTCATCCGGAGGAACTTTGGGAAGAATTCAAAGAAAAATTTGTAGAAATTGGCATGCGACAATATGAGCAGCTGAATGATACTCAAAAGGGATTCGTTGATGCGGTCCTGAGTGTGATAGACAATAACAACGATGAGCAAACTTGTTTCTATATCGACGGGCCAGGAGGATCCGGTAAGACGTTTACATACACTACCCTTTCAAATCTCGTTAGAGGTAGAGAAAAGTGCGTCAGTGCTATGGCGTTCACCGGAATTGCAGCGATATTACTGCCAGAGGGAAAAACAGTACACAAAACGTTTGGACTTCCAGTACCTTTGTACGCAGATTCTACATCGAGCATCAAAGTTCAATCTAAACAGGGTGAGTATTTAAAAAAACGTCGATCTTTTTATCTGGGATGAAGCACCTATGGCACCGCGCCATGCATTAGAAGTAGCCGATCGAACATTGCGGGACATTATGAATAATGACATACCGTTTGGCGGAAAAGTCATTGTTCTTGGAGGAGATTTTCGACAACTCCTTCCTGTCAAAGTGCGAGGTATTCGCAGCGAAATAATAAATCTATCAATCAAGTACAGTGTATTATGGTCACATTTCTCTAAATATGCGTTAACTCAGAACATGAGAGTATTACCAAACGGAGTTGAATTTGCAAAATTTTTACTTGACGTTGGTGATGGTCTTCTCAATGATGCGAATGATAATCTTCAAGTTCCAGAACGTTGCGTGGCGCCTACAAACCAAGATATCGTAGAAGACACTTACGGACAATTGGTGAGAGCGAAACATTTCCAAGATGTAGAAAAACGTGCAATTCTGTCTGCTCGAAATGTCGACGTCGACGAAATGAATTCAAGAGTTATGGAATTACTCGATCAAAATACAGAACAGCTATACACGAGTGTTGATAGTACCGAGAATTGTGGCGACAACGATCAGATCAACGAGACTATATTGCCCGAGTATCTAAATACATTGTCGCCACCGGGTTTGCCACCTCATGAACTTCGCCCCAGAAAAAACGGTATTATAATGCTTATAAGAAATTTGAGTATTAACGAAGGGTTATGCAACGGTACAAGATTGATGATCTTAGAACTGGGTAATACAGTGCACTGCGTTGTGAGATTTTATCAGGTGATAAAAGTGGAGAGGTCGTTTTTTTTACATCGCATTACTCTTTATTGTGAAAATGATTATCCCTTTACTTTCAAGCGTCGTCAATTTCCTGTAAAGGTAGCTTTTGCTATGACCATCAACAAGTCACAAGGACAAACTTTCGATAAAATTAGCATGGATCTTCGAAGAGATGTCTTCAATCGCGGTCAATTGTATGTGGCCTTCTCATGTGTGCGTTCTTGGGAAGCTCTCAAAGTTTATATCGGAGTACAACGGGACAGTAATATCATTAAAAATTATGTGTACAAGGAATTATATCGCTGAAAGATCACTCAAAATTTACCCACAAAATTCGATAATTTGAAACATCACTTCTATTTGTATTATATTATTATGATGTTGATATAAATATGTTGAATTAACAAATAGTTTATTAAAAACAATGTTATCTTAATAAAAATAATAATTTACGTGTGTGTGCACGTAATACGAAAAAGCGGTCAATCCGTAGAACGATCGATAACGAACAAGACATTAGCAATCTCTCTCTGTATCATATGTTACTTATAATAAATGTTCCTATTTGCCTAAACTCGTGTTTATTCTCATTGAACTGCTCTAAAATAAGTTGGCTTCAAGACGCTGTCGCATATCTCGATAAGTTACTATATATAAAAGGAGCGCTGCGGCGCTACCAGAAAACCACTCGCGCGCTTCAGCGCGCGTGATGCACCCTAGTAATAATAAAAAGTGCATCAATTTTTTTTTGCTTGAGACTTGATATGTTTTTCTCTAAAATTATATGAAATTTGTTTTTTGATTTTTCATTTATCAAAAATGATCAATTTCTGAAAAAAGTCTGTTTTTCCATTTTTATCAACAACGAGATGAACCCATAATATTTGTGAACGCAAATATACAATTATAACAAGAAGCTAGAGCTACTCAAATATGTTTATTCAATTTAAACAAATTCAGATAGTAAAATGTAAACTCTACAAAAAGTCTGCCCACTCTGAACTTGTGCTCAAAAAGTTTATTCATTGAACTAGTTTTTGAAAAGAATTGAAAAAACATGGAAAAAATTCACACAAAGTAAAAGCGGTCAGGGTCTGAGAATGCAAAAGCGACGAGAAATACCCCATATGAACACATATCGAGTCTATGTGAAGCGAGATGTTTACAAGGAATAACAAAAAACAAACCATATCAAGCTTAAAAATCCCCCCCGGGGAAAAGAACCTGGACAAGTAAATTTGTTGACTCCTATTTCCACATAGTTTCATAAACCCTTAGCAAAAAATCAATCACAATATGATCTCATCATTTCATTCAATTAATTCAAAAAGGCGTTCTGTTCAGTTTTTATTCGTCAACATTCAGTCAATTAATACCGGGAGGCAGCACGTCGCTGAAGCAACACACGCGTGCTGCTATCGTCAACCGGGCACTTATACTTTTGGCCACCAAGCGGCAGCACTCACTTCATTTCGCGAGAGCACGCGGTCGCTCTCGCGCGGTAGAGAGACTAGAGAGAAGTAGTGGACACATCGTACTCGAGAAGTGTACCCAAAAATCGGTCGAAAATGAGAGGCGCTGCGATCGCAAAGTACAATTTTGTAATATATATATCCCATGTCAACACCTCTCGTAACCTCAATTCAAAAATGTAGTATAGCATCAATTCCTCAATTGATAAAATTATAACTTCAGTTTTTTAACTTCGGCTACGTCAACGAAGTGAATATTGCGTAGACAGTGTGTGGCATAAATATTAAATTTTTCATGTGTTATTGATATAATTATAATAATGATATTTTAATCTAGCGTAAATATGATACACCCGAATGAATTTAGGTAAATGGCAATTTCCATTTGGGGTTTTATATATTCTTGTTTCTGAGTCGAATTAAATAAAAGGAAATAACACAATGAATGGCGTTTGAATTTACCAGCATTCCCTAGCGAATTGAGCGACTATAATTTCGGCTATAAAAAGCAGTTAATTCACTGTACTACGGTTGCGGTCGACATATTTCAAAAAGCGACCACAAAAATACCGTAATTGGAGTCGATTTCTGGATGACTACTTAGGTCGTAAACTTCAGTTGCAATACCGAAAAAAGTGAGTCGCTCTCTCCGAGATGACTTGAGTCGCTCCCTTCAGTCGCTCAACTGAATTTGAGTAATAGTCTCGTCGACGACTTAGGTTGTTCGTTTCGGTCGATGCACCGAGATTTCGGTCGCCTATCGAACGATCACTTGCGTCGCTAATTTCGGTCGATTCATCGAAATTTCAGTAACCTACTGAACGAGTGCTTTAGTTCAATATTTCGATCAAGCCGACTAACTTTGAGTTGTATTTATGTAAAAAATTTGAGTCGGTCATTTTGGTAGATTATTTCGGTCGAGTCACCTTAAGAGTATGGCTCAGTCGGTATCTCATCACCGTGAGTGCGAGAGAGATAGCTGCAAATTTTGAAAGTGACATTCTTCGACACGGTTTGACCGATTACAAAAAGACCCTGTCAGCGGATTTTTGCCATCGTCCCGCGTCCGCTGACAGGGCTTTTTTATATTCGGTCAAACCGTGTCGAAGAATTTCAATTTCGAAAATTCGAGGTGAGGTTAGTATACTCTTAATACAAGTCGCTGTTTTGCCAAAACCTTCGGTCGCCCATTTCGGTTAGGGATGTTCATGTAAAAAAAATATCGATTTTTATTACGATATAATACATCATGGTATTACATCGATGTTTTACGATACATCGACAAAAAACATCGATACTTATCGATATACCGATAAATAATCCATTGATTGTTCAATGTATTAAGTTTTGTTTATTTACAGCGTAGTAAAGAAATGAGAACAACAATGTTTAATGGAAAAAGTAACGATGTATTTTCAACGTATATTACAATGGATGCAGGAATAGCTTAAATTACGTCATTGTATCTGGGAACAAAACATACATTTACAATAGTTTTTGAAGCATAATTTGGTTACAAAAAATAATGAGAGGGTTCACTCGTCATAACAGTCATTTTTTCGAGGATTTAAGAATAATAACGTTTCATATAATGCGAAAACCTTTGTGTTCTACAAACATGTATTTAGAAAATATGAATTAATGGCTTGTTAACTTTTTGGTTTTAAATATCCCAATGATCTTTTTCAAGGCTTTGTAGGAACAGAATTTTTTGTAATCGTTTACCCTTCAATCTGTTACGCTGTTGATTAAGGAATTGCGCAGCTTTTGAGAAAAGTCTTTCTGCCGTTACGGAACTACCTACCACCGTTAGATACTTAAATGCTATCTTATACAATTTGGGAAACTGTATTTGGAGATCTTTCCAAATTTCTAGCAGATTATCATTTGACCCTTTGAAGCATAGTGACATACTGGTATGTCACCTACTTCCACTCTGTTTTTCTTCAATAAAAAATTTTTTTAGCGCATAACGACGAATGTAAATGTACATTTAGGATGTTAGAATATCAATTGTTACTACAATATGACTATTAAGGGTTTATGTTTCACTTAGTGGATGTTAATAATAATTACAGTACAAAAAACACGTTTTTTAGATAATAAATGTAATTGTAGCTAATCCGGCAGGTAAACAATAAACAAAAAATGAATTCAGAGATGTTTTTTAGGTCGCTGATTACGAATTTGATCTCAAAATCCAGAAATCAAAATGGCGGATCCAATATGGCGGACCAAAAATGCTCAAAGTAGCTTGATGAAGATGAAACTTGATATTCGGGGGTTTATGGCGTCGCTGAATACCAATCTGAGCTCAAAATCCAGAAATTCAAAATGGCGGATCCCATATGGCAAACAAAAACCGGAGGTTTTATTGGAATTACTGGAACATCGGAGTTGCTCAATATGTTGATTCTGCTACACTGAATTTCTAATAAAACTACGCTTTTAGCATTACTCGGAGCTAACGGCGAGGACGTAGCGGGTTTCTAGCTCCATATTTTTTTATATTTTTTTACGTTTTGATTTTTTTTACTTTTTTGTTTCTTTTTTTTAGTTTTTTATTTTTTATATTTTTTGTTATTATATAATTATAAGCTCAGTAGCTTATTATAAAGCTTATTATAAAATTATAAGCTCAGATTAGTATCAGTGACCAAGCCAGTTTTTGTGTTTCATTATCCTATATTGGAACTGCCATTTTTATTGTTTAATTTTGAACTGAGATTCGTATTCAACGACTCAAAAAACCCGGTCCGCCATATTGGATCCGCTATCTTGAACTTCCAAATTTTGAGTGCAGATTTGTAATCAGCGACCCCGAAAACCCCAGAGTACCAACTTTCGCTTTCATCAAACGATTTTCGCAGTGATGGTCCGCCATATTGGATCCGCCATCTTGAATTTCCAAATTTTGAGTGCAGATTTGTAATCAGCGACCCCGAAAACCCCTGAGTATAAAGTTTTAAGCTAATTGCACGTAAGGAAAAATGTGTGCTTCAAAGGGTTAACCTACTAACTGGGGTCCTCAGATAAATAGATAGTTCATCGGAAACACTTTCTTCTCTTTTATTATATTTCCAGTTACGATGAACTAATTTGTGATGGTCGGTCCAAAGAGAAAACGAATCTTTTATCCTGTCGGAAAGATCTGAATCTGACTCTGAAACATCTGCATTTAGACAGTTTTTCATCAAATCTTTGATTTTCGCAACTGCATTCGCACATGCAATCGAATCTCTAAAATGCATTTTTTTTAAATAGTGGATCCAAAATAGTGGCAATTGCAAGAGTAGAAACCTGTTCAATGACACCCATTCGTTTATTGATTTCTCAAGTTTTCGTACTTCTTGAGCCACGAGTTCCTCCACTATTGTATTGATTTTACTGATCATACAGTTGACTAGAGGAATGATTTTACTGCTCGTGCAGTATTTGTCACTAGAAATTTCTTTAGTTGCTGCTTCCAACGGTCGTAGTGCATGAAGAATTGATGACATGATCGATAACTCTAATCCAATCAACATTGCTGGTGCAGTATTATGACGAAAGAGAATGTCATTAACAATGCCTCGCAGTTCCAGAAACCTTTGTATCATGTAGTACGTACTGTTCCATCGAGTGGATACATCTTGAATCAATTTAGTTTCGGACGCTGTTGCTTTACGTTATTCGTCGCTTGCTATGTTACTTTATTTGAACCAAGTTACGATTGCCTTTATTTTCTTTATTATGTTTTCGAATTCAGTGCACTGTGATGTGCTTTGAGCTATCAAGTTCAAAGTATGGGCAAAACATGGAATATGTTTGTTTTTACCAAACGCTACTTCAACAGCCTTGATCATGTTTGCGGCGTTATCCGTAACAACAGCTGTAATCTTGTTACTATCTATTTCCCATTCTTGGCAAACATTCAGAAGCATTTCAGCAATACACTCAGATGTATGGCGTTCATCGGACTCGTAAGCTCTGACAATAATCGAATAAAATTGAACATCGATGCCAAAATGCGCGGTCACATCCAAAAAACTTTTCATGTTCATTGTATCTGTCCAAAAATCAGTTGTTAAAGTTATGTGTTCAATGGTTGACAATTTTGTTCTAAACATTATGGCGAGCGTATCATATTTGTCGTCAACCCATCGCGTCAGACTCGTTCTACTTGGAATTTTATAATGAGGCGCAATGACTCTTAATAAATTACGAAAACCTTCATTTTCTACGATTGTAAACGGCTGATTGTCTTTGCATATCATATAAATTAATGAATTGTTTATTTTTCTGGCTTTGTCGCCTGTGGCAGAAAAAGCATACATGTCGTCGAAACTAGATTTTATAGATGTTTGACGCTTGAAAGGTGGCGCGAAAGTCGGATCGCTATCATCATGGCTAGTACGCTTACGAGAACATGACAAATCAGTGTTTACTTATATTATTGTTGGCAGTTTTTCAGTAGTGCTCATGAAATCCTCGAAATTCCTCGATTCATAATCAATAGACGCCTTTTCCTGAGTTAATGGTGTCATAGGTTGCGTCAGGCAAATTTTTCCAAATTTCGAGGCATTTTTAGGTTCTGGCATAATTTGTAAATAAGAAGCTTTGTGATCATTTTTTATATGCAATATTAAATTAGTCGTATTGCCTGCAGACTTAATGTTTTTTCGACAAAGTTTACAAGTCGCAACTTTATCACCGACTTTTTCATAAAACCTCCAGGCCGCACTCCTTTTATTTGGTGCCATCGTCAGTTGAATTTGAAAAAAAATGAGGTAACAGTCGATGAAACAATTGGTCAGACAAGTTGTTACACAAAGTTTAAAAAACTACTGCACCTAACAAAAATGATATTTATATCAATATTTTTTTCTATTATTATCAAAGCTTCGTGCAAGCATGTGATTGATTTCTACCGATTGGAACACGCGGTAATATGGAAAAACTGATGGCTCCTGAACCATTGTTGAGGTTACGTACCTGAACATGAGAAATTAAAAAAAAAACTTTCCGGAATGTTTCACTTCTACAATTATAATATGATTGATCCACCACTTTTATGATTGATAATTCAGCTTAGAGCGATGATAAATAAAATAATAATATTTTATATTTATCGCTAGGAAGGTCTGTTCTGTTGACAGTTCGACAAAACTGTCTTGTCACGCGACTCGAGATGCAACCGTTTTCGCGGGAAGTCTCTACACAATACGCGTTGAGCGAGCGGTGAACTATAACAAATGATATCATGATGGCCGAGGTTATTAGATTATCCCTAGTAAAGCAGAGTTCTCATTAGATATCGCTCGTCACCTTCTCTGGAATTATTTTCACAACCATAGTCCGCAATTCCAGTAAAAAATAATGTTCAGCTTGCGAATTTTGTCATTGAGGCCATTTCTCATATATTATTGCGATTTTCGGATTTCTCTAAATATATTGGTTGAAAAACATTGATACATCAAAACAACATAAACTCCTACATTACATCGGATGACATCGATATATCGAATGCCGAACATCGATGTTTCCAATACATCGATGTATATCAAAAGCATCCCTAATTTCG
Organism: Rhimphoctona megacephalus; assembly: GCA_963989365.1. Classification (NCBI taxonomy): domain Eukaryota; kingdom Metazoa; phylum Arthropoda; class Insecta; order Hymenoptera; family Ichneumonidae; genus Rhimphoctona; species Rhimphoctona megacephalus. The sequence continues at coordinate 31,305,675 of OZ022414.1, read as the reverse complement.
GTTCCCTAGCGGTTTCGACGACTGGTTTTTTGTGGTCGGAATTTGATCTGGTCGGGTTTGTATAAAAGTTGACCAGTTATTCGTGGTTGGACTAAACCGGAAGTGATGTTTTCACGATGGTCGGACTGATCAACTTTTGTACAAAAACGACCAGCTCAAATTTCGACCAAAAGAAACCTCTTACAAAACCCCCTAGGGTTGTACCACCATAGGGACTGTATAGAACACAGTGTGCGGTCCATGGGTATCTCAAAATTATGTAAGCGTCCGACTTTTCAGACGGACGTAATTTGATTCGCGCTCCTGCAATATATGTCCTCCCGGGACACTACGTGCACTCGGGAAACGTTTCATCTCTGCGCGATGCTGCGGCCGAAGCGAGAAGCTTCAGCGCCCGCGCTTGCTCAAATATAATTGCACCGTACGGTATGGACGCTAGAGCTTCTCGCTCCGGCCGCAGCGTCGCGCAGAGATAAAGCGTTTCCCGAGCGCACATAGTGTCCAGAGAGGACATTGTTGCCGGAGCGCGAATCGCATTACGCCCGTCTGAAAAGTCGGCCACGTACATATTTTTGAAGTACCCATCGGTGGCACACTGTGTTCCATACAGTTCCTATGGTGGTACAACCCTAGGGGGTTTTGTAACAGGTTTCTTTTAGTCGGAATTTGAACTGGTCATTTTTGTACAAAAGTTAACCAGTCCGACCATCGTGAAAACGTCACTTACGGTTTAGTCCGACCACGAATAACTGGTCAACTTTTGTACAAACCCAACCAGCTCAAATTCCGACCATAAAAAACCAGTCGCCGAAACCGCTAAGGAACCAAAATGGGCGATCGAAGGTTTTGGCAAAACCACGATTTTGTATTAAGGTGACTCGACCGAAATAATCGACTCTAACCGTCGCTGTGTAGGCGACTAAAATCTCGGTACATTTACCAAAATGAGCGACCCAAATTTTCTATACAAATACAACTCAAAGTTATTCGGCTCGACCGAAACATTCGACTGAAGCACTCGTTCAGTAGGTTACTGAAATCTCGGTGAATCGACCGAAATTAGCGACTCAAGTCGTCGATAACACGACGGCCAAAATTTAGTCGACTCGACCGAAATAATCGACTCAAGTGGTTATTCCATAGTCGATCGAAATCTCGGTGCATCGACTGAAACGAGCGACCTAAGTCGTCGACGAGACTATTACTCAAATTCAGTTGAGCGACCGAAGGGAGCGACCCAAGTCATCTCGGAAAGAGCGACTCAATTTTCGGTATTGCGACTGAAGTTTGCGACCTAAGTAGTCATCCAGAAATCGACTCCAATTACGGTATTTTTGTGGTTGCTTTTTGAAATATGTCGACCGTGACCGTGATTACAGTTTCTTTTAGGTCGATCAATCCGCTAGGGTTCACATTTATAGAATCAGATTGGCATAAAAACGTTGAGCTGTATTGAAAGTAAATTGTGATGAATTTTGGCTTCTCGTATTTACGTATAAAAATTATTTTCTTGCTTTGCGCATGCGCCAAACGATCAGTTTTACATCGTTGAAGATTATTGTCACTATATGCATTAGTACTTTCGATCACGAGCGTTGCTAGTGGCAAAACCAGAAACTATAGCAACAACGTGTTTTGGGGACGCTGGAACTACGAATTGGCCTATGCTGTGTCCACTCCTTCTCCCTAGTCTCTCTGGCTCATGCCATGACCAATCACGATTCATACATTCAACTCACCTGGGACACCTAGGACATCGTGGATCGTCAGTCACACCCCATCATCCGTTTCTCTCTCGACTCATAGATCAACGATTGATTTCTTCTATTCCGTTACAATCTCCGTTAAGCGCGCCCGTACCGGGAAAATCACCCGACTCATTTTCCTCAAGTTTTGTACAATTGCGCTGCTCAAACAACTGGGAGTTTTATCATGTCATTCTATAATATTACTCGGAAAATCTGCTCAGTGATATTATTCAATTTAACCGGGAAAACCCGCATTCAAAAAATAGAAAACGACTGGGAAAGAAACCTCGTCTGTTCGTGACCACGCTTTTTTCCATTATCGCAGTCATCTTGCACGAGACCAATTCTCTAAAGTTTTTTCACACTGATATTCAGACCTTTTATTGCTGCTGATTGTTTCTCATTTCTCTAACTGTAAATATTTTTCTCCTGTACATATTTCGCACAGTGATTATTTTATAATAAATTATCTCCGATCGAGAGAGCTCTCGGGACAAGATACATCGGCTCGCGGGTTACCGCCTTTTTTGTATGAAAAAATTATCTTTGGTCTTGTTCTAACCCTAAACTCAGATACAATTCAACACATTCATTTAATTTCAAATGCAATTGTTCTGCACAACAAAAGTAAAAATAACATTCAATATGAAACGAAATTCTGGAACAAAAAAATACCAAAGAATAAAAAAAGAATGAAAAAAAATTTCGGCCGAAGTACTTGGCGAGTTTTTTTGCTTATCCACAAAATGTATCACTCATGGTTATGAACACGCCAAGTACTTCGGCCGAAATTTCTTTTTCAATCTATGTTTTTTGTTTGGTGTGTTTTTTTTGTTTCGTAATTTCATGTCTTTATTCTTGTTCTTGTTGTATAACGCAACCGCATTTTAAATTATATTAATTACTTATTATATTTGGATCCCACCAAATAATACTGATCAATTGCTGACTTTTTCTTTAATTTACTATTTCGAAATATTCATAGGAGTATGTATGACATGTTCCAAATTTGAGTCTGCCAGGGAATATTTGATTACATATCGTTTTGAAATTGATTCATTTACGGAATATCGATATGAAATCGTATATTGAATAAAAACAAACCTCTGCAATGATCGGATGAAGATCATCAAATCGGTATCGAGGCAAAATCAATAGTGAAATATTTGGACCCACGCGTGTTTACTCTGCCATCTTTTTAGGTTACCTACGAGCAAAAAGTATACGCACGTACATCGTCTGTATGTATCAACTGCTGACGAAAAATAATTTTGAATGTGACGAAGCCGAATGTATTTTGCTTTAGACGATGTGAAAAAAAAATAATTAATTGACTAATTGATTTTCCGATTTACTTTCCGTACTCTTTATAAATATACTCCAAACATACATAAACCTACGCTTTGAGAGATTTCAGATCATAAATTCAAAACTATCTTATGATTTTTACTTCAGAGAGTTGGTATCATAGACAGATTAGTGAGTATAGCCTATTTTATTTATACTTTTTGAGAATAATTAATTATGAAGAATTCGATAATTTGTGTTCATTATTTGTATAGGTATGCATTTATAATTTTGTTATTTTGCTTGTTATAGGCATTTTTTATAGACACGCAAAAAATAGATTGTATATACCACTAGAATATCCTCAATATAGAGTCTTGTCAAAATATTGCGCTCATAATACAGGACATAACACCTTAATGTTACCACATTACCACAACTTTGGATCCGCGTATATTCAGGCTGCTATACACATAGAAAACTTGTATATCTGATCACACGCGCAAATGATGAAAAAGTCTACAAAATTTGTCAACATATCAAATTGTTATCGCATTACGTGGAACTCATTGTTGATTCTCGCTATCTAAACACTTGAATTAGGTGCACACCCATAAATGAGAGCTCGTTGCAAAATCGCATGTCGCACGGCGTGGGAACAAATGAAGAAAAAACTGTTATCTATTTACTACGACAAAATTCATGAACCTTGCAAAATCTTTCTCTACATGCCGTGATACTCGAAAATGTCACTTTGCTGCCAGACCACACCACTTTTTTTGACCCGACACAATTCACTTTCATCGACACATCGTAGTATCTATTTTAAACGTAATTTTGAATAGTATACTTGAGCTAAGTAAGACTTTTGACACAGAGATTAACTAATAACCACAGTCAATGATCAAGTTACCGCTTCAAAGTATTGTGTTGTTATCTGAGCTTGCGTTACAGCAATAAACTCACACATTCACATCCTGAAATCTTACAACCACAGAGAAGCTCCGCGATATACTACCTGCCGGGGAATATTTCATTATGCACATGCCCGTTACAGCGGTAATTTTGCTTTACTCTCGAGAGTATGTTTCACCATGGAGCTATAACCGCTGGTTTGGGAAAGCTTTTCCAGTGTCCTGGCTCTCACGGTTTACGGATACCATATCGGCAATGTTCTCCTCTCATTCCTCGCTTCTCACCCGACCCCTCGTCTGCATATACAACGGTATAGGTTACCTCGTTACTATGTGTCTCTTGCACTATATACCAATGTGATGTCAAACCAGAATCGAACCTTGTTCAGCCCTGTTCGACTACTGATTTATAGTCGTTATTAATGCTGTGCCAATGATGGTACGTGATTTCAGCTATAGAATGTGGTTTTAAGGCCACTTTACATTTGTTGATTTTAACATATTTGGGTTTGCCCGATTTAACAATATTTCATCGCATTATTATTATTATTATTATTATTATTATTATTATTGTTGTTGTTGTTGTTGGTGTTGTTGTTGTTGTTGTTGTTGTTGTTGTTGTTGTTATTGTTGTTGTTGTTGTTGTTATTGTTGTTGTTGTTGTTGTTGTTGTTGCTGTTGTTATTATTATTATTATTTCATATTTTTTGAGTCTTATACGGATTTTACCGGAGTTAAAATTGTTCTTTGTTCTTACTACTGTTACTATTATTTTTATATTTCTATTCTTATTACCGCTGTCATCATTAATTTTGATGTAATTTAGTTGGGCATTATTCACACGTTGTTCAAAATAAAAGGAAGGTTAAAGTGAAAAGTGGTTCTATAATATCTGACCTTACCTAGAAGGTCTAAAAATAAAAAAAATCATATCTGTGACAGTGCAAAATTTCCCAGTGTGTCTTCTATTCACACGTTTTCCGTCAAATTTTGATGTGATTTTTATATGAAAGTGTTCAGAAAAAAGAGGAAGCCAGTAATAAATACATTTTTTCACTGTTATTGTAACAAAAATCAGAGAAATTATAACGATTTCCATTTTTGTTCAACCAATCGTTATATTTTATTTTTATTTTTTATTTTTTTATTGTTCCTGCGTATACCTTTGCGGGTTTTCACGACCCCATCCCATTACTTCCACCCCCCTCTCCCCCGAGTCTTGCCTACAGCCACTCTTTCCTAATGCACTATTGCATCACATTTGCATGAGGGCCAAGGGAAACTGCGGAAAACCGGGTTGATACAGACGCTGTGTTTTTAATGAGTTCCAATTGATTAGCACTATCGGAAACTAAGAAAAACTGCCTCCCTCTTAGCGATCGATGCACGAGCCGGTACATAGCTAAGCGGTTACCCAACCAAATGTTGACCTTGCCTGACGTGAGGCTACTTAACTTGGGAGATCGCTGAAGCCACATACCGACCGCAAACTCACCACTGTCGGTAACCAATCGTTTTATTATTTTGGAATAAAACTTCATTACAGTTTCCTTTCGACTTCAAAACCATTGATTCATCACGACTTTCACACATTGTTTTATGCCCTAACAAAACCAATGATTTTGCAAATTTTCCGCAGAAATGAATGAATTCAGGTGGAGCGTTTTGTCGTAGTTATTCTTATCCTCCGGGTAGTATATAGCAAGAACAACTCTCGAGTTAGTTATCCACTGTAGCGCGTACCGTAGTCCTATATCTATCTTAGTCTCCCGGTCTCTCTTTCTCTCTTGTACCATTACACACTATCCTTCACTGTATAGTTATTCCGGTTAGGTTTCTTCTCGGATATATCCTCTTGTTAGATCTCAGCCACTATAGATCGTGTTTGTTAGGAACGAGAATTGGTATGATTGTCCATGTATAGGAGATTTCGCAGAGGTTCCACAGGAAAGTTTACGAGAGAAGAAAACGCTTGAGTATTCGGCTGAGAAGGATGGGCGGTGTCTGATTCAGCTGGATTGCTGATACTTTGCCGCTAGTTTTCTGCTACAGAGTCACTGAACCGAAGCGCGCCAATGTTCTCGCAGAATATTTCGAAGAGGGTTGAGAGACGAAGGTGTTCATAAAATTTTGACTCACTTCCAAGCTTTTAGAACGCATCATCCCTCTCTCTCTCTCCCTCTCTCTCTCTCTCTCTCTCTCTCTCTCTCTCCCCCCCCCCCTTTCTCTGCCCCGTTCCGTTCTAAGTAAGTACGGTGACGTCCGTTTATTTTCTGCTCTCATATATTTTTGATTTTCTCTACCGCTGTTTGCTTTTGGGCGTTTTTATTTGCAGATTTAAAGAAGTTCACGCGAATCTAATGTTAATAAAAAATTCCAACATTGAGGGTTGAAATTTGGAAATATTATAGAAAAATATACCATATATCTATCACCGGAATTATTTTTGGATCCACCGTCTAGTTGTCACGAAAACAATTTATGAAAATCACATAGATATAGGCCTTATACATAGGCCTCTTATAAGAGCCCTAACCTCTCATAAAAGGTTAGGGCTCTTATATGTATAAGGCCCATGCCTATGAGATTTTCATAAATTGTTTTCTCGACAACTAGACGGTGGATCCAAAAATAATTTCGGTGATAGATGTACGGTATATTTTTCTATAATATTTCCAAATTTCAATCCTCAAAGTTGGAAATTTCGATTAACATTAGATTCACGTGAACTTCCTTAACGCATTATACGCAGTTGCAAGGCCAAAAAAAGTCATTTTTATACGAATTTTCTCGGAAAAGGAATTTTATTTGACAAATACAAGAAGTATTAATAAATGTAGTGGTAGCTTTTAACTTCATATCGGCATTTTTTATTTTCAAAAATATTGATTTACACTGCTCCTGTAGACGATCTTCTGCAGGTCCTCCAAAAAAAGGTGTCTGGCGGTGAGCACGATATCTCCGGTTTGGATTATCCAAAAAAAAAAATTAAAAAGATTCTATTAGTGGATAGATAAATCTAGGTATTGATCGAAGGAATAGTCGAAATCTTGATTTCCGATAATTATTTCTATTTTTTTTAAACATTTCAACGAAAAAATTTTGGTCGAAAATTGGAATTTTTTCTCTTTGGAGCCGCCATTTTGTCAAAAATCAAAATTTCGACTATGCCTTCCATCAATACCTAGATTTATCTATCCACTAATAGAATCTTTTTGGTTTTTTTTTAATTTTAGATAACCCAAACCGGAAATATCGTGCTCACCGCCAGACACCTTTTTTTGAAGGACCTCGAGGAGATCGTCTACAGGAACAGTGTAAATCAATATTTTTGAAAATAGAAAATGCCGATATAAAGTTAAAAGCTACCACTACATTTATTAATACTTCTTGTATTTATCAAATAAAATCCCTTTTCAGAAAAAATTCGTAAAAAACGACTTTTTTGGCCTTGCACCTGCATATAACCCGTTAAGCGGGCCGCTTTACGCTTTTCGCGCCGAGCTATTAATTCTACTTTTTCCTCCTGGATTCTGTGTTTTATCTATGTGGAAAGTGAAGGATATTTTCATAATCTACGTTCTGATTATGACCCGACGGTTTCTTAAAACGGAACTCTCTAACTCTTGCGCATGCGCACTCTCCAATCTTGACGGCTCTATCTTCGTATTGTTCACGCTGTGTAATGCGCGTGCTCATCATCGATCTGAACTTACGAACGATCATTGCTGCTTCTCACGTACTGACATATCCGTTGAGCTTCTTAGGTGATGGGGGCTCAATCTATCTCGACTTTCTCCGAACCTCAGCGGCACGGGATCTTTGTGCGTATATCCACTCTTCGCCACTTAACATACATGCATCGAACAACACGCACGTCGCCGCTCGCCCTATCTCGCTGTTATTTGTGGACCACTCCTCTCTATGTCGGATAGCAGGTGCTTTCAATGCAATAGTCGTATCGCCTTTGATTTCAGTGCATGCTCTCAGTGCTTTAAAAATTTTCATCCAGGCTGTTACAAACGACATTATAACAGGCCGCTAAGTCATTGTTACAGAGTGAATAGTGCGGCAATGTCGCAAGCCACGGGCTCTCGCTCGGGTACCCCTGACTCTGACATGCACTCCCCAATAATTTCTCCTAAACTATCAGGGAACGAACGTAACCCCAACGATATACTCGAGCGGATTCTGGGTAAACTCGAGACGATTAGTATTGCAAATACGAAGTTGAATGATTTCATGCAGCAACTATCACTAATGCTGATATAATTGCAAAACTGAATTCAATACCTAATATTAACGAACGGTTACGCTAGCATTCAGTACAAATTCAACAACTCAATCAAACCGTTGAGCGTATCTTGCATAATAATAACGAGCGCGTAGCTTCACTTACTTCGTTGTCCTCGGCGGTGGCTTCTGAAATCACACTTACGGATATTCCTAAAAGCGTCACGCTGTTTCCGCTCAAGACTACTGAGATAATTTTTGCTGAGCTTGGCATCGCCCATCTTAAGGATGATGTTTTAAACATTCGAGTTATGCCCAATAAGCGTTCTTCTGAGAGTAAACTGACAGGTTTTATTATTAAACTAAAGTCTGCTCCTGTGCGCGATTTTATCATTGCATTGAAGCATGAAAAGTCGATTCTTCATGTAAAGGATGTTTTTTCCGTGAACTCCTGGGGTAACATTTTTGTCAACGAGTTTCTCGCGACCGACATTTAAATCTAACATAGGGCTCAAACTAAGGCGAAGGAAATGGGTTACAAATTTGTGTGAGTTAAATCTGGTGTTATTTATGCTCCCCGGGTTAAAGGTTAATCTAAACTCGAAATCAAATCTGACGCGGACTTTTCTAAATTCTTATGACTGTCTGAGATTGACTACCCTCGCATTTCTAATGATAACCTGCTTCAAATAAGGGCTATTTTCTTATCAGGAATGATCGGCTTGGCAAAAAAGGAGGAGGGGTTGCCTGTTATCTTCACTGTTCATTCAAAGTCGAAATTTTCATTCTCTTTTCTTGAATTTGATTCTGTGGTTCTCTTTCTCATTCTTATCTTTAATATTTTTATTTCTTGACTACGCTACTCATTAATTTGCTGACTGCTTCTTAGCTGAGTTTGCGCTTTTGTATTGCGGTGATTTTTATCTTTATTTTTTTACTTTTGTCCTTATTTTTCTTCTGTTGTCTTCGACCTGCTCTGGCATTCTTACGCATTTTTATTTTATTTCATTTTTTATTTTCTTATTATATTTTTGTTTCTCTGTGTATCGTATCGTGCTGCGTTTTGCTTTTATTCATTTCCGTTTTGTTTTTGTATCTTCATTTTATTTGCATTTTCATATTCTTGCGTTTTGCGTTCTTATTGTCGTTTATATCCCTATTTTATCTTCTGTTTGTCTTTGACTTGCTCTTGCGCTCTTGTGTATCTTTATTTTTATTTTTATCTTTACTTTTATTCTATTATTATATCTTTGTTTCTTCGTAGATTGCATTGCACTGCGTTTTAGTTTTATTCATTTCTGCTTTCATTTTGCGTACTGTTTTACTTTTTTCATATTAATCTGTATTATTTTTTGTCTTGCATTTTGCGTTCTTGCGTATTTTCATTTTTTTAGTTGTATCTTTATGTTATTCTTACTTTCACGCTCTATTTTTGCTATTGTCTCTATTATGTATTTCATTTTATATTATTGTCTATTTCCTATTATTCTCTTTCTAGCTTGTACCTTCGTTTTGCCCTATAGCTCGCTGGAGCATAGATACATATCAATCTATCAATCTCTCTTTCCCTCTCTTTCTCCATCTTTTATATAGCTTTCGTATATGATCGTCGTTCGTCAGACCACGCCGTTGAAAATTTCGGTCCACCGCTTTCAGGAACGGAGATGCTACCAGAGATCACAAAGTTTGAGAATCGAGTACGACGCGTGTAACTTATTTAAGAGTTATTGACAAGAACGAGGGACGATGAGGTTGCCGACAGTACTCTGAAAATTTATGTCCCGAAGGACACTATCGATGCTGTCAAACGATCCGGCACCTTTTTTCCCTCTCATTGGCTGTTCTTCCTTTCTTCCTCTTTCTATACTTCATTTTTCTTTTATCTGTTCTTTTTCTTTTTCCTTCACTCAGATAATATACCGATCATGATGATAAGCCACTGATATTGGCCATCGAGGAACGCGGTGCTTATATTGCACTCGTTCTTTCCTCCCTCTATGGTTTACCCACCACTTGTCCATAATCACTGAGACTCGAGAGAAATTGTGACTGTATGAGACGACCGAATGGAGCAACGAAATGTGTTACCGTTGTCGCTCAGCCCACGAGCTTTCTACGCCTCGTTGCTTCGGAATCGATGCTATTTTCCACGTTCCCGATCCTACGAATAAGTGCTTCCCTCTCTCTCTCTCTCTCTCTCTCTCTCTCGCTCTTCTGCTACCGCTCCTTCGCCCCTCGTGTCTTCTCTTTTCTCGTTATCATTATCGATAGGGAGTCGAAAGTTTTTCCCCATACCCATAATATGCATACCAATATGTGGGCGTATACTATATATATACCTTATTCCAATATTACTTATAGAAACGACGATACCCTGAACCACATATTTATGCGACCCAATATTCCTATTCAGATTATTCCCTATCGCCATGTTCTGATTTCATTCCAATTTCTTTTTTTTAATATTTTATAGTGGTAAAAAATTCATGCTTTTTTTTATGCAAGCTCTGAAAAAACAAAGTATTTTGATCCTGGAAATTGCATTTATACGTTGATGGAAATATTTCAGTGTAGATGGGAAACCAAAATATTCATATTAATTATATTTCCAAGCTCCAATTTTTCGACACTGAGCTCTTTGGGTATTTTCATTAATTGGACTATTCGAAATTCAGTGCATTTGAACTGTTCAGTTGTAGAATATAATTATGCTGTAAAAATTTTTAAATCTTGCGCGTTTCGACGGATATGACAAAAATTCATGTATTATTGAAATTGAATATCGTCTATTTAAGTATCAAGTATACGGGTCATTGGGACGAATACACGCAAAGTCATGATCGCAACAAAGTGTAACGTATTATATAATGTGCTCGGTTTCTTGTTTGCTCATGATGTGTATAAACGACAAATCATTGTTTCATGGAATCATTGTTTGGGCGTTAAAAACTTTACATCGAACCTATGAGCTATATTGCATCGTGTATTTTAATAGCTCGTCATTAAGAGTTTATTAGTGTTTAGTTGATATTCGACAAATTTTATAGCGAAGTTTGTCTTCTATATATAATTAATAAAAATATCAACACCTTTCTATTGGAAAATACAGTCAAAGCACGTCGTAAAATAAGTTTTGACGATAACCCTAGGAAAATTTATAAGCTTTTTGGACAGACTCTCCTAATTTTTTCGTGCAGCATGTACATAAATAATAATGAGATTATGAATAAATATTCTATGTATAAAAAAAGCCTTACGAATATACTATTATACTAATTACAGTTTTGCTATATATTGATCCTGTAATCTCAAAATGGATATATTGAAGTGAAGTATATATCATATCTCAAGATTGGCTGGATTTATCTACTTGCAACAAAGACCAATAGAAAGAGAAAAATCGAAAAAAATTCGTCACCAATATACAGATTGAGAGCGATTTAAAAACGCTATGACGTCATAAAACCGACATATTCGCATGTATAAAAGTGCAGTATGGCTCGCGCTAGCATTTTCTTTTAATACTTGGCATCGAGCTGCTACCGCGTCTCTTGATTCCGTTCAATCATTCAATTTGATAAATTTTATTATTTTGTAAAATGATAAAATTTTATTCTCTAATCGTTTAGCCTATATTAGATTAATTACGTTACATACAATTGACGGATTTTAGAAAGTAGCGGAAAAAGCTCATTCTCCAGTATATATACATGGCGCGACTCCCCTTCTACGTTTAACACTATCTTTTTAATACTTGGCATCAAGACGCTGCTAAGTCTCAACATCCGTGACACAATAAATGTTGTTGCAATCACTGCATGGTAAGCATAAGAATAGATTATAAAAAATATAGGACCATAGATTTCACGCAGCATCAAAGGTTTGCTGCAAGTTCGCAGTTCTATTTTTCTATTGTACTCTCGAAAAAGAATTTTTTTTTTTCATGCAAACAACGTTTGACAATTTTTGCAACTTGTTATTGGTATTGCTCTAGGCATGGGGGTTAATCGAGAAACTCGTATCTGTAGAATGTATACATATTTGAAGCATCGACGACACGAAGAAAAATCAATTATATAACACGGCACATATACGACAGGAAAAAAATCAATTGTAAAAAATACAAAATAAAATTATTGTGTACCATAGCAATTGAAAAGTGTCTGCGTAGAGCAAAACGAAACTGCAGATATTATTTACCGGGCGTCCACTCTATATGCGCGTGCTTGCGCAAAAGGATCCGACAGACGGTTCTTCTATTGTCTACGTCCCCGTGAGCTAAAAGAGAAAGAGAAAGAGAAAGGGGAAGGGGAAAGTTGGTCGCCGCACGTCCGTAATCCCGGTTCACGCCGTGCGACGAAATAGTTTTTCTACGTGACTTAAATTTATCGGTCGAAGAGTGCGAGAGTTGGAAATCGTTTGAGCTCCGGGGCCCCATTGCCCGTTCTAAATCTCTCTCTCCTCCTCTCCCTCCCTCTTTCTCTTTTTTCTCTTTCTCTATTTCTCACTCTTTTGCGCTCCCTCGCATACCTCCACTGATTTCACGATCCCCACCTTTCCCCCGATTGATTCCACTTTGCATCGCTATAAAATGCAACGCGCATTTAAGGGAAAATTGCTAGGTACGTATGAAATGGCGATAAAACGCCTGTGTGTAGTACAGTAGAAATTTTCTCGATGGCATTCGCGTGGCTGATCAGCCGATTCTCTCTTGCACGAAAACCAACAACAAAAAAAAGACTGGAATTATCATTTCTTTTTTCCTTTCTTTTCCTGTTCCTCTTCCTCTTATAGCGTCTAAGTTTTCAATCGCCTCCATTTGAACTTTGTTCACTCTTGTCGCGACTCGGTTACGCATAATCCTTTTTTCCGGGCGACACATCGAATAATACAGTTTTTATGTCGAATTCTGCAAAATTATTTCTTTTTATTTTTATTTAAGTTCCGAGGGTGGAATACAAATCAATCGGAGGGTTTCAGAGATTCCAAAAATATCAACGAGACTGGAATTTCATTGAGAGAAATGGAAATGAGAACAAAGAAATTATCAGTTGAATCCAATCAAAATATTGCGAATATTCTGATTAATGTGCCTCAAAAATTCGCAAATATTGAGGTAAACATCGCATCACTTAATATCAATTGCTGATGTCTTTTGAGTTTTTGATTGCATTTATTTGAAGATTATTTGTTTACTCATTTTTAATATATTTTTATGATAAAGATATATTTTGAAATACATTTTACTATTTCTGTTATTTCACTTATTTCCAATTTCCTAATTTCCATGTTCCTGAGAGACCCTCTCAAGAGTGTTGCCTATAGCCACTCTTTTCTAATGCACTGCTATATCGCATTTGCATGAGGGCCACGGGAAACTGTAGAAAATCCCGCCGATACAGACGGTTATATTTTTACTGTGTTTCAATTGATTAGCATCATCAGAAACTCAGAAAAACTGCCTCCTGCTCAGCGATTGATGCGTGAGCCAGTACATGGCTAAGCGGTCACCCAACCAAGCCTCGCCCGAGGCTGCTTAACTTTGGTGATCACCGGAGCTACATACCGACCGCGCACCCATCGCTGTCGGTGTGTTTCGCAATATACACATTGAATATTGCAACGCATGCAATATGACTTCGAATAATTTCAAATTCTCGAATTTACGTTGCAATCACTTCTTCGTTTATAAATGAAAACGTGCAATCCGATTGTAAAAAAAAAAGTTGTTGATAATTAATTAGAAAAGTTGTGTTGGCATGAAGTGCCGTAAAAATCGTTGCATGAAAACAAAAGTTTTAATTTTTTCAACAGAATATTCTAGCAATTCAGCTTACATCTCGTGAAACTATTATTTTTTGATTTCAGAAAACCTCCATGTAGGAAGTTAGTTTGATCGTACCATACATTTTTGACAAGAAACAAAAACTTTCCGGATCTGAAGTCACCATATTGAGCGAAAAGTGCAGTCAAAGTTTCAACGTTTAATCCTTTTTTTTTGTTCATATGTCTTCGACATCGACGTAAAACAGGGGCAAGAGACCACGTTTGGCATTATTTACGGGAATGATTTTGTAGGAGGATTTCACGTATATAAGTCAGCAGCACACGATAAGTATGACCGAGAAACAGGGACATGTACAAGGGAGGAAAGGTGAGTATAGTCGCGTGCGGCAGGGAATATTTGGTACGGACGCATAAATCTCATCGCCAACGCGATCTCGGAGCTCGCCCCCTATCCTAACCGCCCTCTAAGTTTTGCGATTTCGCTTCGATTCCTACGTTCCCGCCAAGAGGGAATTGGCATGCATGAGAATAGCTTGGCATTCGATTTAATACGGGTAAAGAGATAAAGCTTTCGTGAAACATATCTATCCTGTCTTATCGGATCTCGAAGATGTATATCTCAAATGGCGATAGAAAAAGAGAAAGAGAGAGGGAGCGAGAGAGAGAGAGAGAGAGAGAAAGAGAGAGGAAAAACCGTTTTATGCCCTTCATTTTTGTTCTTCGCATTGCTCCAGGCCCTGTTGTCCTTACACATATTCTCGTTCAACGAAAAAAAAAACATTTCAAATGAATAATATAAAAAATAAAGTACATCAACTTTTTGTGGCCATATATATCCCACTATTCACACGCTTTCTTTATTTCTCAGTGACCTCTATACCTTCTTTCTATCATAAAACACTCTCTATAATTTTTGAGCGCAGCCACTCGCGGCTCTCATTCTTTTCGCCTCTGTAATCTATATTAACGTTTACTCCGATGCAATCTGTTTTTACAATTCCTTTTTTCATGTCGTTTCTCTTTATAATTTTCGCTGTAGAATTGCACCCCGTCGTGTGTCCAATGCCTTTTTTTACACAGCTCTTCTCACAAAGTTTCACCACTTGAACATACACTTGTCTGGAACTATGCACTCTTCTCTATGTAAAGGTATTCTAGTGTACACGAAAGGGGTGAGCATTCTCGAGTATTGCACACGTCATTCCCTCGACGCAATCGATTTCCAATATCATTCTCTCTTTTGCTCTGGCACACACGCACGCACGCACGCACACACACACACACACGCGCACACACACACACACACACACACACACACACACACACACACACACACACACACACAGGGTGCAAGTGCGCGCGCGCACTCGCACTCTGTCACTCTTTGTCATTTTCTTTCCCTTTCTCTCGTCCTCTTTATCAACAAATTCACGAGCGAACACGCCCAATGCGCATTTCATTTTGTCTGTACGAGGCCGATATGACGGACAACGGGTATTAGGGGCAGGAAGGGGTGAAAGAGGAAAAGCGGTGCCGCGTGTGCATCACTGGCCAACATTGCCACAGAACGCGGTAATGCTCGTGCACGAAATCGGCCCGCCATATATAGAAAGACCATGCAGAGCAAAAAAAGGAAAAAAAAATAAAATAAAAACCCGATGACACGTCACCGGGGACCGGGAGCGTGGTTTTTGGGGTCGACCGTCACAGGATTCCCGCGCGTCCGGTGGAACTCGAACGATAGCTCGCGTCAGTTAGTACGCTCGATCTGCGGTGTCGCTTCACCCAGCCATATAGAACTCCTAACTCCAGCGCCCGACATCGCTGCCGGCCAAAATGTTGTGGCTTACGATAGTCGTGACGAAAAAAATTAAATTACAATAAAACTACGGTAATTCTTACGCTATGTTAATATTCATAAAAAAAATCAGCGAAACAAAAACTGAATGGTTAACTTGAAACGCATTTGCAATGGTATCAACTTGAAAAAATCATTTAATAACAGGAATTTAAGAGCTGCGACTTTATCGAGAAATACAACTGTCGATAATTTTATATGCAGAGTTAAAATACAAAACATTAGTCAGTTGAAACCTTCCAAATAAATAGTAATCGCCCAGTTCATTGTTACAGCCATAAAATTTACATCTGATTCAACGATTGCAATATACAACAAAAGCACTTGCGTTAGACTTCGTCCAAATTTAGCAATAATTTTCCTCGCTCATTCCATGGAATGAACATTTTTTGATAATTCATCTATATCAGAAGTTGAAACGAATAGATCTTTAGTAATAAAATATTCTACGTGATACAAGATTACGTACAAAAGATCTATTTTTTTTTTAATCAGTTTCGGACCGATGCATTTTTGAATCAGGAGAGCTCCCGATAGATTGAATTTGCTTTTTTTTGGTACACTTAATCAATTATTTTAAATCATATATTTTCATCGATAAAAACTTGAAAAAAAATTGTTGAATTCAAGACAACCATTGCGTGATGTTTAAAACTTTTTAAATAAAATATTTTATCTTACATGCTTCACGTTAGTGCCGTTCAGTCATGTTTTTTTTGAACCGATCTGCGCATGAATACATATGAAAAAATAAAAATTGGAAACCTCAATCTTGCATATGTGTATATAAAATTAAATGCTCTTTCAAATGGTTGGTAAAAAAACTGAAAAAGTTACAGGTAGTTACGAAATTTCGGCAAAGAAACGTCATTCTTGAAACTTTGATCAATTTATTCCTTCAACTTAATAACTTTATTATTGTGGTAATTATATTCTGGTTATTTAAGTCGATTGAAATTTATTGTATTTTCTTGTGAGATTGAAAATAGAAGCGATACATAATCAGATTAAGTAATACATATGAATCATCCGTAACTTTTTCTTCAAAAGGTTGAAGTAGTACAATTTATTAAAAGTTTCGTCTTTCACGGGGACTTTGAACAAAAAGTTTGGTCGCTCATATGATATGAGTGGAACGAAATTGCGATGCAAGAAACTTTGTGACCGATCATCAATCAACAACCCTTCGAGAAAATTTGTTGAAACGTTAGAACGGCCTGAAAAAATATCGTTCTGTGATTAAGCCATCGTTCGTATATCCATCGAAGGTTCGGATTCGTATCAATATATATAATAAGAGCGTGGATTCATCGCAAGATCTCTTTGCCGAGCCACGGGAAATCAACGAATCTCTGGAGACGAAGACCACGTAGAAACACGAGACTTTTATATCTTTAGTGTGAGGTTATGACTTGCCTGTTGGCATCTCTTTCATGCCCTTAGCTCTCAGAGAGCACCTCTGTATAAGCGTTTCTTGATCCCGATACGATGATGAAAAATTGTTTGAACGTCTCAAGCCATCATCACCTACAATGGTGTCGTCCTATATATGTGAAAAAATCCTAAAGAAAATATGCGCCAAAATCTTTCTTATAATACACAATTAAAAAGCATTCCTTGTAACCCTGTTGAATCCAATCAAAACTGAATTTTTATTTAGAGTTTGCACAGAATCATGTGGTATATGTAAAAGCAATAAATGCAGGCATGTGATCCTTTCATACAAAAAAGTGTTAGTAGTAGTGGTATTTAGTATAAAAAATGAGTAGTTTATCTCACTTTTTTACAAGGTCTATTTGAGTTCAGTTTTTCTAGAAGTGAGTGTAAATGTTGGTCAGATGATATCTAGAGATGTGGTATAATCTTGATCTGAGACTTGTAACTTTTCTTTTTAATACTTGGTTTCAAAACTGTCGAGTCTCTATATACGAGAATGGGCTTTAATATTACTTCAAGTTCCTTTCTCATTACTTATTTTCACGTATGACAAAATTTGGCAAATGGAGAAAGTGGAAATGATAAGTGAAACGAAGATTTTAACTATGATCACTTCCGAGGTTCTTATCCTGCTTGGGCGAACTACATTTTTTTAACTTATTTTTCTTGAAACGCAACATTTTTTCCGCTCCTATATATATAAACGTTTTCAACTGCTCTGGCAAATTGACTTGACGGCTGACGCTCGAAGCAAGGTTAAACTTTCCCGGTAAAAGCGTTTTCTATATCGAGTCTAAAATGAGAACCATAATTTCTCGTTAGAGGATGGAATAACTTCAGTTTGCTGAGTTCAAGCTGCACAGAAGGAAAATGAAAAATGCTGCATGTTTTTGCAAATAATTGTAAATCCCTAGCTGTTGATACCCTTTTTGAGAACTTGAAACATATAGTTCAATTTACTGTTGCTGTTCTCAAGATAAAAGCTTTGATCTTATTTGTAATTAAGTTTTGTACATCAGCAGCAAGAAAATAATTGCCAATAATTTCTTTCAACAGAAAAAAAATTACAATTCGTCCAAATAATTACGAAGAATGATTCTCATTTTTGCCTTTCCCTGATAAAGTTCCCAAATATTTTTTCTTGTCACTTTAATATTAAAAAATGTAATCTCTAATAGAATCAACACTGAGAGTTATAAATCCAGAATTCAATTGAAATTCATTATCGTACTTATCGAATGGATACGATCGATTAAATACCATATTCATTTATATAATTTTTTGTTTGAGGCTACAATACAACCACTTCCAAAATTTCATCTATCCTATGTTGTCAAGTGGATGTAAACTAGATCACGAAATTTTGTGCTTCGATCGATATCTCGCGAGATGCGATGAGTCAGAAAAGTTTGAGAGCAACATATAAGCGGTGTATTAACGTAAACTCGGTTGATGGTGAGCGAAGCAATCCCTGAGGGCTGAGAATAATCCACGAGGGCGGTGGCAGGGAGGAAGAGTGAAAATTTCGTTGCAGACTCGAGCATGAGAATTACGATCTATGCCGAGTTATCGGCGCGTTATTACCGTTGACGTTCGAGTAGTAAAGAGAGGGGAGAGAGTTAGCCATGGATGCAGGAGTTGGTCGGCAGAGAAGAGCAGTCATAATATGGTGGGGGAACAAGAGGGCGCGTCATGCTACCGGAACCAGGGAAAGTGAATATCTCCGGAAAATAAATCGGTAGTGGCGCTAGCGGCGCAGCTTGCAATGGCAATGGTAATGGTAGGGAGAGCATTGGCCTGAGACTCGTACCCGTAAAATTGCGGATCGGGTAGAGTAGCGACGTGGCCCCGACACGATGTGGCATGGTGTGGAAGCGCGCGTCGTGCTAAATCGATCGGATCAAGTTAGAAGGTACGGAAACGAGAGACGGCCAACGATATCCCGGAAATACCAACGCGAGAGAAAAGAAGAGAGTTGGGAGGGCTGTACGCGACATAGATAATATTACCCATGGATAAGTACAGAAAATGAATCAATGATGAATTTACATTATTATATTTTTCGTAGGCAATTTATACGCCTTTAATTAATCGTATGTATTATCTTAAAGAATACTGGTGACTTATGAAAAGACGAAATGATGATAATGGCGGCACTACAGCCTTAAGAACAGTAACAATAATGCTTTCAGTACCTGTGTACATATATAATACCTAAAAAGAAGAAATTATAAAGAGAAATTGCGGACTTTGCTTCATAAAACTAGACAATTACATTTGTTTCCAGGAGTTTCAGCTCTTTATAGATGCTTACAGTTGCGTTAAACGCTCTCGTTCTCTCTCTCTCTCTCTCTCCCCCTCTCTCACTCCCTCTCTCTCACTCCCTCTCGCCCTCCCTCCCTCGCTCCCTCCCTCTCTCCCTCCCTCACCCTTTCCCCCTCCCCTCCGATCCCCCTCCCCCCTCTCTCTCCCTCGCTCGCTCCCTCGCTCTCGCTCTCTCTCACTCCCCCCCCCCTCTCTCTTTTTCTCTCTCTCTCTCTCTGTGTATGTGTCTCTTGAACTTCAGGTTTGTACGATATGTTTCTAAAGAAAAAGCGAAGCGAAACAGTAGCCCCGGTGGATAGGCAAATGTTTCCAGTTTTCCACACTTAGTCTATCCTGATTTCCTGGAGAAAAGAATAGCCATTTATAGTTGCGAATTTGAAGCCCGTGGTATGAAAGGTTTATATAATGAGAGAAGCCGAGGGTAAGAAAGCAGATACTTTTATTCACCGAAATACCAAGATGCAACGAGACTACAAATGCCTCGAGAATATTCACTAAGTATACCGTTCCCCGCGCTTAAATTTAGCACTGGAATATATAAGAAAATACCCGTGGAAAATGCTTTAACAGCAGAAAACAGTGGAGGCTTCTGACGACAAGAAACGAGAAAACCGTCGCTCTGCTGTCCGAGTCTCTCTCGAATCTACTGAGTCATTTGCATCTGATGAGTCTCCTTAATGAAGTCGTTATATCAGCAGTATAAAATAAGATGCAAAAATGCTGAAATCGTGAATAACGAAATGGCTTTCACGTTAGATATACCCCTAGCCTTTTACTACAGGTGATACGGATGAAGTTGGTAAAAAAGTTATTTCTGCGAAAATGGAACAAAATCTTTTTACTAACTTTTTATCGTCAACTATATTTTTATGTAACAAGAATACAAACTGTTCAAGCACTTTGACTGGCTGATTTAATCAGACTGTAGAATGGGTTAACAAACCGAGTGACACTTGGATAATGACATTTGTTAGTTGTGTTTTGATCCTTACGTCTTTATTAATATTATCCTCATAATTGGAACAATAATCGATGAAATGATCATAGCTGTAGGTACATGGTTTAAGAATTGAATTTTCAGTATTGAAGTATGTACCATCACTTTCAATTCTTCTTGCTGGTCAGTCATTCATCATTTGAGCACAATATTAATGGATTGTTACAGGCAGATGTACAGCTCAGCTTACACGAGCAGCCGTACCGTGTTTCACATTAATACTCCGTTTCGTACCACACGGAGAAAATTTTATACGAAAAATTACTATTTTCATATTGCGGTGTGGTACCATGTCGAAAGTTGTGAAGAAATTTACTACGTTTTTGTATTCAAAACATAGTCAATTTTATTCAGAAGTGGTGACATGGTCCACACCACAATGTGCACATAGTAATTTTTTGCGTAAAATTCTCTCCGTGCAGCAGCATAGAGATAAAGTATCGATTATTATTAGGAAATAACGAATAGAATGACTACATTGATGTGTACAATAGTGCGAAATTTTCCTGATGAAAATTCGACATATTTTAACATTAAACACATATCTTTACATGTCGATACTGATCTATCGAGTAGAGTATAGATTAGCAAATGTGGAAATGAAAAGAAACCCAATTATTCCATGTTTCGTGGAGACTTACTGGCTCTAATTTGCACGCTCGTCAAAAATATTCTTCCATCACAGGGATGTAGATTCGTATAGCTGTTACTGGTGCAGCGAAATCGAGCAAATTTGATGGAACATCGAGGAAAGGACAGGACAATCGAGAGATAATAGAGAAGAAGAAGAAGGAAGGTGAAAGCATCTGGGACGAAAGTTGGACTCATAACTAAGATGACATACAGAGAGCGACGGCTGTCTGTTTCACTACAAACATCATAATTATTTTTGCCGTCTTTATATCCTCATAGATATTTACGTTAGACGTTTCTGCTTTTTCCGATCCCTATCTCTTACGTCAAAACTTTCGTCAACGAGTTGAAAACAATGAATATTATGGTTATTGTTGTGATTAAATATAAAAAGCCCCTTCTCTCTCCTCCCACCCACAGAATATCCAGCTCCCTTCATCAGACTCACTGATGCGGGGTTTGGAGAGATAAGGCAATCCCTATGGATACATGTAACTTCCCCATTGGATAACCTATGCTCGCAGAGTTCAAAGTTTCCATTGAGTTTCCAGTTTTGACAAGATCTCTGTCTTGTCTTCCGGCCCTCTTTTCATTTTCCTGTTTTCTCCAACTCCAACTATTTTATCCTCTCTTTGCCATATTTCCAGAAGCACACGTATAACATTTTGTTTAGCCCTCGAGACCTGAGCAACACCTTTTTTCTGGTTCTGGTCCCATAACGAAATGCACCACCATACACAAACTGCGATCTCATGCACCTCATGTACCTCAGCATGCCTACCAGTAAACAAGATTTATTCGCGAAAACGTTTTAGCGAAACTTCAAATCCCACGGGGCCAAAGCTTCCAAGAGGACATACCTGATCGTGCAGACTTTCTACAACAAAACACGAAGTATGAGAAATACAGATACGAGCTTTCGTTGTTTTTAACTTCGACCTGTTACCGTAAGTAGAAGGCGCCGCTTGAATACTTTTCCATCTCTCACGTGATGTCCGGTTTTATCGATAAAAAACGTGTTTTTTTGTAGTTGAGAGTGGCTGAATGACAGTAAAATAGACCGAGGCTAGTTGACTAAGAGATAATAACTTTGAAATAATCCAATACAAAAACGTGTGCTCTTGGTTCATTGTAACCTGCCACTTGACACTCAAAGGAGTGTATCAAATATGGTTCATGTTTTTCGTTTTTCGACAAAAATTGGAAATGATACAATTTGTAGTAGCGGAATAAACATTCTATTGAGAACAACGATTCGTTTCTTAAAATTGTTTTTTCTTTTGATAAATCTCAACAGTTCGTCTGCCATCCCCGGTCTCCCATAAGACCCGTTATCCAAAAGAGTAGCTTTAAGAATCTGGATTGCTCGAGGTTTCCATTCGTTTCAAAGTATAACAATCTATATTATCAATAAAATTCTACTAAAATGATCTTTTGAAATATCGGAAATCACGGTATTTTCCGATCGGTTATAGTCATGCATTCACTTTAAATCTGCCTGACCGGAATCGTAGCAACGGTCTACAGATAAATTGGTGATTAGACCTGCAGAGGTTCTCTGGTAAGAGAGACTCCAGTATATGGATTTAGGCATTGGATATATCGCAAATCCCTGGAGGAGGTTATCGGCCAAATTCTAACTGCAAAATGCTCTATTTTATTAGCGACGATTCATCTCCGTTATCAATATTGAATTTCATGAATTGGTGCTTGTTTGCTAATATCCCCAATTTCCCACTTCAAAGGAATATAGGAAATATCTCTGGGCCTTGAAGGATATAGTCAAGTTTCCGTCTCATCAATTCTACTGTGTACTCGTTACGTTGTTAGGACAAGAATATTTTGTAGCTGAAAAATTGGCAGATGGCAACAGACTGGAGTGCAAAGGAACGAACAAACGTGACAAAAAATCAGGGAAGAAAGGATGAACAATTCTAAAGCCAAAGCTCAGTCGTGAAGTATCTAAAGATAGCGTTGAATAGGAGCTCCCTTTGAGAAACTTTGATAGACTGAACGTCAGGAAAAAAAAGAAGGGAAGAAAATTCGCATATATTTTAATTCCCTCGTCGTTTGCAGGAGGCAACGCAACGCTGTGAGACATCAAAGGTTTCTCGATCTTGAAATTTCGTCGCTGATTCCTAGAAGTCTTTGCTAAGGTAGATGAGTACAACGCCGAGTGATAACACAGTGAGGATGTAAAAGGTAGTAATATAACGAGTAAAACAGCGACTCAGCGCATAAAAATGGTAGGAAAGTAATGAGAGAAATCGTATTGTAGCCAACTTTTATACGTGGAAGGTCTCGAAAAAATCTTATTTCTTCACAAGCCGAAAAATATTGACTATTTCATGAGTTAGCTCTACGAGCATTGAAGCACAAAACACTGAGAAATAGTGGAAATCTTCTTATATTCGACTAACAGCCTGGCAGTGAAGTTTCATGAGGAATGATAGTTAAAACTTATAAAGGTTATTAGTGCATGACTTAAACCCATTGACTTAAAAGTCTTGTTTTTGGTATAATAATCTTTACAAAACAAATATCGGGAGGCAGAGAAATGACAGTGAGTTATGGCTTCTCGGAATACTTCTCTCTCGACAAACTGAATGTACTACTTGCGAGTAATTAGTAAAATTCAATTACTTAATGGCCACAGAGTTTCACTGAAGTGGCATGAGCAAGTGCGTTTTAGCGAGAACATTTCTCTTCATTCTGTCACGTCGTAGTGTCCTTGTTAAACTGACTTTGTATTCTACCCGATAGGGGGTCGATTAATATACTGCAGAATGTATTATTATGCACTATAATATATGTCGTTGCCAATTCAATTAATTGATCTAATATATTACTTAAGAAACGGATTTCTTTATTCTAATAATAGTTGATAATGATGTGTGATTAAAAAGTTTGAGACAACGCTGATTTAGTAACTGCCGTAAGATTTTATAATAAGTTTTTTACGCTTTATAGAAGTGTGTTATCGAAAATTTCGCATTGCTTTTTTTTCCAATTTCTGTCTAAACAGATCAAGAAGTGCCTGGAAATTTGTTAGGGTTTGCCTGTTCGGGATCAACCGTTATCAGGTTGAGGAATGGGCAACCTCATTAAGGAGCCCCTAATCCGGTCGTAATCAGGCCTTTCTCAATGACTGGCATATCAGGCTAACATTAAACAGTCATAATCAGGCATGCCTTAGTGAGGCATCGCCTTAGTTAAGCCTCCCCTTAATCAGGCCGTCGTAAGGCTCAGTTTCAAAATGCGCTATCGGGGCTACCCTATTAGGACCTATTAAGGCCTACCTTATGACCGTCAGACTATGGCTCCAACATTGAAATGTGTATCAAAGCTCAAAATTTCAAACTACACGTGTTTGTTTCTATTTAAAGCATGCTCTTGGTTTCGTATTTTGTTCATTTATTTAATCTATTGAAATGTGTATTTATAATTTTAATAATTGGAAATTAAATATTTTTTAAATGTGCAAGTGTGAATATTGGATTCAGTTCTGTGTAGTATTATAGTGTTGAGTTTTCTCCGGAAATGAATTCTAACCTAAAAAACGATCACGTGTTAATAGTGCGAGTGATGTGTGCCCTGCAACTAATTCAATATGTTCAGACGAATTTAAACTTTTAATGATGAAATTGACCAGAAGTTTAAAAAGTTATAACAATATAGGGACAAAACAGTGATAATAATGCAAAACATAAAAATAAAAAACATTCTTGAGCTAAACAATTCATTCGGTAGTGTGATTTTTTCTTAACGTTATACGTTACACAACAACGTGGGTGTCTGTTGTAAACATAATATTACATAATATCGAACTTTTATTCTACGAATGTCAAATACCTTATTGAATGAAAATGGAAAATTAACATTAAATGCATTAAATAAATGAAAAAAGTTGAATAATGTTCTTGGTGTTGGTTTATTGTGTTTATAGAATGCAATATACCCGTATATGCATGTACGCAACGATAGCATTATGATGACCTAGCCAAGCAGCTCAATCAAGTCCGTGTTTGGCAGTTTGATGAGGTCCCAGTTAGGCAGCCTGACCAGGACCCAATCAGATAGCCTGAACAGGACATGATGAATCGAGTCGTAACATTTCGATTCGGGGTGCCGTCAAGTCACCGTATACGTGACCTTTATACGGCAATGAGGCAACCTGATAACGTCCTGAAAAGGTCCCTATTATATTTTCTATGCGGTTACTAAGATATACTATGGTAGTCTATATTACCTTTACAAACAAGGTTCGACTTTAATATAAAGCAGATTGTATAAATTTTTGTTTCAGCTCTGTCATTTAATATTTGTGTGACATTACTAGCTTACTCTTTATTTGCTTCTTTACTTGTCTTCTAACCGTGATAAAACGCACACGCTTTTATGCTCTAGAGGTCCACAGCAATGACATAATAGTGATACGACTTTTAATTTACACAATAATTACATCGTTCCACTCGTAACTTCATTGTCCCGGTTAAAAGGTATTTTATCGGTGGAGCCGGAGTTCAAGGTCCTCATAGAGGATCATATATTTTCACGACTTTTTCATAATTTCACAACAGCTCGTGTTCGTACATTTAAAAAGTGTAGCAATTGCAGAAAAGCTGAACGTATTTAAAATAAAATAAAAGAACAACTTATAATGGTCATAATAATAATATTAATTATAATAAAATGCATGAAAATCGTGATGACGAAGAAAACTCTGTGAACTTTATATTTAGAAAAAAATTCACATTTTTTGATCGTTATATTATTCCGAAACACGTACATTTACTTCTCTCCTGAATTTTCCGGAGACCCGTTATAATTGCACTTACACGTTGAAAAGATTTTCCAGAAGATGTCTGTTTTCAGTACAATACATTTTTATACCCGCGTATATTATACATTGAAAAATGGAGCTCTCACGAAAGCGTATTAGAAAGTCGTGAAATGAATTCTTACAAACGTTTTGTGAATAAGGGGGCTTGTAGATCGAATAAAAGCGAAGGTTGAAAAAAAAGACTATTTGGGTTGGGGTTGGATTGGAAGATTTCTACGAGACCTCCCAGATTTGCCCCCGAATTTCCCCGAAAAGAGGTCTGTGTATAGTCGAATGATCGTCAAGAAAAGGAGAGAGGGAGAGATATAGAGAGAGTAAATAGGCGAAAAAGCGCGCCTTCATGAGACTGCCTACAGTGAACGGACGCTCACTCGCATTCGATAATTGAATGGGGGAACGTGTGGACGAGGTCGGCACACCAACTACGATCAGCGTTAAGGTCCTTTATCGTAATCTCTCTTTGTCCCTCGTCCCATGGGGAATACGAATGGAGGTTCAACAGGGGCGGGACAGCCAACGCGAACAGAAACGAGCGAGCGAATTCGCTCTATCGTTATTCAGTTAAATCCGATGTCCACTCTCCACTTTACAATCCGTTGACGACTCGACGTGAAAGCTCTCCTCCCTGTTCCGTTGGTCCTCTTCATCATGGCTGGGTTAGCGTATACTCGAGCCTGTTCACATATAGTATAGAATTGAGTGTTCGCTGGCATCTCCATGCATCCTCGACAAGCATTCGTACAAACGAACGAGGCACACATAAGTCCCTCTCTTTGCATTCAGAACGTATGTTTACTGCTTCTTAAGAGTTTCATTGCTCTTCTGTCCGACAGCCGATTGAAATTCTCTCGAAAAGATTGATTGACGTCCCACGATCTGTTTTTGACTACGTAATGATTCACTTTGTTATTCTCTAATAAGAGATGCGCTTTGTGTTTGCGACAAAAAAAGAAAGCCTCAAAATGTCCTAGTTGAAAAAAGCTTTTCGTATATGTTGACTGCCCAATAAAGAAATTTTTATTCTCGTTATCGACAGATAACTATATTCGAAAAGCTCGGTGTTGTGAATTATAAATCGACTCATATCCAACAGGTGAAAAAAAAACAGCTGTCCATGGACGGGACATCCAATCTTAATGGATCTAAATTTAAATGTATCGTTTAATTTGATTTGGTACAACATTTCAACTTGCCAATCTATATATTGCATTGTCTGCCATCGGCTCTTCTGTGTTTGCATAAATTCCAAGGTTTCTTTTGTAGCGATATTTTTGTGACAGTCAAACTTTAGAGAATCGATTGAGATACGAAGACACTAAATAAGCGACGTTTTGCGAAAGTAACCAATGGGCCTGTAAAAGAAAAAGCCAGAGCCTCGGGGCAAGGTAGGCAGAGAAACGGGATGAAACGATAAAAGGGCTAGTGTTACTGGATGCCATCGTGTAAAAAGCGGACACCGGAGGAGAGTAAGAAAGTCTCTCGAGCAAGTGCACTGCAAATATTCTTGAAACGCCTGGGTAGCTTTGTATCCTTATACATATACATATATAAGTACACGCGAAACACTCACACATAGTTCATAGAGGCCTTTGGGGATGAGTAGAGAGAAGAGGAGACTGAGGGAATATTTCTCATGAATGTTCCAAACGAAATTGCAGATCTAACCCCACGGCGGGGCTAAATCATTCGAAAACCCCCTTCGCAGCCAAGTTGAAACGTATCCCTTTCTAGCACCATCTCCCTCCGACCATTCCTTCACCACCGACGTTTCCTCCGTTGGCCACATCTTTTTCTTTCTCTCTCTTTTTCTCGCTCCTTCATTCCTTTCCAAAGATCTATATATCTCTCTTTCACTCCGCCTCCTGACGACTATATATTCATTTCCTCTTACTGCAGGATGGCTCTTTCTTCAAACGTGGCAGGCGCAAAAGCACCGGTTTAAGAGAGAACTTAAAATGTGGCGTTGCTCTTAGTCCGAATTTCTCATCCCACATGACTCGATCATCCCTCGTCTCTTTTGGCCATTTATCGGCCTCCCTCCTTCTCATTCTCGTGGCAAACGGTGAGGGAAGAGAGGCATAGGAGAGAGGGACGCTTCTTCCTTCATTCTGGGTATTTCCCTCATTTTCCCTTATTCCAACCTCTTACTCACTACTTCCGAATGCTTATTTCAAGTATTTCCGGCTCTTCGTGCGGTTTGAACTATATCTGCACTCCTATCACTCGCTATCTCTGTATGTCTTTATCTCCCTTCCTCTCTCGCTTTCTCTCCTTCTCCATATATCTAGAGTCGCGGTAGCGACTCAAGACAAGTACATTTACGTATACTATAAGATGGCGAAGACGAGTCGCTACTAGAATCTTTACAGCAAGCAGAGCAGTTTCGAACGGTTTTCGAAAATTGTTTCGGCGATATTTAATTAATTACAACGTTTTAAAAGATGTTACTAGTTCACGTATTCTTTATTTTTTTTTCTTTCGATCGTGACTATTCAGAACTCTGTAGTCTAACGCATATTGGAAATATTAATATTTTATCCTTCCAAATCATCAAAGAAAGGTGGCATTTTTCGCACACATTTCTTGACGTTTAGCGGTTGCTGTCTAGTGATACTAGTTATAACTAGAAATTTTCTGGTGATATGCGAGACTGTGTTAATTGATGTGACAGCCGATGACTTTTCTTCAGGATGTATAAGTAAGAGTGACAGCTGTTAGTTTAGAAAAAAATCGCGGTTATACTAGTGACAGTTGTGGGATTAAAAAGTAAGGTTATAAAAATCGCGGGTGTGAAAGCAGATAATTTGACTTTTGGTTAGGCATATTCGAGATGAGGGCTTTCAACGCGTACTCGGTGAACATTTAATATCTTTGTTGTAAGGTTATAAAGATTGCGGTCAGTTTCAGTTTTGGTTAAAGTAACTTTTATATATATATATATATATATATATATATATATATATATATAGATAAAAGAGCGATAGTACAAAAATAAAGTGTAATTTAATAAATAAACTTTTGAACAGTACCTTAATAAATAATTTTTTTTATTAACTCTATCCCCAATAATTCATTTTTCCAAACGTAAACTCTAGAACGGAGTCAAAAACAGTGCCTCTTCTCTTTTACCATAAAATGTCTCTTGCATGCAATAATAAAGTTTTTTTGCAAACCATTCGCTTCATTTTTAATATAACTGAGAGAATGGTGTATGATACCATCCTAGGTTTGAATTATATACGGTTTTAAACCACCGTAGAGTGGTAGAGATCTTAAATACATGAAAATTCTATTTGCATTTGCAACCCAAAACAGAATCAGGCGATGCGAAATAATTTTGAGCGAAAAGATATTTGATTTGAGAAAAAAAAATTTCATAAGTACTTCACCAATTTTTTTTTTATCTATTGCTCATGAGATATAATTCATAATCAATAAATATTATAACAGAAAAACTCGCGTAATACTTGGGCCAAAATTATTTTTTCTTCATACCTCGGTCGAAAGTACGCACTTTCCGCATCGATTTCGAGGCAGAAAGCTCGAGATTCGTGCATTGGTAAAAAAAAACACGATCGCCCTCTGTAACAGCGGGAGCAAAAAATTTTTTCATACACACCTGTCACGACTATCGCCAGTGACTTGTCTCTAACCATTTTTTCGTTAACGTCAAAGCTGCTTTTTCTTTGCTTGAAAGCAATCGATATTGTGAGGAAAATAATGAGCGAAATGGTCTCAACTGACGAAACCATGGACGAGGAAGAGGTATTGAGAGATTTTGATACAGAAGCGGAATTGATAATACGGACGGAAACGTTACCGAAGAAGTCTGCGGATCGGTACAAATTCGTCTACGAAGCTTATAAAAAATGGAAGATGGAACATGAAAGTTCGCTGTCAAGCTCGGAAGAAATAAATTTGATTGTTTATTTTAGACTTGACTAAAAAGCTGAAACCTTCAACTTTATGGTGCATTTGGTCGATGTTGAGAAAAACTTTAAATACAAGAGACAACATTGATCTTAACAAGTTTCAAAACTTAAAAAGTGTGATTAAAAATAATTCCAAAGGTTATAAACCAAAAAAGTCTTTAGTGTTCAAGTGGAGCGAAATTATGAAATTTGTGAACGACGACGGATCAGACCACACACATTTAGCTTCAAAGGTGAGTATTGACATTCACTTTTATGAATTTCTTAATTTATTTATATTCTCATTTTTATAATGATTTAAGGTGATCCTTATGCTTGAAATTTGTGGGGCTCTCAGATGTGACGAGCTCACGAAACTTACCGTCCAAGATGTAGAGGATCTTGGCAACAAGTTTCTTGTTTCTGTCAGCGACACGAAAAATGATACTCCTCGTCAATTTGTAATTGGAGAACTTTTTTATAAAAAAGTGAAATACACCTCAATAAGACTCAAGCAATCACTTATCGACCGATTTTTGATCCAATATCACAATGGAAAATTTCACCAACAAGTAATCGGTCGAAATAAAATTGGAGAAACGCCACACTCGATTGCTACCTTTTTGAATCTACCAAACGCGAAATTGTGTACTGGGCATTGTTTCCGTAGAACTGGCGCAACTCTTTTATCGAACTCAGGTGCCAATACAACCATGCGCAAGCAACTAGGAGGATGGAAGTCAACTGGAATTGCTCAAGGTTGCTCTTTCGTTTATGTATTTAGATTTTATTAGAACTTAAACAAATGAGTTGATTATATTAAAAACTAATTCTCTATGGAATGTCCAAATGATACTTTATTTTTCTATTACAATTTTATTCATGAACAATCCACTTATTTACAGGATATGTGGAAAATTCCCTGAAGAACAGGGAACAATTTTATGAGCGCATAACCCATGCATCCGGATCCGACCAAACGCAGCCACAACCGTCGACTAGTTCGACTGCAAACGATTCTTGTGCTAAAGAAATCATTACAAAAAATGATGGAAAGTCTGCAGATATAGCAATAGATTCGAATAACTTCTGTGAAGAATTTGAGATCCATGAAGAGGAACCAGCTAAAATCGATGAGCTGGATCGACCTGTAGTTTCGAAAATATCACCGACACCTTCTTTTACAACCGCAAAGAACAAAAAAATCCTAGTATCACATAATAAACAACCGACACTGCCCACACATTTTCTAAAAAAAACCACCGATTAAAGTTTTTCCAAAAAAACCAGAAAACAAACCACTTCTAAATCGAAGTGAAGGAATTGAAACTGGAAATCCTCGTAATGAAAACGAACATATACCGAAATCTTTGTCAACCAATCGAACCGTTAACGAAAATCCATCGAATGTTTGTGAAAACTGCGTATTTCACGGAAATATCGTTAACAATTTTTATTACTCATGTCATCATGAAAAGAATGATGTAAACAAAAACATGCAATAAAATCCTTAAAAAAATATAATAATTTTATTGTTTAATTATTTAATGATAAATAATATACTTGTTTCGTTATTTATGACCTAATATTTGAAAAAAATGGTACGAGTTGGAATTAATAATTATTTTTGTATTTGTATTTGTTTTTCTTTTGTATTTGATGCCTGCCCCCGATCAGCAGCACTCGCTTCGCTCGTGCCCGCAAATGTTGGGGCAGGCATCAATACATGAATCTATCGTGAATCGATCGTACTTTCGACCGGCTATGAAGAAAAATAGTATACACCACACGGGCAGAAGTTTGAAAGCCCTGAACTGCGCAACATGTTGCCCTCGGCTTCGCCTCGGGCATCATGATGCGCAGTGCAGGAATTTCAAACTTTCTGCCCTTTTAGTGTAATATACTATTTCCAATTAAACTTTAACTCTCGAAATTTTGTACGTATGTTTTTTTGTTTTAAAATCTCGTTTCGTTACGATTACTTATATTTAAAAACTTTCGGTGCATTCTGATGCTATTGGAGTATTTCTTCGGCATCATTTTTTATGGAATATTTGCCGATCCGTTGATATGTTGGCACGGATGTTTCGGTGCAATACTTTTTGAAATTTTTTTTTACAAAATTAAAAAAAAATCAAGTTTTTACTTGTTCGTTGTTCTTTTATGCATCACATCTTTTCAGAACTACTGTACGTTTTAAGTAATCTAATAATTTTATAAGTATTGACGGTTAATTACGAAGATTGAATTCATTTGAACACTTCTTAGATCAATATTTCACATTGCATTTTTAGTCCGAATATACACCAGCTCGAAATTCGATCATATATCCATTTTTAACCGAAATCATTAAAAAATCTCTTGAGCGACCTCTAAAATTTTTATTCAGGATGCAATTATTGAGAGAATCACTTTTTGATAAAATGTTACCATATTTTGCTGCAATGTCGAAAAAAATGTCAATTCTTTTGCATCATTCAGATACATACATAATATAGACATGTTTAATTAGCAAGCTATGAATTTCATACCCGAGTACGTACACAATATTAACATATTTAATTAATAAACTATGAATTCCATACAAAAAGTCGACAAATCCTAGCCAAAAACAGCATAAATGCTATGAAAAAAGCTGAGACAAATACATTTATGCCCCCCAAATAGTCGTTCCAGTAAATCTCCCCCACCACCCAGCGCCAAAATATCGTACCCCACAAAAATTTACAAAAACCTGTCTAAGTCGTTCATGCAAAGATCTCCGCACAAAAATCCTTTCTAAAAACCAACTCATCATACAAAGTTTTATGGGTAACCGCTCTCATTATCTTATCAAATTAAGTCTAATTGTACGGAGTTGATAATTTCATTCGCGTAAATGTTGTGAGTTCACAAACAGTTGATAAATAAATAAAGATCTACTAAAGTATATGTGACCATGTACGTGGGATTTTATTATGTTTATAAAATCTCCAATTATGTTCAAATGCCATTCCTCTAATTAATGTTTTATTACAACGAATTATTATCCTATGACTTGGAACTATAAGGGCTTTAAAAAAAAATACAGAATTGCATTAGCCTGCGTGAGCTTGAACGCTGCCACACTCTCATTTATAATATTTGTAGTATAATTTTATTGATAACAAATTGATAAAAGTTTACTATCGTACGTAGAGCGGATACGCACTGAGTACTTGTCCGGCCCGAAAATTTTTCATAAAGTTTGTCACATAAGTCAACATTAATCTACCATAAATTTTGGCCTTAAATAGTAAAGTAAGCACAGCTAATTTGGAATCACAATATGCGGATTGTTTTGTATCCGAAATTATCCTCCTTTCCTTTGACGGGAGAAACCAGTTCAGGAGGCCAAAATTTTGGTGTTTTTCGTGAATTTTTTTTAAAAGGGAAGGAATAATCAGAATTTGTTTAAACTTGGAGAACATTTTATTCATGTTTTGAAGTACACTTTGTAATTTTTTCAAGTCATTTCCGCCGGAAATAGTGGAGTTAGAAGCTGCTGTCCATGGACGACTTTTTTTCAACTGGTGGGCATTCTAGCTCAAAAAGTTATTGTCCAATCGTTCTGAAAATTTGTGTGAATATTCTTTATTCAACTGCAATCTATATGAACCTAACTCTGGGATGATATTATTATTAAGAATTTTTTTTTATGCAAAAAAGGTGAAAAAGCATGGTATAAAAACATGACATTGTGTTTAAACACCGCAAAAACATGCAATTTTCAACTTTTTTGATCACAATTAGGTTCATATTCTTAGGAAATATATTGTTAATGAAAAAAGGAAACTGTAATGATTACAGATAAAAATTGTGACTTCAGGAATGTCCACCAGCAAAAAACTCGGATGGCAGTCGTCCATGGACAGCAGCTTCTAACTCCACTATTTCCAACGGAAATGACTTGAAAAAATTACAAAGTGTACTTCAAAACATGAATAAAATATCCTCCAAGTTTAACAAATTCTGATTATTCCTTCCCTGTTAAAAAAATTCACGAAAAACACCAAAATTTCGGCCTCCTAAACTGGTTTCTTCCGTTAAGGGGACAGAGCTAGTTGGAACGTCAAAAAAAAGGCCTTTTTTCCGATTTTTTTTTGGTCAAACGATAAAATAATTCACAACAAAAGTTCTTCCGTTTAAAAGATACATATGTAATGTATATGTTGCAATTTTTTCAACGCAATACATATCGAAATAAGCTGGTGACCGTCAATTGCCGAGGACGCTGCAAAAAAAAACACGGTTTGCGGTGATCAAGCTCACGCTGCAACGGCTCATCTGAAACAAAAAAAACGGAGGGGATTTTTAGTTAATGATATAATGCTCCGGTTGAACGAAGGGTTTTGAAAAATTTCCATTTTTCACAAAATGGCTGCCGTTAAAAATCAAAAGTGTTTTTTTGACCAAAATATCAGTTCCATTTTTTGCTATTAAAAATAAAAATAATTATCAAAAAAAAAATCCTTCGTTCATATGGAGGACTACCATGTATAGAAGAAGTGATATAAATTTCAACCCGATCGGTAAAGCCGTTCTCGAGCTACAGTGATCACCGACTTCAAAAACATGGTTTCGAGAAAAACGCACTTAAAGTCCGCTACCTGCTTACCTATGGCTCAGACACGACGTGCTACAAAGTCTTGTATTTCGGCGAATAATGGTCCGATTTACATTTACCTGGGCGGAAAATGTTCGTAAGAGATTCTACTTTTTGAAAATGAAATAAAAAAAAATCGATTTTTCGAAAATTCTAACTAGGTCTGTCCCGTTAACCAATTGTTAACGATGAATTGATGCTCGTGTGGAGCATATCTCACGTTATTATACGGCACGTTTATTCCGGTTTTGTAACATCCGGGGGAAAACTGGAGTTACAGAGCGTCTAAACGGTACTGTACACCTGAAATAAATAATCCGGTACCATTTACACGCACTGTTACACCGGTTTTTACTACAACAGGTTTTACAAAACGGAATAAGCCTGCCATGTAAGAGCGGTCATCAATTGATTGCATTCCAAGGCGGGTAAGATTCAAATCTGCGTCAGGAGATCCGAATGTTTGGAGTGGTTGAAAAATTTGCCGTGAACAAAAAAGCATATTTTTAGCTGACTAGTCGAAAAATTTTCGGGCCGGACCAGTACTCTGTGCGTATCCGCTCTACGTACGATAGTAAACTTTTCTCAATTTGTTACCAATCAAGAGACGCGGTAGCGGCTCGACGTCAAGTATTAAAAGAAAAAGCCAGCGCGAGGCCTACCGCACTCTTATATACACGAATATGCCGGTTTTATGACGTCATGGCGTTTTAAAACCGTTCTGACAGACGAACCGTTTGATCAAAAAATCCTGTCCCTTGGAGTCAGAAAGACGTAAAACCATTGGATTCTTGTTGGACATACGTCCTTTGCGCGAAACGTGATATTTGTCCCGT
This sequence comes from Rhimphoctona megacephalus, assembly GCA_963989365.1. NCBI lineage: Eukaryota > Metazoa > Arthropoda > Insecta > Hymenoptera > Ichneumonidae > Rhimphoctona > Rhimphoctona megacephalus. The sequence continues at coordinate 31,270,242 of OZ022414.1, read as the reverse complement.
TTACTTTCGCACAGTCTGCTGAACGGGACTACCCCTTCTCTTTTCGCATCGCTGAGCGAGAGAGACAGCGATATAAGAAAATGCATGTTGTTGAATTGATAAAAAATTAGTGTTTCAAACATCATATCATACTATTGCGAGATAGAGAGAGAGGGGGGGAGGGAGAGGGAGAGGGAGAGATAGAGAGAGAGAGAGAGAGAGAGAGAGAAATAATGTGCACTTCCGAAACCGGAAGCAGGTGGCCTGACTGATCCATACCCTCAAGTTCATAGGATTGAAGTAAAGTTCAATAATGTCATTGAAAAAAACACAAAAATTTGTTCAATCATATGCTTATGTCCTTTCGTTATTTTCTATGCAAGTTTCACAAATCGAATGTTGTCTTTTACATTCGCATACAAAATGTAATAAGTGGTCCTGAGTCATATTAGCGAGCTCTGAATATATTTTTAAGAAGATTTTAACGATAAAATCCTTTTCGTATGTTTAACAGTTTGTCTTATTACCAACTTCAAATTTGTCTCGTCCAAGAGACATGGTTGTTGATTGATCTATCCTGAAATTCATCAGTTGGAGTATGAAAAAAAATAGCAATAATTAATTTCTTGTCTTTTGACTACATTCCAGTTATGAATGAAGCTGTAACATCGTTATAATCATTACGTCTGTTTATTGTTAAATGGACACACGGGCTACGAGTGAGAAATCCAAAATTCTGTACGATCGTTGTATGACTCGTACATAACAACTTGAAATTTATTAAAATTTATGCTGTATCCAAGCATTAGTTTCGCAGGAATTCATCGTGTCACTATAAAAACATGTGGATGTTCTCATACGGTTAAGCCATCTCGAAAATTTTTACAAGACTCGGCAATACCGATATATAGCATTTTTTATTCATTAGGTAGTCTATCGTAATGATCTCTACTTTTTGGAGAGAAAAACATTTTTCTAGGTTTTATTTACTATTATATTATTCTGACAAGGAATTAATTATTGATCTTCGAATAAGAGAATTGATGATAAGTTGAACCTTTTCTAATTTCATAGAATCCGCAGCGTTTTTCTCAACACTACGTCAGATAACGCATCTTCCTTGTAAACCTCAATATACACAAACTGGTGTCATACGTTACGTTATTTATCTGTAAGAGAAAATAAAAACTGAAACTGTGCATAGCTTCATTATTGTCTGGCTAATTCTTATCATCACCAGCAATCATCTCTTTAAGTTTAAGTTCCAGTTAAAAACGATGTGAAATAAACTAATGAGGGGTTTTTAACTTATCTGTATTTTATGAGCAACCGAGAAAGTGTAAGAACTACGCCATATATTAATAAAAAAACTCTTAATAACATCTTTGTTATTCTTTTCTCGAACTTTCTCGTCCATGTCATCCAGCTTAAAGTTCCACGATAACATGGCACGTTTTTACCGGGAGCGTGCAATTCCTTTCAGGTATATTGAAACATCAGTAGATATCACGTTTTTCAAAAAAAAACTGATATCTATGGGAAAATACTTTGGAAAGGTATAAAAAAGTACGCCACATATTAAAAAATTGTAACCTTGGTTATCAAATGACCATCTTACATTCCTGATATTACTTTGCAAAAAAAATTGTGTTTATAACTATCTTATTATCACTATTATGTCTTTATAATCATCATTCTCTTAACATTTCATGTATCAAGTTTATTCACCTCGATAAAACCGTCTCAACAGTTTTTGTCCGTCAATGATGGAAGAATCTACTGTTCAGGACTTTGATTTTTCTTCATATGAAGGAAGTTACTCAATTTAAAAAAATCATCCAATAAATCATTGTCTCAGAATGAGATATTTGTTTTACCATTTTGTTTATCAAAAAAATAGGAAATCAATTTGAAAAAACTTTACAAAAGTAAAAAAAGAACGCCAAGTATTAAAAGATCGCGACCTTAGTTATAAAATGACCATTCAATATGTTTTCTGTTATATGAAGAAAGTTACTCAATTAAAAAAAAATCATCCAAAAAATCATTGGCTCCGGATGAGACAATTTTTTTACCTTTACAGGAAAGTTGGTAATTATGGCCGTTTTGCAAAAAGATATGAAATCAATCGGAAAAAACTTTAAAAAAGTAAAAAAAGAACGCCAAGTATTAAAAGATCGCGGCCTTAGTTATAAAATGACCATTCAATATTTTTTCTGTTATTACTTAAAACTTCACTTCACCTCGAAAAAACTGAGTAATAAATGTTTGTCCTTAATTTCCAGAAAATGAAAAAAATATTAACATCTATTCCACTCCCGTAATACGCAGAAGGGTACTTTATCACGAAAACGATGATCAATAATGTTCTTCTCGATTTTGAAAAAAAATTGAAATTCCACGATTCTTATTTCACTATTGGAATATGCTCAAAGTTACTTTTTCCTGAAAAAAAAACATACTACACAAATTTCGGTATTAATTTTCAAATAAAACCGTATTCGCATCTTTTATTTTTTTATCCCGATATGTGAGAAGTTACTGTACACCAAAAAAAGATCTCGCTAGAAATTGTTGCCCATGATTGAAAAAACAATGAAATGATTTTTGAACATAGCCAAGAATGGTGAATGAATTACGGGTTTCTGCATGGAATCATGTACACCTTGAATGGTACCTACTAAAGGTTGTTGTCGCCTCAAGGACTTCAAGAATAATTCTGCGGATATAAAGAAATTGTTATTCTCATTTCATGCTAGCTAAGGACTTATAAACATACAATAAAATTCCACAGAAAATGATACAAAAAACAATTACATATAAAAGTGGAAATACGCGTACAAATGCACACATTGTATCTACACGTATGTACCACATAAATTCATTGCAAAGATTACACACAAACTTGGCGTGCATGGTTTTCAAATGTCAGTTCGGCGAAGGAACGCTCGATCCATCTGTACATTGAGCGAATTTAAATACTCCTTCATTTTATTTTTTCTTCATCCCAGCATCCCTCATCTGACCATCTACGAACCCATTTACTCTCCTGCCTATTTATTCATTCGTTCAAACCATCTATTCATTTAGCCCATCTAATCGTCCGTCCGTACGTACAAAAAATCTGAATCCGTCATCCATCCATTCATTTTTCTATCCGTCTGTAGATTCCATCGATGAATTTATTCATCCAACTCATCTATTCTACTCAGCCGGTGGGACTATCCATTCATGCCATCCATCCGTTTCATCGATCCATTTATCTGATTGTCCATGTCTTTTATTGATTTAATCCAACTCTCCATTCATCCCATCCATTCATCGATTCACCGATTCAATTATCCGATTCGTTCGTTGACATATACCGTTCAGCTGTCAACTATTCATTCATTTCATTCATCCATCTTTCCTGTTCGTCTTACTTGATTATCCATTTCATCAATACAACCTAGTCATTGATTTCATCCAGCAGATCATTAATGGGGGCTCTCCTGTTCTATTCAGGGAATGGACTTCTTTCACTCACGATGGAAAAACTAGTTGAATATTATTCGGATAGCATATTTGATCAACTGTGTCTTCCCGACCTTACATTTGAAAACCATGCACGCCAAGTTTGTGTGTAATCTTTGCAATGAATTTGTGTGATACATACGTGTAGATACAATGCGTGCATTTGTACGCATATTTCCACTTTTATATGTAATTGTTTTTTGTATCATTTTCTGTGGAATTTCGTTGTATGTTTATAAGTCCTTAGCTAGCATAAAATCAGAATAACATTTTTTTATATCCGCAGAATTATTCTTGAAGCCCTTGAGGCGACAACAGCCTTTAGTAGGTACTATTCAAGGTGTACATGATTCCATGCAGAAACCCGTAATTCATTCACCATTCTTGAAATTCACCACTCGTGAAATAAGAATCGTGGAATTTCAATTTTTTTTCAAAATCGAGAAGAACATTATTGATCATCGTTTTCGAGATAAAGTATCCTTCTGCGTATTACGGGAGTGGAATGGATGTTAATATTTTTTTCATTTTCTGGAAATTAAGGACAAACATTTATTGCTCGGTTTTTTCGAGGTGAGGTGAAGTTTTAAGTAATAACAGAAAAAATATTGAATGGTCATATTATAACTGAGGTCGCGATCTTTTTAAAACTATACTACAAATATTACAAATGAGAGTGTGGCAGCGTTCAAGCTCGCGCAGGCTAATGCAATTCTGTTTTTTTTTTTAAAGCCCTTGTAGTTCCAAGTCATTCGTTGTAATAAAGCATTAATTAGAGAAATGGCATATGAACATAATTGGAGATTTTATAAACATAATAAAATCCCACGTACTTGGCCACATATACTTTAGTAGATCTTTATTTATTTATCAACTTTTTGTGAACTCACAATATTTATGAGAATGAAATTATCGGCTCTGTTCAATTTGACTTAATATGATAAGATAATGAGAGTGGTTACCCATAAAACTTTGTATGATGAGTTGGTTTTTAGAAAGGATTTTTGTGCGGAGATCTTTGCATGAACGACTTAGACGGGTTTTTGTAAATTTTTGTGGGGATCGGTATTTTGGCGCTGGGTGGTAGGGGGGGGGGGGATTAACTGGAACGACTATTTGGGGGGCATAAATGTACTTGTCTCAGCTGTTTTCACAGCATTTATGCTGTTTTTGGCTAGGTTCTCATCATTCCATCATCTATTTTTGTTCTTTCACTCACTTTTCGGACATAGCTATAGAGTGCGCTTCTCTTGGCGAGAAAAACGTTCATCTCGTACTTCTAGTTATATCGCCTCGTCGTCGATGTTCAACTTTCGCGAGTTCTCTATTTCTCTTTCATTCGGTATTCGATTATTCTCTCTCTCTCTCTCTCTCTCTCTCTCTCTCTCTCTCTCTCTCTCTCTCTCTCTCTCTCGCTCTCTCTCGCTGAATGTCTTTCTTTTATTTCTCGATTACTGCAAGCTTTCTACTGCGCCCCATTGAACGATGCACACAATGAATTCGTTCACGTAAGATCGAGTGTTGAAGCACATACACCTCAATTCTATCCCTCGCAGGCCTACCAACAAACCCACCTTCTGAATGGCTACATCTATAATGCATGGAATTTCCCCCTTTCTCTCTCTCTTTCTCTCTTTCTTCCTCTCCCAACCCTGTCTAATACCGGATTTTCGATCTCGATGTAAGGGCAAAGTTCTCCACAGGTCCTCTTCTCTCTGTTGTTGCACGGAGAGAAATCTATGATAGATTTGCCGAAGTAGCAAATGCTGTGTCGACGCAAAACAGCATTTGCCGCCATGATATATAAATTTTGCTACACGAGCATTCCTGCGGACTGCCGGTTAACAGACCTAGCAAAAGTTTTTGTTTGCTGCCGGTATAAAAGTAATTTCCTTAGAGTTCTGCTATAATTACGATTCCTATGCTATTCGTTCTCAAGCATTTGCGAATTGTGTATCTTTCTAAATTATTACAGCATGAGAGAGATAAAAGGACAGAGAAAATATTACAACAAAAAGGAGTACTCGATTATATATCGTACCAGGCTACATATTATGGGATAAATTCCCTGGAAATCCTATAAACGGCGTACATGCATGTGTATTTGGATGTCTATGTGCTTTCCGTAAAAAATGTAAGCAATACATAGATACTTTCAATAAAAAGAAAAAGGTAAAGAAACACTAATAACAGCAACGTTACCGTAAAATAAAAAATTCAAATAGAATTTTTTTGTTATTAATGTCTGTTTGTAATTTTTGTGTAATTAATGTATTAAAAAAATAATCACACAAAAATCACAACGAAAAAACATTAATAAAAAAATGTTCAAATCATTTTTTTTAATTTAAGTTAAAATTCAATAAAAACATTTCGAAAGTACAATTAGTTAAAATCTTATTTTATCAATGTTTTTTGTAATTTTTGTATAATTGATTTGTTAAAAAATTAATAACATTAAAATTACAAATAAAACAATAATAACAAAAGTTTTTTTTATTTAAACTTTGTTATTTATAAATATGTGTATACATAAATACATATAAATATATATATAAATATAAATTTTGAGAACTAAAAATTGTTATATTTTGACATCTTGAATTAGCAAATACATCTTCAGCAACAATTGATATAGGTTGGCAGAATGAACATTAATATTTCAGAACTGGTCGGTAGCATAATGGATAGGATGCGTAGGTAGTTCCGTAGTAGAAAGTATAGGTCTTACGTTCGAATCCCGGTTCAGGTAGGAAATTTTATTCGATGGAATTCGTTATCCATCTATTAAAAATCAATAAAGTTGAATAATTGCATAATTTCCACGTGACATAATTTTTTTTTATTTCGTTTAAATTATTAATAAATCACTTTTACTCGCATAATTATGTTTTGGATAATATAGAAAAATAATCTTGAGTAGCAAAGATTATTTGCTTATGAGTACCCTTTGCATTTAGTCATCGATATCTGTAGCATGTGTTATGCTGCTATAACGTATCGTTATTGTTAGAGGGACACTTGCATGATTGCTGCAAGAGCAAAAGTTCTTTGCTGCTGTAGGAAATCACACTTCAGCATAGAAATTTCGTTACAGCAGCAAATAAATTTGGCGTCGTAGTATATACAAGAGAGAGAGTAGAGAGTAAGTTAGTATGAGTGAAGCGAAGGGGAGAGGGCTTCGAAACTGTACGCATATAGCAGTTGTAATAAAATCCTTACGAAGAATGGACGTTTCTTGAATTTACTTATTATACCTTTTCACCCGATGAACACTACAGTGGCGACAAGACTTATACGAAACTACACGAGGGCTGACAGGAGGAAAAGCTATAAATGACGGATAAGAAAGGCACCTCCTGGATAAATAATGTGAGTAATAAAAAAGAGATCATCGATGAGTTAAAGAACAGAGGCTTAGGCGCAGATGAACAATTAACATTAGACGAGTTACGTCGAGTATTAAGGGAAGATGTTAAAAAGGAAAGTCAAGAGTCAAGGGACGAAAGTGAAGTTTCGAGCAGTGAAAAGGCTACCGAAGAAAGTGATTGTGCGGAAAGTATAATAGAGAATGTAATAGCTGGAAAAAAAGGAAAGAAAAAATAGTAAAAGGAGAGGTGAAAAAGGAGAATAAAATGGAATACACTGCAAAGCTTGACTATAAATTCGGAACTGACGAGTGGGAAGAATTCGTAGAACGAATTGAATTATATTTTGAAGCCAATGATATCAAGGACGAAAAAAAAACAAAAGAACGATCTTCCTCACAAAAATTAATGCGGAGACGTATAATGTCATCCGGAAAGTATGTGCTCCGAAAAAATCAAAAGAGACCGAGCTGACGGTGATTATTAAAAAAATGGAAGACTACTTAAAACCAGAAGTCAACCAAACAGTGCTGAGGCAACGGTTCCGAGAAAGGAAACAAAAGGAAAGCGAATCAGCGACCCAATACATAGCTTGCTTGCACAGTGTAGTAAGGAACTGTAAATTTAAAAATGAAGAGGATGCATTGAAGGACCAGTTCATAACAGGAATCAGGAGAAATTTTATAATAATTGCAGTATTTAAGAAGGAAAATCTGACGCTGGAGGAGGCGATCAAAATGGCCACTGCCATAGAAGGAGCAAATAAAGCAGCGAAGACGTTGGAACCGCAAACTTCGACGAAACGTAACAGCGAGAGAGCGAAGACCATGAGACTTACCGTATACAAAACTGGAACAAAAATTGAAAAGAGAAGCGATCGAAATCAACACCTCACGCGGGACGCGATGCCAGATCGCAAATCAGCCGAGCAGAACAGCAGGAAAAACAGCAAACAAACAATTCGACAACGCTGCTTATGCTGTGGGAAGCTGAACCACGATAAACGAGGATGTTGGTAACGAAACAAGTCGTGCAACGCATGCGGGAAGTCAGGTCATTTACAATTTGTATGTAAGGCGACGATAGCAGGTAACACAAAAAAAAATGTAAGAAATATCACAGTCCAAGATGTAAACACAGACACAAGCGAAACGGAAAGTGACTCAGATAGCGTAACAGACTTACTTGCCATCATATTGACAAATAATAAAATTTACAATATCGAACTGCAATATTTGGAAATAAAAATCGGAGATAAGCAATTAAGGAAGGAACGCAACTACCCACCTAGTCATATAGGGCTGGACTATATAGAGAGAGCTCTATATGTATTTTTCTCGTACTCTGCACAATCGGTAGACGGTTACCTTAATATATTTTCATGATCGATTCCATTTATGATATGGCATAATATCATCGCATGGCCCTCTCTCTCTCTCTCTCGCTCTCTCTCTCTCTCTCTCTTTTCGTACTGTATCTGCTCTTTCTCTAATAAGACACGCGTCTTCATTTCATCCTTCTTTTTTTCATCTTTCGACTTATAAAATTTCTTTGTTGAAAATGTCTAGTAATTTTGTCAAATTGTACGGGTTAAAACGACGTTTTCGATCTTTTTTACTATTGGGTGAGAAAGTCGACTCGATTTCGTAAACAACCAAGCGAACAAAGGTTTGACAACGCGTCGAAACCTGTAGCGATGTAGGGGCAGAAAAGGGGCAAAGACTACTGCTTTGTTCAGTTGATCGCCGTTCACCAGAAAACGCGTTTGTTTCGTGCCTTTTGTTTTACACTGTGAGTTAAGTTTGCGAATTTTATGGTGAACATGGATGATGTCATATCGTCGTGGAATATCAAAGAAAACACGAAACCGGATCTCATCAAAATATTAAACGGTAAGTAGAATCATTTCTAATATTTATATAATTATTGAAAATTGTCGACTGAGCTTGTATACGCACTCGACATATACGTGTTCATTCTTACAATGTTCTATTCCTCACTATTTTTCAATCGAGTAAGGCTATGATACATTTCATGTGAATTATAGGGAGATTAAGCATAGAAATATAAAATTAGAAAAAACTTTATATCGACCAAAATAATTGGTATATTTCCACGAATTATAATTATATCAATAACGATTTCTAATGTATCGTTTCAGTTTGCGTTACGGACATAACTTAGAGCATTTAGTGTAACATCAAAACTTAAGCAAAGTGTTACAAAACTTATTTTAATCCCTGCTTTACTTAACTCTTTGAAAACATATTCAATTACGTAATTAACGTTCTAATGAAAAATGAAAAAAAAACGGTGCTAAGAAAAAAACGTTTTGTCAATAGACTAAACATTTCGTAATTTGAAAATTTCTATATTTGAATCGGAAAAAAAGTAATTCCATGTTCATTTCAATTCTTTTTTTTCATAGTGTCGAACTTTTGTGTAATTTTATTCAAGTTTCATTGTTGAACAAAATTATATGTTGATAATGAAAGAATGTGATTAAACCTACGTTATACAATTTCCTTGCTCTTCGATTTCTTTGTCCGATATTCTGCTGTAAAATTTGTCAAATCATAAAAATTTAGTTGGCTCAAGCAAATCACGTTTTATTTTTCTACCAATTTATTCTGGCAAAATAGGTCATGAATTTTCGACGATAGATTTTGTTAATATACTAACAAAATTAAAATATAATTTTGTTGAAATGACCCGACATAGAAAATAACGCATAAATATATCGTGTAAATCCAAATATAAATTTAATACCAAAGTAGGAGTGAGTAATGAAAAGACCGTAATCTTGTTTAAATAGTGAGATATCTGCATTTATTTTAATAAAATGTAAGTATACTTTTGTAACATAGAAAACAAAAATATATTTCGTTCAACTTTATATTTAGTCTTCATATATAGTGAATTCGTTCATTTCATCAAAACTATGAATCACGTTTTGTTATTATTGCAAAACTCATTTAAGTAGGAATATTAACTATAAGAAAAAAATTGAACCCGGTTCAACGAATTTACGTCTAAATTTGTGTAGCATATTACATCCTTATTGAGAACGTACAATTTTTTCAACAAAATTGTATTTAATGTATTCCATTTTTATTTCGTGTGTATATTACATTTTTTCATTTACTCGTTTTTGATTTTTTTTTTTTGATAATCGTATTGGGGGTTTCATAAACATAGAAAATGGTATTCATGAGGAGAACATATCGGACCTCACTCCAGAACTGATTAAAGAAATGATTCCATTGATTGGCTTAAGAATGGAATTTCTTAAAGAATGGACTAAATGTTACAAAAAAGACAAAACGACAGTGGGTATCATACATGTATGCAGAAATGTTCATAGTTTATTTTCAAAGTACTTAAATTAGTTGAATTATATGGAACAGGGTGAACTCGAGCAAAACGCCGAGCGAGAGACGTCGGCAACCTGCTCAGAGCAGAATTCAACCGAAGATGATTATACTTTGCAAAGAAGCAATGCGTTTTCAGGGACTTTGAACTTTGCTTTAAGGACAAAAAGTGTGAACGTCAAACCATTTCTAGAGGGGAGCGCACACGGAAAAACGATTATCACGACTTATAAGACTTCTAAATCATTATCGCGAAAATCAAGAAACATCATTGTCGATATTATTTTATCAGAGATATTTAAGGAAACATTCAGGTTATTTCATTAAATGCATCATTTCATACTCATGACAATTTACGCAGTGAAAAAATTTACCTTGGTTATCTAATTATCATTTTATTTTTAGCTTAACGAATGATGATTTTGAACTCTTGGCAAATGCCATCGTCAAAGTATTTCCAAGTGAGGCTGTTGAAACTTACTATATCCCACCGATAAAAAAAAATCGCTCTCGAAATGGAAAGTCAATCATTTCCCGTGGCAAATTGGTGGACAAATATAGAAATAAAAAACGCGAGTTGAAAGCGATCCAAAACTGTACGATGCAGAAACCCTCCAAAGACATAAATCAAATATCAGAGTCGCTTGAGAACCAAGGTAGTGTGTGATTTGAAACATTTTTTTAATAACGGATCCGATGAGTTTTTCTAAGATTTTTTTTTTTCATTTATTTTATAGCCGCTATTCGTGAAGCCGAAGAGTGGCTCAAAACCCATACAGCTCCTTGGGAAGTCGTTCTTCAGAATTGGAAAGTAACTGCTCAGCATCGTAGAATCAAGATTCAGACTGAAAATCACGTTAATCTTTTCGATATTTTCGAGGAGTGGCCAATTCTAAAACATCCTAACGGATATACTCTAATCGAAGAGGATTATTCGCATCTCAAATTACCGGCACACGAGTTAGAGTTGCACAATTGGAAAACGTTTTTTGCGAAAATATTGACAGCTCGACCACCAAAAAAAGATGATCGCAACGTCCTATCATTATTGGAATTGATAGAGTCAGATGACCTTTCCAATGGTACTTTCATTCTAAATTAATATTATCTATTCTATTTTAGGGATTTAACGAACAGACAATGTAGAAACTAAGCTATCTGTAATAAGTAAATATATAATGTGATTCCATAGATTCGAGAATCATCCTGCAACTGCTGTCACTCCCGAATTTGCTTCCATCAAAAGGAAGAGTTCGCTCGAAGAAACATCAATGGAAGCCCTCGATAAGCGAGTCCACGGATAGCATTATTGTGCAAACAACTGTAAGTATTAATTCATTATTTTGATCACGAATATTACACAATTTCATATTTATTTTGTTTTAAAAAAACATTTTTTTTTCTAGTTGCTGGCTGACATTGTGAAAGTCCAGGAAGATCGTAAAAAGGCAGCTTCAGCTCATGGTACGACAGTCCAACCCTACATTATCGCGGTTTGTCCGGTCATTAACAACGTTACCGAGTTATTCGTTTGCGTCGATACAACTCTGTATAAAGTATGTTCTGCCCTAAAGGCTGTGGATCTCTGCTTCAAAATATTTCATACCTTTGATGTCGAATATCCAATAGAAAGCGCTCACATTTGGCTGCTAATACAGAGAGTCCTATATCAGTATACAAGCGATTGGGATAATATGCTACCAAATATTACGGAACTTTTGACGGATATAATGGCAGTACAAAATCCAAGTACATAGTTCGATATGCAAAAAAATTGGGGAAAACTTGCTTTCTTTACTTTGACATGCGAATTCAAAAAGTAATTGAACTTTTATTTTCTTACAAAAATGTTTCCTTGCCCGTTTTGCGATAGCACACTATTGTCTGAATCTGCTTTTACGATTCATATAAAGTCACTACACAGGGCACGTATGTTGTCAACTTGTGTTTGCCATTTTGAAGGGTGTACAAGAAGTTTTTCCAATTTTTATCCTTTTAAAAGACACTTGTTATTGAATCACTTTATTTCACAAGTCGGTCAAAAAGACCTTTCTAATAATATTAAAATATCTTCTACAACTGCCGTATCAAGTGATTTGAGTGGACCTGACCTTTTCTCGACCGATTTAGTATCTCAACCGCGATCAAATGAAAATTTATCACGCGAAATACCGGTTGTGAGCACCGCTGATTTTCAAATCATAATAGAAAAAGAAATTACATTGTTTGTTGCCCAACTTTATGCAGAGCCACTTCTTTCCAGATCGTTTATTTGCAATTTAATAAATAATTTGAACGGCTTATACAACGAAACAATTATCCCAATTTTGAAACAAAAATGTTTTCCTATGGATGATAACCAGTTTTCTGCTGATCTTACCCATATGTTAACTTCACTAGAGCACAGCTTCGATCATTTCAAAGACGATAGCGGAAGTTTACAGTATTTCGAAACATTAAACACATTTATAAAACCGAAGTCAATTAGTATTCATACATCGCTGATCCCTCGTTTGGTAAAAGGCCAGCGTCGAACTACTATTTCAGATGGAAAAATTCAGGTTATACCAATCAATACTGTTCTGAAGAAATTTTTGGAAATGCCGAATGTTTTATCCTCTATATTCCAACATATTCAAAAATGTAAAGACAGTGGACCTGTTATTTCAATTCTTCAGAGTGAACTATGGCAGGATATTGAAAGTCGATTTGACGGGAAAACTGTATTTCCGCTAATATTGTACTTCGACGACATAGAGATTAACAATCCTCTTGGTTCACATACGAATATACAAAAACTCGGTGCCGTTTATTTCACTTTGGGCTGCATTCCTTACGAATATAGTAGCTCGCTGGAAAATATATTCCTTGCCCAATTGCATTATTCAAAAGACCACAAATTGACCGGTAATTCAAGAGTATTTCAACATATTATTGAACAAATTAAAGATCTGGAGGAAAATGGTATAACTGTGTGTGTAGAAGGGCAGTGACAAACAATTTTTTTTTCATTATTCGCAATTGCTGGTGATAACTTAGCATTGAATGACATATGTGGCTTTTCAAGTAGTTTCAACAGTCAATACTTCTGTAGAATATGTACTGCAAACAAATCCCAAACGCAACGACAAGTCCTGGAAAACGTTGAGTTATTGCGAACTACTGAAAACTACAAAATGGATTGTAAAAATCGTTCCTCAGGAATAAGTTCCGAGTGCGTTTTCAATAAAATACGTCATTATCATACGATTGAAAACGGAGCCGCTGACATCATGCATGATCTATTTCTCGGCATATGCAGATGCGAAATAGCAAAAATCTTATATGTATTGATTTACAAGGAACGATTTTTATCGCTCGAACTCCTTAATGCACGTTTGAAGAACTTTGATAGAGGTCGACATTTTGGAAAAAATGTACCAGTTTCTATATCGAAAAATGCTTTAAAATTGGGAAATTTAATAATTTCTGGTGCAGAAATGGAATTTGTAGTCCATCACCTGGAAGTACTCATTGGGGATCTGGTACCAATTGATAATATGGCTTGGGAAATTTATCTCGCCTTACGTGAGATTATTAGTATTCTAATGAGTGTATCTTTTACACCTGAAACAATAAAGCAGCTCGAAGTATTGATATCTGAACACCACGCACTGTATTTGAAAGTATTTGACGAGCCTCTTAAACCTAAGCATCATTTTTTAGTGCATTACCCGCGACTCTTGAGGCGATTGGGTCCACTCAAACACTTGTCTTGTTTCCGATTTGAAGCTAAACATAAGCAGCTTAAAGCTAACTCTAAAGTAATTACATCACGTAAAAATAGCCCTTACACTTTAGCACTGAAACACCAGCTTATTTTATCAAACACATTCCTTAGTGAGAAAGGATTCTTTACTCGATTAAGTTGGGGACCCAAGTCCGAAAAAAAAATACATGAAATATTTGAATACGTCTTGTTTAAAGATTTTATCCCATCAAACTTTGAATATGATTATTTATTTGAAACTTGGGTAAAACCTAATGGTATTACTTATCATAAGGACATGATTATAGCCATAAACATCATCGATCACAGTATTATTTTAGGTAAGATTTCTTTTATAATTATCGATAAAGCGCAGAATGTATTGTTTATTTATAAGGAGTTCGATACCAAAGGTTTCAATAGACATTACAGTGCATTTGAAATAAAGGAAACAAATAAGTGGAAATTTATTACGTTGAAAAGTTTGTATTCTGAATTTCCAAAGAACATGCACTTGATGTCTGATGGTTGTTATTATGTTCCATGCGAATAAAAGTTGGAAACAAAACATTCATAGATTCATAATTCATTTTTAAAAAAACTTAATACCTAAGTTTACTTATCTTTTTAATGTTATTACTTATTCTTTTTCTTATTGCCTGTACTTTTCTATGTTCACGTTTGTAAATAAACTGTTTCATACAATCCTATGAAATGTTCAATGTCAAAACCAACCTGTCACATCAGTTGAACAATTGATGCATTAAATTTTATAAAGATGTTAATTTCAACAGTTATCTCCTTGATTGAACATAAGCTTTGGTAAATGGACTGTAAGTTCAATTACGTGGAAATGAAACCAACTAATTGGGCCAACAGTTCAACTACTTGGACATATCTTCAATTAAAAAGACTATTGTTGAAATTCAAAACTTTATAAAATTTGATATATTAGTTGCTTGTCCGAACAAAACTATTTGACTGCGTCTAATATATTGGTTATTCAACACAACAAAACTTGTGCCTGAAGTAGGCTAGATGTATTGTTAAATGAAGAAAAATTTTACTTAATCTTACTAAGGACGTTGTTATTTCCAATCGTGCATTTTGATCGTTCAAGTAATTGATCGTATTGATTGAATTAAATTTCCAGTTACGATTACTTTTCATTGTGTTGCAAGCAACACGAATTCGATTCCGGTAACAAAACTCGAGTTAATAGATCACAATCCTAAATAATCACCAACAATTATTTAATAATTTCAAAACAAACTTTGGTCAGTGTAACAGAAGTATTAGTTGAAATAAAGAAACGGTATACAACCGTCAACTGTTTATAGGGTTCCCTCGCCCTAACAAATAGTCAAATGGACTTCATATTTAATCGAGTGACAAAAATATATCATTATTCCGAATGCATATTTTGTTACATCGTCTAAGTATATTGTTTCAGAAAACGTACAATGATTCTTTACAACTAAAAGAAGAAATATGCGATGTAAGTGTGTTTTCAACAGACTTTAATAACTAATTATTTCAAGCCCATATTTTGTTATCGAGTCAAAATATGCTGTTAAAGGAAACACGGACATTGTCCCTAGACTTAATTGGAGAAATAGAAGGACCAAATACTTATTAAATTTTCTTCAATATTTTTTCATTCTAAATACACGTTTTGCCATGCCATGGAGATATATTGTCTATACGACTAATTAAGAAGATAGAAAAGTTGAATATTTATTCAATATATTTCAACATTTAGTTATTTTAAATGTAGCTCTTGTTATACAATCGAAATACATTATTCTTAAGAAAATGAAAAATGTCTTCCCAGCAAAATAGACTGATCTATTAATTATATACTTATTAAATATTTTGCAATAATTAGTTATTTTGAATACGTATTTCGTAATTGTATCGTAATATTTTGTAAATTCAAATAATAATTTGTTTACCAAGTTAACAAATTATTCTGTATTTGTCAATTATATTTTGTTGAACGTATCGGACAAAATTTTTTGATCTAGGCAACAAAATTTCGAATTTTTCAACAAAATTTCGTTTTCAGTGTATTACCTTTATTTACCACCTTTAATTGATTAATACTTTAAAAATAATTGATTGAACTTAATATATTTTTATATGATTAGACCAATTTTTTAAAATATTTGTCGACGTAAATTAACTCAGTTAACCAACTACAATGCGCTTTTCAACAGTATCGTGGTGTTTCTCCCAACTGAACTCACACATATTTTTTTACTCAACTTCATGAAACGGCTAAATAATCCATTGGTGTACGAAAATCTTGACTATCAATAAATGTATCCCTTTGTTAAAATGATTTTAGCCTGTACGACAAAATGTTTTCTTGTATAAAACAATTGTTTCGTTCCTTCAGCAGTACAAATGGTTGCAAGATTTCGTTCGTATGACAAAATTCCGTTTTCGGTATGCAATATTTTGTCGTAGGATGAACAAAATTGATTGTTGAAAATTACTACCCGATGAAATATTTAATTGAACTAAATATCGTTTGAATTTCATTATTCCACTTTGCTGAATAATTATCAAAGAAAAATAATTCAGTCAACTAACCGTACTGAGCTTTTCAACAGCATCGTTCTGTTACTCACCAACAAAATGTATACATATTTTTTACAAAGCCTCATATAACGACTAAATATTCTGTTTGTATACGAGGATGCCGATTAACCAAAAATGTATTCCTTTTTAAAAATGATCACTGTCTATGGAACAAAATATTATTTCGTATGGAATAACCTTTTTGTTGTTCCAACAGTACAAATAATTCAAATCGGAATATTTGACGATACAAAAAGCTTGATAAATTTACTAAGTATCTTGAGAAATCAACTAAATAATGATGGTATTACCAACAAAATGATTTTTTTGAGCCATCTTCACAAAAGACGATCAAATATCTGTACACCTAAACTGTGGCATGAAAACTACGTCTAATCAACTGTTGAGTCAACAAATCTAATTTTTACTAAGTGAATTTTGTTGGTTCAACAAAATTCTATTTTCAGTGTAAAAAAATTTGACCTAAGTAGTACTTAATTTGGCAACGTCGCTTTCGGTTGATATGTGTGCGCGTGTATATGCGTGTTCAAAGCATTGCATATGCCGTTGACAGCTCATCAGCTGTGTCAGTGAATTTTCGTTTAATTTAATCGCGAGTTCGTTATGCCAAAAGAAAAAAGCCGAGATTTTATTGGAAAGGTAAAATAGTTACCGAAAAGGTGTACCGGGCTAGAATTAATCAGCATGAAGCAGGCAGAAACGTTCGGAGCACATCATTGCGTGATAACAAAAAGATTTCAAGTGTATATGTATCTCAATTATTTGAAAAGTAATTGAGACTGTGTTAATATTACGAATATTATTTGAGTTAAAAAATATTCTACTTATATGTAAGATAATACGTATGAAAAATAAAATTGTTTTTGAATATGTAATTTATTTATTTATTCTATTGATATTAAATATAATATGTCATGTAAACAAAAAACACAAAATTATAAAAATATGTAACAGTCAGCGGGCACGAATTTTTACATACGTTGAAATTTCAAAATGCGCACTCATAACCTCGAATATGCGACGTTGCAGCACTTCGAGCAAAGGTCCGAAAATTTGCTATGAGTACTTTTTATTGTTCTTATTATTCCTGTCATAAGTCACCTTTCAATATTTTTAAGCCAGATAAATGATTCTAAGTATTTCATCTCTCTGCTGTTTAAATTTCGTCTTGATATATCCATCAATTACGGAGATATGAGGAATAATGTAGCGCTAACTCCGTGATTTCTCATAAGAGGCCATGTTGAATTGGCTTGCAAAGAGATAAACAAAATTATAAATATCTCGCGTAAAAACCCACCTCGGACCTTAAAAATTTGTATGAGTTTCTTTTATATTATAATCGAACATTCTGCCAAGTTTGGTATTTGTCTGTCCATCAATTCTATTTCCTGCGTTACTTCCTTAAGGGATCTACCCTAATTAGAATTTTCAAAAAATCGATTTTTTTTATTGCATTTTTCGAAAGTATACATATTTAAAAGTATCATACTAAAATTTTATGATGATCCTAGCAGTCTACGTGTACTTTTGAGGGACGCTCACTTTGTTACCTGAGCGCGTTAGGGTACGCACCGCTTGGAGCGGTACTTATTCTTCGAAGGAGACCTCTACATTAGAATTTTCGAAGCATGAAGTAACTAGAATCCAAGAAAACGTTCTCTCTACATTAGTCGTGTTTGAAGTTTTCAACCGTCAACATCTGTGCTCGTGATTGCCGAAATGGAAAAGAAGACGGTGCATCAATCTGCCAACTGGAGACGCGAAAAAGAAAAAAACCGTCGTTAAAAAAGTTCCGGTTGTAAAAACTCAGGATTTAACGATCAAATTAATGAAAGAACTGTCAAAAAACTATGGTTTAGCAATTCAAAGACATTCCGATTCCGTGGAAGAAATGCGCAAGGAGATCTGGGCAGGATTTTATCATAAGATTTCAACTGACAGCAATCCACAGCATTCGTACTGTTCTGAATCCTGATGTAAATACAAGAAAGCTGTAAAAAATAATTCTGTTCATAAGTTCAAACATCCTCCTGCTCTCGCTAAAGATGTTCAAGAAGTTTTTAAACCGATCTACGATGATTTGACAACACAAGAACTACTTGAAAGATGCCTCGGCCGAAACACGCAGAATAATAACGAATCTTTCAACAACTGCGTCTGGTCAATGGCTCCCAAACACATATTTAGCGGGAAAAAAATTGTTGAAATAGCGTGTCGAACAGCTTCTTGTATTTTTAACGAGGGATTACAGCCAGTATTAAAAATCTTGGAAGTAATGGGCGTCAAAATCGGCCCGATCGCCGTGCAGTTCGTCGCTGACCGTGACAGAACACGTATACAATTTGCGAACCGCCGCAGCAGCGATGCCTCTAAGGAAGCCAGAACGAAACGAAGGCAGGCTATTTTGGATGAGAATGGGCATTATGAAGAAACTGAAGGCATAATGTATGGTGCAGGCATCGCTGATTAGACGTAAGTAAGATTTTTTCACGATTTTTCGTTAAGGCGTCTTCTCACTTTGGAAATTTAAAAAAATCGATTTTTTTTTTTTTTTAAATTTTGAAAGTACATATCTTCAAAAATGTCATCTCGAAATTTCATAAAGATCGGACGAGTCTAACTACATTTTTTGGCGACCGTTAGGTGACTACCTGAGAGTACCCGGCGATCCCTTTCACGCCGCTCGGACGGTCCCTGTATATCTGACTCTATACAATTGAATAGCCGTGTTCTTTTGTTAATGTAGTACCCCTTGCTTAGGTATATTCTGTTTTCGGGTCTATACTCATGTAATAAGACCTTAACACGTGCATTTTTCAAAAGAAAATCACTCGGCAACGATGCTAAACTGTTATTTCATCAGTCTAATTTGAAACTTCGTAACGGCAACATCTCTGCGCTCAGGATTGTTATAATGGATAAAAAGACTTCGCAACAAAGTGCCACGTGGCGACGTCCAAGTTCGAAATCTAAAAAAAGAAAATTTCGTGGAGTGCTTCCACACCAGTCTGAAGCAGATACGAGTCATGCTAGTGCGAGTGCAGCAAAATTAAAAAAATCGGACGATACAAGTTTCGATGTACACATCGATCCAACGGCTGGATATAGTATTATTCAGTTTTTTCTTGTTTTTTCTACATTACAACAATATGTGAAGTGTAAAGTTTGTAACAAAGATGTTTCAAGAAACATCATCAAGAAAAACCGTGGAAATTGCTTGCCAAACAGCGGCATGCATTTATAACGAAGGGCTACAACCTGTTTTAAAAATTTTGGAGGTGATGGGTGTCAAACTAGGCCCTATCGCCGTTCAATACGCCGAGAAACGCGACAGTGATCGCGTACGCGTAGGGAACCGCCGCAGCTCTAACGCTTCAAAAGAGACTAGGTCGAGACGAAGGGAAGCTACTTTGGACGAACACACCTTCTACGAAGAATCGGAAGGTCCATTGTATGGAGCAGGCATCGCTGATTAACCCGAGGTAAGGTTTTTTCATGATTTTTCTGCAACCAAAACTTTAAACGCAGTTATCTCAAAACAAGGTTTTTCGGTGCTTTGTTGATGAAATTTCGGAAACTATCCGGCCGATTGTCATGAAATTTGAATGACATATGCTTCATAGTTATGGCTATAGCGCATATCATCAGATTTTTTAAATTTTGATTTTAAGAATTTTTTTTTTACAAAAAACTGCAAAAAAATCGTGGTTTTTTTTTACTTTTTCGAAAAACGTGCGCCATTTTGTTATTTTCGCGAATATCAAAAATCTGATGATATGCGCTATAGCCACTGACATACTGAATCTAAAACAGTTTTATTTTTTTGTTTCAGACGACCCGTCTCGGAGATACCATCAACAAGCCACGACCATAACATTTTTACACGGGTTTTTCAATGCTACTGATGTATTATAATAATTGTTTAAAAAAATAAAATAAAAATTTTTTCATGTACTTGAAAGATGTGTTTATTACATAGGATCCGTTTTATCCCATAATTTTAAGCAAAAATCCTCGAAAAAAAATCGCAAAAACAGCCTATTTTTGAGGCGCTTAAAGTGAGAAGATGCCTTAAAGAAAACTTTAAAAGCGTTTTTCTCAAAATGACGTTTTTGGACGGCTTGTTGATAAAATCTCCGAAACTATTCAACTAACCCTCACCAAAATTTTACCACATGTTCTTTATGACTATAGCTATAGCGCATATCATACGAATTTTGAAATTTTGAGTGTAACTTTTTTTTTTTCAAAAAACGATGAAAAAACGTGATTTTTCGTAGTTTTTGGAAAAATGGCCTCCGTTTTGTCATTTTTGAAAAAATCAAAAATCGTATGATATGCGCTATAGCCATTTACCTAATGAATCTAAAACCATTTTTTTCCCCCAGATCATCCATTCCAGAGATTTCATCAACGGCGCACACCCATCTTTTTTTTGGACCTGCTTTCTCCCCCATTTTTGTGTACAAAAACTGAGTGAAATAAATGTGAAAAAAAATTTTTTGTGTATTTTAAGAGTATATTTTTTAGGCCTAACACTTTTTATATCCATATTTATAATTTATACCGGTCAAAAAAATTTGTGAAAATAGTATTTTTTTTGCCCGTCTAATTAGGGTAGATCCCTTAAGTATGGAATTAGATGGCGGGTCGTCAGTTTCACTAATAAGCGAAAAAGATAAAGAGAAATACTTCTCAGAAGTAGAATTGGATGAAACGCAGGCTACATTAAGTTACTATTGTGAGGAGAAACGTAAACCGATAGGGACCTCGCGCAATATGGAAATAAAGTACGGCACAATAACGATAAAAGCGGACTTGTTGTTGGGCAAACGGGAAAACCACTTATTGGGCGTGATTGACTGTACGCATTAGGCCTCTAGCCACTCGAAGTTAACCAAAACAAAAATAAAATATAAAGAGGAAAAACTGACAATAAACAGATTAAAATCGTAGAGGAAGAAGGAAGGATCTTTCATAAAAAAGGAAGAAATATTTACAAAATATAATAAGTTGTTTTCCCAGGGCCTCGGCACGTACAATAAATCAAAATTTATGATTAGAATGCGAGAAAATACCGCGCCGATATACCATAAAGCGTGAACAATACCTTTCGCGTAAAACAAAAGAATCGGCGGAAATCGAACGATTAGTAAAAGAGAAAATTCTCTCGGCTATCGAAGTGAGCAACTGGGGCACACCGGCAGTCCCTATAATCAAACCCGACAGATCAGTAAGATTGTGTGGCGATTATAAAGTAACGATCAACCCTAATATAATCGTAGATTAGATACCCTCTACCTACAGTGGAGCATTTAATAGCTCACCTACAAGGCGGCGTATTCTTTTAGAAAATAGATTTAAAAGAGGCATACGCGCAGGTGCCACTGAATGAGAATTCAAAAAAATATTTAACATTAAACACGCATGAGAGTCTTTACCAATATAATAAACTTCCATATGGAATCGCGTTGGCCCCAGGGTATTTTCAAAGAGAAATGTAGGGGATCCTTGCGGAAATGCTAAACGTAATAGTCTTCCTTGACGATATAATGGAAAATGGAAAATGGAAAAACGATAAAAGAAATAGTACAGAATACAATTGATATCCTTGAGAAACTATCAGAATGCGGATTAAAATTTTAAAAATCAAAATGCGAGTTGTTCCAAAGAAAAATGATCTATTTGGGATTACAGATTGATGAAAACGGGGTACACGCGCTTAAAAATAAAGTCGCAGCGATAATTAAGACACCCGCACCTACAAGCGTAAAAGAATTACATGCCTTTCTGGGCAAGATAAATGATTACGAAATTTCAGCCAATGTATGAATGTTTGAAAAAAGAACGATTCCACTGGACGGAGGAAGCTAAAGAGCGTTCGATAAAGCAAAAAAAGCACATCTCTATTCGTGCACTCTGTTTTTCAATTATTTTTGCACGAATAGAGATGTGACGGCATAGAGAAATATCGGAAGAGAGATATTTTGGAACAGAGATGTGTTAGAATTGAGATCTTTCAGAATAGAGATATAAAAGAATAGAGATATTTTGCCATAGAGAGTTTTTTGAATTAATTAAGAATAGAGATGTATCGGAATAGAAATGATTCTGATACGACATATTTTAGAGTATAGAAATTTCAGAATTGAGATATTTTGTAGTGGACTTATTTTCGAGCATACATATTTAAGAAGGTTTATACACGGAGAGACTTTTATTCGAAAAATTACTATGTTTTTATTGTAGCGTCGGACTATATCGGCATAATGGGCAGTTTTACTATGTTCATTGTAAAATTACCGGGTAATTTACTATGTTTATTGTCAAATTCAATAAAATTATATCACTTCTTCACATTATTTATATCGATTACTCCCATTATGCCGATATAGTCCGACGCTACAATAAAAAACATAATCATTTTTCGAATAAAAGTCTCTCCATATAAAAACATAGTTAATTAGCTACAGAGTTATTTAAGAACGGAGAAATGATGAATAGAGTTGTAGCACGACTATAGATTAGAGATATTTATCCATAGAGTTGATGAAACACAGTGATAATTAAGAATAGAGTTATGTCAGAATAGAGAAATTTAGCCATAAAGTTATTTAAGAATGGAGAAATGAAGAATAGTATTGTAGTGCTACCGCATTTAAACATTGCACCAGATGTCATATTTAAATATGGCATCTAAATATACACTATTTCCCGCATGTAGATCCGCAAGAATAATTTATTCGGACTCGTTTTATTTTGTATTGAGTAAGTAGGTTCCCGGTCGTGTGTGTCGGAGTGTGTGTGTGCTCGTCGTTTCTTTCTCGATTACGTTTTAGCGCGTATTTCTTATCTTTTTATTTCCGATATTTTAATTTCACCGCGTATAATTCTCAAGTATTTGTATCTCATCAAATTGGTTGTAATATCTCGTAGAATATCCCGGAGACGAGCGTGAGTCCCGAGGAAAATTGATTCAATAATAAATTGGAATTTATAATTGCTAATTAAAATATTACCGAGTTTAATCTCCTTAGCCGACCCTGTCCATCGCGCTGCATTAGCTGGTCAACCATTCTTTCTCTTTCTCGGTGAGCCGTTTCGATGGCTAGCGCCCAAATTAAATAAAATCATCGAAAAGGAGAACGAACTTTCGTGGCAATCGCGTATGTCAAAAATTTCGATCACATGTATGTTGTGACGTGATAATTTTGTCCACGTCACATAAAGTTTAACTATTGTCACGGCACGAGAGAGAACGTCTGTTCTCGTTGAAGAATTTCTCTCGAGCAAAATCCAGAAGGGCCAAATGCGAACGTATTTCCATTTTTGTAATTTTTATTTGGTATTATTTTTAATATACGAGCGAACGATGAGTTCATACAGCAAAAACATCAAGATGAAGGGAGAGGGAACAGCGGAATTATCGGGATCGTCGGCATGTCATGTAGATGTGAGGGAATGCTTAAGGTCGTCAAGGTTATCGAGAGAGCGCGAAATTTCATACCCAGTGAGGGTCGCTAGTCGTTGTCGAACTCAAAGGATGCGTTTAGTAGGATCGGGATTCTTCGGAATGTCTCGGTTGTACCGAGATTCATCGTCGGTCAGCGTCCCGCTTGGCAGCAATTCAGACGCGAAAAATTCAAACATGATCGGAAATCATCGTTGAGCGAGCAAAGGTTCGAGAAAGATCCAGAGTCCCGCGAGTAGGCGAAGGGTGGGAGGTTAGGACCCTAGTCCGCATAATCGCGCTCTCGTTAAGGCGTCTTCTCACTTTGGAAATTTAAAAAAATCGATTTTTTTTTTTTTTTTAATTTTGAAAGTACATATCTTCAAAAATGTCATCTCGAAATTTCATAAAGATCGGACGAGTCTAACTACATTTTTTGGCGACCGTTAGGTGACTACCTGAGAGTACCCGGCGATCCCTTTCACGCCGCTCGGACGGTCCCTGTATATCTGACTCTATACAATTGAATAGCCGTGTTCTTTTGTTAATGTAGTACCCCTTGCTTAGGTATATTCTGTTTTCGGGTCTATACTCATGTAATAAGACCTTAACACGTGCATTTTTCAAAAGAAAATCACTCGGCAACGATGCTAAACTGTTATTTCATCAGTCTAATTTGAAACTTCGTAACGGCAACATCTCTGCGCTCAGGATTGTTATAATGGATAAAAAGACTTCGCAACAAAGTGCCACGTGGCGACGTCCAAGTTCGAAATCTAAAAAAAGAAAATTTCGTGGAGTGCTTCCACACCAGTCTGAAGCAGATACGAGTCATGCTAGTGCGAGTGCAGCAAAATTAAAAAAATCGGACGATACAAGTTTCGATGTACACATCGATCCAACGGCTGGATATAGTATTATTCAGTTTTTTCTTGTTTTTTCTACATTACAACAATATGTGAAGTGTAAAGTTTGTAACAAAGATGTTTCAAGAAACATCATCAAGAAAAACCGTGGAAATTGCTTGCCAAACAGCGGCATGCATTTATAACGAAGGGCTACAACCTGTTTTAAAAATTTTGGAGGTGATGGGTGTCAAACTAGGCCCTATCGCCGTTCAATACGCCGAGAAACGCGACAGTGATCGCGTACGCGTAGGGAACCGCCGCAGCTCTAACGCTTCAAAAGAGACTAGGTCGAGACGAAGGGAAGCTACTTTGGACGAACACACCTTCTACGAAGAATCGGAAGGTCCATTGTATGGAGCAGGCATCGCTGATTAACCCGAGGTAAGGTTTTTTCATGATTTTTCTGCAACCAAAACTTTAAACGCAGTTATCTCAAAACAAGGTTTTTCGGTGCTTTGTTGATGAAATTTCGGAAACTATCCGGCCGATTGTCATGAAATTTGAATGACATATGCTTCATAGTTATGGCTATAGCGCATATCATCAGATTTTTTAAATTTTGATTTTAAGAATTTTTTTTTTACAAAAAACTGCAAAAAAATCGTGGTTTTTTTTTACTTTTTCGAAAAACGTGCGCCATTTTGTTATTTTCGCGAATATCAAAAATCTGATGATATGCGCTATAGCCACTGACATACTGAATCTAAAACAGTTTTATTTTTTTGTTTCAGACGACCCGTCTCGGAGATACCATCAACAAGCCACGACCATAACATTTTTACACGGGTTTTTCAATGCTACTGATGTATTATAATAATTGTTTAAAAAAATAAAATAAAAATTTTTTCATGTACTTGAAAGATGTGTTTATTACATAGGATCCGTTTTATCCCATAATTTTAAGCAAAAATCCTCGAAAAAAAATCGCAAAAACAGCCTATTTTTGAGGCGTTTAAAGTGAGAAGATGCCTTAATTAGCAAGGACTTTCGTTTTGGACATTCACGAAGACAGACGTCTTCTTCCGAGCCATCGTCAACCCGATCAAGAATCTGACGTTAGCGGGATTATCGAGGGGAAATTTTCGGTAGTCCTTTTTGGATTTCCACCTACTGAAATTGTAGCAGTGAGTCGTCGTCTCGCTTTTAAAATTGTGAATTTTTGTGTTTGGAAAGAGCTCTAATTTTGTGTTGCAATTATTGAGAATTTGTCGAGTAAAGAGCGATTTTGTTTCAGGTACATTCGCGTTTGGGAGTTTTCTGTTAAAGTCTGGTCTCGCATGATAAAATCTTCCGCGACTATTTCGTTATATTAATTATTGAATTGCCGAAAGAAATTCTACTTTTATTTCATTTAAACGAGTCCTTAATTTAAGAAAAAGTAAATTAGCTAACGTTCATCTTATAGAGAAAAGAAATTCATGGGGGCGTAGTTGATACGAATTGTATAAGTTATCGATGAACGTTCGACGGTAATAATTAGTGATTACTGTTTAATTGCATTTGACGATTAATTGAAATTAAAATTATCGATTTTACTTGAAGTATTGTATTAGAAAATTGCTATCGAAACGAGATTATTGTATTATTTATTGGAAAAAGATTATCGTATGAAAAAGAGTTAAAGAGATTTTATAATTTCCCGGAACTAATTACTCAAATTATTTTATTGCTCAATAATTCCAGTCTTGCTTTCAATTAATAAAAGTTTGTAATTCCGGAATATCAACATTTTAGAGTGTGATTTTATTCTTGTATAATTGACCTCGCTCCTCTACCAACATCGTGAGAAAATTGCTATCGCCGGGTAGAAACCTTAATTCGGACTCGATAATTTCATATAAATTTGTTTAAGATAAATCTTAAACTGGCGCCCAGAAATTATCGAGAACGAAGGTTAGTTTGAGCGCTTAGACGGGAATAAGCGTTACGATGTATAGATATATATGTTTATATGTACAAACAGGAATGCGATAAAAAAACCGAAACGATTGCATTGGCAGGAGCCGAAAAGAGAATTTCCAACTTTTTCGTTCCTTTTTCAAGTTTTCCTTCACCATCACTAGCTGTAAAAAGCCGTATATATGATAGGGATTTTTTACTACTAGGCTTCATTTCCACTGCAATGAATAATTTTGGAAGGAATTTTCGTAATTACGCAATTTTTTCCAAGAGCTTCACGTTTCGTCATTTGTAGATGTTAAGAAAGGAAGTCGAAGAAAGTGTTGAAAAGCTCTATGATTTTCCAAACAATCATAAACAGGATGAGCTCCAACAATGGGACGCGTAGTGGATGTGAAATCGGATCAACCCGGACGAAGATAGTGGAACCAGCGATGTCCACATAGACAGGAAAGTCTGGACTACGTTGCATCGAACTCGAGGTACGTAGAAGGTAAGAAGGTAAAGTACCCTCTTATTGATTGATCGATTAATTTATTTATATTTTTTGTATTTTTTTAATTAGGATTTTTTACCGATTCTCATTGTTTATTTATTTTTTTGTTTGCTGTTTTGTTTTTTAGAGCTCGGGCATGTCGGCGCGACAATCCGCTACTACCTCCTCGTTCTCAATGATTCCTCCCACGACATTCAGCTCCATTCTGGGAGGTAAATCCTGCAAGAGAATTTGATACAGGATCCTCGGAGGTGCAGCTTGTTTAGGCGGAACAATGGAGCGTTTTGATAGCACAACTTCCGGGACTTGATTCTTCTTCGACAAGGTTATGTCCGAGATGACTTTGGGTTTTTTAAGAGGAGGCTCGCTACTGATGGTAATCGACGCTTCTGAACGATATCGACGAGGATAGAGAATTAACAGGCGATAGCAGGGGTTATGCACGGTAACGTGAGGCAATTTAAAAACGTTGGCAGCATTTGTGTTTCGAAACATCTGATAATAATAATAAGGAAGACTTGTCAATCATCAAGACTTATCGTATTAAAATTATTAATGTTGTAACGGCCCTATACTCCTCATACTCATCTAAAAACCCTTTCATACGCTCACACCTGAAACTCGACATCCGCTTGATTTGCATATCAACTTTTTTCCATGCCAAACTCCATGCTCAGCATCCTAATCATCTTTCTCGGTAATCACAACAGCAACACACCTTACGCGTGCTCTCCGTTCCACTATCGCTCCGCAGAGTAACACCTTTGGCGTCAGAACAATGGGCCCTACTTGCGACAGTCCTCAAGAGCATCACTGCTCTCGACAGTTCATCTCCACCATCCGAACCACTAAGGCATGCATTCTCCCAAATCAGTACCATGGTCACTGTAATAAACCAACGATTAACTTCAACTCACAAGGAACCGTAGGTAGATCGACCCCTTCGATTTTTATCTAATTTACATATGTCGTAATACATCGAAAACTAAGAGACACGTATTTATTTTTATTGACCCAAAAACGGTTTAAAGGGGTGAAAACAACCCCCAAAGATGGGCACCGAACGGGGTGGTTTCTCAGTTTCGAATAGAAGCGCTTGACGTATTCGAATGAAGCCAACGCTGAAATGTTTCTATTCATGAGTCATCGAAAACGCCATCTAGGCTTTTTAGGGGAAAGGGTGTTTAAGGAGTTAACAACCCTTAATTGGATAATTTTATTTTGTACCGTAAAAACTATTGTTCCGATTCGAACGGAACCAACTGCATTTTGTAGAGGTCGAAGAACTAGTCGATACGTGTTTTGGGGTTTTTACGAAAAATTCGCTTTAAGGGGGCAAACCACCCCTTTCGTTGCAATACCTTAAATTAATATTTAAAGAATTTGTTTCTCAATTCTATTATTGTACGGCAGCACAGCCACGTATATAATTTATTGAAATGTCTTCAAACATGAAAATAAGTTTATCTTTGACCTTGTTTCTAGGTGAGATCATCCCCGTATCGATAATTCCTACATAGGCCCATTGTGAGTTACGATTTATTTATTATGAAGGAAATAAAGCATAGGTTCAACTGTGATGAACCATAGAACGTAGAATTTAATACATTTGAAAGGAATCTATACCGCCAAGCCCCTTTTAGCAAGATGTAAAAAATTTTATTTTAGTTAAGAATAGTATAATATGTACGTATGCATACGTATATTAAATTATGGTACACACTTTAATGCTACGCTTTGTAAATTTATATTAAATGATACATAGGAGTACGTCTGGATATCATTATCTCGGTTTCGGCGCCCAGCACCGATTACTAAGCTCCTCATTTTCGTTATCACCTTGTCTTATCGTCTTGTATTCTTGATAATCTCTCTCATTGTTTTTCCTACTTATCTCCCCGAGTCCATTAATTTATCATGTTATTTACTCCAGCGAGAGCAAATATGTCACTATTATTCGAAAAATAGATTTGTGTGTAGTTATAGTTATGTGTAGGTGGTGGTTGTACGTAGTTATGGTACTTAAAGATAGGACGTAACTTCTCCATTTCTTAAGCTACGTGCTTCGATCAGTATCTTTGCTTATCGCTTTGGCTGCGTGCTTATCTGGCTTAGGTTCTGCGTATATTTTCGTATTTCTTAAAGCAATTTTTGAAGACAAATATCAGTTTCTCACGGGACATTAAAGTGAAATATACACTGTTATTGTACACGTAGTATAAAATGATTGTGAATCCATTAAATGTTATACGACTTTTGTTGATCACGTTTGAAGCGATGAACACTGCTGAAAGCCCGATTAATAATGAAGAACGCGAATTGAAAAATAATATTGAAAAAATTTTATTGCAAAGTATGCAAGATTTTTGTGGGGTGAAATATATTGAAGAAAATACTTTAGATTTTCAAGAGCCCTATAAGGAGTGTGAGGCGAATCCTATAGAAGATAATGTGATGGAATGGAGTCCTGGAACACCATCCGATACATGTTCGAACGATGAAGAAGATTTGAGCTATGATTATAAAAGAAGAGCAGTCGAATTTTGGAGGAGCGGAAAGAAAAAGAACTTAAGCGTAGACAGTGTCAAACACCGATTCAAAAAAGTAAAATCTAAAAGTCAATTAAAACGTTGGGCTCATCAATTCAATAAAAGTGGGACATACATGGAAAAACTAGCTCACATTTCTCA
Source organism: Rhimphoctona megacephalus (assembly GCA_963989365.1). Classification (NCBI taxonomy): domain Eukaryota; kingdom Metazoa; phylum Arthropoda; class Insecta; order Hymenoptera; family Ichneumonidae; genus Rhimphoctona; species Rhimphoctona megacephalus. Next base: position 31,240,210 of record OZ022414.1, on the reverse strand, counting down.
ATTTACGGTGGATAATCTGAAATGTGCTGTTGACGCCGGTTTAATTGTTCATGATGTGAATCTTCGAAGGTGGGCCCTACAGGCACAGAAAGAGATGGGATTTAAAGATGTACGGTTTAAGGCTGCCGATTGGTGGTTGTGGAAATTTAAGGAAGCTCACCGTATAACATCTCGAAAAATTAATAAATTCGTAACCCGAAAAACTATAGAGGAAGAAGCAGATTTGAAAAGCGATGCAGATAAATTTGTCAATGAAATTAAACCTCATATTGAACAGTATGGCTTACAAAACATATACAATTCAGACCAAAGTGGGTTTCAATTAAAAATACATTCAGGACGAACATTGGCAGTAGAAGGCTCAAAACAGGTCGAGTGCCTTGTGCAGTCAGTGTCTTCGACAATTCACAGCTACACTATACAGCCCACAATATCTGCAGAGGGAAAATTACTATCGCCACTTTCCATTATTTTGAAAGAACCTACTGAAAAATTTGGACCAGTTGTGGAGACAACCATATTTAAACCGAGTAATGTCTTTTTGACTGCTTCCAAGTCAGGAAAACTTACGTCAGGTATTTGTATACCCTACGTTCTTTTGTATTTTCAGCTATAAGAAAAAAAGCTAAATTTAAAACCTCTTAATCCTACATATGCAAAGAAAATTTAAAGTCAAAACAAACATTATATTGAATTTTCCAGAACACTTTAAGACGTGGCTGCAAAAGATTTTTTCCCCTAACATCGGTTCAAAAGGCGTACTTTTAGTAGATTCATGGAGCGAACATTGCACAGAAGTGGTCAAGCAAGCTACACCCCGTGGAAAAAGTATCAGAACAATGATCATACCAAAAGGTACAACCGGAAGGATTCAACCACTTGATGTTTATGGATTCAGAATATGGAAAAATTATGTTCGACATTTTTAAGACGCTGTTTTGTTACTTGATAATGATCTCAATCTACATAAGAGATTGAGATCAACATACACAAGAACTAACATAATCAAATTGCAATCTTTAACTCATAATCAGTTATATTCGCCAAGATATCAAAATTTGTTTCGGTATGCATGGTACAAAAGGGGTTACGCAAGTGAGAAACCTGAAGAATTTGTTGACCCCGTTGAATTTGCTTTCGAACAATCATCAAGACCTCAATGTGATGTTCAAGGTTGTGAGAAAGTAGCAATAATAAGATGTTCATGGTGTAAGAAATCACTTTGCTTGCAACACTTTTTCGATGAATACCATTACTGCACGATCTATAAAAACTGATTATAATCTGAAAATTATATTCACGTATTATGATGTTGGTTTAATATGTACACTAATATCAGAAATACACAGCAATTGAATAAATATATGCCAAGAACCCAGTAGTCTAGTAAATAATTATGGAGCATGAGACCGAACGAATATCCTGTAATGCAGACTAAAATATTATATTCATGAAAGTTGATGAATAATAATAATTGGAATAGGTAAAACCTAAAAAAGACTTATTGAGTAAAACGGAAGGAAGAGTTGATCATCATAAGCAAATAATTAAGCGTAAGAATGAACTCCTGAATGAGTTAACTATATATTTCCCAAATTTTTGTATTACCTTCCAGTTGGATTATATTTTTTATTGCTTATGGAATAACTTCGAGGAGAGGCATTTGTCCCGAAGAATTCCAACACTCGAAATCACTGTAAGTTTATCGTTTCTCACAATGGGTCTATGCAGGAATTATCGATACAGGGATGATCTCACCTAGAAACAAGATCAAAGGTAAACTTATTTTCGTGTTTGAAGATATTTCAATAAATTATATAGGTGGTTGTGCTGCTGTACAATAATATAATTGAGAACAAATTTTTTTAAATATTAATATAAGGTATTGCAACGAAAGGGGTGGTTTACCCCCCTTAAAGCGAATTTTTCGTAAAATCCCGAAAACACGTATCGATTAGTTCTTCGACCTCTACAAAAAGCAGTTGGTTTGGTTCGAATCGGAACAATGGTTTTTATGGTACAAAATAAAATTATTAAATTAGGGGTTGTTCACCCCTTAAACACCCTTTCCCCTAAAAAGCCTAGATTGCATTTTCGATGACTCATCAATAGAAACATTTCAGCGTTGGTTTAATTCGAATACGTCAAGAGCTTCTATTCGAAACTGAGAAACCACCCCGTTCAGTGTCCATCTTTGGGGGCTGTTTTCACCCCTTTAAACCGTTTTAGGGCCGATAAAAAAAAATACGTGTCTCTTAGTTTTCGATGTACTACAACATATATAAATTAGATCAAAATTGAAGGGGTCGACCTACCTAGGGTTCCTTGTGAGTCTTCTATTCGTTCGATCAACCCGCTTCGGACCATTACAACGTTTTAGAAACCACAGTGAAATATTTTAGTATTTAAAATATATTAAACATCAGTTCGAACAATATATCACTGTAATAGCAAGCGTGTTGCTTTGACACGTTTTAGGCGGGTTCACGTTGACGCTGATTTCTACACGCTTTCCGCCGTGTATTGTTGAAAACAACACATACTATTCGTGTTGTTTGAACATACTTATCCGCGTTATATCAACGCGCTTCAAGCGTTTTTGACTTTGACGCTAGTTTCTACACGTTTTTAGCCATGTTGCGTGTCAAATCAAGGCACTTCTTATGCGTTTTTGATGTAACCAAAAATACTACAAAAAATTTTATTTTCTCACCTGCGGAACTTTTTCCGTTGTACCTGATCGAACTTTACAATTTCTGGTACTTCTGAAACCAATCCTATCGGAGAAAAATTCCTACCTAGATGGAGATTTGAACCGACCTACCTACCTATCTATATGTTCTTATGCACGCACGCTACCTATTACACTATTACGACCTTATTAGTTTATAGCCCATAAATGCCTCAAAGGCTGTAACTTTAGCAGAAACTAAAATAAATTCCTACATGCATAATTTTGATTTATCCAACAAACTTTATTATAAAATGCGTTGCTGAGAAAAAAAAATTATAGAGATAATGTAATTATTGCAGGGTTTGGTATGCTTGCATTTTGCCGTAGCTATTATTTTTTTTCGTTCGCTACCTAGGATCAAATAACACCGATTAAAAAATGGAGTTGGGAATGAGGTTTCGGTTCATTATAGTAGTAGTGCCTTGAAAAATTTGGGCCATGCAACTCTTCGGAGTCGGAAAAGAGTTTGAATTGAAAATACCCTCAGTTAGTGCGATTAATTTTACTAATCGTTTATTGTGATTGTGAGTGCTTCTCATGTGTTACGTTTGTGGTGAATGTTTAATTTATTCGATATTAAATAAAAACTGCAAAATTCGGGATTCAAAACAAAGTAGGGCTCAGTTTTTGAAACGCATCAACGCAAACGACACACGAACTCGCACAACACGCTGGTAAATCACGCGTTTGCAAATGTGTTGTTTTTTCTGAAAGATGGCGAATGTTTTGTCCTGATAATAATATCAGCACTATCATGATTTTCCAGATATGAGATGTGTTATTCGTGTGTAAATATAAAATGTGAGTTTCGATTGCACCAGGAATGAAACCTGGAAGATTGCACAGCTTATATACTTTAAGGCCTTACATACGTCCAGCAGCGCCTAAAACGCGCTAAAAGAAAAACTGTTTTTAGAAGAGATAGCAATAGAAATTAATAAAAATAATTTGTTGTAACACATTGTTTATTAGTATTTAAACTTTATAAAAAAATTTATTTCATTTTTTTTTTCAAAAATTACAACATACAAAATCACGTTTCCCGAAGCACTATGAAAAAAAAGTTGCTCCACGGTCTGCATAATTTCTTCTTGAAATGCTGATGGATCTGCAAAACGTAAAAAAATTCTTGTAAAATAAAGTTGTAGTTATAGTCTGTCGAGCCGGATTTTTGAAATTCGAAAAATTTTGGCAATTTACGGCAGTTTAAAAAAAAGTGTGCATTTTGTGTCATAAATGTCACACTTTAATTATGTTTATAAAATTTTTTAATCACAACATCAAAAATCCGACTCGACAGACTATAGAGAAAACAATTTCGAATATTTAAAAAAAAAGTATCAAAAAATATTAAAAACTGTATGAGTTATCATGCAGACCGTGCCAGAAAAAGTAGTTTTGAGAAAAATGCATTTAAAGTTTCAAGTGCGATTCGCTCGAGACATCTACCTGCGCGCATCAGACTCTCGTTGGGCAGTCACGTTTTCTATAATAACTTTCGATCTATGGGGAATTTGTACAATCGACTTACACAGAAATACGCCTAAAACTATAGAGAATAATAGTCTGTAAAAAAAAATCGATTTTTTGAAAATTTTGGACGTATGTAAGGCCTTAAAGTATTCGTCAACACCAAACGTGTGATTTTCTGGCATGTTGTGCAAATCATCGTGCAGATTGTTTTGTGTGTAGCTGCACTGGAAGTGTGTAGTTCGCATTGTGTGTAGCTATGTTGGAAGTGTGTAATTGTGTGTCGTAACGCTGGACGTGTGTTATTTGGTACTATCCGTGTTGAATCTACACGCGTAATGCGTGTTGCAAAGATCACAAAACGGAAGGAGCAGTATTGTCGGGAAAAACATGGCGTAGTGTGTAGTTTTAACACGCCGAATCGAATGAGGCGTATTGTCGCAACACGATTAATTAAAGAACATATCTATGAAGTGTATAGAGTGTTGGTTCAACACACATGACAACACACTTATTTTTACAGTGTACTTCAGCCAATTTCTTTTTTTCAATCTAATTTTTTTCGCTTCAATTTTTTTTCCGTATCGAATTTTTTTTCATACTCCTTATTTATTCTTGTTCTTGTTATTTAGAACAACTGTATTTTCAATTAATTGAATGATTTTTTATTGGAGATTAATAGGTTTCAATATATTGACTATTAATGCTTTTATAGTTTTAATTGATTTAATGATTTGCTGTCAAGCTGAAACTTCATTTTTGTGGGGCTTCCTTATAATTTTTCATAAGATTTCAATTTTTCGAGAGAATTTCTGTAGGGTTCCCCTATAATTTTTTGTGAGTGCTTTGAAAACCCATTTTTCGATGGAAAACCCGCGACAGAAAAATTGTGAGCATCAAAAAGCCTCAAAATCCAGCCTTGATAAATATTTCTTTTGGCTTAGCAAATAATTTTTATGTAATATTTAGTTTACAATTGCCTATTTTAAGAAAAAATAACAAGAACGCTTTAAGCATTTACGGAAGATAAAAAAAATTACATCCGGCTGATCCTTTTTCAGCTTTTCTCTTGTGCCCCACCGGTTGAGTTACAATAACACTATTTTGGGATGTTGAAGGATGACGAGCCACAAGAGACTTTGAATAAGGGGTACGGAACAGAAAAGCAATCTAATGAACAAAAGAGCAAGGTAAAAAAGAATGGCGGAGAGAGTAAGAAATGTGGCGCGTAGATGACGCCGGACATTTGCCTCAAGCGTCTATTTCTTTATATCTCTCCTCCTTTCTCATTTTATCCATCTCTCTTTTTCATATTGTCTCATTTCATCTTATTTCTTCCAGCTTTGCGTCTTTTTCTCTCTTCCCGCCTTGGCTTTCCTCCCCCTCCCCTCTCTATCTCTCTGTCTCTCAAGCTCGTTCGTTTTCTCACTTGTTCTATCTTTCTCTTCATCGTCTCCGTTAACGAACGTTAAGCTGAGTAAGAACGCTAAACCGGCTTAAGGAAGAGATCGCCAACCCTCTAAAAGAGTTTCTCGTAACTCTTTTGCTAATGCGGCAAAAGACTGCGGCTCGTTAGAAAAAAAGAAACAAAGAGAAAAAAGAAAAACCCCACGTAGGGAACCTCTCACGTTACCGAGCGCTTGTTCAGTTGCACGATCAAGCCGTACTAGTTATGAAGAAAGTATTGAAAAAAGTTAAGCGGAATGAGGAAAAGTTGAAACTTATAAACGAAAAAGTATACCATTTTACGACTTGTTCGGAGTACAAAATGAAGTGATAGAGTAGAGATGAAAGCAGAAAGGAAATTTGATGATGATAGTACGTTATTTCACAGTCATCATATAATAGCTGACACAAAAAGCGAGTTTGAACTTTGTTGTTATACAAAAACCCTAAAAGTTGAAGAAATGATAGAATGCAAAAAACCTGCCAGCAATGTTGTCTTTTAAAATGGATTTCAAAAAGCTCCGAGTAATTATTAGCTTTACTGAGTGACTATAAAAAAGTGAAGTATATCAAAAGGTTCGATAATAATATCTGGTCTGTTAATTGGATATATAGAATTATCAATAGCTCTTTTAAAACTGGTACAAAAATAAAAGCTGATGCATCGCGGATTGATTACCATAGTGTTCAAGATCAGAGTTCACTTTATCTCTCTTTCCGTAAATTACCCGTTTCTATTATTGCCAAACAAATTTCCCTTTCCGGTCAAAAGGACTTTCGTCTAAATGAGAGTCCTATTGTCTCTCATTCTAAAATCAACGGAGATTATAGTCTGAGTGAATAATGATAAAAAACAGTATATTCTTATATTATATTTCGGAGGCATTTCCCGTTATTTTTACATTCCAAATCACAGCCAATTGAATTTTTCAATTTTTGCACTGGAGTCAGAATGCGATAACTCAAAAAGTAAAAATATTAAAATAAGAATGGAATGGAATAGAAAATTCATTTACCAAGAAAACGAGTTTTCCGTAAAATGGTCCATTTGCATATTTAATTTTCATTTATTTTCAAAAACGAGGTGAGTCAGCAAAATTTGTTAAGCCCAGGTTTTTGAACTGATTGTTTTTGTGGAAGTTACAGCTATTTGCATGTTTTTATTTTGAAAGAAAGCATCCAAACTTCTTGTAATAATTCCGAATTAGTGCTTAAACATTTTAAGATTTCATCTCATTTTTTGCAGAAATAGATATAAAAAATGAAAATAACCCTTATTAAAGAAATTCTATTTAAAAAAGGTAACATTAACAGGATACAATTTTTTATGAGACTCGGTCTTTCTTTCTGAAAATACTTTAAAAACTGGATAAAAAAGCTATCAGTCACTTGTATCATAGTTATTTTACTTTCTGAATTACCGCGATTTGAGTTTACAGTGGATTGCCTGGATTTAGACTACGATATTTTGGAAACTATAAGACAACAATGAAAATAACGCCTACCGTTGTCACTCAGATTTGGAAGTATTAACCTTCAGTGCACCATCCATCGCAGATTTCCATTGCGTACATACTGGACATGCGGTACCCGCACGATGTTTACTCGTATGTATCGCGAGTTCTAATTGCCCTATGAAGTTTCATTTTCTTTAAATCACATCCGCGTACGATGTACGATAAATACTATTGCAAAAAATCAATAGTTTTGTACACATTCACGAAAAAAGGAACAAACTTTTTGGATAATTTTTTCCCCCGAAAAATCACTGCTTAGTAAAAAAAAGTTAAAATATTTAATTTTCACCATTGTCACGGTGATACGTTATATTTCAAGAAAAATATAGGTTAACAAAGGGATCCTTCAGTAAGTATATTTTTTTGAAGAAGTGAAGCTGGGCCATTTTCCTAAAATTAAAAACCAGCTTTCCATTGTGAAAAACATATTTTATTTAACGGAAAATTCCGGAAAAACTGATTTTTTAGATGATTTTACGCTGCATTTTTAAAACCGTACTTGCTAACACACGCAAATCCTGGAAATCTCACAATACCACGAATAACACTGTGGGTTACATTTTATTTATTCAATAAGAAAAAAATTGATTGATTGACACGATATGCTTTTTTTCACCTTTTCACTTTCATGTACAAAATACTATAAAAAAATCCGCATGTAGAAAAAAATATTTTGTTGCCTATCAGACCTTAGTTACCTTCTGCACATACATCGGGCATGCCATGCCTGAAGAAAATTTTATAACGCACACTGTTGTTTCACTATTCGTTGCTTGAGCGCTGCAAGGTCATTAATCCAGGAACCGGGTATGAAAAAGGCCTTTTTCATGACACCGAGCCAGAACGATTCTAATCGACGGATTCGTGTAGGGCTGATGTCCCTGATGAAGGCCTACCACTTTCCAACCACAGATTTTGGGGGGCTTCTTTTTGCCACGCGGTCCAAGTTGGCAAAACCATGTTTTTGGGAGATAGCGTCGAAACTATTAATCGGAGAAAAAAAAAGTTCAGTAACTATTTGTAGATATTAGAAAAACGAACAATTTGGCGGGTCGCAAATTAAAATCGGTTCGTTAGTTCGCCCGCAAAAAAATATAAATCAGCTAAAATGCCCATTTCTATCATAGCCTATTATTAGTTTAAAAATGCGTATACAGCCTCCAAAATCTCAGGATATTTGCCCCTTGGTACACTAAATTAGTGTGCAAAATTTGGGCTTGATCGGAAAAATAGTTTTTGAGAAAAGCCATTTGTTATTAAAAAACCGACTGTTTTTGCGAGGAATTTCTACACCGGGAGAGTGTCGCAGTGCAATAAAACCAAAACGAAATTGATTCGAAAGAGTCGTACTATCATGTACACTTTGGGGCAAATCGATTTTTTATAATTAAAAGGGTGAAAAACGGCTCCAAAAATAGGGTACGATTTTTACTCATAAACAAATGGAATTCCATCGCAAATTTTTAAGTCACAGAGTCGGAATTGATGTATTTCGAAAGCGTTTATTTTTCTACGAATTTAGAAAAAAAAAATTTGCAAAAAGTTTATTAGGGGAAGATAAAAAAATTTGTTTTTCAATAATTATTGCAGCTGCTCATTTCAACATAGAGAGCTAAAAATTGGACAGCGTACAGAGAAAGGCTTGTGCTAACTGAAGAAAAATCGGCGGAAAAATCCCATATAAATTTATTGTTTATTTCAGCGGTTTTATGAGAGGCCAAATGTGACGTCGCGTTTGGCGGCAGAGTGGGGGTAGCCGTCTCGGGCTCGCGCGCGCTCGCGTGAAAAGTTAATCCGCGCGTTCAAATTCGACAAACATGGAATATCTCGGGAACAAATTAACTTATCGAGTTGTTTTTTTTTAATCTGGGCTAACTTTTTCCGCTGATCATAATTTTGTTATTAAAAATTCTGAAAAATTGAAAATTCACCTCGAAATTTATTGATCATTTTTTATTTGTTTATTTTACTCTATTTTGTACTTAACTTTTGGGTGAAATCAGATTCAAATGTTATTTTTGTGTTGTTCTCCAACTACTGAACGGAGGAAAAAAAAATTCAATGCAAAATGTTTTGTTAGCAGAGCACGTGTCATTTCGTTTTTACAATAAATGAACGAATTGAGGCCATTACAACTACGAAACACACCACATGTTCTCAAAATTAAAGATTATATTTTTTTTTAATTTAAATTATTATGCACAAGGTTCAGGGTACAAGCAAATAAAAAAATATTAATTTTGAGAACATGTGGTGTGTTTCGTAGTTGTAATGGCCTCAATTCGTTCATTTATTGTAAAAACGAAATGACACGTGCTCTGCTAACATTTTGCATTGAATTTTTTTTCCCTCCGTTCAGCAGTTGGACAACAACACAAAAATAACATTTGAATCTGATTTCACCCAAAAGTTAAGTACAAAATAGGGTAAAATAAACAAATAAAAAATGATCAATAAATTTCGAGGTGAATTTTCAATTTTTCAGAATTTTTAATAACAAAATTATGATCAGCGGAAAAAGTTAGCCCAGATTAAAAAAAAAACAACTCGATAAGTTAATTTGTTCCCGAGATATTCCATGTTTGTCGAATTTGAACGCGCGGATTAACTTTTCACGCGAGCGCGCGCGAGCCCGAGACGGCTACCCCGACTCTGCCGCCAAACGCGACGTCACATTTGGCCTCTCATAAAACCGCTGAAATAAACAATAAATTTATATGGGATTTTTCCGCCGATTTTTCTCCAGTTAGCACAAGCCTTTCTCGGTACGCTGTCCAATTTTTAGCTCTCTATGTTGAAATGAGCAGCTGCAATAATTATTGAAAAACAAATTTTTTTATCTCCCCCTAATAAACTTTTTGCAAATTTTTTTCTTTCTAAATTCGTAGAAAAATAAACGCTTTCGAAATATGTCAATTCCGACTCTGTGACTTAAAAATTCGCGATGGAATTCCATTTGTTTATGAGTAAAAATCGTACTCTATTTTTGGAGCCATTTTTCACCCTTTTAATTATAAAAAATCGATTTGCCCCAAAGTGTGCATGATAGTACGACTCTTTCGGATCAATTTCGTTTTGGTTTTATTGCACTGCGACACTCTCCCGATGTAGAAATTTCTCGAAAGAACAGTCGGTTTTTTAATAACAAATGGCTTTTCTCAAAAACTATTTTTCCGATCAAGCCCAAATTTTGCACACTAATTTAGTGTACCGAGGGGCAAATATCCTGAGATTTTGGAGGCTGTATACGCATTTTTAAACTAATAATAGGCTATGATAGAAATGGGCATTTTAGCTGGTTTATATTTTTTTGCGGGCGAACTAATGAACCGATTTTAATTTGCAACCCGCCAAATTGTTCGTTTTTCTAATATCTACAAATAGTTACTGAACTTTTTTTTCTCCGATTAATAGTTTCGACGCTATCTCCCAAAAACATGGTTTTGCCAACTTTGACCGCGTGGCAAAAAAAGCCCCCCAAAATCTGTGGTTGGAAAGTGGTAGGCCTTCATCAGGGACATCAGCCCTACACGAATTCGTCGGTTAGAATCGTTCTGGCTCGGTGTCACGTAAAAATACCCAGTTCCTGGACTACATCGATTTGTAGTCCAAGGCATAAACTTTTTTAACCCCCACTACTGACTCTTATCGCCCTTGCAATTTGTAGTTGCCAGACCAATGAAATTTTAATTTGGATATGCCATACCCGATATGTACGCTGAGGGTTAAGAAAAAAATATAAATATGCCAAATCTCTAGGAAAATGTTTTTTTTCAACTGCATTTCTTAAAAAAGGTTCATTTTTATTTTTTATTCCTTTTTCATTAGGGAAGGCGATGTAATTATAAGATTTTCGAACACCTCATCGGACGTATTACAAGATCCATTGCTTTTATTCAAATTAAAAAAAATTCAAATAGTTGTAACTTGTCTGAAAAAAATCAGGTCATTTTTTTTGCACTCAACGATATTGTACTTAATAATATTGTAAACTCACCCCGTTTTACATTATTTTTTTTAGTTCTTTAAATCCGAGACTCGAATTGCAATAAGCCAAAATTGTGCCCTCTTAAAATCTTACAGGAAAAATGCCCAAATTCGATAATCGGCAGGTTTTAAGTTAACAAAGTCGCGAAAACGAAAAATTTATAAAGATGAACGTTATAAGCTTCATATTTATGCCCTATCTTCAATATTATATAAATCGAATTACTAGTATATCCAATGCATCCAGATAATCGTCATTCTCTAGATTGGATCGAGAGAATATTGGAAAGAAATTTGGGTTCATGTTTTTTTTTCATTAATTAAAATAATTGATTGCGTGGTAACGTTCGACTGTCGTGGTTTTTTGTCGGCGGTCGGCGGAGATATTTTGTCATGTTTGATTTTTCACGGTTATGAATGGTACGTACAGAGATTTTTTGATACTTACAAGTATATATAGAGTAGATTGCTGGTAAGTGCGAAATAAATTATATAAGTGGTCGATTTGTGATTTTTGGGAACTGTCTGAAGTCAATGTGTCGAATATTGAACGCTAGGCACTAAAAAGTAAGAGACTTAACCTATTTATTTTTATAAATTAGGTTAAATGCTATGCAAAGTTGTTATCAACCATCTTTGTTGAAGATTCCGAGCTATCGGAGTGTGAATCCGAAAGGCGTAGACCAAGAAGTCAAAAATTCAATTGACGGTGAAAATAAAAAATGTAGCCAAATCTCTTTTCTTGTAAGGAAAAATATAAAAAATTGGCACCAATCAAAAAGCGTCAGGATTTTTGATATGGAGAAGTGATTTGATATGGAGAACGCTACGTTTTCTATTTCCGAATAGGTAATAATAAGCATTGTCGAGATCTGCGAGTAATAATAATGATTTCTCTTTTCTGTAATGCAATAAGAGCAATCCAGAATCTAAATAACATGGTTAACTGCCAAGTTGGATGTATTTCACCTAACTATGGGTTTCATAAATAAATTATATTCCATTGAATCAAGCTGTTCCTTTTCAAACTTTAATACATTGTCCTGCAACCCGTAACAGCCTACCCTAAGCTATAATTACTTTTTTCGTGAATATTAGTAACGACAGAAATCTTTCCAAATAGTATGATAAATCTTGAAGTGTTAACTTTGAGTACGTTTCATTTTGTGAATGTTAGACTTGAAACATTTTGTTATAGATCTTGCTGCAGCGAAACTTTAATTGTTCAAGAATCGTTTATCGTGGTTGTTTTTTTTTTAAGATGAAGAATACAACCTTGCCACAACATGAAACTGTAAACCATTGAAAACGACTAGAATCTGTAAAATTTATCCAACGAATTTAATTACACCAACATGTCTTTGAAAAATGTTTCATCATAATTTCATTCGTAACATGAAAGTACCAATTCCTCACGTTCAAATATAGACAGATATAACATTGAAATTGTATACCATAATTTTGGACGGAGATTGCATTTTCTGAAATGAACAAAGTGTGGTCAAGGTAGAGAAGCCGCAAAAGTGTGGCTGCAAGTATATGTACAACTACGTCATTTAAACGATCTGCGGCTTTCTGCACACTGCGTATTGTCTCTCGTTCCGGTGGTGAATTTATTCATGCAAATTAAATAATAGTAATAAAAAAGTAATAATAACAACAATATTGATCATAATAAAGTTAAGGAGAATTCAGTAGGGTGTGTAGAAGAATCCAAGGAGTTCTTGAAACGGTGTATCACACCCTTGTGTGGGAAGGGTTACGCAGTGTAATGTTACTAACGTAACATTGTGTGGACCTTACAGACGAAAAGCTGCAATGTGGCTTAAGTCCCTCGTATTTGTAAGGGTGTTTACTCAAACCCCCGCAAAACCCATAAGACTAAGGGGGTAACAGAAAGAGTAAGATATACAGTAACAGGGAGAGAGAGACAAAGAATGGCGAAGGGGAGAGGTTAGTTGAGGATTGAGAGTAAGCTCACTGCGATATTACGTTTTCTGTGTTATATACTAGTATTCCATGATGCTGTGTTTCAAAAGTCACTACTGTATTGCTTTTAGTCGCATAACAACGTGCGACCCGGTTTACATCGGTGAGCACTCGACAATTATTATAATACCGCTTCCGCCAGAGTTCTCCCTTTGGGTACTCCACTATACTTTACACACACAGACACATTTAGTTTAGTACATATATTTAGATATATAAATATTACAGTAGGAAAATTTGCACTATATAGGATGCGCTTATGTTGTGCAAGAGTGAATTTATAGTCGTAGCCATTTTATTACACTTTTCGACAGCGAGAGGTCCGAGAAACTAATCTCTACTACCATCATGAAGCAGTCATGCAGAATAAACTCATAGAACATTTTTAAATGATAAATACGCGCTAAGTCCATAAAGTTGCGGGACGAAGAGTGCAATTAAAAAACGCATACTTCAATGTTTTAATGGCGATTAAAGTGCAATCGTATAAAAAGAAGGGAGTACCCTTGCTTCCCGTCATCCAGGGGGCTGCATGAAATATGAAATTTGCACCATGCTTCCTCCTACTTCATTGTTCACAAAACTTTCCTCATGAGCAAGCACATTGATTAATTTGGCTTTCCTCATTAGAACAGAAAAACGCGGAGGAAGGCAACGCGTGTAGGTAGGGGATGTCTGCTTTATGAAATGGCGATGTGTTTCCTACGAAATAAAAGGTACGAAAATAGGAGCAGAATATATACGAACGAAGTTCGTTAGAAGTGAACAATTTACATTATAACTTTGGCTGCATGGATAAGATGGTAAAAAAAATTATTTGATAGAGATAGACATACGGTCGTTTTTTTTTTTTTTTGAAAAACTTATTAAACATTCTCACGTTATGGTTTTATGAGTAAGAACATTCATTGAAACTACTTCCTACTTGGATTCGACTATTTTGACAAGTTAATCTGTGCAACATTCTTCAAAATAAGTTTCTTAATCGTTTAGATACCGAATTTTTTCATGTTATTCACAAACTCCAATAACAAATGAATTTATTGAATAAGAGTCATATTTCTGATGAAATCAAATGTGACAGTGTTTCTTTAAAGAAAGAGATATTTTTGAGAAACTCATACGAGAGAAATTATATACCGAGGGATAGGAGAAAACGAAATTTACAACTTTATACAAAAAGTTATTTCCGGATACATGAGCATGCACGTAACACGCTGGTGTGACAATTAAAATGCTTCTTGTGGGCCGAAACTCTCACGGCGGACATAAATACACACGTGCATACGACTTTTCGCGGTTGTTCTCTTTCGCACGTCCCGCAAGACATCGGTGCAGAAACCGCGGTTGTTGCGTTATACGACGGACTCGATCCTCGTAGAGGAATGGCTGAAAGCTTTATGCGTAGCAATAATTCCAGCTTTTCCAAGCACTGCGGACAACTTTCAGTAATAGCTAAAGCCATAATAGCAGCTTCGGGAAAAGCAAAAGAGAAACTGTTACGTGTGTATTTTTTCAATATCGAAGCAACATAAATGAGATTTTCTCCCAAGAGGAAACGTTATGTATGTTTAAAAAAAAAACACTAGGTCATCTGCAAGATATCTCATTTTGTATATAAGTTATCTATGAGTTAAATAACTATTAACAAAATTTAGCTACAGGAGAAAAATTAAAACCTGAAGTTATGTGGATATTGCATCATTCAAAATGACAGCACTTGATTATTAATGACATTAAGTTAACATTCTGAGAATGTAAGAAAACCTTTAAATATATGATACAATAATTATTTTACCAAAATGATTGTCATCTTGCAATGCTAATGTCTATTCCTGCCCAATTTATGAATTTTCATTCCAATTTCGAGGAACCCAATTTTCTTTCAGTAATCGCAAATTTGGGAAAATAAGTATTTTTTTTTGTAATATCCTGTAGCAACTAGTTAATTATGCAGACTGCTTTTCATCTCAAACTGTATTAAAAAGCAATTTTTAATCCCGAAAATGAGTAGGGGAAATTGTTCTTAACAATTGCCAGCTAGTATGCGAAATTGGAAATGAATAAAATAATAAGAAGAGGAAATGAAAATCAGGATACGAAATGAATTTTTGAACGAATGGACTCGTTCTGAGTTATTAACTTTGAGTAAGTTATGTGATTTTGATGCAGAAAATAATTCAAAAGGCATTGTCTCGATCCAATGATGTTCGCATCCATCGAAGGTAAGTAGATAAAAGGTAAGTGTATGACGAGTAGTTTTATTTAATTGATTTGCATCTCTTTTTTTTCCTTTTTTAGGACCAATCGTATCTAGGAGAGAGGAGGGAGGGATGGAGAAAGATGATTCAGCAGGCTCTAACACATCGGATAAATTTTAATAGCTGTTTTTATTTGTATGTTTCGTTTTAACAAAAACCTATTAAAACTTTTTTCGCTGTTAGGTACTGCACGGATCTGGAGTATGAGATATTCGCGACATTAGATTTTTCGTTTAAGGGATAGGATTCTAATTATACACCGTCGACGTTTCTGTTAGGGCATCTTAACGTTATAGGGAAGCAAGAATTTAGTGCTGATAAAATTGATATTTTTCGGGGAATAAAAACAGTTGGAATCTACGTAATACGGGCCATACTGTGATGAGGAATTGCCCAAAACTGTGGGGTGCTAGGTTGAAAAATTAATCAAGTGATCGGTTAAATAGTGTAATCAAAACTTTTTTACTGCCATTGACCCTTGGTGAGTGTCCTCCTCTTCGAAAGCGGGGTACCTGCTTTCTCTCTATAATTATTAATATATTATCTCTCTATAATTATAATATATATTAATAGAGAGACTCTGTAGTCTCTTTATTTTTTTTTCTTGAGTATAGGGACTTTTCAAGTTTCGCACTTTTGCCGTTTAGTCATAGGGGCCCTCGCGTGTGATGACATTTTGACAGTTTGCGATATTTATTATATACGAGTGCGAGATGAATAATTGTTAAAAAGTAATAATTATTATGAGTGTAAAAGGTTTATGAGTATAATGGCGATTTGCCATACGGAGTAATGAAAATAAGAAGATTTTAGCGTGAGTATTTTTTTATATATTATTATTTAATACTAAAAATGTTTTAAAGTGAATACTTATTACCTTGCCTTGCACGTGACGTAGCTTCGGCACCGTGAGGCGAACCCAGAACCGACTGCAGTAGCACAGGTTTTCCGCAATTTCCCTGGGCCTATGGAATCGAGTGCCATGGTGAATGCGCTACAGAAGGGGAAATCGGATGCGGCTGCATGGGGGCCTGGTTACTGATCCGGACCAGACCCCTAAGGGGGACTGGCTACTGACTCGGGCCGACCTCGTAATAGACAAAAGCCTCTAGGCAGGGGAAAAGTATTAAAAAAAAAAAACAAACCTTGCCTTGCGTTTAATTAATTATCGACGATTTATATCGCGAAGTATAGAGATAGTTTTATATTACTGATAAAAATGTTGACTAATATTTATTTTGATTAATATATGTTATAATTACTTTTCTAAGTTATGTTGACTGATCTCAACGATTGGAGTTTTCATGGATCCTCGTATGCATTTCCGCGTGAGTGATAATGTGTCTGAAATTGTATTTATAAATTTATATATTTATGTATTTCCTAAGACAGTTTGAAAAAAAGAAAACTTTCATTTACAGCATTGTTTTCCTCAAAATAGGTCAGATTATTTGGGTGTTCCTGCCTTAGATGGCTCATTCAGTATATAACTAGGAAGGTATGTGTATCGACGGTATGTGAATGCGGAAGATCTTCGTGGCTGATTCGATTGCGAGACCGATCGTGTTTGCGCGCACGTGCTTGCGAATCATTAGTTAACCCCCTCCGGCACATACGTTTCGCAAAGGGGTGATTGAGGGGTAACCAACACACGAGTGGGCTAGGGCCTCGGCCGATACCCTCTAAATAAATAACGATGGTCATGGCCATTAAACGAATTAGCTGCGTTTGATTTTATTGCATCCCACTATACCTCTCCATACCTCTCTTCATTCCAACTTCCTACCCCAAACATGTCTCGATCACTTGATATTCGGTGAATTGGTCAACAACGCAGAGACTCTAATTCAACTTTTCCATTTTCGTTGATACTCAAATAACCACTCGATTCTACACTAGCTACGCTATTATTTTTTCTTGCACTCTTTCTTCCCCAATCCAAAATGGCG
Source organism: Rhimphoctona megacephalus (assembly GCA_963989365.1). Lineage (NCBI taxonomy): Eukaryota > Metazoa > Arthropoda > Insecta > Hymenoptera > Ichneumonidae > Rhimphoctona > Rhimphoctona megacephalus. The sequence continues at coordinate 31,222,857 of OZ022414.1, read as the reverse complement.
TCGAATAACATTTTTATTGTCTCCGACGATCCAGCAGTAGACATGACATGTTTAATTAAATGGAGGATTCGTCATCTCCTAAAAGGAAAGGACAGAGTGAACCATAAAAGTGAAAAAGTACATGTAATTACTGGCATGCATCACAAAAGACTATTATAGCAAAGTTTACGAAAGTGTAGGCGAGTACAGGGATTTTTTTCAATATTCATTACTTGAAAATGGAAATAGTTGCATCAACTTCAATTAATATAACATAAACAATTACCAAAGTAATTACACACTATTGGTTTGATTCTTCACGTGATTGATTGCTGAAATGTCGATGAGTAATGCAGTTGAGGTAGTTTCAGGAATCATCTTGAATGATTTGTTATGCACCTACATTTGGCAGGTCATCGATCTTGAATAAAAATTTACCGGTTAGAGTGAGGCTACTCCAACCTGCAAATATATAGAATGCACACCTAACGTTTATAATGCACACCAGGCTGCAAGACTAATTTTTCATGACTTCCTCAGACCGATGAGAAACTCGCTCGATTTCCCTATTTATGTATTTCCCGTTTATTCGCTACTACTTTACCAACTCTCGTTGGTGTAAAAATTACTCTATTCCACATGAGAGAAGAAAATCTTTTAATAAGCTCTTGTCTCATTCAATTTACTCTTTCTTTCTCCAACATGTTTCAGCACAGTTTTATATACCGGAAGTTCCATATGGTGCATATCGTATTTATTCGGTGAATCAGACATCAACTTTTTGGCGATAAAGTATTCATGCATATTTTACCGAGTTGCGGCATTATAGCAGATTAAATGAATCGTTCACCGTCGCAATTTTCTTTGTTTAGTTATTGCAATATCGGTTAGAAATTTTACTGTCTGATTAACAAACGAGTTACTCTCGTTATCGAACCGACACCTCCTTTACTTTTGCTCAGCGATGAATCAATCTTTCACCCATTTATAGCGTCATACTAACATAACCTTTTTTTAATTTTTTTATTCGCAGCTGCAAATGTAGCATACCTGTTGGAATACACGAACATAGCAGTAAAATGGTTGAAAAAGTATTGTGACGTGCAGCCAACCGAGATTTAACATTGGAAATGTTCTATTCATCGGAGTAGTTCCACTGTGCATGCATTCACGACTACTGCGCAAGCTGATTTTATACAACGGTCTAGTTAAAACTTTCAATGTTTTTTTCTATTGAAAATGAATGCATTTCTTTTTCTTCGCTCTGTAAATAAAGAACAAAAAAACGCTTTCAACTTCTCAAAATTGATATATTGGAAAAATATTGATCGTTTGTAGCGTTATGTTGCAAATAGACCCATTGGCGGTTCTGCATTTGTCACAATGCTCTATGACCTTAATTACTGCTGCGGGCTGATTTATCAAATTGGGAATGAAAATGGTAATAATCGTGTGAAGGAATATCGTAAAATTATTGCAGAAACGTCAGGGACTGATATTATCAATTTTTACCAATGTTTCGTACAAAAAATCGATTAAACGTCAATATTGATCTGATTAAAATACTGATTTTTGTGCTATTTCAGTTTCAACTTTTACTCGCTGTCTGCCCACACAATTAAATTAACGTTATAATAAAATCATTTACGTTATTATTACATCATTTCCATCACAGTTATTTAATCACTATGTGTTTGCGCTTGGAACTATTTTTTTCTTCTATTATTCATTCATTTTTCAATAAATAAATAATCACAGCAGTGACACTGATTTTTATTTAACTATATATAGAAAGCATCCGGGAATGAAGCCAGACAGTTTTTTGTTGACTCTATTGGTGTTATTAAAAAAGCAAAGAAAACTTTCCTTCATGAAAACTCCAAGAATAGTCACTGCAAGTAACTATTCTTTCACTGTGAATGCATATTAATATTAGGTGTATGATTTTTACAGATTGTTTCTTCGAGCTTAAAATTATATTTAAAATAGATATATTTTTGCGGTCTTTTATGGTTTTGAAAGGATCGGAGGCAAGGTTTCAGAACACCGAGCGACAAGTGTATGTGAGTTACATAACCTCTCAAAATAGCAGACTTTACGATGGCAACTGATAAACAGCATATTCGGCACTGCATTCTATATGAATTCCAACAAGGAAAAAATGCTTCGAACGCACGGGAATTAATTTGTAGTGTTCTTGGTGCCGACGTTGTGTTTTATAAAATGTGTAATTATTGGTACAAACGTTTTAGAAGTGGTGATTTCAATCTTAGTGACCAGCCGCGCCTTGGACAGCTTCGAAAGTTTGAAGATGCGGAATTGCAAGCTCTACTGGATGAAGACTCAACGCAAATGCAACAAAAGCTTGCAGCTCAGCTTGGAGTTCGGCCCACATGTGTTGACCGAACACAATGTAGGTCAACGTATGAACACGTGCTTTTCACTGTTTGCCCGGCAACAAAAAAGGACTTCTTGTGGAAAATTGTGACGGGTGATGAAAAGTATATTTTTTACGAGAATCCCAAACGTAAAACGTCGTGGGTAGATCCCGGACAACCCAGTACATCGACGCCAAAACAGGACATCCACCTAAAGAAGGTTTTCCTACGTATCCGGTGGGACATAAAGAGTGTGATTTATTACGAACTCCTGGAAACTGGTCAGACGGTGACTGCGGAACGCTACAGCCGGCAATTGAATAAACTGAGCGAAGAACTTGATCAGAAAAGGCCATTTACTGAGCAAGGAAGCAGGCAAGTCATACTGCTGCATGACAACAGTCGACCTCACGTTGCTCGCACGACTCAGAAGACCCTCTTGAACTTGGGATGGAAGTTCTTCCGCATGAGGCATATTCATCAGACTTGGGCCTATCCGACTACCATTTGTTCCGGTCAATGCAGCACGCCTTAGTAGATAAACAGTTCAAAATGCAGGGTTATGTGCGTAAATTCGTCGATTACTTTATCGCCTCGAAGCCTGTACGTTTCTTTCGCGACGACATTCGTATGTTACCTGAGAGATGGCGCAAGTTCATAGAAAACAATGCACAATATTTCCAAGATTAAGTTCGTTGTTGTCAATTTTTTCACATGAAATAAATTTGCTGAAAAATCTGTAAAAATTAAGCCATACACCTAATATTTTAATTGATACCGTCGTCAATATACAAGATCCCTCTACACGAAATAAACGGATGAAGTGAAAAATTTAGTATAAGAATCCTAGGCTTAGCTGTGTAACTCATCGTTTGCGTCATACGAGACAGCACTACGGAATTTCACGCTATCATGTACACGAGGTCGACATGCAAAGCACCGCATTGTGCCTTGTAAGATAAAAATTGCAGCGTTTTACCCCTGTTATTCTGCCACCCGTGAATCGTGAAAGTTGTAGAATGCCAGGGCAGTGAAAACTGTAGTATTCTCCGCGAGATTGCAACATGATGGAACAAATTTCGATCTTTCGAACAAACAAAAAAATTCAAAACTAAAAGAAAGGAATATATAGACATCACGTTTCAATTCTAATGGCAAGATGATGATCACGTACTATGAAAAAATACACAATTATTTTTTCTGTTATCATGGAATAAGCTTCACCACCATATTTTTTGTTTTATTTTTATCTGTTGCAAATGAAAACAAATCAAGCAGTTTTCTAAAATTTTTATACCCTTTACTACTTAATTAATATCTTTTTTTTAATTGCAAGCTTATTATTTCCATACATACTTTAAATTCTAGAATTTAAAAAATGTTTAGGACGCTGCATTTGCACCTTAAATTAATTCATTGAATTAATGTCAAGTCACAAAGGTTCACAGAAAGTGATTACGAAAACTTGTATTAGAAGTGTATTCAAGAATAATTGAGACAGATCGAATATCATAATGATGAGTGGAAGAGAGGGGAAAGATAGAAAAACAAGAAACAATGACGATTGACACACTCTCTCTCGGACCGTTAACATGGTGGCATGGTATTGTTATAATTATATATATTGTAACGCTTTTCCCGTCAAGCGCTTCAAATTATATTTGCTCTCGATACTTTCTGGTCGCCAGTTTAAGATAATTCTTAAACAAATTTTATTTTGAAATTATCGAGAACAAAATAATAAGGTTTCCCGGTCGTAGCTGTATTTTAAACCAATGGTGGTAGAGGGGCTGGGTCAATTATAGAAAATAAATATTCACACCAACAATCAAAATCCGGAATTACAATAGCGTTTATTATTAAATGACATTAAAATTTGAAATAAAATAAGATTTCCGGAAAAAATATTATATCAACAGTTTACAATAATTCTCAATATGGGACATTCGATAAGTTAAAAGAATTTATAATTTTCAAGTGTTCGAAAATAATTTTATAACAAAAATATTTGCCTTTCGGCTCGATATTATAACAATTTAACTTACAGCTATGGATCTCGAGATTGAGCTAAATCAAATACTAGAATTCCTCTCGGCAATTCAAAATAAAACTTTAACAACGACAATTCGCGAACGTTTTAAATCACGGGACAAGACGTTACTAGAATTTTCCAAACGCGTACGTACCCCGAAACAATATCGCTCTTTTAAATCCCAAAATTCACAAAATATACTCGCGAGTACAAAACGGTACGAAATCACAACAAAACAAAATGAGAGCGAAACGACGGCTCACCGCTACGGTTTGAGAGATTAGAAATCCGGAAAAGGATCACAGATGCTTCCACTCGATAATTCCGATGGCGTCGGGTTCTTGATCGAAGATGGCTACGGCTTGAGAAAAGACGTCCTCCGTCGCTGCTGCCCAAAACTCGAGTCCGATAATTTTCCCGAAGCGCGATTTCGCGGATTGGGGTCCTAGCCCCCCACCCTTCGCCTACTCACGGGAATATAGAATTTTCTCGAACCTTCGCCCTCTCCGTTTATTATTCGCCAACTATATTTGAATTTCGAGTTTGAATTCGAAACGGGCGCGATGCTGATCAACGATGACTTTCGATACGTCCGAGGTTTACCGATGATCCCCGATGCAAATTGACGCATCGTCGAGTTCGACAGCTCTGGGTGACGGCTTCGAGCTAGCGACCCTCGCTCGATATGATTTTTCGCGCTCCGTCGATGATCTTGACGACCGAAACTTCGCAAGCCTTCCCTCTCAACCATCCGACAATTCTGGCAACGATGATAATTCCGATGTTCTCTCTCTCTCTCTCTCGCTCTCTCTCTCTCCCTCTCTCTCTCTCTCTCCCTCTCTCTCTCTCTCTCTCTCTCTCTCTCTCTCTCTCTCCCCCTCTCTCTCTCTCTCTCTCTCTCTCTCTCTCTCTCTCTCTCTCTCTCTCTCTCTCTCTCTCTCTCTCTCTCGATGTTTTTCGATGTATGAGACCATCGCTCGCTCATATAAAAAAATTATAAAATAAAAGAAATTAATAATCAGTAAATACGCTAGCGTTTGGCCCTTCTAGATAAGCTCGAGAGCAATTCGTCAGCGACGAAAAACGCTCCTTTCTCATGCCGTGCCAATTGTTAACCAATTTGTGACGTGGGCAAAATTACCACGTCACAATATATATATGTGATTGAATTTCTTTAATATTCGTCTTCGACATCGAAAATCTCATCGTCAAGTCGAGGGGCTCCGTCAAATCTATATCGAAAATCCAGGCCTGGTTCTTTGTAGTCATCTCGAGAGTTTTGTCACAACCACGATGAGTAGAAACTTTCAATCAAAGAATAATTTTTTTTAAAGATACGTTCGTTGAATTTTCTCGTTGTATAATTTCTTGTTCTATTTAGGATCACGTAATCTATATACGAATAACTTGATACAATCCTTCAGCGAACCATAAAGTGTTTGCGATAAGCATTAATCATTATAAAATACCCCTATTTTTCGATCTACGTATCATCTCGTTATATATGTCAATTATCTTACTCTATTCTCGATCATAGTCATAAAATTCTTTGTAATCGATACCGTTAATGTACAAGTCGAATTCAGGAGACCACTCGACCAATGTCTTAATTAAAAAGAGATATAACCTGCGAGTTCTTTTCTTTTGTGATTATCCCGTTTATCCAATGGCTCTAAGTTAAATCGAAATATAAAACAAATAATTTATGCCACTTAAAAACAAAAAAAGATTCTTGTGAGCATTTTTATTCAAGAAAAAAAACAAAAAATCAAGAAAATTTGTTAATAACTTTCAACATAATATCGAATCCAAAATATTTACTATATGTAGTACGATTCCAACCACTAGAATATCCTCGGCAAATTTGAGTATAACATGATGCACTCGATATCTTTCGCCCACTGTTATATTCGTTTCAGCGATTTCTCCCCATTGAAATACTACGATGTATAGCAATCGTGACGGAACAGAGAGCATGAGTACGCGAGAACCAATTACCATACGGTACGGTGACCACCATGATGCACCAAAAGCAGGATGATCGCTGAAAACGAATGCATGAGGGATGAATCAAATGTTATATCTAGTGTTGTGAGATACTGTCTGCCGACTGACAAAGATTGCGGTAAATAATTATCGAAAAAATGGCCAAGATACACTGAATCTTTATTTATGGATTTTAATGATGTACGGTCAGTTCTTTGGAGTCAAAGAAGAGCTTAAATTAAAAACTCCTCCAGATGTTCTGATTTGTGTTGAATATTCATATTACTTACTGTGATTACTTCTAAGGTGACACATTCGTAGTAAATAATTAATTTCACTAATGAGAGAATTGGATCTTCAATGACTCGAGTGTCAAAGAAAAGTAAGGTAAGGTTTTCCAACCGCAACAGCTATCACGCATAACATTATCAAATCTGTTGGTGCTATGCCCTTTTGACCGGAAATTGGGGCTTTCTCCTAACGTAGCACCTGATCTACGCTGTGAAGATCCATTATTTGACTTTATATATCTATTATGTATAATCTACCAAATTACAGTTTTTTAAGGGATAGCCTACCCGTGCGTCAATACAGTTGAGGCTGCGAAAAAGCCCCAATTAGGATTCCCTAACTTAGTTAGGTCCCTTATGTGGAAACCTATACTGGCCCCTGAAAGGACGGTCACACTTTTTAAATAAGAGCCTTTGTAGGCAAATAAGTCGGGGCCTTTATCACTAGCCTTGTTGGAGTCCTATCAAAAATTAAGTATTTCAAAAAAGATTTATTTTTTATTTAAAATTTAATTTCCGATCACATTTGGTCATATTTCACTATTTCCATTACTCCTGATATTAATTTACGGAAAAAATTTTCCTACCTACACCGGAATTCGATGCTACTTACTCACGTATCTGTAGGCCCAACCGCATACGCATGCTACCATTAGGCTATAGTCTGGTTGACAAAAATTGGTTAAAAAATGTAACATACCTAGCATTCCACAATCTTTCGACAAATAATTCAGAATCTCTATATCGCGAAGCAAGAATTTTTAAAACATGTTAATAAAAACAATAAAATGAAGCAAATTCAATATAAATTATAGTAATAATTTTTTTACTATTAAATATTTCTTTAAAATTATCAATATAAAGAAAAAACACTGAAATTTTTAATATACCTGACAAAATATATGCGTTCATGCAAATTTTTCAATTTTCGAAATCAATCAGGCTCCGATTTTTTTGCCTTATCGGGATCCGACTTGGTTTTGACATAATATTTCTCAGCATTTAGATAGGGGCTACCCTACTGAAGCCCAACTAGGTTCTCAATGGGCTACCTTGAGAGTGCCACGTTTTTGATCATCAAGGCTCCGATACCTTCGCCTTATCGGGGCCCGACTTCGTTCTGTCATAATGTGACAATTCCTTGGAATGGGGGCTGCCCTAGTGAAGCGCGATTAGGCCCTTAATGGGTTGTCTTAAAAGTGCCATGTTTTAAATAATACTGGCCTCCCTGACATTGCCCTGTCGGGACAATATTGTGTTAATGTCTGATAGGGTATCCATGTCCAAGCCCTTCAAAACCTCGATTTATGTTAGGGCTGCCCTGACAATTTGGCATATATATATATATATATATAGACACACACATATATATAGACATATATATTGACATATATATAATCACGTATTTTATAAAATATATTTCGAAAAGCAGTCCATAATTTTTTTTATATACGATATTTTAAAATCAAAGAGTCACAGTCATCCTGCCGGGGGTCCTCAAAAAAAGTACTCTTCCGGTGGCCATGATTTTTCAGATTTGACTTTTTCAAAATGAAAAAATGAAAAAAGATTTATGGGATATTTTATCAGACGCAGTCCTTGAACGAAGAATTTTGTATTTTAGACATACGTTTTCGTTTTACTCATGAAAACAAAACCTCATTTTCATTGAAAATCGCAGTTTTCACTTTAGGTATCCGTAATTTATTTCGTAATAGATATTTTGATAGATCCTTCGTTTGAAGACTGCGGCTGTTGATGAATTACAAAAATCTTTTTAATTTTTCATTTTAGATAAGCCAAATCTGAAAAATCGTAGTCACTGTAAGACATTTTTTTTAGGAGGACCCCCGACAGAATGGCTATAATGTTTATTTTGAAAAAAATATGGAATACTCGTCAAAATATACTTTATTACGTAATTATTTGTTCAATAGAAAACCATCGATCCCAGGAAAAGAAATTCGAAAAGACACGGTTTTTTAAATTTAAACTAGGCATGACCCCTTAATGACCCAAGTTGGATACAAGAGTAGCAAAGCTAGATCACTGAATTTGCAGTTGGCAATTTCCGCAAGACGACGTGATTCATTCTAACCCAAAACGCTCGATTTCTTAATTTTAGTATGAAAAAACTAAACAGTCAATATTACCTACATTTTGGAACTAGTTGCATAAAGTGTTTATCCATGTAATAAAGAAATGTCGATACCAGAATTTGGATTTGTGTTAATGGCCGTACCCCCTTAATGAAAAAAAGAAAAAAGACTAGGTGTTTCTTTGAAACTAACCCTCGTTTTAGAATTTGTGATTAAATATGATAGATCCCAAGTTTAAAAAATTACATATCCTAAAATTGATAAAAACAATATTCACATAAATAATGTTTTTATGTTCAATATTTCTAAAAGATCATTTCACTGAATTGCCAACATCGCAACACTGTTAATCTATAATATGTACAAAAGCTGAGATGTTACTTCATCATATTGAAACCACGAATAAAATTTCGGTACGGTATTCATTATAATGATGGAAATGGAAAATCCTGAAACCTAGTGAATTTTATTCGATAGGTTGTAATGGGGTGCAGCGACCGAACGAGAGAAAATACATGCAAGGGTCGAGCTACTACACCCTGTTGCAAATTTTCTCCGTCGTTTTATTCAACCAACTGTTCAGCACAGACACATACCTGGACTCTTTTTTAATACGTTCCGTTCATTCCACGCTAGACTAAATGCACAGAATATCCGTTCGCTTGAGCATTGAGTAAAAGTTTTTTTTTCAATAAAAGGAAAACGTTGAATAAAAATGAGAAAAATGGAGTGCTCAAAGTAATTTAACCCACATTACTTAAAATGGAAACAATCGCTATTAATCGGATACAAATTACCCAATAAATTTTTTTATAAAAGTCAAGCATAAATGAAATCGCATTAGATTTTCGATTAATCAACGCGTTTCCGCGTGACGTCAAATTGAAGTTTAAAATTAACCGAAAACAGTCCATTTTTCTGAGTGGAGTTACGTCTTGAGTTTTAGCTTTTTTTTTTTAAATACGTGGTATCGAGACTACCGGGTCTCTGGATTTTTCCACTTAATTAATTGGCATAACCTAGATTTTTATTAAAATATGTATTATAATATCATTTTCAATTGAGTAAACATTTGGCTTAATTCCGAGGCATTCAGAGACAGCTTTACAAATTGACGATCGTTGCCTTACAATGTGTAATTATATGAATCGAATTTTATTTTATTTTAGATATTGAGCACAAAATAAAATCGATTGAAAATTTTTATTCGGATGATGAGCATTTTTAAAGGGTAGGGAAAATTATGGAAACAATCTCTTCTAAATGGTGTACTTTTATTCGTTCAATTAACCGGTCGTTTGCTGTTGCGTCAAACGAAAAAGACGAATTAACAGGAAATGGAGTGCATCTAATATAGACGCAATTGCATAGATGGAACTTTGGTGGCACTCCTTGTGCACTCTTTGCCCTGTGGATTCATTTTGACAATAGCCTTATTGCTTCTGACTTCTCAAACAATGAGCTCCCCGTTCCTACTCTATCGATGGCTCTCTTACGTCAGTCTTCTTAATTGCTCGTGAATACGTACGATAGCATACAATACAATGAACGTGCCACACCCTCGAATCGAAGCTTCTACAATTGTACTATAATGATAATGAACTATTTTCTTATACAGGATGGCTCAAAAGCTGCCTTTACGTTGCAGAATATGTATAACAATATCCAGAGAAGAAAAGGTGTCATTTTTGCACCTATTAATAACAATCATTTCGTTCAAAGGTAAAATTTCGGAAAAACGGATTAATGAATGATATTTAATGGGTCAAAATGCATTCAGATGAAAATACTACGGAATGCCGAATAAAACAAAAAAGTTTAACCGATAACAGAGCCATCGATTATATTTGAAAGCAATTAATAGTAATGAAAATAGCCAGGTATGTTAAAAAAATCTTATTGCAACCTTATCACTCTTTCTTCAATATTTGAATTTGGGTATAATGAAAATTTCACGTGACCTTCTATTTCGCCCAATAATCGATGGACTTCTCGTTCAGGCTACTATTTTTTTCACAACCTCTCACCCTCTGAAAATGTATATAGTAATGTAGAAAATTACGCTCTTGCGCGAAATCCGGGCTTGTTACAGTAGAATAGGGAGAGCAAAATTGAGGAAAGCTTGGAAGCGCCAACAAACAGAGATCAAAAGGGAGAGGGAAAGAGAGCGAAAGATGAGGAGTACAAGAGGCTTTAAGAGAAAGAGAATAACACCCTTGGTGGCATAAATATTCAAAGATAAACAGAGAAGGCTACGGGGGAAAGGTCGGAAGGTTTGAGAAGTTGCTCTCTAGGAACATCACACCCACGCATTTTTCTTTATCCAGTGTCACTGGTACTAGTGGTATTCGTCCACGTACTTCAGATATACATGAGATATTCTAGTCTGAATTTCGAACATTTTTGGAGTTTTCTTTGTTAAAGTTAACATTCATTTCTAGACGGTTATGAAAATTGCTGATAATTCTTGTGGACCAATGCATTCGATTTTATACTGAATACTCTTCATTCATTTTTGAATGTTGTCAAAAATTAGTTAAGAATCTTCTTTCTCATTTTTTTTAAACAAAATACAGGGCTACAAGAGAACATTTAAGAAATAATTCCAGCATAAAAAACTTGTTATTTTCTTTATTTAGTAAAAAAATCATAGTAATTGTCGAGTGTCCGATATAAACTATAATTTTTCTTTTAAAATGTTGTTATATTTTTAGATCAAACTTTGATACTTAATTAATATTTATTTTTTTGCCGAAATATTATTTTCAAAATAATTATAAAAATCTTGATTCCAGCAATGACCATATTTTTGGGGGAAAAAACTGTCGATCTGGGCTTGAATACCCCATATGAATACATTTGGTCATTTTCCGCAACACAATCTTGTCTATATTACCTTTCACAATGTATCGTCAACAAAATAGTGAGCACGAGGAGAGAATCTCTTCGCGAAAACTAGAAAGAAGAAACCGATGAAAAAGAAAGGAAAACTAGGGGTTAAAAGTGAAGAACACGGATAGTATAGAAGATACAGAAAGGGACAGAACTGAAAAGAGGAAGACAAACTGTGGAAACAGGGAAGATAGCTCGGAAGGATTGACAAAAAAAGAATAGTCTTGGAATTGGGGTATCCATCCCAGGAAACGAGACTCTCGAAATATCGAAAGTCTCGAAAGATTTTTTTCGATTTCAATACCGAGATTTATGGATGACAGTTCCGAAAATTTCGAGACTTTCGCGACTTACAAATTTATTATTTCTACTCATTGTCAGATACATTTACTATATACATTTGAGTTGGAAAATTGTAACAAATTACAGTAATGCCTAAAGTCAAACTCTCTAAATTTTTATGAAGTGGTAACACTAGAGACGGCACCGCCACTGCATCATCTCGCCACTTTTTGTGTACAATAAGCCGGCTTTCGGCTTATTATTTATGATTACCATCGGCCTATGTGGGAAATACCTGACGAGATGTTACACTTATTTACAGGCTATTCCTTCCACCAGCGTTGAAACAGAACGGGCCTTCTCAACAGCTGGTTGCCATTTTTAGCAAAATTCGATCAGGAGACGATGCACTAAATTCTTTAAGTTTTCTAAGATCGCATTGCATCATTGCACGTGCTTCTCTACATAACCTTATTTCATGTTTTAATATATTTTTTCTTACTATTTGTTCATTGAATTTAGCAAAAAGAAATTCACATTTTGTTCCTATGTGTTGACTGACTATAAAAAGAAATCTTATTTCACTTTATTTTTTGTCCAAAATGCTCAATGAGACTAATTTCAGTTATGGTTTATGATATTGGGTATATACTTTTTTTATAATTTAATTAAATTTGTTTCACCTCATCTTATTTATTTAACTTCATTAACTTTTGGAGCAAAGCGAGATATTTACATATATAAGTTTGAAAACACCAAAAAATATTTAAATAAACACGATAAACAGCGAATAAATCAGTAATGTCTTTTATTGGACCCTGCCATCAACTATATCTACATTAGGTGTTTCTTATTTCAGTTGATAATAAAGTCTCAAATGAGTATCGAAGGTCTCGGGAATTTTTATACTGACATAAAACCTCGAAAACTATCCCGGGACTGAATTATTGTTGAGACTGGATGCCCTACTTGGAATGTATAGCTTTAAGCCTCACTCTATCACCTTAATGTTTAGGCAAATACTTATCATTCATTAAGAGAAATTTTTATAACAGTCCAACTCATTTTAATCAACCCATAATTACGCTGCTTTTTATATCATTTTATTAATGGGTAAAACCATTGTAGAATTTTCGAAAAATCGATTTTTTTTATTGTCTTAAAATATACTTTGAACCCTCTTGAATATGAGACAAAAGGTTTATACCTGAAAAAAAAATTTTCATTGAATTTTGGACTCTTCCCCGAGTGCGTCGGTTATTTCAGTACCACGTATCAAAACTTTAAATGCGTTTTTCTGGAATCACGATTTTTTAAAACGGCACACAGCATAACTCCAACAATTTTCATTCTTTTCATTTGAATTTTTGACAATATCTTAAAAATAACATTTCGAAGTGCAATACGTACAGAATTTTCGATAACTTCATTTAAACATTTTTTATCAACAAATAATTACCCCTTTCTTCTGTTGAAAATTGAATTTCTTCATTTAAACTCGCCAATAATACAAAAATGAATATTTTCAAAATCCCCTACGTACTTCACTAGCTATGAGTGTCTAGATTAAGGGGTTTTTTCTAATTTTTATTCCAAATCAACAATTGCACCTTGAATGATGAACACTGCGTGCCGCAGAGCGCCTCGAGTTCAACAAGCCTCGCGGGAATGGCTCTGGTGTCGCCATTTTTAAATATTTTTCAATCATAATTTTTTGTTGTATAGTTAAATATATGCTTAATAACTCCCCCGAATATTATTATTCTATTACCTTTCCTTCCACCCAAAAAAAATTATCGAAAAAAGGCATTTTTTGTGGCCGTTACAGTGGTTTTAGCCCTTAATTGTATTGCGCGCCTTTTCTTCGATATCATTACGTAGTACCTCTATTATGTACTGATATTGTGACAATTTTTTCAGATCAATTGTTTGTTTCGGTATCCTCGACGGTCCGTAGGTCATTCTTTTATTTTGTGCCGATCACGTCACACGTTTCGTTTAGAAGTGGTTTTTGTCTCATACGGCTATAACAATACGTATATCACGGTGCCAAAAAAGCTAAATGGGTTTTTTTGGTCCAACCAATATACCATAAATGTGTATCATCGATGTCCAACAATTACGAGAGGTAAATAGGGCGAGATCATCGAGAAAGACTTGCCGGGTGAGGAACGGAAGACGACCTTAAAAAAGTTTATACCTGCAGAAAATTGCGTTTTTATTAATCCTCCGCAATTAAATGTGGAGATTAAAGCAACCTTAGATAATACAGTCCAAAAGAGAGACGATAGAATTGTCGATAACCAAGAAAAGATTGCTGCTTCATTTGCCGACGTAGGAAAAACGAACTATACAAATTCTGCTGAAATCAAATTCCGCCAAAAACGTATCTAAACAGAACGAGGGAGCTTCGAGGAACAGAAACTCGGCTCTTCGTCGTTATTAAGAAACCTCATAAAGATGTATCCAGTCAGACGTTAAGTAGATGGAAAAAGAGGACCCTTAAGGAATGCGGGGTAGATATGGAAATATTCGATGTGTATAGTACTTGTTATACGTCAACTTCTACAGCAAAAAGAAGTGGAGTTAATATAGATGTAATTAAAAAAGCCCGTCGAATGGACGGACAGATCTGGTACTTTCGCTAGATTTTACGATAAAAATATTATCGGAAATAAGGAAACGTATGCGAAGGCTATTCTGAATAGAGCCAATGTTTAACACTGCGTTTCATATTTGGTTGACTATTGTTCTGAAATAATTAAAAATAAATTTGTGCAAGGAATTTCCGAAATACTGAATCTCTACCGTAACGAACTTTGAATAACTACGTAATGATCTCGAGGAAGAGGCGCACAATACAATTAAATGATAAAATGAACTTACTTATAAGTGAAGTTCTACCATAATTGTATGAAGCGCCTCTTTCGAAGAGATCAGACCCACCCAATAGGTATTTTTCCCTTTTTTTCTAATATACACATTAGAAACCCTAGTGGTTACGGCAGTACTTTGAATAAATGAGCTACGGACCGTCATGTATATGCAAACAAACAATTGAACTGAAAAAATTGTGGCAACATCGGTGCATAGTAGAGGTAGTATATAATGATCACTTCGAAAGAAGCGCTTCATACAATTATGATAGAACTTTACTTACAGGTAAGTTCGTTTAATCATTTAATAAATTAGTCTTTTTTCGAATATTTAAAAATATTCGTGTTATTCTTGATCCTCCGATGACATCATTTGCAATTTGATCCTCATACATTTTTGTGAAATCGATAAATACTTTGTGTATCAAAAATAATTAGAATTTTGTATTCGACTAAAAATCATCCATTTTAATTACAACACTCCATCGCTGCATGTTTTGCTTGTACTAACTCTCATGCACTATAAAAATGTAATGCTCTTTTCACAAAATGCAATTTTTCGTGCAATATAGCATGTATAATGTGCTTTTGTAAAGTACAGACATGCCTATCTTTTATAAGAAATCGCTCAGTGTGAAAGCGGGATATAACTAAATAATGTTGAATACCCAAAATTCTTTTACCATCACGCACAAAGAGCGAATTGTTTTGAACGAATTTGCATAAAAAAAATAAACGATTCTATAAGCAGAGATAGAATTCATCGATGAGATTCATCTCTATAAAATACAGAGAAATTCGTGCTTGTAATAAAATGAAAATAATGAACTTATATTTTAATCAAAGTTGAAATATTGGGCTGTGTTAAATTATTGGGTTATCTAAAAAGTATTTTCCGATTTTTGACAGTGGATGGTATTGATGGCGGTAAATCGGGAACTTCTCATCCGATTAAGCCAACTCAACGCGCATTTGAAAGATGATATTTGAGGTTATATTTTTGTAAAGAGAGTGTTGTTAGTCTTTGTTTGTGTTAAAAGTTATAAACGTTTAAAAATGAGTGAAATTTCTGAAGAAATACGCCATGTGATACTTTTTCACTATAGAAAAGGCTATAGCGCATCACAAACATGCAGAGAAATTTGTGCAGTTTACAGTAAAGATGCTGTAACTGTACCATGCGTAATTGGTTTGAACGTTTCCGTGGTGGAAATTTGGATTTGAAAGATTTGCCTCGCTCCGGCCGGCCTCTCACTGAAAAAGCCGATGAAATTTTGCAACTGATCGAGATAAATCAGAATGCAAGCTGTCAAGACATCGCTGACGCACTGGGAATTAACCATCAAACAATTTGGAATCATTTGACAAAGGCTGGTTATACAAAAAAACTCGATGTTTGGGTGCCACATGAATTGACTGCACAAAATCTGCGATACGTTGTTAAAACGCAATAAAATGGAGCCATTTCTCAAGAGATTAATAACGGACAATGAAAAATGGATAAAATACAAGAACGTCAAATGCAAACGATCATGGTCGAAGCCTGGTGAAGTACCACAAACGACTGCAAAGCCCGGATTGACCGCCAGTAAGGTGATGCTGAGTGTATGGTGGGACTGGAAGGAAGTTGTCTACTATGAAATTCTGGAACCTGGTCAAACGGTCGATTCGGTACTTTGCTCTCATCAATTGACCAGATTACAGGAAGCAATTCAAAAGAAGCGCCCGGAATTGGTCAATAGAAAGGGCGTTGTGTTCCACCACGACAACGCCAGGCCACACACATCTTTGATGACTCGCTAAAAATTGACCGAACTTGGTTGGGAAGTTTTGATGCACCCACCATATAGCCCGGACCTTGCACCGTCTGGCTATCATTTGTTTCGGTCTTTGCAAAACTTCCTTGATGGAAAAAAATTGGCCGACAAAAGAGCAGCCGAAAAACATGTCGCCGAGTTTTTCGCCACTAAACCACAGAAGTTCTACACCGATGGAATTATGAAACTACCCGAAAAATGGCAAAAGGTCAAGGATAATAATGGCACATATGTACTTATATCACATCGATTTTCAATTTAAGAAAAAAATCATTCAAAAATTAATAAAAAATCGGAAAATACTTTTTAGATAACCAATACAATGTATGCAAATAATTAGCGGCATTTGGGAGAGCGGTTGGTCCGGTGGATAAGGGCTCGGGCTTGCATGCCGCGGGTCTCGGGTTCGAATTTTGGCCAAAATGCCAATGAAGATTTAAAATTTTTTTCAAGTATTTCTGCTGTAACCCGGGTGGTTCGGATTCCACCGTTATAACCCCATGCCTCTCTTTCTCTGTGTGACCTCTCTATCATGCATGAGCGATCGGTGTACGTCTTTGGTGGCCTTCCGTGGATGGTTCTCATCGTGCGAATAGTGGCCCTCTAGCCTTACACTGGCTGGCTCATTACATCACAGCTGAAGAGGCGCCTGCGTGAGCGCCTCTGGCGGCCGTGCTTGAGTGTATTCGTATTGCCATCCGAGGTGATTAGTCAGGTACCGGTTATATAGGCAAGGTTTTCTGCAGTTTCCCTATACCCTGGGAAACGCCATATAGTGGGGAATAAGTCAGCTGCAGCTGCATATATACGGGAATAGGTGGAAGGGTGGAGGAGTAATTAGAATAGGTGGGGAGGTTTAATGGGAAGGACCCTGGGTCATGGACGTAACAATTGCGATTAGTTACTAACCCCAATAAAAAATAAAAATAATTATTGGCATTTATTTTTTTCCCTATTATATTATACCTTTTAATTTGAATTTTTCCTATCTTAAACTTACGTTTTAGATTTTGTATCAAGTCCACATATTTAAAATTATTTCATTAAATCAGAAGCCGAAATGGTTTCTGAGACTTTCGCACAATCAAATGTTTGCTATCTGTGGAAAAGCAAATGGCGGAAAACTTCCTGGCTTGGAAAATGGGAAAATATGTCAACACTAATCTCGATTACTCGTATAATTTATTTTAATTATGTGAAATTTGAGTTTCTCCATGGCGGTTGTGATTCTATTTTTTCACTAAAGTATTACTCAACGTGTGCAAAACTCTTTTTTATGCTCAATTAACTTTTACATTCATGGTTAACTGGCTTCGAATTCCCGTACGCCATGATCCACTGTAAATGTTCATTCTTATGGTTTTCACCATAGTATCAAAATAACTAAACTCCCAAGAGATTCTGCGTATGATGAAATAAAAAAAATTAAAAAAAAAAAACATTTCTGCACGGTTCGGATCGGGAAATTGCTGTGGTAATTCACTAGCGCCCGAAGCGAACAGCACTGGGAGCCACTTGAATCACCAATTTGCATTTGAAATGAAAACTTTTGTGGATCTTGATAAGTGTATATAGGAATTCAGGTCACTGGACAAAGAAGAAAAGTAAGAGAAAATCTTTACGGCTTTAGTAGATTTTCGACTAAATTGTAACAAAAATTACATTTAATAAGAAATTTTATTCACATTTACTATCGTTCCAACACTGAATTAAAGCTTATAATCATATGCTAATAATATAGAATTTCACTTTATTACAGTTTGTTTTTCGTCAATAAATTTGAATAATGGATACAATTTTCATATGTGTTTGACTGAAATCATTTTTATTCGTTATTTTTTTGTTTCCACTGTGATCAAAATGCTCGAGCAGAAAACGCAAATGTTTATGAATAACAAAAATTAATGTTTTATATTAATACATCTTTGCACATCAACATTTGCTCAAATACAAATTGAATATTGCAATAATGATATTCATGTTTCTTATATTTATACTGTAAGTATGGGAATGTACATATGCAATATTAAAAATTGGAATAAATTTTATTCGAATTTTCTTACAGCTTGGAAGAGGTACTAAAATAAAATAAACGGCATTTGTGTGATCTACAAAAATCAAAGTAGTCAACTACTTTCCCAAATCCTGAAAAAAAAATTGGTCCAATCCTTTATTATATTTTCGCTTCAAAAATTTGTTCAATGTAAAACTTAGAAATATTTTTCAAATTTAGCATTAGCGACTTCTGATGAAGCATCCATGTTGAAAGTAATTATAGGACATTGATTAAAAATGAATATATAGAAAATTTGAAGCATACATATACGTAAACAAACGCGACGTACGCCTTTTTGACTGCGAGAAACGAAATATCCCGAAACATTTTATTTTAATGCACAAAATTATCATATCTCGGGATTGGGTGGACGGATCGACTTGTAACAAAGATCAATGGAAAGGGAGAAATAAATAAAAAATTGGTCCTCTACAGTCAAATTTTTTACTCAACCCATTTCTCCGTGAGAGTGGTTTGAAAAAGAAAAAATAAGTCCGCAAACCGTCATATTCGAGTATATAAGAGTGCGGCAGAGCTCGCGCCTGCTTTTGTTTTTTTAATACTTGGCATCGAACCGCTACCGCGGCTTTTAATATCGAATGGTGTAAAATAGTTGAACCACACAAGATAAATTGCCACGTATGTTTTACCCGGTATGCCAGAAAATCCATAGTCGACAGTTTTTTCCTCTCTCTTTCTCTCCCTCATTTTCTCTTCCCGAATATACTCGTCAATTAGGTTAATGGTATGGACTTGTGGTATTATCAATTTACCGAAGGTCAGGCGTTTCACGTTCACCTTAACATTGTTCGAGGGTAGCTTTTCTTCCCCTTCTCTCAAAGCCCTTTGTTATATTCCGAGCATGTCTTCTGATGTATCCATCAAGCAAAGTGATTTTTTGTTATACCTGTACAATCTTTGAATCGCTCGTACGTATATTACGCGCCATTTTTATAAATTTCCCCGGAGAAAGGGTTAAAAAAATGAAGTAAAACAAAGTAGAAGAAGATATATGCGCATGGAACAAATTACAACAAAAGTTCGTTAAGAACAACTTTTTTAGAGTGCCCTTCAGCTTCTGATGATTTGCCTAGGGAAAAATTCGTCTTGCTCATGATCTCAAGGAAATACGATACCGTTTGCTCCATAACCCAATGCAATAATATAGCATCACATCTACTAAAACGTCATAACAAACTCTTCCACTTTCCGTTGGGAATTCTTCCGCTATTTCAGAAATTTTAATTACCACAGTGGAAAAAAATGTATTCTTCCCACCCCCCCCCCTCTCGCGAGAAGTATGGTTTTCATATGTTTCAAACAGGTGATGAAACCATAACCATTACTGAAAATTAGTTTTAGAGGAATGGGATATTTATACCTTTTGCTGTAAAAGCTTCGATGTTTTTGCATATCAAGAGACTCGGTAGAGTCTCGGGACAGCAAATTTGGTGATGGGGGGAATCTATTTCTTTAATTGTGGGTTGAATTTATTTTCATGAATATTTATTTTGGGTTCTAAGTTTTTACAATTTTACTATAAAACTATACACTTATCGATATGTATGTATTATCCATATAGATAGAATCAGTGATACACGAAATTATCTTATGTTACAGAAGAACTCTCAGTCAACACCCAATTGTTCTATTATGCGTTATATACAGGATGTCCCAGGTCAACCGCCCGTGCTCTGAGTGTTGTGCCCATTCTGTTTTTCTAAACGAAAAAGTCCTCAACCGTTTGTTACTTACAAGGAATACTACTTTGATGTCCGCCTCCGATTTTCTTAGGGGTTTCACCCCTTAAAACCATTTTTCCGCCAATAAAAAAAATGCATGTCTCTTAGTTTCGAATGCTCTTTCACATACAGGAGTTTCAAGAAAATCGGAGGCGGACACCAAAGTAGTGTTCCTTGTTAGTAACAACGCGCTTGTCTCGCACTGATAGCAAGCATGCCATAATGAAGCAATGGTTCCTCGGACGTCCAAGTAGCTAAAAACTATTTCATTCACAATGCCGAGATATGCACACAGCTGCAGGTGCTCACCAATATCCTTGTTATGCCATTTAGAGCTACGACAATGGGTAGAGCGTATTCCAATACTACCGTCGAGCCTATGAGATTTATGTACATCTTGGGGATTCTGAACTAAAAAGTCCGTAGCCACTTTGATATCCGACGAATCATTGCTTCGTTATGGTGTGCTTGTTACGAGCGCGTTGTAACTAATGCAAGTAACGGTTCGCCGGACGCCGAAATGTCTGAGGACTTTTTAGTTTAGAATGACCGGATGGGTTTAGAACTTAGAGCTCGGGCGGTTGACCTGGGACACCCTATATATGATTTCTATCTGTGTATCTTACTTAAATGTTCTTTAACATTCAGATGTTTTATTTTATTAGAATGAACTAATTTCAGTTTTTAATTACATATATTTCCCTTTGTTACTCTATTACTCAGGAGTGCAAAGTAATTAGAGCATAATGCAATCCATATAACAAAGCCTCGTATGTTTGTTCTCTTAAGAAAAAATGTTACACTATTTTATGCTAATAAGCGACGATTGCAAGAAAGAAGTTATACACTACGTCTATTTACAATGTCCTGTCTTTCGATGAGCTTGAAAGAGAAAAATCATGAGAGAATGAATCATTTTTCTACAAAAATTCTAAGCTTGGGGTTCCGAGAGGAGTAGTGGCACAAAAAAGATAAAGAGAAAATTTGGGCTGCCTCTCGTGAACTACGGTCTACACATGGTTCAAAGTATATATAAACGGTGGACAAAGTCACATTGGTTTTCAAAACGAAAGACTTAGACAAAGAGAGCTCAGTCGCGTTTTCTCTTTGCTTTTGGATTTTCTCGTGCTACGCACCATTTTCCAACATTTCGTTCACTCGTAAGAGAATATCAGCGACATAACTTTAACGTACGTATAATTCTCACGTATTAATGTGTTCTATATGAAATTTGCAGACCACGCAAAAGTTCCAGAAATAGGGACGAGCTGAATCTGCTAACAGCTTCGTTCTCTCATTTCATACATTCTCAGTCACTCTCTTGCCTATCTTCATTTTTCTCTTTTTCTTGAAAGAACTTGAAGCCATTTCGCATTTCAAGCACAAATTCAACTAGCAGCTTTTCTTCATAACGTTTTTATTTATTCTGAAATGAATGTGTGCATGTGTGCACGTGCGTGGGTATTGTTGTGGGTTTGTGTGGGAAATGAATTTTACACATATGATTTCAGAAACGGTTCGTACAGACCTGAAAACGATTAAATTCCTTACTCCAAATTTCATACTTTTGAAGTTTTACATAAACATTTTTTTCCTCTGTATTAGATAACAATCAGGGAGCAGTGTAAAAGATACAATTTTCATTGGATTTGCAAATTGACCCAAATAAATCCAACATTCCTTAGCTTTGTATACGTGTATCATTCTTGGGGCATATTTCAGGCTATTCGTGTCATAAGGCATATTAATTGTAATCCAATGCTGAATAATTAAGTCAATGGTTTTGTTACTTATAGAAAAATTTAATTTATGAATTAATGAACATGGATTTTGCAATGAAGACAAAGTCTTTCTGAATGTAAGGTATCAAACATTGATTAAATAACTAATATCGCAAGGTACACAATTAAATACTAAAAAACCTGGAATTTTCAGTTGAGAAATGTTGAAAACTATATCGAAAAGTTAGAACGTAATAGCAATATTAAAAGAGGCACTTTCTCATAAATGCATAATTCAAGATGAGGCAATCCACGCAATCTTTCGCTCCAAAAGATATCTGCGTATAATGGTGGACGAAGTTTGCTTCGAAAAATTGCTAGCAATATCCATGATCATTTCCCGAATAATGTGACTCTAGACCCACAATTTCAGCTGTATCCTTATCTATTGGCACATTGGGTTCGTATATTTTCGCCATTTTTTCGTTTTTTTCTTTTCTTATACCCGAACGTGGAATACATTTGAATTTTCCAACAGTTTTCGGTACGTCGATAGCGTCGATTGGTTCGGTCGTTTTAACGTAAAAATTACGACCAATACGTGAAGTCAAATCGAAGCAAAAGTCCTAGTGATTTTTTCTTTAAATTGTTTTACCCACTAAGCTGGCCAGGAATATTTTAATTAAGGTGAATTAATCACTATCCAGAAAATCAAGAGACGCGGTAGCGGCTCAACGCCAAGTATTTAAAAAAAAAGCCAGCGCGAGCACTACCGCACTCTTATATATTCGAATATGACGGCTTTCGGATTTTTCTTTTTAAAAAACATTCTGCAGTTGTACCCAACATTCTGAAGAATAGAAAAATTTTCTCAATCCAAATGTTCTGTGTACGATACATATCTTTTTATTTAAATAATTGCAACGTATTTCTATTTAAAAACTGCTACACGAGGGCTAAAAGTATAGGTGTATATGCAGTCGAAAGGCGGTGTATACCGTTATGGTTATAACGACCACGAAACCCTCGAAAAGTGTTTGCGGTCCTTTTGACCCCTTGTTATCTCGACCACGACCGGTGTCCTTCTGGAAAAGGGAAGTATAAGAGGAGTAAAATTTGAGGATATTTTCCGAAGCTTCTGGTTCTTTCATCTCCGTTTCGCCACTCTCATATGTGCGCATATACCAACAGTGAGAAGAGAATAGAACAAAATAGAAAGACAAGAAGGGGAGAAATAAAAGCGGAGAATTGGAAGAGGTCCGGAGGAAGAACGAGCAACTTCTCAATAGTAGGGAACTCGTGGTCGAAAAGTCTTAGCCAAGATGTAGAGCGCGTGGGCGATGGGATCTTAACGCTATGGCATCAGGGCTATACAAGCTCGATAAGTTATCTAGTAGGTGGAGGAACTTTATCGAGTTGGTCGATAGAGGCGGTTTAATGAAGGTCTGGGACGATCCTCGACCCCATTGAATCACCACCAAGACGACGACAATGTCTCCGACCATTCTGAATCGCACACACGACTTCACGTCGCTCTCAGATCCCATTGCGATTGTAACATCAACCTGTCCCAATCTATACTCCGTAATCTCCACACACAGCCTATTTTTTCGAGATTTTCTCACTGGTCAATTACCACTTACTTGAGACCTGAGAAAAAAAGGAAGAGCCTCGATACAGCGGCAAGGGTCGTCGAGATAATAATAACAGTAGTAGAAAAAGAGGCTGAATGAACAAATTTGATGATACCGTATAGAACACATGTGTAAACAGATAGGACAACATTTTTAAACTTTAAACAAATACACAATTAAAATTGAACTAATACCTGATACAAGAAAGTTTGAGATATCTTCTAAAGAATTGTGATATTTGCAATAAAATTTGAATGTTGATTTGAACACGTAAATACAAAAAAGACTTATCAATTCCACATCTGCTCGGTTTTCAGTATGATTATGGTACTACAAACTCAAAACGATACAATATGAACGAATACGAACTGATACAAATAAGAAACTCGAAAAAAAAAATAGCCTGGGTGCTTGCCCTACGAAATTTTCGAAAGCCCTACTCAAATAGGTTTATGAGTCACGAGAAGGCATAGAAGGGATTTATTGCATTTTTACAGAGTTCTGCGTTATTCGGATAGTTTATGATGATACCCATATGCCCATGTTGAAAGATACAACGAAGGTCTTTTATAGCTGTTCATATAAAACACCGTTTCCGTATACCATTATAAAAAAATAAAACAAAAAAGCATGGGTATTTTGAATGTCTGGACAGATTTCCAAAAAGCACTTCCGAGGTCAATTTGAGGATGAGCTCCGCATAAAAGAGGATAAATGAGGGAGAAAATAAGATATGCCGTCTGTATAATATGAAGTGCTTCTTGCGTTCAATAGAAGCGAGCAAATCGCATCCTTGACCGTTAAGAGGGGATGTTGGTGGTTTATATAGCATATATCCTGATTAGAGGGCCCGGAAAATAGTGGGAGAGAAGAGAGCTATTTTTGCTTGGTTACGCGAATAGACAATGGTATAACGATCGGTCGTACACCTTGATGAATTGACCAACCAGCCTATAAACGTTATTCTCTCTCTCAGTGGAGAGCATCGAAGAAGCCATTTCGGCTATGTGTGTCGATAATACGTGCACTAGCCCTCCCACTGAACCGCCGAGGGAGAAAAAACCCTCTTGACCTCTTCGGAGCTTTTGTCCTCTTTCTTTATGGCTAAAGATCGACCCCAAGCACGAGCTATCATGTGTCTTCATTATGGCACAGAGTACACCATGTCCAATACATTATAGAAAAGATCGCTGTTCGAAGAATATCACATCACCATGTGATTTATTATTTTACCTAGGGTGATATTGAATAATCAATTGGAATGCCTTTACAATAATATAATTGTGATAACATATATGACAACTCGTAATTGAGGAAATATACTTATGATCGTTTATTGATTCAAATGATTTGAAAATGTTGTCACGTGATTATTAATACATAGTCTTAATATTTTTTTATTCATCCCTAGATATCATGACTTTTGTTTACCTTCTAACGCATGACTGCAGTAAACAGCAACCCCGAGATTGTCTTGTTCGTAAAATCGTTTCTATGAACATAAAGGCTTTTCTCATTACATGTATATATTCGGTTTTTAAAGACGAACATAGTTGGAATATAGAAGGAATTTCATTCGATGAAAGTGAATATGATTTTTCAATATCTGGACATTATTATATAAAATCACATACTGCAATAGAATTGTTTTTTAAATGATCCTCCTTGTGGAACAGATCCCGCCTAGAAATTTTTTAGGGTTTGCCTATTCGTGATTAGGCCTTGATCAGTTTGTAAAATGGGCAGCGCTAGTATGGGACCTATGATCCGGTCGTAATCAGGCACTCCATAGTAACTGACAAATCAGGCTCGGGATTAGGTCGAGATAAATCAGGTTCAGGATTAGGTCGGGATCAGGTTGCAAAATGGGCAGCGCTAGTATGGGACCCCTGATCCGGTCGTAATCAGGCCTTCTATAATAACTGACAAATCAGGCTAGCCTGAAACGATCCTAATCAGGTGTGAATTGCTGAGGACCTACTGACACATGTCCTAATCAGGCCTTGATATGGCGTATTCTAATAATGCCCAACTGAGGTTTGCCTTATGAGGTCTTAGTACGGCTCATTGTAATAGCGCCTCCTTAAAATTTACCCTATAACGCCCCGGTAAGGCCTGTCATGACTTCCATACCATTGCTACTACATCGAAACGAGTGTCTCTAACCTCAAAAGTTCTGAATTCACGCGCGAATACTGTTCCCAGTTTTATCGAGTATTTATTTATTTAGTTTATTCCAATATGTATATTTGCGGTGTCATCAATTGGAGATTTAATTTATTTAAACTATTTGAGTATAAGGATATAGCGTTGAATTGCATGTACCTGTTATAATTATGAATGGTTCCTGAAGAAAAAATCTAACCTAACAAATCACCACGTAGTTATAGTGCGTGTGATGTGTAGTAAGCGATGTGTTTAATATACTCATAAGAAAACGAAATATCAAAAAATTGAATTAAATGAACCTTTAACAGCGATAAGAACATAGTGAAAAAGTGAACATAGTGAAAAGTATGATGAAAATCTTAACCTAAAAAAATACATACATAAACGTGTATGTATGTATTGAGAGGAAGCATTATAATGGCACAGTAAGGCAGCTCAATCAGGTCCGTATTTAGCAGTCCGATCAGGGCTTGGTCACGCAGCCTGATATGGGCCCAATTAGTCAGCCTGCATCAAGGCATTATGTGCCACACCAATACATTTCGTGTCAGGGCGCTATCAGGTCACCTTGTAAGCGCCTTTATACGGCAATGAGGCAGCCTGATAACGACCTAAAAAGATCCCTACTATAATTTCTAGGTGGGATTTTGTTGAAAAGCTGCTATATTGACATCAAGGTTTCCCGTATCCATTTGTTACCGAATCTTAATTTTATGCTCTATTCTGACTTATTCAGAAGTATATATTTGTAGTAAATTTTTTTTTAACGATTGAATTATCTTGCTCCTCCAATATAGAAATAATTTGGTGTAATCATAATGTCTTATACAATTGGAATATTTCCTCTTAAATTGCTTATAATGAAAATTGCGATTCCATTTCTTCAATGATTCAATTAAAATAATTAAGTGGGCTACAATAATTGAGCAATTACAATAATAATAATTTAATAATACAATAGTTCAGTCGTTTTACAGATACGAACACGACAGGTATTTTGGAAATTTCCTACGGAATATTTGGCTACTTTCGTTCGAGAGTAATCAATTTAATTCAAACTCAATTAATGACAGTCAACGACGGATAAACTTCTTCTCAGTGTTCAGATCAATCATAAAAAAGAGAAAAGATAATATATGATGAATGAAGATATAGAGGTTTCGTATTTCGGCCGGTTTTTTTACCAACACTCCTTCCGGTTTTCTATTTATTGTCAACGATCAATCTTGGATAAAAAGCTCGGATTGGAGAAAGAGCGATAGAGAGAGATTATTTTGGAGAATTTCCGTTATTGTGGATAAATATATACAAGAATATATCCCCTTAAATATACTTCCGTTTAGTTATTTGTTGTATATATATATAATGCAGATTTCTGCTTCTCTCTCACTCTCTTTCTGTATTTTTCTATCTGTCTCTATTCAAGTTTGCTTTTCTCTTTCCGTCTCCGGGCTATATATATATACTTTCGCTCGTCTTTCTCCACATAAATCATGCAAATGAAGCGTTTGACGTGATAAATATTGCCCCCTTGCCCGGGTAAGCGAGACTCTGTGGTGGCTTCTCTCGGATTCCTTGCATCCAACTCGCGCACGATTGATTACCGTTAGATAAATCCCGACTCCGGACATTAAGCAGCTCGGAGCTAGGAGGAGAAAGAAATAAAGAGTAAGAGAGCTTCAGGGGAGGCTGCTCCGCTCTGGACTTTACCGGAGCTTGTAATAGAACGACATTTTAGTGGTGGAAAAGGCGACGGGACGTTTTTCAAACTCCACAGCTTTTTTCTCATCCTCGTCGCCATCGCTTTGCCGTAGTGTCACCGACGGAGTAGTTTTTATGCATTCTCCTTCGGCAGAAATCCTTTACGAAGAACCGTCGTTGTCGTTCAAGTTTCTTTATACTTCTCCTATATCTATAGACATAAATATATAGATTACAAGCAAACAGAAGGACGCAACCAACAAAATTTAGCGTGTAAAGTTACGGGCCAAACATTCTTTTTAGGCGCCAACAGCGCATATATATTTACGTATACGTGAAAAAGTTGCGGAGTCTCGCGACGAGCATAAAATGAAAATGCGCTTCGCCACTATCTCCATCCTTCCCTCCCTCTCTTCTGCTGTATCTTACTCGCTGTTTTCCTCAATCCCCAAATCCCAATAGAGCTTGTGGCTTTGCATCCCGATAACCCGCGTGGAGCCTTGTCCTGTACTTTTTTCGCCAATGAGATCAATAGCTGCTGTAAGATACACATTTTGGTTGATAAAGAAAATAAAAGGTTGAAAAAAACGGTAGCTTAAAAAGTGTTGGAACGAAAATAAAAATTTGTGTAAATTTCGTAACATCTTTTTATTGTTATTCATAAAGGAGTAGGAAATTCAGTTTCTTACATACATTCCTATACATATCGTTTTTAAAGATTAATGTGAAACTGTATATATTGGTAATACGAATGTACGTATGTGTGCATGGTGGAGCCTAGGACATCTGTATATGCGTATGGTAAGACTGAGTGGTATGTACTACCGTGACAATCGGTATTTACCGATCTTATTATAATGATTATTGTTGAATTTGAGAAGACGGTTGACGAAAAGCACTCTCTCGTCAGTTCGACCCGAGCATGCGAAATATACGTATAAAACAAGTAAAATATACGCACCTTTATAGAAATTGACTGCTTAAAGTTATTTAATATGTTTAGCCATCCACTCCACCGGTTAATTCTTACATATTTGTATGTGTGTGTGTTTGTGTGTGTGTATATTATAGGGATATTAGACGTAAAGAGAGAGATGTATGCTGGTGTAGAAAGTGTGAATGAAGAGGAAATATCGACGAAATTGACAGATGATCGCCGAATAATGAGGAGAAGAGAGGAGTAAGATTGGAACGAAAGGAAACTTACTTATCATTGGCCTCACGACTCGAGAAGATCTATCAAGAATTAAGGCAACACGTCTCATACAAATAAAAAATAAACTTTCACCAAACAGCGACTAACATCAAGGAGAAACCGCGAGTATCCAGGGGCATTCAGCATCTAAAGAGAACAATTATCGAATCAATCGTGAACGATTATTCATCGTACGAAGTTATTTTAGCGTCGCCCGAACGAGACACGGTTTCACCAATCCAAATCATCGATTCAATGAAAGGTCATAAAAGTATCCGATAAGATACGATACTTTCTACATCTCTTTCTTTATCGATATAAAATGAAGCAAATTCTGGCCATTGAGTTATATGAAGTTTCATCGATCCGCGCCAAACCGGTCGGTTCATGAACTGAAAAAAAATGACCGCTGTTTCATCTTGATACCTATATTTAAAAAAAAATACGACTGAACAATTTTTTTTGTACAACTCCTTTCAGTTAGTACTAAAAGAAAAATAAATTTTCAGCAATTTCAAAAATGGTTGGGTTTATACGGACTGACCGGTTTGGCGTGGAATGCCCCATTTGTATTATTTTTTTTGTAGTAACGAAACGCGAATGTGAATAAATGTTCAATTAATTCTCAATGCTTATAAAACCAATGTGAAATATCTGTAAACAAATTATTAATGTAAATAAAAAGAATTATTCATATTTGTGTTAAAAAAAACAATATCTATATATATAAAAGAACGGTCGTTACAATATATATGATGATTGCCTTGAGGTAGTTTAAAATCACGATGTCGGGAAACTTTGGTCTAAAGTTTTTTCCATGATCAATGGAAGTCGTGGAATTGTGTGACCACGATTGGGGTAGGAAGAGGAGAATTTCACCTCTGACTTTTTTCGTTTCCTTTTCTCAAGAAGAATTTCTCAAGTAATTCTAATTTCATCAGGGATCCAAGAATCGTACGGACACCGTTCCACGCTCGGCGGAAAATCACGCGACTTCAACCCACCAGCCCTTCCCCCCCTCCCGCACCTCCCGCCACCGTTTCCTGAGGCCGGATATCAATAACCGTCTTTATTCACACAGTTTGCACAGTTACTCTCTTATAATTTTCCCATTTCCATTTCATCGCGGTTTTGCCGCTGTGTGGATAGAAAAGAAACATCTATAGAGCACGAGACTCTAGCCCCGCATGCTCAACCAACGGGTGGTAGGGTAGTCACAGAAGATTCCTCTAACGTTGAGGAGCTCCTACTCGAAACTACGAGTTAAACAAAGAAAACGAGAACGAAAGAAAGAGGGGGTGTGTATAGAAAGAGCGCGAGGAGGGAAGCGAGCTCTCTCTATCATTAATATTCAACGGTTCAGTTATGAAAGTAAAGTGAAAAAGTAATGCTCCCGTCCCGAAGCACAGCACACTGCAACTGTGGAAAGAGAGTAGGGCATATATATACTCTTTGGTATGCGTACAATATATAGAGAGTTGGATGGCATGTTTAAGTCAATTATACTATTTAGCATTGTTCCCGTATAATAGTGCAAGTTAACTGAATTATTTTTTATTAGCGTTCTTTTTTCTCCAAGACGTGACGCATTTTTGAAGCACCCCCATTATCTGCATAAGGATACTCAAAAAAATGATAGTTTGCAGAAAAACAATGTCATACGATCTAGTTATCATTTGCAAAATAGTAAACTCAAGAATTATAGATTCGCTAAAAATTACATTTTCTACAATACAAATCATTGTTAATGACTAAAATATTCAGAAAACATAAACAGGTATAAATTCCTAAAATGCTAAAGGAAAAAAGTAATTATAAATAACATATAAAAAAACACGAATAATTAATACCAGATTTTCAAATAATGTCACTAAATTTTTGTCGAAAGCATTGTGCTTATATTACGACCATCGTTATTATTTTCAAACAAAAATTTTCCCATTTATGCGTAACGAGCTGATCCATGAAATCAGTTCATATTTATGCCAGTTTGCAACCGCTATATTAAGCTGTGGTTTGCAGCAGTTGTTTCTAAAATGCCGTTAAAGCAGAATTAAAAAAAGGATCCTCTCCTAGGTCACATCGCTATCGATTATGCAAGAACGAGGAACGTTATGGCGATCGTATTATTTTAAAATTGTCTATAAAATTGTTCCACCTTTTTATCGGTCGTAAAATTCACGTACTATGCATGTCCCTATATAAAAGTCCCGACTCTTTCACCTTCAACCAGGTGAGTAATAAAATTTATGCTGCGTCGATTACATAATACATACTTGTACATACTGAAGTGCCTAGAAAGTTTTGAAAAAAATGAATATTGAAAAATGAAAAGTTACTTTCCTCAAGTATAGTTTCACTACCAGAATTTGATTTATGAGGTATTGTCTTCGAGTGCCATAAATCTTTGAACTTCGGAAAGTTTTACATAAATAATTTGATTTAATTTCAAATAACTCAACGATGCAAAAATTGTACGTGGAAAGCATTCACAGAAAATGTAATTGTAGTATTTTATGACAGTGCAAGTTGCAACATTCTTTTTCAAATTCAAATAGTGACTGAAGTTTTTTCCCCCGATTTTGTACACTTATTGAAGTCGTCACAAACTCAATTAATCGTAATAAACAAGAAGGTATTATTTCTACTAACAATTACAATATTATTAGACATTTCATTCTCGATCGAATTAAAGTACTTTGCGAAATTTATATTTAAAAGTTTATAAACAGATGCTTTCAATTTAAAAAAGTACTACTCAGAATAGGAATCATTGAAGAAAACTATTACGTTACAAATAGCACGTAGTTATTATTATAATATCGACGAATTTACATAGTGCGAGTGCTTTAGTCGAGAGTGGTGGTTTAGGATCGTCGACAAGTAGTAATGTTCAGAGATGGTCAGCCGTGGTGAGGTGGGAGGAAGCATTAAGTAACGAGCCATACCGATCGCATCCTTGCTAACTAGACAGCGCACTATCCATCGTGAGTAGTATAGGCAACGGGTAGAGCGTAAACTTTGGAATCTGTATATCTATATCTGCATATAATGGGAAGCTCGCCATACGTGAGAGGCTCACGTTAGAGTTGTATGTGCCTATGACGAGGTAAGTGGTCGCATCCGACAGTGGATATATCCGGTAGTTGTTGTACAACTCGGCTCACATACCGTTACGGCCACACATCGGTTGCAAGACTACAGCGACAGGACATGTCCATCACTCGTCCTCGGACTTGTGTTAATTCTCCACGATAAACCTACCCCGATGATAGTGATATGAATTGTGAAATTTATCGGACAACTCACAATGCTATATCATAAATTTACATACATTTACCTATAAATACCATATGTTATAATCATTAATTAATATTCAATATATTAGTTATTGATTATTTTAATAATTTGGAACAACTAATATATTTATAAAAAAATAGCCCCTATATTTATATCTCTATTTCATTACTGACAAATTTTACAATAGGTACTATCCATTTTTTGTATCCTTGATCCTATATACCAAATTGAAGTGTGCAAGAATAAACATTAGGGTATTAAAAAATTCGACATTTTTTTGAGGCTCCAACGCAAAGTATTAGTACATTGAAAAAAATTAATTTTATCAGAATTTGGGTGCTTTAACCTCTAGCCGGCCGGGATGATGCCGATCGGCATCACCTCAAGGTCGAGCCATATTACTAGTCCATTTGGAAATTTTTCTAGGGAAAAAATTTTCAAAGTATGACTTGGGCGCATTCATAAATGCCGGCCGCCTGGAGGTTAACCCTAGATTCCTACATGATTTTTTCTTACCCCATCGTTCCTACATGGAGACAATTTGTCCCCGGCCACTTTATGAGCTCATAACTCTGTGTAGAATCAATATTTTTGAGGGACTTTTTTTCTAAATGATAGTACAAATCCTGATCAATCGAATGATTCAAGACTAAATGCAAAAAAAACGATTAGTTCCCCCGTAGTTGTCGTTTAAAAAAAAAGTATAATTCATTTTTCGAGAGATTGCACATATGACTTAAAATTGAACTTTTTTATATTCTTGATTTTTTTTTTTCAAATAAATCGGTTGTTCCATAAAATTTATATATGAAACCATAAGAAAATAATGATAGCAAACCAATTTTAACATTTCTTTTACAAAACTGCAAGGGGTGAAGTACGGTATTTTTACATCATAATATTTCAAAGCCGAAGCAGGTATCGAATAAAACGCAACACAAACGTTTCTTGGGGGAAGTATCGCTTTTATTTACTCCTGAAAAACAATAAAATGAATTGCAGATTGTCGAAAACATTTTTAAGCGATCAGTTCACATTTTATACATAAAAGCGTTAAATGCAAGTCGCATTTTGGTAATTTGCATGAAGGGCAAATATTTTGAAACTTCCGATTGTTTCCCTTCGGGCAGTACGCACAAAGTACCCGTTTGTCAATTTTGCCGAACGACTTTTTCGCCAAATGATGAATGCGTCCTTCTCCATCGACGTAGGAAATACATGGACAAAGCCTTATCCATGGGGGGTGAAGCCTGAACGGTGAGGGGAATAAAAATTTAATTCAACGGATATGACAAACCACGATGGCGGCGGCGATGTCTATTTTCACGGTAGGATCTTTCGAGAATAAATTGCAATTACATTCTTTGGCATAGCAATCCGGCATATTATAGTACAAAACGGCAGTAGGACAACTCTATTCTTTATATCTCTATTCTTAAATAACTCTATTCTTAAATATCTCTATTCTGAATAACTCTGTGGTTAATTAAACTGTATTCGTAAATAACTCTGTTCTTAAATATCTCCATAATATATCTCGTAAAATATCTCTAAATATAATATAAATATCCTTAAATATCTCTAATATCTCTATAAATATAAATACCCTTAAATATCTCGTAAATATGGTTCAAGACAACTCTGTTCCTAGACATCTCCATTCCAGGACATCTCTATGCTTGATAAAAATAATTGACAATCAAACTACATATTATGATAAATTATCGGCGGCCAAAATAGTAGAGCAAATAAAATTTTATGGACTGATCGACTGAGAAATTGAACTCTCCGATCTTGGCATAACAATAAGATGTTTTTGTAAAATTTAAATTATTTGATTGAATATTATTATGAATTGCAATGATCATAACTACTCACGAACGCGAACTACTCTTTTCATTCATTCTTCCGTCTGTAATAACGACTTAATATAGTAAAACGTTATTTTCTTCATACTGGCCCAAATCGCCTCGTCATTCTGTACGCCTCGATTTTATGCATGCACACGCGCAAAGATACTCGAGACTTTGCATGAACTCACCATGCTACGATTCTTCAGCCCGGAAATTGTCTCAAGGTCGAAATACCGTCGAAACATTGATTCTGTCTCTTGAAATGCAATTGACATGATCATTAAAATTCATAAAAATAATAAATAAAATAATTTAAATT
Organism: Rhimphoctona megacephalus; assembly: GCA_963989365.1. Lineage (NCBI taxonomy): Eukaryota > Metazoa > Arthropoda > Insecta > Hymenoptera > Ichneumonidae > Rhimphoctona > Rhimphoctona megacephalus. The sequence goes on along the minus strand of OZ022414.1, from coordinate 31,188,536 downwards.
TTGCAAAAATATCTCATAGTTATGCCAAGATCTGAAAGTTCAATTTCTCAATCGATCAGTCCATAAAATTTTATTCGCTCTACTATTTCGACCGCCGATAATTTATCATAATATGCAGCTTGATTGTCAATTATTTTTATCAAGCATAGAGATGTCCTGGAATGGAGATGTCTTGGAATAGAGTTGTCTTAAACCGTATTTGCAAATAGAGATATATAAGAATGGAGATGTCCGAGATAAGACATATTCACGAATAGAGATATTTAGGCATAGAGATGTCCAGGAATAGAGATAATTCGGCCTAGAGATATTTAAGAATAGAGTTATTTATGAATACAGTTTAATTAACCACAGAGTTTTTCAGAATAGAGATATTTAAGAATAGAGATGTCCAGGAATAGAGATTTTCAGCATAAAGTTATGTAAGAATAGAGATATAAAGAATAGAGTTTTCCTACTGCCAGTACAAAACTAATAACTTTATCCCAACGCGACTGTTGAATACTATTTGGCGTAAGAATGCAATACGTAATTGTATAATCGAGTAAATATAAACTTAAACTATCGGTCGGTGTCGTCTACAACCACGGGATAGTTTTGTTACAATCACGCCGCGCACCGTGAAAGTAGATACAAATTGACATATATCAGTGTTAAATATATGTCTAAATCTGACAAATCATGATCGCTGCCGCGGGTTTTCTCCTTACCCCTGTGGGTTCACCCCCCTTGTCTAAAAGTGTACTTTAGGCTCCGTCCATGTATTTCCTACGTCCATAGTCCTTCTCACACACAAGCACACAAGGCTGCCACCTGTCACTATACTTTGCTATGCGCCACGACGGCGTTCGAAAACACGCGTTTTTAAATCGACAATGCTGCCAGAAACGGTTACCGGCATACAATCTCTCAAACGCGTGCTTTTTGAACACACAAGACGTATCTATGTTGACAAAAGGTAATTTTCTGATGCCGTTCCTACATGAGGACAAATTGACCCCAAATCGGTTTTTAAACGATTGTAGCGTTAAAACCAGAGGGTATAAAAGGTTGCCATTTCGTGTATGAACCAAAAAGGGTTTAACTTCATAAAACCCCCCATTGGGAACCCCTAAAATCGATGAGAAATAAAACGCCAGCCACAAGTCGATTTTGGCCTGGGTCAATTTACCCCCACGTAGGAACCTAGGGTTAAAAAAAATTTTAGATAGTGCTCAAGCGGCTTTTCGATATTTTTTGTAATTTTGACCGCAAATCATTATATATAAACGGCGATTTTTCAGTGTTACAACAAAAATGTTAATACTTGATAAAAAAAGTAATTATTCCAAGAATTGGGCCTTCTAAAAAAATTCTTTGAAGATCGCCTCAGCGACTTATCGATATATTTTTCTAATTTCACCTGAAAATCAGGATATAAAAATGTCGATTTTCCTCAGTGTTGTAACAAAATTCTCCTGTAAAAATCCCCCCTTACAAAAATCCCTCAGGAAATCAAATCCTTACGAGAAACTATAAGAGTAGAGAATACTTGTTTAAAAAAATATAAAATAAAATTACATCGAACAAAACAACGATGATTCAATCCTCGCGAAAGTTGAGATTGGATTTCATAAAAAGTTATTAAATAAATTGAGCTCTATTAAAGTATATTATGGCCAAATACGGGAGGTTTTATTATTGTGTAATATAAAGTCTCTTAATAATGTTCAATGTTGGTGAAAAAGAAATTAAGGTCGAGAATACAGTTATTTTACATTATAGTTGTTCTATATAACTAGAATAAGAACAAAAAATCAGTATAAAAAAGGGCAATACAACAAAAGATTTCAAAAGAAAAAAAATAGATTGCAAAAAGAATTTCGGCCGGACTTCGGCGAGTTTTTTTTCTTAATTCACATAATGTATCACTCATGTTTATGAACTCGCCGAGCACTTCGCCGGATTTTTTTTTTTCAATTTAATGTTTTTCATTGGAAATCTTTTTTTGTATCGCACTTTTTTCATACCGATTTTTTATTCTTGTTCTAGTTGTATAGAACAACTGTATTTTCAGACTTAACTTTTTTTCACCAACATTTAATATAATTTAGAAATTTCATAAAACACAGTAATGCCTTCCGTATTAGGCCATATATACTTTTATAGAGCTTAATTTATTTAATCATTTATTGTTGAAATCCCATCTTAGCTTTTTGCGAGGATTGAGTCATCATTGTTTTGTGCGATTTAACTTTATTTGATAAACTTTTGAGTGGGGTCACTCTTGTAACTTTTGGAAAGATTTGATCTTCTGAGGGGTTTTTATTAGAGCGGATTTTTAGAGGGGACGAATTTTCGTCGGGAGTACATGTACTTGTCTTACTTTTTATATAGTATTTATGCGGTTTTTATGCATGGATTTGTTGACTTTTTACTTTACTTACGAATGTGGACCCGCGCACCAATCAGGAAGAAGCAGCCGCGCGCTTCCCCCACCATGCGACCCTCGACCAATCATGCGAAACCGATCTAGTAACCGACTCCGACTCTGTCACAGACCGACCTAGTAACCGACTCCGACTCTGTCACATATCTCTCAACGCTGTTACAAATCTTTCCTACAATAAAATAACTCTTGGTCGATCATCTCGACTACAACTTATTCATTCCCCGGGCCAACTCGGAAAATCTTCTACGGACTTCAGATCGCTCTTCTCCTAACATCATCTTCTCGAAACCAAGGAGGAACACCGTGCCGGATCTTCAGCCCTACGAATCGAGACATCATTTTATCAGTTCTTTTCAGGACTTATAACGTAGTTCCCTGGCACTCCTGCCATCCCGATCCTCATCCGACGCATTGAGGTATCCCAGAGATTCGAATCCGGTGGCTGTAGAAGCTCACTCGAAATCTCCATGCCCGATACGGCGGAACCTAACCTCAAACATATCATACCATGCTCTGCTCACGCGTTCGAAGCATTCGCCCTAATTTGCATCGTTATCAACATTCGTTTTTTTAAATTCCGTATCAACATTCTTGTATCTCCATTGTTACTTGTCATTTCGATTCGCTAAATTCTCAATACCTCTCAATTTTGTTAACTTTTAGTTTTTCTAATTTTCTAATCCAATTTAAGTGCTTTTTTCGATTAATTTTTCTTAAATTTTATTTTTTTTTGTTATTTTTTTTTGCATTCGTTAAAACGCGTCATGTAACATTCTTAGGTGATGCTAAAAAAATCACAAAAAAACAAAAAAATGTGTCTTGTTTCGTTGAGGGGAATATATATAGCATAGTAACTGTACACTGAAAAAACATTCGCTTAAAAATAGGGTCTTCTAAAAAAATGTATAGAAGTAGCGACACGAAATTAAAGAAAAATATCAAAAAATCGCAACAAAAAATGTTAGTACTCGATGAAAAAGTAATTCTCGCAAGAATTGGGTCTTCTCAAAACATTTTGAGAGATCGGCTCAACGACTTACCGATCTTTGTTTTTTTAATTGCATCTAAAAATCATGATCAAAGAATGTTGATTTTCTTTGGTGTTGAAACAAAAGATGTTAATACTTGATGAAAAAGTGATACTTCCTAAATCTGAGCCTGCTAAAGAAATTTTTGGAGTTTGTTCAAGCAAGTTTTCGAATAAAAAAAATATATTAAATTTAAAATATTTTCTTAAAATTTAGGCCTTCTATAAAAATTTTGGGTAAATTACTTTTTTATCAAGTACTAAGACATTTGGCAAGACAAGAAGGTTTGTTTGCGATACCGAGGAAGATCAACATTTTTATATCATGAGATTCGGCTGAAATTGTACAAAAATATCGAAAAGCCACCACAGAAATATTGAAAACACTATCTGGAAATTTTTTTAAAGCACCCATATTTGGGAAAAATTATGTTTTTTGAATGTCACAACATTTTTCGTTGAAGCCTCAAGAAAAACAAATATCGATTTTTTGTAATCACCCTAATAAACATGTTTGTATATGAACAGTTATATAATTTAGTGTTATAGCTTTTTCAGAATAGTAAATAAAGATTTACAAATATTTCCGTTATAGTGGTTTCATGTTTGTATCTTTAACAACGTAATGCTTGCTATATGAGATCAAAACGAATACCATTAATGATGGGATGAATTATCTCTTGGATAATAAAGTAATGTTATCATGTGACAATATAGTATTCATGTTCATCATGCAGATATACATTGGGATTCGAAGAATGCATCAATTATCGAATGGAATTGTAATCTCATTAACCAGTATTACCTTTCCAATCAGGAAGATTGAAAAGGTAATACTAGTCTGAAAAAAAATATAAATTTGTTTGCTCCTGCATGGACCTATGTGATTCTTATGGGTTTTGGTCGTTTGAATCTAAATCTGTTATCAGAACTGCTTCATCACATCAATTTAATCAGCTTTCCAGAACTGCCCTTAAGTTTTCTGTACAATCATTGGGTCCGAAGTCATAGTCGCTCAATATGAAATATATATTTTGTGCTATGGTTGCCTATGACTGGGTCAAAAAAATTCGCATCGTAACGTAAGGCGGAGGGGAAGAGGATTTGAAGCTGAAGATGTGTTCTACAAATATGCCAGCACAGATACATTGAAAAATATTTTGTGTTTCCCATACATACTGCTAAAGTTGATGAAAAACAATTGATTTCGTTTTTCCTAATTCAACGCAAAAAAAACTGCTGTTTGAAAAGAATAAAATTTTTTCACTAAGGTTTTATAAACTAGAAGATTTAAACTTCAAAACTGATTTTAAGAAAAAAATTTATGACCATTTTTGAGCGAAATATAACCACTCAAAGAAGTCATGAATTTTGCAAAAAATTTGATAGTCTTTCAATTCTGTGCACCAGAATATTTCGAAAATGCGATGTAATAGACTTATTATGTTATCGGAATCCAATTCAGCGTTCCGAAATGTATTGCGAAATAGTTGCAGACGATTGTAATTAAACGGTATTGATGCACAATTCCCAATGCATACAGTAATTATAAAATCTATTGATGAGATTATCCATACATCTCGCATTCATACGCAGCAGGGAACTATACATGTATGGACAGAGAAAAAGAGAAAAGGACTTAGCGATATTCTTTCATCAACGATCGACTATCATGATATTGTTCTTGGAATTAAAAATCAGTAATTATCGAATGAAAAGGGTCAATGTGAAATTAATTTTAATGCATATTTCGGAAAATCCATCAGAAGTACCCCATTGCGTAATTATTGGATAATATGCTAATTCTTGAAGTTTAGACCAAGTCCGCCGATATTGGAATCGATATTACTGTATTGAACAAAACAGTTGAAAATCTAATTCTAAACAGGTTAAAGTCAAATATTCAATTGATAGTAATTTCTTCAAGTAGCAATGACAAATGAATCGGCAGATATCAATATCTGTCATTACATATTAATAACTTTAGCATTAATAAAAAAACCATTCCACCAACATTAATAAAAGTCTGTACTCCATTCTTAGTAGTAACTATCGTTTTGTTTAGAAACAACAGTCAATTATAGCAGTATCTATTGTTAACAGCGACTCAAAAAGTATTTCGATAAAGGTAAAATTCGTACGGAACGATGATAATTTATTTACCATCTAATCTATTTTGTTTTTAATTTACATAAGTCCACGATAATCGGACAAGAAAATGACAGATCATGATCAGATACTTTAGTCGACTGCAGCAGTGGAAAGACCCTGAGTGTCATGATATGGTTAAGAGGATCGATACAGCTTTTAAAACTTCGACGAACGTGTCGCTGAAGGTTATAAGCCTTTTGTCTGGGGAAAGAAAAAGCTCTTTTATATCGTAAATCGTACGTTCTTCCCTATACATGGTACGTATATACGTAATAAGTACTTTCCAGCATTGTATAGTACAAGCTGTTTAGGTGTCGTGTTACTGTGCGACGAGACACATTCTATAACGTCTACATCGTCTAGCTAGTGCGACGAATGAAGGGGGCTTTAACGACGACACACAAGAACGATAAATGCCTTTGGTGGAACAAGATTAACTCGCTCGTAAAGCAGAGAAAACAATAACTGCGACGTACACGATTCGACTTTTTGTTACTCCTTCAAAATGACATTTAGGTGTCTACTGCGAATACGGGACGCAACTCTCAATGTAGGGCGACTTTCGGTCATTTCAATTTTGTCTGCAATCACTCCACTCGTTTTTCTTCGAAATTGCTTATTTTATTGTAGCGTACGTAATAATAAAAAAAAACTTTTCTTGGGGCAAGATGTTATTCGCCGTACGTACATATGTCTACGCGGATTTACGAAAATAACTTGTAATCCTCAGGGACTTACTATCGCTACAAGGGCACTATCGCTAATGAATGTGGGAGTGGGATAGCCGAACAATGTTTGATCGCTTATGTATTTCGGATTGTAATCGTCATACAAAGTTTTAATTATTTTCAAATCGCATCCTTGCGAGATACAAAAAACGAATGTTCTCATAACAACTTATAAAAGTTAGTAGTTTTTTAGTGGCGCAGCGGGGGGAGATACTTGGAGAAGAGTGGAAGGCTAACAAGGAAAGGGTTCTGAGCATAGAAGTAACAATACAATTATTACCAAACCCTAATAAATAAATGACTAAAAGTATTCTAGGTATCGAAGAAAATGGAAAGGATGCGAGTTCTTTTGAAAAACGGTTTTCTTTCATTCACAGCTTGACGGGAGGAAAACAGTTGAAAAGGTTCAATTTTTACCATTGTGCGAGGAATGGGTTATATTTTCAGTCAAAAACGGCTTTGTTACGAATTCACCAATAAGTATATTTATTTAAAGATATGAAGTAGAGTAACTGTAAAAAAGTACAAATCAGCTTTATATGATGAAAGAAGGTAGTTCATTAAACATATGATGGAATGGACACTTTTGCTAATACTGATAAAATTCATATCATGTACGAAATATAGTAAAAAAATCGGCTTCTGTAGAAAAAAAAAGTTTTTTCTACCTAACTGACTTCGGCGTGTCTCTAAAGCATATTCGAATGACTCATTCATCAACTGGCTTATGCCTTAGGCTACGGTCATGGACTTTTAGTCTAAGGCATAAACCCCCTTCTACTGAGCTCCCCACGCACGTGGTTTATAAATGCCAGGTCGATGAAATTTTGGTTCGGCTATGCCATGCTCAGTGCGTGCCCTGAAAGTTAAATTCCCTTTCGTCGATCATAAAAAAAAATATCACTTCCTATCCTATCAATGTAGATACACCGTGAGCATACATTTTCATTTAAGAAAAGAACTTCCAGAGGTGCAAAAACAGTGAAGAAAACGTGTCATTTTTGATGCACTGCACAAGTAGCGATTGCAAAGAAAAACGATCAAATTCATGTTACAAATTTATTGTCACAAAAATATTTGTTGAATGCTGAGACTCCGAACTGTATATTTAATTCGATGGGAAATTATTATTCTCGTAGAATATGCGAGGATATTGGGTCTTCATAAGTTGGGTGACAATAGAGTTATATTGATACGGGCTGATTGAGAGGGAAAAGGAAATAACAGCCCACGACTTGTGTGTGTGTGTGTGTGTGTGTGTGTGTGTGTGTGTGTGTGTGTGTGTGTGTGTGTGTGTGTGTGTGTGTGTGTGTGTGTGTGTGTGTGTGTGTGTGTGTGTGTGTGTGTGTGTGTGTGTGTGTGTGTGTGTGTGTGTGTGTGTGTGTCTGTGTGTGTGTCTGTGTGTGTGTGTGTGTGTAATATATTATATACACTTGTATATACAGAATAATATGGGTATATATGTAGGTATTATACATACACACACGGGTTATCGAGTCTGCTGCCTGGTTGGCGAGGTGATCCAATCATCCCAAGACCCTGTCATGAAATTGCCTTCGAGCTCTATTCCATCCGCGTGGCACGGCCAATTGCCCTACTCGACCTGCCCCTTCCGAGTCAATGGTGGAACGGTGCGGCTACGAAACTTTGCTGCATCCCGTATTAAGTCCCCTCCGTGGGCAAACCTTTGCTTTCCCTTACTATTTCTTACCTATCCAGCATCTTCTCCATCCCTATACCTACAGACCCAACCTGTATTTTTTATTTTACTTCTTTCCTCTTTCTTTGCCTTCGAACCTTATTGGTACTTTTTCTCACTTGCGCCCTCTTTATATTCGGCTCGCTCATTTACTACTTTCGAGGAGAACCGCAAAAAACGTTATCACAAACGGAAATGCGTAAAGAGAGTCGATCCTGTTTGATTTGACACTGGTATATTCTACTAATCCCGGTTCAATTTTCTTTGATGGAAAATTAATCTTATAAAATGATGAGAATCGTATTAGTTCTCATTTTTCTTATCCTCGAGAGGCAATAGGGAAAGCAATGAAAGAGAAAAACCTTTTTTAACAGAGAATAAGGTTGGTTGGTATTTTATATACATATATTTTCTTTTATTACCGGTATACACGTAATTATGGCAGGACTCATCTCCATCTGTGAAGTAATTGTGTTTAGAGTAGCTACAAAACACATTGTCTTATTCCTCGCGACAATACTAAGTGATTTGTTAATCGGCATTTTTTATATTTTGTTCAATACTTTTTTTCATATATAAACGAAAAATAACAAAAGCTGAAAAGAAGATGAGTCCCAATTGATATAACATTGCTCTGACTTCATTCTCCGTGATGGAAAATTGGCTTTATTAAATCATAAGAATCAGATATTGTTTTTCCTATTTCTTGAGAGACAATAAGAAAAGCAATGAAGGAAAAAATAACTTTTCTTCTAATCGAAGTGTTCGGAGTAGCTCAACAAAAAGAAATTCTACATTAATCATTTGCAACAACTGAGTAATTAATTTATAAGCATTACTCATATCACCCAAAATTTTATACCTTTCAATGTGGCACAGTGAAACATATCCATAAATGAAAACAATTAACTTTTAGTCGATTTATCTATTGTTCCCTTTACGGCAAAATTTTTGCGCAATTTTGCCGAGCTAATTTTGTAGGGTTCTATTTCGAAGAGAGTCATGTGTTAAAGCATGAAATGTTTGCACGATAGCTAGAAGATGGTATTTGCCCTGTATGTGGCTTGTAAGAGACAATAAGAGGATTAGATTCCAATTCCTACAGCTACCGCATTCAGCGAATGGAAAAGATTTATACAAAAACTACGAATTCTGTATATATGTGTGTATAGTATGTCTAATAATATATTGTCGCATCGTCTTGTCATCTCTTGCAAGCTAATTAGTGGCATATACATTTCTCAGTCGCTGTGTACCAAGATTTCCATTTTCTCAATGAATCTTATAAGTGATGCCACTATACTATACGCGTGTGGTACAAATCAGCCAATTCGTCCTTACATCAGCACTCTTTTCACACATTTTAACTAAATACTCCTTTATAATTTACGACTTGAATTTGGTGAGCTTAGTTTACGAAAGACACCGACTCCCTACTGAATCTCAATATCAAATTCAGTCCTTCTGTATACATACAACGTCTCATTACATTTGATTCCGACTTATTTCTAGCTAGCCGTAATTTGGCTAAGATCAATAAATCATTCAAATTATATAGAAAATAAATTTGCCTTTCTATGGCAAGATGTAATTCTCTTTCTTATTTTTTAATACATCAAAAGTTTTATTTTGAAAAATAATCGTTTTTGAGTGACTTCTAGTAGTTACACGACGCATTGTAATATAAAAGAAAAAAATCATAAATCATAAGAAAAATAAAATAAAGAGTTAACGGGAGAAACCCGTTTAGGAGGCTGAAATTTTGGTGTTTTTCGTGAATTTTTTTAACAGGGAAGGAATAACTAGAATTTGTTTAAACTTGGAGGATATTTTACTCATGTTTTGAAGTATACTTTGTAATTTTTTCAAGTCATTTCCGCCGGAAATAGTGGAGTTAGAAGCTGCTGTCCATGGACAATCGCCATCCGAGTTTTTTGCTGGTGGGCATTCCTGAAGTCACAATTTTTATCTATAATCATTACAATTTTTTGTTTCGTTAACAACATATTTCTTAAGAATATGAAGCTAATTGTGATCAAAAAAGTTGAAAATTGCATGTTTTTGAGGTGTTTGAACACAATGTCATGTTTTATACCATGTTTTTTCACATTTTGCATTAAAAAAATATTTTTTATAATAATATCATCCCAGAGTTAGATTCATATAGATCGCAGTTGAATAAAGAATATTCACACAAATTTTCAGAACGATTGGTCAATAACTTTTTGAGCTAGAATGCCCACCAGTTGAAAAAGTCGTTTCGAGAAAAACGCGTTTGAAAAAAAATGTAGCGAAAACGAGAAATTCAAGGCAGTAATTAATGATATAAACTGCTCACCGGTTAATCAGCTATTCCAGCACCATATAGCAACCCCTCTTCTTCTTCAAACGCATCATTTCGGGCTTGCATCTCCTCTTGACGAGCTTTCCGAGCTTCCTTGGTCTCCAACGAGCTGCGCCTATTCTGTCTTTTCACGCGCTGCTCATCTATGTTCCCGGCAAAATTCAAGCTCTGCGAGCCAACTACGAGTTTTAATTCGTTCATCAGCATTAGAAGGGCTGAATTTCCTTCATTAAATAATGCAGTAGCCAAGAATGCTGCAACCTTGACTATTTTCAGGCCAGCATGTAGGTGCTTTGGAGCCAATCGCCAAACGGTCGAATTGAAACTTTCATTAGCGTTCTGCGTATGACCGCCTAAACATCTCGTCAGCAAATCGTCTCTCGATAAATCTTTGTATATTGGAAGAATTTCTTCTGAATAAGGTAGTCACCTAAGGGACTAACTGAATAAGGGACTACCTGAGCGACCGCTCCGTTCTAACTACTGTGCGCTTCGGCGCCGAACCGACGGGCGGTCACTTAAGTGCTCATAGCATCGGAACTAATCGGAATTTTGCTTTGAAATTTTGGCAACATATTCTTGAATAGTTTTACTAAAAATTTATAAAATAAATCAAGTCGATTGTTTGACCCGTCTAAACTGGCTTCCCGCGTTAAAGGAATATAGTGAATTATGAAATTAAGCAGAATTAAAGAAACAAAAATTAAGTGAATTAAAAGTCGAGCAATTTGGGAGACACGTTAGCAAAGCAAGTCGAGATGAGTGCAAACGTTGGCAGAGCGCGATTTTGTGCGCTCTGAGTTCAGTTCCGCCGTATCGGGCAGTGAAATTGTGAGCGGGCTTATTCAGCTGCCAGACTCGAATCTCCACCCTTCCGCGATGCGAAAAACTACGCCACAAGTCATAAGAAGGAATGTTTAAAGGGAAGTTACGATTCTTAGTGATGGAGATCCGATACGACAATCCAGGCATTGTAAAGTAGATGGCAGAATTCCTCCTTAGCTAAGGTATACGATTATCGAAGACGAGCGATCCTAGGTTTCAAGAATATATTCAAAAGTTGGTCTGGTGACCGAAGAATGAAAAAGTTATAGTCGAGATATTGGAGAAATCGTATTTATTGGAGTGGTTGTAGGAACAGTATTGGGACACTTATGATAGAGTCGGTATTACTGTTTCTGGTAGAGTACCTGTCCGGCACTCGCTCAGGAGAAGAAGTAATTCTAAGCGATGGGATGCGCCTTTACTTATACTAGGTCGGCCTTGCGTGATTGGTCAAGGCTCACATGGTGGGGAAAGCGCATGGCTACTAGTCCCTGATTGGAGCGTTAGTAGGTTCTAATAATAACAAATAATAAAACAATAATTATTATTATATGAAATGATAAAAAGGTGAATAATACATTCAGAATACTAACAATAGCGCAATATTAATGTTCTATCTTTTTTCAGGGTTAACACATTGGAGTTGCATGCGCGAATGAAGGTGAGTGATTATTTCATGGTTGCAACTAAGAATAATAATGCTGAAAATATTGAATCGTGAGTTCAATATAGTAATGTTTTAGTAATGAAAGTTGACCACCGTACAATAAACAGATATGCACAGAGTACTTGTGTGGCCCGAAAATTTGTCGACAAGTTGCGGCTAAAAATATGCTGTACTTCTACGGTATATTTATAAGACAACTCCAATCATTTAAATCATTTGGCGTAGATCGGAAGCTCTTACCTGATCCGAAATGCAATCAATTAATGGTACGCAATATTTCACATGACTATTTATTCGTGGATAACAATTGGTTACCAATTGAGATAAAATGACACATCGACTGAGCCGCAATGCGTGTGTGAAAATAGCTGTTTCAGGTATCCATACCCCCCAAAAAGTTGTTCCGGTGAAAAATCTCCCCCTGAACATAATACCCTCACAAATAGTTATAAATGAGATTTCCTCCCAAAAAGACCAACCTTGTAAAAATTATCTCATTCACATCAAACCTCACAAAAAATTACAAGAGAGCCTCACAAAAAATTACCAGTCAAATTATAATCTCACAAAAGATGCCAATTCAAACCTGACCACAATTAAGTCTGAACTTCAAAAAAAGTCATTAAGTAAATTGAAACTGCAAAAGCATTAATAGTCAAATACATTGAAACCTGTTATTCTTCAAAAAAAATATTTCAATTAATGGAAATACAATTGTTATCCAGTACAATAGGAATAAAAAATAGTATGAAAAAAAATTCTGGTACAAAAAAATTAAATTGAAAAAAACATTTGGGCCGAAGTTCTTGGCGAGTTTTTTGTTTCATTCACATAATGTATCACTCATGATCACGAACTCGCCAATCGTTTGGAGGAGAAATTGGATGCAAGATTTTTACCGACCATTCGCGTGTCTTTCGATTTTTAGATGATTTCTGAGATCAAAAACTTACGCTATGTCGATATTTACTTATATGAGAGTTTTTTATAACAAATTTCGGAGCGGACAAGTACTCTGTACGTATCTGCTCATCGTACGGTGGTAAACTTTCATCAATTCGTTACCAAACAAACTATAATATTTATAAAAGTGTGGCTGCGCTCGAGCCTATGGCGCAAACTATTGCAAATCATTTAGTTTTTCAATATTCAACGTCGAGCTAGTGCGGCGGCTCTTGACTATATTTTTTAGAGTTCCAAATCATAGAATGATAATTCGTTACATTATTACAATGTTCATTAGAGGAATGGTATATACTTATCACCATTATTAACAGATTTTATGAAACATAATAAAGCCCTACGTACTTGGCCATATAAATTTTAATAGCCCTCTATTTATTTATTAACTTTTTGTAAAGTCCTGACTTAAATTTTGAGAGAAATTGAATTATTATCTTCTCGTGCGATTTAATCATTTTCTGTGATTGGTTTTTCTGAGAGCGAACCTTTCTTATAATTTCTTGTGGAGTTTCATTTTCTGGGGAGATTTTTTACAGGAGCAACTTTTTAGTAGATGGAAATGTACTTGTTTCAGCTTTTTCTTATAGCATTTATGGTGTTTTTTGCGCAGTTTGTTGACTTTTCGCACGAAATTCATAGCTTGTCAATTAAATATGTTTATTTTGTACGTACTAGTGTGATGCTGTTAGAGAAAATGAAATAAAATTTTATATTATCTCATCAATACGCGCGCTTATATAAAGTAAAGAGAGAATATCCCCCCCCCCCATCCCTCTTCTATCATTCCCGAAGTCACTCGGTCGCGATATTTTGTCCCCACTACTTACTTTCCAAGAGAGCATGTAAGAGAGAATGTCCGATAGCACGTTCCACGAGTTACATTATCTTTGTATCCGGAGATGCAGCAGCGTCTTGACGCCAAGTATTAAAAAGATACTGTTGAACGTCCAAGACAAGACGGACCGAATATCGATACTCGAGATTGGACAAATTTCCGTTACTTTCAAACTTCAAGTATAATCAATAAATATCTTCTTCCATTTTGACAATCGATATCAGTTTCTCGATCCGCCAAAAACCTTCACAGATACAAAATAAATGAAACATTTTTTTCGGTATTGCAGCAAAATATGGCAATATTTGTTGAATAAGTAGTAATTCTCTCAAAAATTGGATCCTTAATGAAAAATTTAAAAGTTCCGTAAGCGTTTTTTAAAAAGTTGAGCTACTTGAAGTGTTCTAATACGTTCACAAGTCATAATACTTAATACTTATGAAGTTCTTTAGTTCATTCAAATTTATAGTCGTTTTGTAGAAATACGACGTATTTCTACGAATTGAAAAAAGTTTCATAAAAATAACTGCACTGAAATAAACATTCCAGCAGAAATAATAGCCACTCAGAGTTTTTAACTGAAATAAAATATCGAAAACGAAATTTCGAAACATAAATAATTCGCGAAAAAAACGTCGATTCAAAGAAACAAGATTCGTTTGAAAAAAAAATTCGACCAAATGACTATGCGAGATTTAATACCGTTTTTTCAATCACAAATTGTATATCATGAGCATTTGATGAAAAAAAATGTTGAAGTACTTACGAAATTCGTTCTTTCGTATCAAATATCTACTAGCTCCAAATTTTTTGTATCATTTGATTCCGTTTCGGAATGTTATTTCATTTTTTTTATTCGAAGATTTGTTGTGCATTCTATTTCTATTGGAACATCTTTTCAACGTACTTTTTTTTGAAATCTTGAATCAAACAAATTAATACTAATAAAGTTTCTTGCTAAAAAAATTTGTATGGAAAAAAAAAATTCGATCGAAGTACTTAACGAGGTTACGAGAACGTTTATTAATTACGAATTGTACATTATGTGCATTTAGCATAAAAAAATCAGCGAAGTACTTTCAGCTGAACATTTTTTTCCAATAAACGCTTTTCCGGCTTAAGGCCTTGTGAAATACCGACTAAACCATTGTGAGTATGAGAAAGATTGTAATTATATTACGAGTCTCGTTCTCGAGACTACATGGTAGTATCGTCTACTTACATGAATGAAGTCATGAATTTAGAGCCTAAAAAAGAAACGAAGCCCGTGTTGCCTGACGCTTCGTTTATCCCCTTCTCTTGTCATAACATTTTTCGTGCATATTGGAGATGCACGTCTTGAGTAATATCATATCAGGAAAATATTTACATTTATGGGGAAATCATGGGACACAAGAGGAAGAAGAGTGCTAAAAATGACAAAAAAATGTACAAAAAGTACAGAAAGTTTTTGGCATCTGTTTCATCTGATGGTGAGACTTCAAAAGATGAGAGTCAGTCCAGCGATGTATTGACTGAAGGAAATGTTGATATTAATCAACGAATATTGAACCAGGATCAAGGTTAGTAATATTTTTGAGATTATTCTGTAGACTTGGCGGCATTATAGCCGTACAAAGGCAACCTCTTAGTGTGTTGTCTTGAATCGACCTGTCATTTATTGTATAATGATGCAGAACAAGGATGTTGACTTGGCGGTTTGACCGTTCATAGACCCGATATGAAAATAAAAAAATATGTGGTCTGAAGTCGCATTTCATAAAAATTATTTGGCTCAGCGATATTCACAAACGTTCATAGGTAGTCAACCATAAGGGCACTACCTAAGCCACATTCGTTGATTGAGTTAGTCATATTACAACTTCAGCAGATTCGGCAGTTATTGCTGTTCAAAGGTAGCACTTTATACGTATCTATCTTGAGTCTCACTACTCGTCGTTGATTAGAAATATAAAAAAAAAATATATTTTCAGATTCGCTTCAAAGCAATGAAGATGTTAATAATCGGGGTGGTTCGACTTCAAAAGTTGATATTTCGGAGAAAAAACATTCGATGGAATCTGACGAGATAACTGATGATATATCTGTAGAAAATCTTGATGAAGAAACGCTTCGCATATTGGGAGTAGAAAATACGATGGATACACAGGTTTTGCATTTTCATGCATCGTTGGCCAATGATTGAGAAAAATGAATTTCTGATGGTTTAGAAAAGGGTGAACAAGCTGAACTCTCAGCTCAGTATGTTCGAGCTTCAAATTGTTATTTGGAAGCACCCAAATTAAACCCAGACGTTGCTGCATCTCTTTTTAAAACTGCTGTTAAACGTGACAAATATCTTACAAATGCACAAAATATCCGGGGATGCTATGTTATTAAATCAAAAGGACGATGGATTAGATCAGCATAAGTTGTTACAAGTTTTGGTTGATGCTGGTAGATTATTCACTTGTGCTCATCGCATGGATTCAATTTCGCGAAGGGCATTTATTGTTCCATCATTGGATAAAAAAGTTATAGAAATGTTAAATAAAATAAAATCCGATTCGTTTCTATTAGGAGAAAATTTGTCAGAAAAAATTAAATCGACTAAAATTATAGAAAAAATCGGATCAGAATTAAAACCACAAGTGGTAAAGATGTCACAGCCTCAGTCGTCAAATTCGGGAAACTAGAAACGCCCTCCTGCACAAGTCAGTCGAGGAAGTTATCACGAGGGTAAAGGTCAGAGCAACTCGTACAAGTTCGGGAAATTGCAGCAAAAACAATCTTCGCAAAAAGAACGAAGATTGCCGCTCGCCACGCTAAAGTTTTTCAAAATTGGGAAACGATCACAAATGATCGATTTGTTTTGAACTGCATTAAGGGTTATGAGATAAAATTTAATAGCCCACCAATTTAAGATTTTCCTCCATCGTACTCGCAAATTAATATACGAAATGATCGTTGCGCCATAGTTTCGGCAATTGACAAATTATTAATACTTGGAGCAATCAAGAAATGCTCTCCTTGCAGTGATCAATTTATATCCGCGTATTTTCTCGTATTAAAATCAAATGGATCGATGCGGTTCGTGCTAAATTTAAAAAAGCTTTATCTTAACTTAATGTCTTTATCTTAACTTAAGGACAGCAACAAATGTGGTTTCACGAGGAGATTACATGTGTAACCTTGATTTGCCAGATACATATTTTACGATAAAACTGCATTCTGATAGTCGCAAATATCTGAGATTTCAGTTCGAGGATGACCTTTATGAGTTTACTTACCTACCTTTTAGGTTATATACGGCAACGTTCATATTTACAAAAGTTGTTAAATGAATTATTGATTGTTTGCGATCGAGGGGATTAACATCAGTTGTTTATCTGGACGATAATTTGTATGTACGTTCCAGTGCCGCTTTATATTTTCAATGTAAAGGCGACTTTGGAAATGTGCACTGTATTAGGTTTTTCGATAAATTTTGAAAAAAGTAATTTATCACCGAGTACAACTTGTAAATTTCTTGGAATTATTATTAATTCACGATCAATGACTTTTGAATTGCCAGATGAGAGAAGGAAAGAAATAGCGATACTTACGGGAAGTTATAGAAAGAAAAAATCTTAAGAGATTTAAAGTTTGTAACGGAAGGTTTGGCTGACTCGTCAAAAACAGGTTGAGGTATTTTTGTAATAATGAACGCAGGCACAGATTTTGGTCAGTATCAGAACGAGATTTACATATTAACCAGCTGGAACTCCTTGCTGTTTTGATGGCATAAAATGCTTTGTAAGCGAATTGAGGAATGGTGAAATTTTACTAAGTATTGATAATACTATAAAAAATTTGCGGTGTTAACTGAAAGGCGTGAGTGGTAAAAAAGAATGGTGTTAATTCCTGAAGCAAAAGTAACACCAGACATTTGGTAAAAACTTGATCCGGTGGTATTCTCTCGATTCAACAACATAAAGTGTCAAAGTAATGAGATAACATTTTTCCGGGTAAATTCTTCAAATGTACGGTGTCAAATGACATGGTATTTGGCTATCGTTTTTTAGGTGTCATTTTTACATCATTTCACGGTGATTTGTTTGAAAATTGCGGTGTTAACCGACAATGTTTAAAATATCAAACAATATTATTTGATCCAAATACTTATTTCTTTTATTGGGTCGAACTAAATTCGATGTTTATTATGCAACCATTTTTTGATACAGCTATAGCATACGTTAATCGTATGTGTGGTGTTCAATATCCAAACTTAAATAAAATTGCCAGACATATATGACAGTGGTGCGAGATTAGGAATATTTGGATTTTCGCATCATATATAGCACCAAAAGAGAACATAGAAGCGGATGAACAATCACGTTTTCAGAATATTGATACAGAGTGGAAGCTGTCAATTACAGCTTATCAGAGTATAGTTTTAAGGTTGGGGCACCCATTGGTAGATTTATTGGCTTCCAGAATGAATGCTAAACACCAATTATATTGTTCTTGACATCGGGATCCTGATGCTATGGCAGTTGAATACCTAGAACACTCGGAAAAATTGTTTTAGATGAAGCTTGTGGTATTGCGGTGGTGCCAAATTGGTCATTTTACAGTCGTGGTATCCCATGTATATGAAATTACTGGTGAGCAAACCAAAATTTTTCAAGCTTACTAAAAATCTTTTGTTAGCATCTTGTAGGTCGATTCATCATCCACTCGAAAGTTCGATGGGTTTAATTGCAGGCAAATTGTACGGAAAGCGTACAGAAAGAAAAATGTCACGGAAGCCTTAGGCCGAAAAAACCAAAATATGATCGTACTTGGGACATTTATCCAGTTTTAGATTTCGTGGCCAAACTGTTTCCATTACATGAATTTAACTTCCAACAGTTATTGGAGCGTTTAGTAACCTTGTTGGCACTAGGAACAGCCCACAGGGTACAGGCGTTATCGTGCATTGGTCTTGCAAATATTAATCGGTCATTAGATGATTATGAGATACGAATTAGTGAAGTTGTGAAAATTTCTCGTCCAGGAGCGTGCCAACCACTTCTTTTATTCCCTTATTTTCGAGAGAAACCGTCTTTATGCATTGCTAGTATACGCTTGAAAGCCCAAGCAAATAAAGTTTTTTACTTGACAAAAATAATAACAGGACACCACCGGTGATATTCCAATCGGACGAGCTCCCCGATGCTAATTGCATAAAATTCGACTTGAGAGTCGCGTTTCCTTTTTTTTATTAACAATTTAGTGCAAAAAAACGCATTTTTGTTGGTTTTTTGTTTATAAAAGAAAAACTAATGGATCAATGTGATCGGTCCCAATGGACAAATTGTAGAGAATTGAAATACGAAGAAATTGAGAGCTGAAAAAATCCGATTGGTTCATTATTAATGGAAAAAACCCAAAAAAACCGAAAAAAATAGCGTTTATTCGAAAATTCATAACGTCGCCATTTTTCGAGCTGTAGTGCAGGTTCTTCGCGAGATAGTAGATGTCGATACGTACTTCCTGTGTGCGAAACCCAGACGCTGTCGAATAATTAGTTTCCGCGTAATTGCAATCACAAGTTGTACATACCATATTTTGCAGCAAGGCTCAATGCTCTGGAGGTCGTCCGATTCCCATTTACCAAACGGATTTGGAAAGTAGAAGTGTTCAGCTACAAAACGTCAATCTTCGTTTTTCATTTAAATGTTGAGAAATAGGTAAAAATTGCTCGCAAACATGAGCAAAAACGGCCAAGCGTCCGAGAGTCGTCGTGGAGTGGGGGTAGGGCAGCAGAAGTGGAGAAGGCGCATATATAGTAATACAAGCGCGCTGCACGCTAGTTATGAATCTTCGAATTTGATTATCTCGGCAACCAGTATTGCTATCTTAACATATTTTTTTTTAATTCTGGGGTAACTGGACCACCGGAAACTGATTCTGCACTCAGATTCCATGAAAAATCAGCGAAAAACTTTTTTCTAATTTTTTTTTGCTACATGCCCTTATATCAATATGGTATGGATAAAATATTATGAAATAGTCGAAAACTGCTTACCATCCATGTACATAGTAATAATTGTGATAGTGCATCGGAGATTTCGAACTCCGCGAAAAGAAAACGATTAATTTAATTATTTGTATTCAAGTTTGAATGTAATAATATTAATATCGATAGTATTAAGGACGATTTCTGTACAAAAACTGTTTAATAAAAATGATTGTTATGGTCTCCAATAAATAAGCTCCTTGGCTGGTAGCATCATACCTATTTCACAATATTTTATCCATACCATATTGATATAAGGGCATGTAGCAAAAGAAAATCAGAAAAAAAAGTTTTCCGCTGATTTTTCATGGAATCTGAATGCAGAATCAGTTTCCAGTGATCCAGCTACCCCAGAATTAAAAAAAAATATGTTAAGATAGCCCTACTGGTTGCCGAGATAATTAAACTCGAAGATTCATAACTAGCGTGCAGCGCGCTTGTATTATTATATATGCGTCTTCTCCACTTCTGCTGCCCTACCCCCACTCCACGACGACTCTCGGGCGCTCGGCCGTTTTTGCTCATGTTTGCAAGCAATTTTTACCTATTTCTCAACATTTAAATGAAAAACAAAGATTGACGTTTTGTAGCTGAACACTTCTACTTTCCAAATCCGTTTGGTAAATTGGAATCGGACGACCTCCAGAGCATTGAGCCTTGCTGCAAAATATGGTATGTACAACTTGTGATTGCAATTTCGCGGAAACTAATTATTCGACAGCGTCTGGGTTTCGCACACAGGAAGTACGTATCGATATCTACTATCTCGCGAAGAGCCTGCACTACAGCTCGAAAAATGGCGACGTTATGAATTTTCGAAAAAACGCTATTTTTTCGGTTTTTTGGGTTTTCTCCCTTAATAATGAACCGATCGGATTTTTTCAGCTCTCATTTTCTTCGTATTTCAATTCTCTACAATTCGTCCATTGGGACCGATCACATTGATCCATTAGTTTTTCTTTTATAAATAAAAAACCAAGAAAAATGCGTTTTTTTGCACTAAATTGTTAATAAAAAAAAAGGAAACGCGACTCTCAAGTCGAATTTTGTGCAATTGGCATCGGGGAGCTCGTCCGATTGTAATGGCACCGGTGGTATCCTGTTATTATTTTTGTCAAAATCTGATGATTTTAGAGCTCTGTTGCTTGGCCTATGACCGTTACTTAGAAGTATCAAAATCATTGCATGACTATTGCCAGCAGTTGCTAATAGCATCGAGGAAGCAGCATAAAACAGTAACGTCACAGACGATAAGTAGATGGATTAAATCCGTTATGCTGAAAAATGGTATTATTTCAGAATTTTCGGCGCATAGCACACGTCATGCATCTACTTCGAGAGCATTAACTAAAGGCATAGATATTGCCGCAATTACGAATACGGCGGGTTGGTCTAAAGATTCGCTGGTTTTTGCTAAATATTATAATAGATCCATTGTATCTATTAGAAAGGACTTTGCGGCCGCGGTCCTTCTTTAAGTTAATTATAGTTTCAAATGTGATTAATAATAAATAAAGGAATACTGCTATTTGTTCTACAGATCTTTGAACATCTACCATGTAATCTCAAGAACGAGACTCATAATATAATTAATCGATCAAACGAACTCACCTGAAGTGAAGTTCGATCGTAATTGTATGAAGAGTCTTGTTCGAGATGATTATATCCTACCCTAAAAAGACAATTGTTCTTTCGGAATAATTTTCCCTCCCCTCTTTATTTTATAAATATAATGAAGAATTCTTCAAAGAATATGACAAGAGAACAGGATAAACGAAGCGCAAGGCAACGCGGGCTTCGTAATCCTTTGTAGGCTTTAAGTTTGTGACTCCATTCATGCAAGTAGACGATACTACCATGTAATCATCGCAAACGAGACTCTTCATATAATTACGATCGAACTTCACTTTAGGTAAGTTCGTTTAATTGATTAATTTTCAGGCTTAGAAATTTTCAATTATAATACCCCGAGAGCTGAGAAATTATCAAGTATTTCAGGATAGCTTTGTTGCCTAGCAACAAGCGCATGAAGTTTGGCAGATAAAAATCCCTTGCGCTACGCGCTCGGGATTTTGTGTCAAACTACACGCGTATTTCGCTAGGCAGGAAAGCTTGAGGGAAATACTTGATTAATTTCCAAGCTCGAGGGGTATTCAGCGGATTGTTTTTTCATCCGAATTTCAACCAATAGGTATTTGGTATTTAACATCACGTAGTACCAGTAGTCTTTCAGGATATCAGGGAGAGTTTCATTGGAAGTAATCACATCCAACACATATTCTTCATTTAATTCATGTAGGAGAAAAGTTAGATAGGTTTTTACCCATCGAAAATCCCGTCAATCGTTAGGTCGGTAAAAAAGTATATTATTCAAATAAAATGGCACAGGATTCCTGCACTAAAACTTTAACGAAGTATCAAAGCTAATGAGGTCAGCCACCATCAATATGAATGACATTTAATTTTCGCACCATCATTGTATGTGCTACAACCAAAAGTCATGACTATCCCTCAAACCAAAAGGCAACTCTTAATCCAAAAATATATTGGTGAGCTGTCACATCGTCGGTTTTGATAACTTCACTACTGTCACTATAAACGAAAAGTCCAAACTGTTCAGAAATATATGGGTCAGCTGTCACATTCACAAACGATCCCAGAAGCACCAGAATTTTAATCAGTATTACTAGTGGCACTAGACAGCGACTGCGGAAAAAATACATATGAGCATCAAAAATATGAACGAAAAAAGCCACACTTTTTTAATCCAACGAAAAAGTTAAACATTCATATTTTCAATACGCGGTGAGCGACAGAGTTTTAATTAGTCGCGATCGAAAGAAAAAAACGTGAACTTGCAACATTCTCTATAGTGTTGTAACTTATTAAACATTGTGGAAACAATTTTCGAAACTCTTCGAAAATACTTGAGAAGTGCGGCGATCCTTGTTATAAAATGTCCTGTAGCGACTCTTCTTTGACAAAGATATATAGTATATGAAACAGCCAAATCTCGAGTAAAGATACGCGGCGTAACTTGCCTTCGCCGTTTAAAACTATCTTTTTAAATTTGGCGTCAAGACGCTGCCGCGTCTCTAGATATACTTCTCTCGAGTCGCTACCACGACTCTTGATTAACGTCAAAATTGGCAACATTGACTAAGATAACTCTTCAGAACATTGTCATGGTCACATTCCGTAATTTGATCAATCTAGAATCTTGATACAGTATCTCATTGTGCTGACAGTGCATTCTAAATTTGAATAAAATATCAAATAATTAAATCTACTTGACAGAAAAATCCGCATGGACATTTTTTTATCTACCATTGATAACTTATCGTTTCCATTTGTCTGAAATAATTTTGATTTGTCAACGTACGTGCAATTCGCAACACACTGTACGTAAGATACTGTTCATTTTTTCCCGCGGCAGATCTCATTTTCTAGGAAGCTAAACGCATAGAAACAAAATAACACTTTACACAGTCCGTATGTGATACAATAAATTTCGCGATCGTGCGGATAAAAGGAGTAGAGAGAAAGAGAGAGAGGGAGGGAAGGAGAAAGAGTGATGTAAATCGGCAAAGGGTTGAACGTTCCGAACCTACGTACAGCTATATGAATGAAGGTTGTTTATACATATACTTTCTCTGTTTATATATATATATAAACAGAGAAAGAGAAAGCGACAGACTATGTGCACTCACGCGGCGTTATAAGTGGTAGCTCCGATGTGCACGGGCGTCTCTTGTTTGCTAATCCGTACAACTCTTCTTCCTCTTTCCACCCTCTCACTTTTACTACATTACAAGTGTGTACTACCGTCCTTGTTATAAACATAAAGCACCCTGGAATCATGTAGTGTGAGTGTAGAGTAATACGATAGAATGCAAAAGACATAGGAAAGGTAAGCGGAAGGGAGAGAAAGAGAGACAGGCGGAGGGAAAGAAAAAAGAACATGAGAGGTGTTCATTTCGTTCTCTTGGGTTAAGAGCATCGTGAACAAACGTTTGTACAACGCAATATATGGTAAAAGAACATTACAGAAATGTATTAAATTGATGTGGGGTTATTTCATTTGCACATTCGTCGCATTTCGCTTTCCGAGCTGTTTTCAACGCGGATACCTCGGTTTCGTTCGTATTTTTTCACAGATTTATTTATTATGGCTGATAGGAAATATTATTTATAACTATTCGACTGTTTAATCAGTAGACAAACGTAAAATCTTTTTTTAATGGAGGACTATATATTTCAAATATAAATGATAAGTGTTGATCACCGGGAGGCTGGGTTATAGAACATTTGCATTTTTATTTGAGATATAAGTCTAGTAATTTGAGATGTGACTAATCATTTTTTTTCTTATAATAGAACAATAAATAGGAATTGAGGGTTTACAAATACATAGAGAGGTCAAAAAATCAATTTTTCGAAAATATATTTATTCGATAGTGTTTATGTATAATTTATAAAAAAATTACCAGGAATCGATAACATCTTGCAAGTATGAGAAAAAAATGTAATCTCATTTTGAAAGGTGTTTAACCTCAAAATACCCCTTTCTCAAAATAATGGTGACCATTCTATCTCGAAAAGTAAATTACCGATTTCAACTAACAGTGAATCTTTACATAATTATCTAGTTTCTATCATGGGATTTTTTTTTTTCATAATGAAAGTTTTGTTATAAGTAAAAAAGAAAAAACATTGAGCAAAATCTCGACTTTACTATTCAAACCTGTGCTATTTTGCGAAAATAGCATTAAAATAATCAGCCATAATATAGATTTTTTTTTGTTAATTTTAAGGAAAAAATTTTGTTTTATTTGTGAGTTAAAGCGTACAGTCGGAGTCATGGTTACTGTCAATGGCGTTTTGTAAAAAACGGTTTTACAAAAACTGCAATCACAACTAAACTATTTTTTTTTAAATATAATTTTCCAATTTCATTAAGAACAATATGTCTTTTCAAATAAACAAAAAATTGTTTCATCAAATACATTGTTTCAGTGTAAAATAATTATTGAAATTAACTATATTTTTGGAACCTCTAGCCTCTAAGTGCATGTAAGTCCTTAAATAAATTAGCAAATAGAAATAAGATATAAAAATAAGATTAACTGCATGAAAATGAAGAAGAATAAGGAAGGCTAAGCAGTTGATGAGAAAATGAAATAGGAGGAGAACGATTTGTGTTGTGACGATGAAAGCCAATATAGATTCCCTGTTACCCCTAAGTGAGATGAAAAGCTTGAGTGAGAGAAAGAGCGCGACATTTTGCCGTAAAGATCTTGGGTAAAAGAACACCATGTTGCAATCCATCACCAGTATTCAAACGAAATTTTCCCGATAACGTTCGTAAGTAGAGCTCAGAAGCCCGTAGCTCTGTTTCTTTCGCTTCAAATACTCGTTTCGTAATCGACGTATGAAAGAAATAAGATAGAAAGAGAGAGAGACGAAAGAGGGTACGTCGACGATTTAGTGGTTAAGAAGGAACGGAGAGAGAATTCCAACACCCCCATAGATTGAGATTCGCGAGAATAATAAATGTGACGTTGATTCGTCTCGATATTGACAATGGTGTATTTTTCACCAGGCATTTCGCACGTAAAGCAATGAATTTGTGATTGCCGTATCGACGTAAAGTCCTAAAGAAAGCGACGTCCATGGAGAGCAAAAAGTAAAAGAACAATGCGCAAGATTTATCACATTTGGAAATACGTATAGATATAAAGACATATATGTATGTCAGAAACATTGCTCACCAAATCGATCTTGATTTTGAATCTCGCTATTTTTATTATGTCCCATTTGAAGATCTACTTGAATAAAATGGGTAAAAAAAACTTGACTAATTTGTACATTTGTTTTGTATTATTTCATATTTTATAAAGAATGAACATGACCTAAACAATTCCTTAAAACAAATAAGATATATTTTTATATTTTTTCTTATTGTTCCTGCATATACCCTTGCGGATTTTTACGACTTCATCCCATTACTTAACCTCGCCTCCCCCCACTGCACTAATTTCCTTGTTCCTGTAAGATCCCTCAAGACTGTTGCCCACAGCCACTCTTTCCTAATGCACTCCTGTATCGCATTTGCACGAGAGCTAAGGAAAACTGTGGAAAACACGGCCGATACAGGCGATTATATTTTTACTGAATTCCAGTTGATTAGCACCATCAGAAACTCAGAAAAACTGCATCTCGCTTAGCGATTGATACGCAAGCCGGTGCATGGCTAAGCGGTCACCGAACCAAGTATTGGCCTCGCCCTAGGCTGCTTAACTTGGGAGATCGCCGGAGCCATACACGGACCGCGCACCTATCGCTGTCAGTCAAATCTCTGTATATATAAATCTGTTGACGAAAACAAGTTTGGCCGTTTATCAATCGAGAACCACTGAACTGATTTCGAGTTAAGCGAGAGTTTATACGAGTACGCTGTAAAATAAGTTCATAGAACTTTAGATATAGAATTCTAGAAGAAATCTATAGAATCTATTGGGATTCTATGTTTTTCAACGTTTTATATACTTTTTGTACAAAGTACTTATAGACGCTATAGAATTTCTATAAAACATATATACAACTTGTATATACCATCTATAGAGTTTCTATACAGCGATTGCATAGAAA
This sequence comes from Rhimphoctona megacephalus, assembly GCA_963989365.1. Classification (NCBI taxonomy): domain Eukaryota; kingdom Metazoa; phylum Arthropoda; class Insecta; order Hymenoptera; family Ichneumonidae; genus Rhimphoctona; species Rhimphoctona megacephalus. The sequence goes on along the minus strand of OZ022414.1, from coordinate 31,162,193 downwards.
CAAGTTAGAATTTCTATATAACTTTTTCACTTGGGTCAAATCAATTTAGCGTAGAATGACTCATATGTAAGAACTGTTAACACCGTGAAACTCACTTAAGAAGAGAGCTAATGGAGAAAAATAAAAGATCATAAAGACCTCTTTGAAAAGCGATTAAGAGGTTCCGCAGTAGATTTTTTACTTTCGTTTGTGTTCTTACTTTTCTTTTTTCCCAGGGATTACAAGATTTTTAGCCAAGCTGCACCATCATTATCTATATCTCTTTAGCATTTATTAATCGCAAACGTAAACGTAAATAATCTTGTTCCTTGTTCGATACTCAAGTGATTTTTAGTAGATGCAGAGGTAAGTTTACAAAAAAACTTGCCAGATGGTTGGGAAAGAACGACGAAAATATCAAAAGAAGGTGAAAAGTGTTGGAGTAATTTTTTTGTTTATTGGGATGAGTTAAAATGGAACCGTGCGAAAAATTTTATACTAGAGAAAATCATTCTTTTATAGGAATATTCTCTTGTTAACTTATACCTATAAATATCAATATTTTTTATCGTGTAATACATATTTTGTAATTATTTCTTGAGGCACATAGTCCATGACATTTATTTTAAATGGTTTGAAAGTGCACCCTCCTTATTTGTCATATCAAAAAAGCTTTCCCAGCGTATATATTTTTTTTCAATATCCGAACACAAGAATGTTTTCCACTCGATCCAATATCCGAGTTGTTAACGCGATCGCCTCGGGTTGGTTTACTTGATGAAATGGGATGTTCAGCGTTCGGTGTAGCAAAGAATCTTGACTGGCCACGTACAATAGCAATTTTTTACATTTTCGATTACACGGCGTATACAGGTATATAGCATATTAAATTATTCCAGAACCTCGCAGTCAAAATTTCGTTCTCTGTTCTAACCGGAAATTTGATACATGTTACCGAAATTGTCGAGTAAAAATTGCTGAAATCTGTTCCTAATTAATGCCGTTTTAATCGAATACAGTTAACAGTGATTGCTAAAATAACTCAATCATGTTACAAATAATAGAGAAAATATTTCTGATGTTATGTGGTACCTACTACAGAAATTTTGCGTATGTTCTTAAAATTGTCTGGTAAACAAGAAAAAAAATCTACTTAATGTTACCAGAAACATGTAGTCAATGAAATTATTCGAGTGAACTGTTCAATATAAGTGGAACCAAGCAGTAAATATATCGAAGGAAGCATCTAAATATTCGGATAAACAATCCATCAATATTTGTCGAAAGGTTCACTTTAGGATTACACCAGTAATGTGGTTAGTTTTATTATTATCATTTTGAAAAGAAATCGAAAATTTTAATTAGACATTAATGGAGTGTCATTCCAAGCCAAAAAAAAACGTTTCAAAGGGGTCGCTCACTAATGACGGGTAATTTCAATTGGCCATGTAAAAATACCACCATATGCTAGAAAACATTAGCGTGCAATAAAATGGACAAGTTGAAGTTAACAAAGGTATCGCGTAAATACAACCGTAATTTTCGGGTAAAGCGAGTCAAATAATACTCAATAATCAATGCACCGATTTACTGTCCATGCTGTAAATGAAGCTCAGTTTTTTATATTCCCTGTCGCACTATGACTTAAATTTAATTATTTCAATTAAATGTGTATGGTAGCGTGTACGGTGTACAAACAAACTACAAACTCATGACAGAATTCTTAATAATCCATAAATAAAATGGCATATTGGACCCATACTTTCTGTGACTCTCGTGTTCAGCTCCCTGATCTCGTGGCGCAAGCAGACATGAAGGAAAGAGGACCTGGATATATGTATATATACATATACAAGCATAATTTATAAGCAGAAAGCGAAAATACAGGGCACAGGCAGCTTAGGCAAAGCCGTCATCGATAAATCGATATCGTATAAGCGACATGTTTCACTCTCTTCCCTCTCTCCTTTTTCTCTCTTTCGCTTCTTAGTTTTGTAGGTGTGCGATTCACGGAGATAAGCCCTCGAGAATTCAGATGGGATCTTGGTACGTACGCAAACATACGTGGAATATTTATGTCTCCTCGTATTTACGAGAGACAGAAAGAGGCAAAGAGAGGAAGGAGTGGAGGTGCGGAGACGAAGAGAAAGGAAGAATCAAGAGGGTAGTTTTAGTATTGCTTGTCGGAAGGATCTGACGATTGTTAAGAATCTTATGAGGTAGCGTTGTTCGTGCAAGCATCAGAACTAACTGTAGGAACTTGTCTTGAATCTTATACATATGTAGTTTTGCATAACACTGCACGATACCCACAAAACAAAGAGGACTATAATGAATATATCCCTTCGTGTATTTTTAATCGTTTATCGATTTCCTCACTTACTGAAATCCCATTCTCGTTTTATATTACAATAGAAAGCTATTACCGAAATGCTAATATGTCGCTTCGAGCTTCCTGAAAATTTTGGAGCAGATATGAAAGAATGTGAGATATCGCGGATTTTATGTTAGAAACACATAAAAGATTGAATTTATTCAATAAAACAATTATGAATTTTTGGCTTTATACATTTATTAAATAAACGATGATATTTTATTTGTTATTGCGTTTGTGTTGTTTATTTTATCGCCTCGTTATTATTTTTTAACAATAAAAAATATTAAAATAAAAAATGACAAATCGTCAGACGCCTTTCAATATCTCTTTGTTTTAATTCGTGTGTGGTAACCAATTTCCTTGCTTGTGAACTATTCCCATTGTATAGAGACGTTTTCCAACAGTGCATCTGTCTACATTTAATGTTCTTGACAATTCTTCAAGTGTTTGAGATGGATCTTCGTCGAGTAATGTATTTAATTCTTCATTTCTGAATTTTTCGGCGGTCCTGGACGTTCTTTATCTTCTACGCTAAAATCAGCACTTTGGAAATATTGAAACCATTCTCTGCAAGTGGGTTCGAAAAGAGTATATTCACCATAGGCTTCTATAGGTGAACGGTGACTTTCAGCAGCACTTTTTTTCAAATTGAAATAAAAAAGCAACGCTTCCCGCAAATGCCGTTTTGTTAGCACAAAATTTTCCATTTTCAATCAAATCAAGAACAACTTGATTACACTTCAATTACATGTCATACAACGTAGGTAAAAGCTCGTATCAAGTACTTCAATATAAACGTTGGACTACATTTAATCACATGCAAGTAATACTAGTTACAACATTTATTAGAAAACGATGGAAATTGTTAATAATGTATTCGATTTATTTTTATTATATACAAATCAGTCTTTTGTCTGCCAAGGATTAAACTGAGGATTCACAATTTCTTAAACCGTGAATTTCAAATTTTTAATAATACAAAAGTTAAATGATTCGATATAATAATAATTGTTATTTTATCAATTGATTCTATATAATGAAAATTCTTACCAAGGCCTTTTGGATTATTAAACGAGTATAGCTGGGTATGAAGGAACTAGTGATTCTGGCCAGTTATCTTTTTTGTAATGAATAATTTTGAATTTGAAAATTAAAATTTTAATAACAGAGCAGATTTCTCATTTTTAGCAGCAATAGATTTTCATTGGTAGAATAATTTAAAGGTAATGTGAAATGCAGGCTACGGCCCCGAATGTCACCGAACAATGCCAATACCCCATATTCCACTTGGTAAGGATGGAAAAAAGCATTTCAAATACGGACTACGGGCCCTGAACCTCGCCGAATGACGCCCATACCCTGTACTTCAAAAAGGTAGGAATATACCTCGAACTACGGGAGTTGAACGTGTCGAACCACTCTAATATCCCGAGCATGTCAGAGAGAGAGAGAGAGAGGGAGAGAGAGAGAGAGAGAGGGAGAGAGAGAGAGAGAGAGTTCTCCTTCTTCTTTTCTGGTTCGCTTCTTGTTACCCCCACTGTGCGCATCACGTAATGCGCCTGCGCAAAAATGACCAATTTATATGATTTTTACATTTTTTTCATATTTTACGCGTTATTAATCTTTTTTTAGTTTTATTTATTTATTAACTATCTAATTTTCTGCAATGCGTGTCTTCTTTATTATTTCATATTAATTTAATTCTCTATTCTGATTAATTTGTCCCTTAGTGCACTCATCATGCGCATCCGCAGAAATATTCGACTTTCATGGTTTTAAATGTCCAGTAATTTTATGTACCTTTTTATCGTCATGTGCACGTTTTTATTCCTCTTTTATTCGTACCTAATTATTAATCATCCATTTTTTTATAATAATAGTATTTCATGTAACAAGTGCGGAAAACAACGAATTATATCATGCGTGAAGTTGCGTATGAGCTGAAGACTTATGACTCATACTTGTGTGTTTACAGCACTCGCCTTCGGCTCGTACTGCAAATCACACTCGTACTCGTGCGAATATGCATCATAAGTCAAGGCGAATGCAGCATACGCACGATTTAATTCTTTGTTTTCCGCACTTGTTACATACAATATTTTTTGTAATAACTGTCGCGAAAGTTTGATTTGAGATTAAAAAAGCAATTGTAAATATTTATGTTCGGTTCGTTAATCCGTGCGGTAAAGTGAGCATCTTTTGTTTTACTTTTCCGCACTAGTACGGTAAAATATGACAAAAGATGAATCGTTGACAAATAAGCCACTTTCCGCACGCTATACATCAATCGAAAATCAAACTTTTGAAGCAGGTATCACGAAAAGTCTTTTTCACCACACATGCACCGAAAGTTCAAGTTTCCGAAATCGGAAAGTTGAACTTTCGGGGCATGTGTGGTGCAAAATAGTATACGCTCCACGGGAGTGAAATTAGACTACCTCAAACCGCGTGCTTGTCACCCTCGCCTTCGGCTCGGGTGACAATTCTGCCCGCGGTTTGAAGTAGTCTACTTTCCCTCCCTAGGTGCGTAATATACTATTTCGTGATAAGTGTTTTATTTTATTATGTGAAAAAGTTTGTCCAAAGTCAAGTCGTTTCAGATTATGTAACGAAAAACATGGTATAATCTAACATGAAATTTTGGAAAAATGTTTCGTTTTTATTGCTTATCAAAATACGCTTGATAAAACACTGTTAAACTACAATTATGAAACATAGCAGTCATTTAATACGAGAAAATGATGAGAATTTTATGTTGCTTGGTAACAAAATCACAACTACGACTCAATTTTTATCGAAACATTTACTTTTTATTTTTGGCAAACTGCACTTTTAAACCATAAACATATTGATGTCTTTCAATGCGCAGATTGTGATTTTCAAAAAAATGAAATGTGAGACCGAGTTTGTATTCCGGGTCTTTAATTTTTACTATTTAGTTTAAGGCCCATTTATCGCTATGCCATTTTCGTTGTTGCGCAGTGTACATATATATTGTATTACGAAATTTATAATATACATAGGATGTATGCACTAAGGTGGCACTACAGTGTCGTAAATCCTTCTCTCTATATATATACACATATAACGATCAGGCATAGTAATGAGGACAAATGAAGTGGCTGAATTATACGCGAATGTCCCTAGAGGATCGCAGGTACCGGAAGGTCGAGTTGAGACACGATAGGAAGGAGTAAGCGAGACAAATGAAATAGTATAGAGGTCTCATGAGTTATTCATAGAGTCTATCATAGCCACTCCATCCAGATCGTGAGATTAATTGAGCAAGAGTACTCATTTCCTTGTCCACGAACGATCCGGACATCTATTCCCTTTTTTGATTCCCTGATATTTCATGCTAGTGTAGTTTTCTCGCACTTTTGCTGCATCCTAAAAGCTAGTTTCTGTCAGTTAATGGATCCTTCGTCCTCTGTTCAAACCTTCGGAAGGATATTCATATTCGATAAAAAATTTAATTCTCTGCCCGTTAGCGCATTTCCTGACGGGAAAAATGTTCCACCTTTATTTCTGTTCTTTATATAATTTTCTTTATAGATAATTGAATATTTTTTTTGTCTTCTACTACAATCAGAGATTCCATGTATAACATACCTTTTTCGTACTGCTAGAGCGAAAACTTAAGTATTTTGTGCAGCGGTTTGTTTTATCCGTCAGATAACGTGCAAATTGGTCGAATCTCCTCGACCCTCCCGCCCAGTACTCCAACCGCAACAGAATCTCTAAGGACATATATGGGATGAAATCGAATATGATCATTTTTTCGATATTGATTGCATTCGATTTTTTCTAATTTTTGAGCGATATCCTAGCACTGAAACAAAGGCGAACCGAATTAGTGAACAAATATGAAATTGGCAATTATACAAGAGCGAGAGCGAAAAACAACGTCGGCCAACCATCGTTATATCATCGGCGTATTTTGAGCAGGGCCCATGCGCTTGGCCATCTTCTAATTCGACTCATCATTACCAAGGAATTTTGTCCAATCACTGCCTCGACTAATCTATATTTCTATTGCACGTCGTCAAAGTCTATATTGTCGCCCTTACGATATAATTTTTGTAACATTTCGTTTACCGAAATTAATTTTATCGTTTACGATTTCGGAAAATATGGCTTGACCACGGAAAAATATTTTCCATCAAGAGCTAGGAGTCCCAGATAATATTTGTGATTATTTAATTGCAAATGGCTCGGGATTCCGTCGTTATACACTTATTTGAACTTTGGTGGGACGAAGCCTATCCATCGTTTTAATGGGTCTTCTAATATTTTCACCCTGAATGTTTAATACCATTGTTTAAAAATATTCAGTTTGTAGTATTTATTTTGATTTAAAACACCGACACTGTTTGGTCGAATTTGTTTTTCAAAAAAGAATTCAATTTCATTTCGAGACGCACGTGAAAAAATTCTTATTTCTGAAAAAAGGTTCATTTGTGACGTGAATCATTTTTATAAAGCAATTCTGTTAATCTATCGAACAAAGTCATTTAATGCTTCGAGGACAATTTCGTTAATTGATAAGTGGAAAAGTTCTGATGGTAGAAAAATTGATGATATCCGTCTGAATTAGTTGATAGAGACACTTCGAGGTTACGTGAGCCGAGGAAGAAGAGGCTGGGACGTTTCGCTATATCACGCATCAACTGTCAGATAAACGATGAATGGGTGTCGATGGAAGCTCATAAACAGTGAATCGAGAAAAGATCACATGGACGTCCCAATCATCGTGTATAAACGATAAAAAGACCGACGTATAAGAGCACATGACAGATGATCGACGAGATCGTGGAGGAAGCAACTGGTATCTTTTACGTATATATGGCCGCCTTCATTGAGGGACAATCTAATATGCTTTATATGCTTGAAGGAACTTCCTATAGCAGAGAAATTCCTGCGAAGATTATTCTAGTTGACTGCCGTGTCGAAAATGAAAGAAAAACTCGTAAAATTAGTTCTAGAAATTTCCAAATTAAAACTTCGCTCGTATACTGTTATATTTGATCAAATAATTAAATAATTTAGTCGACTTGATCAGTTTGACTCAATAAATAATTCTAATTTTTTGTTAATTATAGAGGAGCTTGAAGTTTTTTGAAAATTCTGAATAAAACAGAGGGACGTATTTATAGATTGGTTTAAAAACTAAAACAAAATTAGCCTCTACAAGAATAATTTTACTTGTGTACATTTATAAACTGTTAATAAATACTCCTTTATGAACTCATTTTCAAACTCCTTTGTGAAGGTCATGAGTATTTTCTCTGCCTACTTTTTTGTAGAGCTACCTCTTTTTCGCCTATCCTGACTATCCGAACTACCTGGATCCGACGAATTCGACACTTTCAACCCGGTCATCCGGATTATTTGAATAGTTCGAGTACTCGAATATCTGATTATCCGGATTATCCGGATAATTCGAGTTCTCGAATGTTCAATTATCCAAACTACCCGAACTATTCGGATAGTTCGAGTACTCAGATACCGGATTGTCTGAACTACTCGGACCACCCGAATGATACGGGTAATTCGAGAAATGTGCAGAATTTGCATATAGTATTTTGGTTTTATCGACAACTGCGTTGGTTTTCATCGCATACCATACAACACGTCGAGAAAACCGAAATGCCAGTAGGTCGAAAAATAGAGGCCTTTTATTTTCAGGTTCTCTTGATTAACAACTTAAAGGTAACTACTGCATTCCAGCGCTAATCAAAAGACTGCTAAATTTTCACAACAGTTTCATGCAGTTTAGTGCATTAATTGAACGTAGTGATGGTGCATTTGTACTACGGCATACCTTTTTGATCTATAAAAACATAAATAACGATAGATTTGCAAAACCATCAACTGATGAATACAAATTTCCATGATGACAGATTATCATCGAGATATTCCAAAGAATTATTCATATTTTTCAACCGATTTTAATGCACCACGTCTTAATTTATTCTAAGCAGATTTTTTTCTAAGCTTCATCATTTTACTGTTGCAGCCAATTGTTTAATGAGCGGAAAAAAAACTTTCGTGAATAAATTGCTGTAACTTTCGAACAAATAAGCTTAGAAAAAAATTTGCGTGGAGAATTGAATTCGTAGAGGATTTCTTGAGGAACAAATTAAGACGTGATGCATCAAAATCGGTTGAAAAATACGGATTATTCTTTGAAAAATCTCGATGACAATCAGCTATCATGGGAATTTGTATTTAACAGTTTATGGTTTCGTAAATCTATCGATATTTATGTTTTTATAGATTAAAAATACATGCCGTAGTAAAAATGCATCATCACTACGTTTAATTAGTGCGTTAATGTTTACATAAAACCATCGTGAAAATTTAGCAGTCTTTTGACTAGCGACAAATGTTGAAATGAATAAATCAAATAACGTGCATTAGGATGCTGAATTCGGAAATGACAAAACGACGTAGACAACTTCAAAATTAAAAATTCATGGAACATGAGAAAAAAATGAAAAAAAATACACATGGAAAATTACATTTTACAAATCATTTTGAATTACACATTGTAGAGCTCTCAACAAATACATTCTCTTTTTGGACTATTTTAATCCGATGTTTTTAAATTTCAATACGAAATTTGAATAATAAGTATTGACTTTGACTTTTTACAAATAATCATGATCTTGCAATAAAAACCGAAAATGACATTCTCTCGACGGTCTTCTCCTACAGTACGAACGTATTTTTGAGGGATCTACCCTAATTAGAATTTTCAAAAAATCGATTTTTTTTTTATTTGCATTTTTCGAAAGTATACATATTTAAAAGTATCATACTAAAATTTTATGATGATCCTAGCAGTCTACGTGTACTTTTGAGGGACGCTCACTTTGTTACCTGAGTGCGTTAGGGTACGCACCGCTCGGAGCGGTACTTATTCTTCGAAGGAGACCTCTACATTAGAATTTTCGAAGCAAGAAGTAACTAGAATCCAAGAAAACGTTCTCTCTACATTAGTCGTGTTTGAAATTTTCAACCGTCAACATCTGTGCTCGTGATTGCCGGAATGGAAAAGAAGACGGTGCATCAATCTGCCAACTGGAGACGCGAAAAAGAAAAAAACCGTCGTTAAAAAAGTTCCGGTTGTAAAAACTCAGGATTTAACGATCAAATTAATGAAAGAACTGTCAAAAAACTATGGTTTAGCAATTCAAAGACATTCCGATTCCGTGGAAGAAATGCGCAAGGAGATCTGGGCAGGATTTTATCATAAGATTTCAACTGACAGCAATCCACAGCACTCGTACTGTTCTGAATCCTGGTGTAAATACAAGAAAGCTGTAAAAAATAATTCTGTTCATAAGTTCAAACATCCTCCTGCTCTCGCTAAAAATGTTCAAGAAGTTTTAAAACCGATCTACGATGATTGGACAACACAAGAACTACTTGAAAGATGCCTCGGCCGAAACACGCAGAATAATAACGAATCTTTCAACAACTGCGTCTGGTCAATGGCTCCCAAACACATATTTAGCGGGAAAAAAATTGTTGAAATAGCGTGTCGAACAGCTTACTGTATTTTTAATGAGGGATTACAGCCAGTATTCAAAATCTTGGAAGTAATGGGCGTCAAAATCGGCCCGACCGCCGTGCAGTTCGTCGCTGACCGTGACAGAATACGTATACAAGTTGCGAACCGCCGCAGCAGCGATGCCTCTAAGGAAGCCAAAATGAAACGAAGGCAGGCTATTTTGGATGAGAATGGGCACTATGAAGAAACTGAAGGCATAATGTATGGTGCAGGCATCGCTGATTAGACGTAAGTAAGATTTTTTCACGATTTTTTGTTAAAGAAAACTTTAAACGCGTTTTTCTCAAAATGACGTTTTTGGACGGCTTGTTGATAAAATCTCCGAAACTATTCAACTGACCCTCACCAAAATTTTACCACATGTTCTTTATGACTATAGCTATAGCGCATATCATACGAATTTTGAAATTTTAAGTGTAACTATTTTTTTTTTTCAAAGACGATGAAAAAAACGTGATTTTTCGTAGTTTTTGAAAAAATGGCCGCCGTTTTGTCATTTTTTAAAAAATCAAAAATCGTATGATATGCGCTATAGCCATTTACCTAATGAATCTAAAACCATTTTTTTCCTCCAGATCATCCATTCCAAAGATTTCATCAACGACGCACACCCATCTTTTTTTTTGGGCCTGTATTCTCCCCCATTTTTGTGTACAAAAACTGAGTGAAATAAATATGAAAAAAAAATTTTTGTGTATTTTAAGAGTATATTTTTTAGGCCTAACACTTTTTATATCCATATTTATAATTTATACCGGTCAAAAAAATTCGTGAAAATAGTATTTTTTTTGCCCGTCTAATTAGGGTAGACCCCTTAAACGACTTCTTAACATAGTAGTCTCACCGGAGTCACGTTCGAAAGTTAATTCTCCAGTCAACGAGCTTCGATATAACTTTTAGAATAATCTAATAATGTTAGTCGATATATCTTGCAAAAAGATAAAAATATGTATCGTACCACAATAAAAGCCTAATATGAAGCTCAGAGTTTCAATAATGACCACGTTATTCATAACTAATACACATAGTATATACTTTATATCGTTTTATCTTTGGAACTAACCGGATGAATCTCGTTTTTCTTTGATAATCTTCGTCATATGTCCCTCCATCATTGAACATTTCAGAAAATATCGGTAGAATTTTTCAAAGTTATCACGATAAATGTCACTTTTTTAAGAGCTTCCTATGAGAAACGCATGTAAAACTGCGAAGCCTTCAATAGGAAATATCTCGAATCTGGAATGGGTAAATCCTTTTAAAATTTTACACGTTATCACATAATAGTGCCTGAAAACACTGCTTACACTACGAATTTAAAAAAGCTATAGAAAAACGCTCTGGCCAAACTACTACTTTAATTGAACTTTTATGTTTTTGTGATATAATTATTTCATCCAACCAATGGTGTAATAAGGTATTTATAAAAATCTCGTTTTGGTAACGAATTTATTTTGGAGTGTAATATAAATTTTTATAATATAATTTGGAGAATATATGGAATAATAATATGTATCAAGAGACCCAGCAGTAGCTTCGACACCCAGTTGGTATTAAATAGATTTAGAAAAAAATCGCAAAACAAAAGATTAAAAAACCAGAAATTTCTCGAGCGCTGTTACGCTCTTTGCGCCAAAATAAGATTTTGCTGATATTATCACATAAATATATCCATATAAGTATAAATGGGTGATTCTACAAACGAGGGAAGAAAATGGGGTCAATTTTAGCACAACATTTTTTGCACATATTAGGTTTGAAAACTAGCTTAAGATCAAGTATATAACGTTTTTTTGCCTATGTCAAGCCGGTCAGTCAATAAAATAAGAAATAATAATTTTATGGCCGTTTTTAAGAATTTAGTGGACAAAGGACTATATCCATGTCCAGAAGATCGATATAAAAGCAGAAAAATCAGATAAACCATTGTTTATTATAATTAAAAGTATGTGTCACAAATTAAATATAAAAATAGATGTCATTTTGTCTATATAACCACTGCAAGAGCAAATTTTTAGTTAATGCTGCCTTAACCCCTTCGGTGTGTGACCCAAGTCAGCCTTTCGTACCATCAGTGTGTGAACAAAAAATTTCCTGCTAAAGACGCTGAATTTAGTTTGAAGCCTTCTCAGGTTGCTAAATCTAAATATCAGATTTATTAAATTTTCAGAGGTATTAGATTTTTTAAATTCAAAATTGCGGATCCGATATGATTGGTCAAAATTCGGAAAAAATCTTTGGATTAATATCAAAATTGGGATCCTGGTGATATTGGGTTCACTGAATCCGAATATGGCATCAGGTTTTAAATATTCAAAATGATGCATATAAATTCAGAAAAATTGTTGATTTTTCATCGAAATATGTATCCGGAAACTTTTAATGTAGTGCAGCGAAATGCTTAGTTCGTTGATTGCGTATGAGCAGTACTATCTTTAATAAACATGAGAAGGTTACCGATGACAAAAAAGTAATAAAAGTAATTTTTCAAACAGTGTAAATAGAAAATTATTTTTAAATTACATATTTCGTTAATATGTTGGCTATTATTTCTAATTTAAAAAGTTTAATATTATATTTGATAATATTTTATTTAATATTATATATAGGCACTTATTTTTATTATAATTGAATTATTTGCCGAATTTCAATCCTCCGTTTTAAATTTCGAAAATGTGATGGCATATTCGGATGCAGCTACCTGGAAGACCTTAGGGTACATTAATATGAATCCAAGAATCTTTCTCAATTTTGACCGGAGATATTACATCCGTTTAAAATCTTTTAAACGGATTTTGAGTTTAAAAAATCTGATGCCACATTCGCATTTAGTGACCTCGAAAATCCCAAGGTACTACTTTTTATATGAATCCAAGCATTTTTTTTGAATTTTGATCGGCCATATACGAATCGCCATATTGAAATTTGGAAATTCAATGTCATATTCGGATTTGGTGACCCCGAAAACTCTAAAATGCTAACGTTTATATGAATCCAAGAATTTTTCAGGACCTCGATCGGCCATATTGAATCAGTCATTTTGAAGTTTGAAAATCCGATGCCATGTTCGAATTCAGCGACTTTGAAAATCCCAGGGTTCAAATCTTTATATGAATATATATACTCTACTAATTGTTTTCTTCAGGTTTGCCATTTTCTTTCTCATAGAACAAAGTAACGAAAACTGATAAAAATAAAATTATATTTCAATTAGGTACATATTTTCTAAAGCACCGTTACAGCTTTTGCAACGACAAACGAAAAATAAATATTTTTTACAGCATTAGAGTTAATGTTCTTCAGCCCCCTGTTTCTCAAGTTGTCAGGGGTCTGAGACCAGAGGACTGAGATTTTTTTTGTTTTTCTTCAAAAAACATAATAATACAACATTTGTTTCAGAAATTAACGAATTTTACGTCTTAATGCAAAGGATTCGGAAACAATAGCACTAAAAAAATATTCTATAACATGGTTATAGAATATTTTTTTTACGTAAATACTGACCAGGGGACTGTTTGCTGACTGACGGTGATGCAGTCTCGCTCAGTCTCTGTGCCGAATGAAAGAATCGAGGGCCGAAAGGAATACGTGTATTATTCCGTTAACTTTACTCTATACTTTATGTTGCTAAAGTGGTACTATCGCTTGCATAATAAACCTCAATATTTTTAACGTATTTCGATTTAGCAGGGGACAGATAGATAAATCGAGGGACGGAATTCAGTGAAGTAATTTTTGAATTAAATTTAGGTTGATGCAATAATTATTTATCATTTAACGAAGTAAAGTTATTACAGATAACTATTTTGGTGAAAAATTTTCCTTCAATACTATGATGAAGTTGTGACTTGAACTTTTTACTTGGATTTTAAAAAGAGGGCACGCCAGGGGACTGAGAGTTTGACACTTTAAAAAGTATTTTCTACAAGAAAAACAATTCAGATACAGGTCATTTTTAGTGCTCAGGTTGAAACAGTTTTGATTAACTATTCTGACTTTTAATCAGGGTTGCGAAATTTTTAATAAAAATATTTTCCATTAACCATTTAATTTAAATTATTTCCATTAACTATTTAAATTAAAATATTAATGGAAATATTTTCCATTAACCATTTAATTTTAATGGTCAAGGGAAATATTTTCTATTAATCATTTAATTTTAATGGTCAATGGAAATATTTTCCATTAACCATTTAATTTTAATGGTCAATGGAAATATTTTCCATTAATCATTTAATTTTAATTGTCAAAGGAAATATTTTCCATCAACCATTTAATTTTAATAGTCAATGGAAATATTCTCCATTAATCATTTAATTTTAATGGCCAATGGAAATATTTTCCATTTACCATTAAAATGAAATAATAGTAAACGAGGCTTCCTCGGTTACCAGTAGCAGTACTAGTTTTGGCTGGGTCAAAATAACCCTATGGTAGTAACCGAGGTTTTCTCGGTTACAAGTAGCGTGAGAGGTTTTCTTCTGGGTCAAAATGACCCTCTGGTATTAACCGAGGTTTTCTCGGTTACAAGTACCGTGAGAGGTTTTATTCTGGGTCAAAATAACCCAATGGTAGTAAACACAGTCATCTTGATTACTAATAATGGGGCCGATTTTGTTCTGGGTTAAAATGACCCAATGGTAGTAACCGAGGTTTTCTCGGTTACTAGTAGCGGAAAAGGTTTTATTCTGGGTCAAAATGACCCAATGGTAGTAACCGTGGTTTTCTCGGTTACTAGTAGTGGAAACCATTTTATTCTGGGTCAATATAACCCAATGGTAATAACCGAGGTTTTCTCGTTTACTAGTAGCGGGAATGGTTTTATTCTCGGTCAAAATGACCCGATGGTAGTAACCGTGGTTGTTTCGGTTACTAGTAGCGGGAGTGATTTTAGGTTGGATCAAAATGACCCAATAGTAGTAACCGCGGTTTTCCCGGTTACTAATGGCGGGAGTGGTTTTATTCTGAGTCAAAAAGACCCAATGGTAGTAATCGAGGTTTTCTCGGTTACTAGTAGCGAGAACGGTTTTTATTCTGGATCAAAATGACCCAATGGTAGTAACCGCGGTTTTCTCGGCTACTAGTAGTGGAAACCGTTTTATTCTGGGTCAAAATGGCCCAATGGTAATAAACGAGGTTTTCTCGTTTACTAGTAGCGGGAATGATTTTATTCTGGGTCAAAATGACCCAACGGCAGTAACCGTGGTTTTCTCGATTATAAGTAGCGGGAACGGTTTTATTCTCAGTCAAAATGACCCAATACTAACCGTTAGTACCACGGTACTAACTGTGCTTTTCTCGGTTACTAGTAGTGGAAACCGTTTTATTCTGGGTGAAAATAACCCAATAGTAGTAACCGAGGTTTTCTCGTTTACTAGTAGCGGGAATGATTTTATTCTGGGTCAAAATGACCCGATGGTAGTAACCGTGGTTTTTTCGGTTACTACCCTGATAGACGATTTGTGGCACAGTGACGGCACGGTGACTGCACGCCACAGTATTCTTAATGCCGACTGCACGAATTTCTATCTGGGTAGTGGCGGGAGTGGTTTTAGATTGGGTCAAAATGACGCAATGGTAGTAACCGAGGTTTTCTCGGTTACTAGTAGCGGGAACGGTTTATTCTTGGGTCAAAAAGACCCAATGGTAGTAACTGAGGTTTTCTCGGTTATTAGTAGCGGGAACGGTTTTATTCTGGGTCAAAATGACCCAATGGCAGTAACCGTGGTTTTCTCCGTTAGTAGTAGCGGGAACGGTTTTATTCTGGGTCAAAATGACCCAATGGCGGTAACCATGGTTTTATTGGTTACTAGTAGCGGGAACGGTTTTATTCTGGGTCAAAATAACCCAATTGTAATAACCGAAGTTTCTTCGGTTACTAGTAGTGGGAACGGTTCTATTCTGTGTCGAAATGATCCAATGGTAGAAACCGTGGTTTTCTCAGTTACTAGTGGCGGGAGTGGTTTTGTTCTGGTCAAAATGAACCAATGATAGTAATCGAGGTTTTTTCGGTTACTAGTAGCACAAGTGGATTTATTCTGGGTCTAAATGATCCAATGGTAATAATCGAGGTTTTCTCGGTTACTAGTAGCAGAAGCGGTTTTATTCTGGGTTGAAATAACCCAACGGTAGTAACCAAGGTTTTCTTAGTTACGTAAAATCACCTCAAAAATAGTTCAGTGGAAAAAAACCTGCGTCTGGACCAGTGCATTTAAAATATTTCATTACTATTTCACAGAATAAAGAATATTTTTTACGTCAAACTCAAGAAAAACTCTCTCTCTCTCGTTGCTCTTTTGCGTACCTTGGCCCTAAATCAATGGCCCGCCTTCTCACCTTTTTTAAAATTTAATCGTTCTCTTTTCTTGATTTTCAATTCCTCCTTTCCCTCGGGTTCTAATCACTCAACTGCCCTCGGCCCGCGGTGTAGTCGACGAAAAAAATTGAGACGGATACAGGGTAGACAAAGCAACGGAAGAAATTGATTATGTTCTGTGTTAAGCTCCTAGACCGACTCTATGATTTAGACGTAAATTGTACGAGCATAGCACTACGCATCAAAATCGTTTTGCGTACATATATAGAAGTTCATATAAGTGCGGGATGAATTCTCATAGATATGTAGTCGAAGAGAACACCTAGTCATTAGAAAAGTGAGATAATAACGTGTATATATAATACTCCAATAGTTTTCCCCCTTTATTATTTGTCACAATCACCGTGATGAGAGCGTTTTTTCAAGTACGTAAAAGGACAATAAAAATTTACACACTGGGTCTACTTGAACCAGACCAAAACCATCCCCGCCACTAGTAATCGAGAAACCCTCGATTACTACCGCTGAGTGATTTTGACCCAAACTAAAACCACTCCCGCCACTAGTAACCGAGAAAACCATGGTTACCGACATTGGGTCATTTTGACCCAGAATAAAACCGTTCCCGCCACTAGTAACCGAGAAAACCACGGTTACTACCATCGGGTCATTTTGACCCAGAATAAAACCATTCCCGCTACTAGTAAACGAGAAATCATCGGTTATTACCATTGGGTCAGTTTGACCCAGACCAAAACCGCTCGCGCTATTTGTAACCGAGAAAATCTCGGTTACTACCATAGGGTCATTTTGACCCAAGCCGAAACTACTGCCGGTACCAGTAACCGAGGAAACTTCCATTACTATTATTTAATTTTAATTAAATAGTTAATGGAAAATATTTCCATTAACCATTTAATTAAATGATTAATGGAAAATATTTTAATTGACCATGAAAATTAAATGGTTAATGGAAAATATTTTTATTGACCATTAAAATTAAATGATTAATGGAAAATATTTCCATTAATCATTTAATTTAAATGGTTAATGGAAATAGCTTCCATTAACCATTTAATTTTAATGGTCAATGGAAATATTTTCTATTAACCATTTAATTTTAATCGTTATTGGAAATAATTTCCATTATAACCATTTGAATAAATGCTTAATGGAAATATTTTTCATTAACCATTTAATTTTAATGGTTAATAGAAATATTTTCCACTAACCATTTAATTTTAATGGTTAATGAAAATGATAATGCATTAAAAAAATAATGCATTATTTGCAACCCTGCTTTTAATTAATCCGATTTGTTAAAAACTAGTACGCAAAATATGTTATGCCGCCGAAAATTCCCTCATTTGTAGAATCACCCAAATGCTTTATGCTTCTCAACTCCAAGACCGAAATTATATTTGACAAGGTTGCGCGACACTATTCTCTTCAAGTCCTGCCAGTAAACAATCTCGTCAGACGAATCTGCTTAAAACACGGCGAAAACATGCCCATTACATGCTCTCTATACAGCGACTCTAACGTTTCACGTTAACTGTTACGGCGTCCAAGTTTATTTCATTACGCCGCGGCCGCCATGCGTGCTTCACCGCCTAACGAAGAATGGAACATTTTTCTTATTCTTTGCGTACGTATTTAGTCCGATATGTGAATTATCAATTATTCTTTTCTTTAAAATTATAATAATGCCACGTTTAAGAAAGTTCTGCTCGTACTTTGAGGGACGCACGGGGCGCCGGGGGTCCTAATGCTTATACACAGGCTAGCCGCACTGCTGCTAACCTGATATTTCTATCTACCTCTCTCTCTCTCTCTTTCTTGTTTCTGTCTCTCTTTTCTGCTCTGCAAAGTTGCCGCTCCAAATGCTTTTGCGGCCATATCCCAGGGAATTCGACAAATTTTCATAAGTTAATTCGTTATATCTCATGACATGCGTGGTAAATCTGGTCCATTTTTTTCTATGTCACTGTAATATATAAGTCTGTACTTGATCCAATTTTTAATGAGCCACCACCTTTTTAACTACATGATATTAAATAATTTTTCTCGTCAAAACAGTACGTGCCACAAGGCTCTGTGCAATTTGGAGGTAACTTTACGATTTTTAATCTCAGAAAGTAGGTAGTCAATCTTGTTTGAATTTCGCAGGTACACGCGGAATATATTTCCAAAAGTGCTATTAAAATTTTAAAGACCTACCATCTTTTTGACATTTGAGCAGAACTCCCTTAGCGAGTTGGGTGTGGAAATATTGTGAACGATCGAAACTTGGTATTGAAGCCACGTGTAATCTTTACAAAGAAGTTTTGCAAATAATAAGTTCAATATCTTCGCTAATTAGACATCTTCAAGTTATCCATGGGCGTGCGGTCAAACAAGACGATGATAACGAGGTTCCTCGAAAACGCAGCAGGAGCTGTATTCCGTACTACATTTCGAGTTCATGATCGACTTCTTTGTTTTTCCGCTCTACTGCATTCCATAATTACAGGCCAAAGATACAGGGAGTTTCGTATCAAGATGGCGGTAGTTGCACTGATTTCGTGGGGTGGGAGTAAGATTTTCGAATGATTAAAACTTCGAACGGCTAAAACTGCGAATTTTTAAATTGAAGAATAGTAGTATATAGACAGATTAATTCCACTGTAGCCTTTATGCTGGAAATAAAAAAAAATGAGAAATTAAAGAGTTCGAAGTACATTTACGTCAAAAACAAAATATAACAGTAGCCCAAATGACGAAGGCTGGAATAGCGATTTTACAAAAGTTCGACTATTACTCATTCGAGTCGTCAAATACTGAAATCGGCAATATTATGAATATTCACAATTTCAAATATATTTTAACGGAAGACAAAATATTAATGTGGTCAAAATAGCGAAACACCAGAAAGTCGAACGATCGAAATAGCGAGAGCCTCTGGGCTGTAAAGTATTGCTTGTCATTCTTCGTGCTTCACAACGTTCGCTATTCTGCACTTCTAATTTTTAGTCATTCGAAAAATTCACTTTCGAATTATTCATACTATGTATTTTGGTTTCTCAATAAAAGAATTACTCTCTATTTCGAATTTAGAAAATATAAACTTCTTACATTAGAACAATCTATGTTATCTGCATTTGAAGTATAGACAGTCTGAATATATATTTTCGAATAAATGCGCGATCAAAAAAAAAATATTACATCAAATCCGCATTCAACTTATTATACTATCGAAAATATAAACTTCGAATTTCTTATTTTTCGTTAATCGAATGTTATGAATACTAAAATTTCGAAATATTGCCCGTTCTACAATTTGGTTATTCTACATATTAACCCCCACCCTTTATCTCCAAGATCCAAGATAAGATGTGTATATACTTAAGGCACTAAATATCCAAGACTCTGGCAACAATAATAATAAATATTAATTCTTGATTTAATCTGGTTATTTGTTTAAATCTAAACGACTTAGTTCGTAAGTAGCAAATGGTGAATAGAAATCGCGCCAAAATCCTCTGCCTATTCCATTGATCATACACGAAAGAAGGAAGGCGACCGATGGTAGATTATTTTTGGAACTAGACGAATGCGAACTTGATACGCGTACGAAATACGGCTCCAGGTACGCACGTTTTTTAAAATAATGGTTTGAATCGATAAAAAGAGAAAATATTATAATCAACACAAAAATAAATAGATCAATTTTTTCTACATTTTAGCGTTCTGAAAACTATAAAACTATTTATTCATTGTGTATGAGCAATTAATTTTAGATCCGACAATTTTTTGAGAATAGGTGAACGGATTAATATAAAAATTTGTATTCCAAGGTTTTTCAACTTGCTGAACATGATTTCAAAATTAATTTTATAAATTTAGACAGCTCTGCTAAAATATGGTGGTTAAAACAAATGCCAGATGCTCATTAACATTCTTAGGTACTAGTTTTGTATTTACAATTAGATTTTAACGTTCGAAATATACACTGTCTGCCAAAAGTTTGGAGATACAGTAATCGAGTATTCGAGCCAGATTAAAATGATATATTACAGTAAAAAAAAAATCCAACTTAGTAAATAGCATTTTGAAGAGGACAAATTCAACTTCATTCTTCTTTTTTTCTATCGTTTATGCACTTTTTTGGACCCTGTTTATTGAGATTTCTTAAAAAAGGGGGGAAAAACAAATTTTAAAAAATGCACTGCACTTTGTAAGCTATGGGATTAGGTTTTTGTTGATCTTAAAATTCAAATGAACTAAATTTGTCATTTTTTCTCGACAAAAAATTATTTATATTTAGCCTTACCGTTCGTTTGAATACATAAATATATTTATTTATCTCAACGATACCGTTTCGTCAATTTGATGGTTGGGATTTAAACATATATTTCGTTACAGCAACTAAAAATATATATCAAAACAGATAATAGGCACTTGTTGTTCGAACATAATCGTTTGGCTATGGTAATTTGGTTGATTTGTCTACAAGAAATGTCTATAATTTAGTTTTATAAACTACATCATTCACTATTCAACAAAAAATAGTTGATTCCACTAATTTTTCGTCCATTGGATTTTGTTCGTTGAACGAATTTTTTTTTAGTATATCTATGATTATGCATCATAGGATATTTCTTCTGTGACGCTTAATTTTTTTGTTGAGATTTCGATTTTACTTTATCCTTTCTTCCATTGCATGGACAAATTGATACATTGAGACAATGATGCCTTTACATTTTATGGTAATATCGTCATCCATTCATTTATGTTAGTTGAATCGTAATTTGATTCTAATCCAACCAGGTATGTTGATAAACTCGAGCAAGACAACGCCGTGGATATTGGAGTCGATAAATCTGTCACAGTCCACCTACGGTCTACATTCCATGTACTCCCGGAAGTTGAGTCTGCTGGTGATTCAAACGACTTATTCCTCAATAATCAACCGTCTACTTCACGCCAAAGTGATCAGTTACTCTCGCGCAACGATGAAAGTGAATCCGAAATCTCCGCCAGAGCCAGGCCTACATCACGTTCTACAAACGTATACCGTGGACGAGTACGATCTGTGGCAGGTGGTGTTCGACCAGATCGCCCATGTAATCGGGATTGAGTCGAGTTGATTAATGAAAGTTTGACAAAGATGGTTATAAACGATATGTTGCCATTATCATTCATCGTGAGCAAAAGTTTTCGCGACTTTATGGAGTTCGTGAAGTCTAATTATAGGGTGCCCTGCGTGAAAACTACGAAAAATCGATTGTAACTTTTATATGATCAAGTTTCGGCGAAGATTACTCTAGAATTATCTGGTGCAACAGTTATGGCTTGAACTTCAGACTGCTGATCACCCCGAAGTCAGGATTTGGACATTACTGTGACAACTCACTTTCTTGATCCAACCTGGACGCCGAAATTATTCACTTTGGCTACTGAAGGATTGAACGAGCGACATACGGCTACGAACTTGACCGCCAAGCTTCAGAGTATTATGACCAAGTAGAAGGTTGTCGGGAAAGTGGTTGGTCATCACGAGCTATTCCATCTGAAGCTATTTCTATAGTTTGTGAAAAAGCTGCCAAAGTTGTCGGTCATTTCCGTCATTCGAATATTGCTACAACTGCTCTGGGAAAAAAACAAGAACAACTTGACTTGGCCAAATTGAAATTGATTCAAAGTGTCTCTACCAGATGGAATAGCTCTTGCGCCATGGTGGCTAGATTGCTCATAAACCGGAATGCTGTGATGAATGATCTGTCTGATCGAACTGTAACTAGCACTGCAATCGCCGAACGCCTGGAAATTTCAGAACGCGAATGGTTGACGATGGAGAACTTGCAGAAAGTTTTAAGACCATGGCAGGTTGCGACTACAGTTTTATGCAGGTTCACTTGCACCAACGTCGATGGTCCGACCAATCGTTTTTACACTCTGTGATATCCACCTTAAAGAATCGATTGAGGACGATCACCACATTGAATCATTGAAAACAACCCTGCGCAATGAGCTGACCGTAAGTTTCGAGCTGGAGTATAATCCTGCCTATAACGTGACCGCAAGGCAAATAGCAAATTTTCTAGATCCTCGGTATAAAGATTTACTAGTTGAGTCTCCACAAGTTCGAAATGATGTCATATCGTTTGTGAAGGGTTATTCCGTTGATGACGTGATGGATGAAGCAGAAGAACAAAGCCATGAAACAGCTACGGATTTCTTATTCCAGGCAGCTCCAAAACGTCATACACTTCAAGCTCAGGTCGAAATGTACGTAAGTGAGTGACAAATCAGTCACAGTTCAAATCCTTATGAATGGTGGGTAACACGTGAAAAACGATATCTCGCTCTGGCAGATCTTGCTCGACAATATTTATGCATTTTCGCTAAATCGGCAAGCTCCGAACGAGTGTTTTCGATGGCTGGGAATATTGTGAGCCTAAAGGGAAGCTGTTTACTTTCGGAAAATGTTAACCTCTTAGTTTTCCTGTACCAGGATCGCGCACTTCTATAATGCTGATTGTATCGTGATTGCAGCAGCTATGGCACTGTCTGTTAACTCACGTTATTTTTCATAATCAGTATTGAAAAATAATGTTCCTGTATAGTCAAATTTTTTTACTACGGATTTGACCTGCCTCACGATAGTTGTGTTTTGAATATTTGAACACATTTTCTGCCTACTTATCAATTGAAAACAATCGAAAACTTTTTATTTTTTTAATATTCCGAAAAATTCTTTATGTTTGAAAAAATTCGAGGAGAATTTCTTGAATCTATGGAATATATCCTTAGATAATCTAGAATTACACTAAAAATATTATTTCTCCTTTTTCCATTGCATTCTATATGTTTCTAGAAATTTCTAGAAATTTATCATTTCCGAACATAAATCTGAGATTATATTAAGTAAGGTTGTTTTATGTCGTTTTTCGTGATTGACTTTGATATTTCGAAACTACGATTATTACGAAGGAAGAATGATTCTTAATTTTTACGATTTTTAGAGAACTTTTTCTTATTCATCTCTAATATGTTTCTGTCTTCACTCTTGTGGCGTGAATAAGAGCAAAGTGGAAGGAGATCTTATTAATTAAAGTGTCCATATTTTCTCTGCCATGGTGTTCACTTTGGGCTAAGCCGTAATATCACGAGAACGTGGACTTTAGTTTTATTATTTCATTTCTATATACTATTGATATGAATTTCGGAAAAAAAAATTTAAATGACAAAGGCGGTAAATCGTAATTAGGATACTCTGATAAATGCTCTTAAATAATGGCGAATGCTGACAAAAACCTTTAATATCAAAATTGATTAAATTCTTAATTAATTCAATGAAATGAGCTCGGACAGATTCTCAGTATTTATTAGTTTTTAACTGACGCATATAATTGTTGATTCCTGTAAAAACAACAGATATTCTTTACAATTATTTCTGAATAATGCTCACTAGCGATTCGACTTGCCTTACGGCAGTTCTGCTTTCAAAATTGTGTCAAACGTTTTCCAAATTTGTTACGAAACAATATTGACTTTTGTATTCTTCAGTTATCCAGAAATTTATAGAATGAATCAATCTGGAAGGTTTCGCAATTGTGCAGGAAATTCAGTTATTTCTGGAAACAATTAATGTATGGTAAATATCTAGTTTGCGGGATATATTCCTGAATAACTTACAATTTTCCTATAAATATTTTTTTCTTTTTTGTTGTGATTCTGGAACAACCTAGGAAAATCTTAAATTATATTGAATAAAATTTTTTTGTACTATTTTTCCTATATTTCGTAGATCGTAAAATATCACAGTCTATATATTACGGAATACCAAAACTACTATTATTATGAAGAAAAATTTATTCAAATTACCAAGACTGAAGGTCGGATTAATAATCAACGTATGTAATTGTACTTAATATTGATTAAATTGTGGAGCCAATGAAAAGACATCGTATATTTCTTGATTTTACATAACCTGCATTATCATTTTGCATTCCACCATCGTAAATCACCTCTATCGCGTTCATTTATTTAACATACGGCGAAAAGGTGGACAAGTGTCATACATATGTAACATGAGCGTAGGTCAATTACTCGATTGAGTTCAGACTAACCGTTCGAACCATCCGGATACTTGAACCATCCGAATACTCGAGCTTACTCGAACTTAAATTTAAATTTTAAATTTAAGTTTAAATTCGATATTTAAACTACTCGAATACTCGAACTATCCGGATATCCGAACTACCTGGATACCCGAACTATGCAGATATCGGAACTACCCGGACACCAGAACGATCCAGATTTGAAGTTTCAGATCTCACGGATCCAGGTATCACGGATATCCCAATAGTCGAGTAGTTCGGAATGACATACAAGCCCTACTTTTTGCATTTTTCAATCTGTATTCACAAAAACAATAGAGACTCCTATTTTTAGTGAATCTATCATAAAATATGATTGAACACCTCGGTCGGTGAGCCTGATTACCTACTGAAGTAAGTTTCTCACGAATGCCGTTAAAAACAAAAAAGAAAAAGAGAAATTCTTGTGAGAAATGTGTATACAAATCCATATTCTACAGTTTCGAAGTAAGAAGACAATGATGAAAAGGAGGATGAAACGAGAAGTAACGTATACATATAGAGGAAAGACAAGCTCCTCGACACGAGTGAGCAATGATTTGTCCTCGGCCATTACTGCCAGGCGAGAGTTAAATTGAGTAAAAGCACACCCGGGTTGTACCCGGTCAGGTGTGTGTCGAAGGGGGCACCCATCAGAAAAGGACAGGAAGAGAAAGAGAAAGAGCAAAGGAATGTGCATGTGTGTGTATGAGCGTGTCTAAAAGAGAAAGAGGGCGGTATCGGTAAAAGGGTTTCTGAGGCACGTTCTCGACAACGGGCACGTGTAGACGTCAATACGAGGGACAAAAAGAAGAGGGTAGACCTTTGCGTTGTGTTTCCCGTATCGGAGTGGCCGATGTTGAAAGACACGATCGGTAAAATAATAATGGCGAACGACTCGAAAAGAGAAGCTTGCAAAAGTAAAAGCATGAAGAATAAGTATATGTCTTGCGTGTGCGCATATACAGGGTGATTCAGGAAGACTTACCGTCCGGGTGAACTTGGGTTCGGGACGATATTTTAATCAACTTTACTTAGGCAATTTTTTCAATTCGCAATAGTTTTTAAATGACAAGCAATGGAATTTAATTTTTTTCAACCAATAGGAAAGTCATTATCCGCCATGATGGGCAACGCTTCAGAGTCATCTAATTTGAGGGCTAAGACGGGGCTCATGCTCGCATTCAGAGCAAACATTTTTGTCTTTTGTTTTAAAGTCAATGTCCCGCAAAGCGACTTCCGCGCGCGCGAGAAACTTTTTCTTTCGTGTGATGTTAGCACGATGTCCCGAAGGGCGCGGTGACAGAAATCAATCCAAATATTCCACATATTTTTTTGACAGATTCTAGGAGATTAACACATCGATCCCCAGCTGATATAATTATTCGATTAGAACTGCAATTCCCATACGGATTATTTGATAAATTGTCAATGTAGAATAAACATTGATTGTAAACACCGATAATGTAGGAAAGTTATAAATTATAAATATTGAAACAACGATTCAAAATGTTTATTTTATTGAATGGAATGTTCAATTGTATTGAAATTTTATTTCTCGAATTACTTAAGTGGTAACACATGACTACCGTCCAAAAAAATTGTTGTATCAAAAGACATTTTTGCATGGTCTATTGAAGAAAATACACCGAAGGATCCATAAAACATGATCAATGCATTTTTTATGTGCAAGAGAAAATTCATTTAATATTATTTGAATAGCTAAGGAAATACAAAATATTCGATGTTGTTTACATCATTAGAAAAAAACGGGTGGGAGCAAGATTTTCGAATGATTAAAACTTCGAACGGCTAAAACTGCGAATTTTTAAATTGAAGAATAGTAGTATGTAGACAGATTAATTCCACTATAGCCTTTATGCTGGAAATAAAAAAATGAGAAATTAAAGAATTCGAAGTACATTTACGTCAAAAACAAAATATAACAGTAGCTCAAATGACGAAGGCTGGAATAGCGATTTTATAAAAGTTCGACTATTACGCATTCGAGTCGTCAAATACTGAAATCGGCAATATTATGAATATTCACAATTTCAAATATATTTTAACAGAAGACAAAATATTAATGTGGTCAAAATAGCGAAACACCAGAAAGTCGAACGGTCGAAACAGCGAGAGCCTCCGGGCTGTAAAGTATTGCTTGTCATTCTTCGTGCTTCACAACGTTCGCTATTCTGTACTTCTAATTTTTAGTCATTCGAAAAATTCACTTTCGAATTATTCATACTATATAATTTGGTCTCTCAATAAAATAATTGCTCTCCATTTCGAATTGAGAAAATATAAACTTCTTACATTAATACAATCTATATTATCTGCATTTGAAGTATAGACAGTCTGAATATATATTTTCGAATAAATGCGCGATCAAAGAAAAAATATTACATAAAATACGCATTGAACTTAATATACTATCGAAAATATAAACTTCGAATTTCTTATTTTTCGTTAATCGAATATTGTGAATACTAAAATTTCGAAATATTAACCGTTCTACAATTTGGTTATTCTACATATTAACTCCCACCCGAAAAAAACATTTGGAATGAATGGATCTTCGAAATCGAATGGCTTCTCCTAATACGCGTTATTGTTGTGCTTTGTCAAGTTCAATTTTTTATCAGGTATCCGTAATGAAAAAATCAACTCTTTCATTGTTTCATCATTTCTTTATAAATAAAATTCAAGTATTATTCTTCTAACTGAAAAGTATACCGAAAACCTACGGAAAATGTTCATTTCGCGTTTTGAAAAAACCCATCGATTTTGCCCATTTTAAAGCACGTGCTGAATGCGAAAAATCGACGCGTTTATTCAAAACGCGAAATCAATCTCTTTCCACAGACTCTCCGGGCCTAGAGGGGGAATATTGATAACACATTTTAATTATGAGTTTTTGAAAGTATTTGGGAAAGACGAAACCAGCTATGATTGGCATTATTTTGATATTGCACTGTCACACAATATTCAGATAAATTATATTCAATATTGGTTTCATCTCGACGCTTGAAAAAAATGATTCTCTATTTTTGTATTCAGAATCTCGAAAATTCAAAGAGAAATGTGATAGTTGACTCTGCTGGTGCTCGTTTCTGTCTATTCGGGAATGAATCCAAGTACGATTCTAATGGGACCTTCAGTGGAATACTAGATATATGAACAACTAATTGAGTAATAACTTGGATTCATTCCTAGCTGGCCTAGGTGCATGAAAGGAATGAATCCAAGGTTTTGCTCAATGGGTTGTTCATGTACCAAGTATTCCACTGTAGGTCCCACCTTAGTCGTACTTGGTTTCATTCCCGGATGAATAAAAAATAAGGACATGCAGAAACGACTATCACATTTGTCGTTGAATTTTCAAGATTTATGATAGAAAAATAGAGAATCATTTTTTCTCAAGCAGCGAGATGAAACCAATATAAACTATAGTTTATCCAAATATTATGCCATCTTGTAAAAATCAAGTTATGTTAATAATAGCTGGTTTCATCGCTCGCAATTAATTTAGAAAATTATTTTTTTTATAGAGACGCTCTAGGCTCATAAAAGGATGAATCCAATGTATTACTCAATTGAATGTTCATATATCGAGTGTTCCACTGCATGTCACACTAGAATCTCACTTGGATTCATTCCCGAATGGATATAAACGAGCACCAGCAGATAACTATTATATTTATCTTTGAATTTTTGAGATTCGTAATAGAAAAATCAAGAATCCTTTTTTTTCAAGCGTCGAGATGAAACCAATATTAAATGTAATTTATCTGAATATTATGTGACAGTGCAATATCAAAATCATGCCAATCATAGCTGGTTTCGTCTTTCGTAATGACTTTAAAGAATGTTAATTTTTTTAACAGATGCAGAGAGTTCGCTAACGATAGGTCTGCCCTAAGTCCATGAAAGAAATGAATCCAACGTTTCGCTCAATGGGTTGTTGATGTACCCAGTATTTCATTAAAGATCTCACTGCAATCGTACTTGGTTTCATTCCTGAACGGACAAAAAATAAGCTTAGACAGGAACAACTATCTAATGTATCGTTCAATTTATCGTTGAAACAAAACATTCTCAAGAGGTTATGCTTAAAATATCGTCTCCAACCCGAGGTTCCCTGGTTCGAACATTTAAATGCATTCGGACAAAGTTTCGAAAAACTCGGAAGCGGGCTCGGTGAGACTCGGAAAAACTATAGGGAAATCTCCGAAACGGTCTCGGCTAGACTCTCGGAAAAAATCTAGAGAAGTCTTGGGAACGTGTCCATGCGAAACCTTCGTCGAGACATCTGACCAATTTTTTTCTGCGCGGGAATCATAAAACTATAGGAAAAATACATTTCTACAAATAACATGATATTTGAAATTATTTATATTCGATTTATATTTGGCATACATTGGAAATACAATTTAAATGTATTTTTCATCTATTAATGATATATTTTAAATATAAAAAAGTTAGATACACGGGTGTCCAATAGGAAGTTGCTGAAATTAATCGACTGTCATTTCAAAACACGTGCACAGAATCAGAAAAGCCAAATTGCTTTAAATAGAGGAAACTCTGCAGTTTTAAACGCACATAAATAAAACCCAGTCAAATATTTATTATGTCAATTTATTACATCTTATAAAAATAACGAAAAAGTACAGTG
The DNA here is from genome assembly GCA_963989365.1 of Rhimphoctona megacephalus. NCBI lineage: Eukaryota > Metazoa > Arthropoda > Insecta > Hymenoptera > Ichneumonidae > Rhimphoctona > Rhimphoctona megacephalus. The sequence continues at coordinate 31,133,141 of OZ022414.1, read as the reverse complement.
ATTAATGATAGATATTTTCGAAGTGCAAACCGTTAGATTGTACACAAAAATCAATTCTCTTTTGGAAACTGTGAAAAACTGTATCCAACATATCGTTCGTAATGCCGCGAACCACTTCCTGGATGGCCGCGATCAGTTTTTCTACTGTGCTGGGGTTTTTAGCGTAACAATAATCTTTAATGTAATCCCACAAGAAAAAATCACAAGGGTTCAGGTTCGGTGAGTACGGAGGCCATTCTAGTCCGCCTTGAGCAAATTTAGGGTACCCCAGACCGATTACTCGAGTCCCATATACGCGATGAATAGCTTCAAATACCTAATGAGTCCGGTGCGGCGTCGCTCCATCTTGCATGAAGTAAAAATTTTTAACCAGTCCCCTCTTTTTTGCATAAGGGAAGAATTTCGTTTCCAAAAGCTATTTGTAACTCTCTCCTGTTACCGTAGATTCCAAGAATTGCAAATAAATTCCTTTTACTGAAATCGCTGCCCATGCCATTACTTTCTGTGGATGAAGGGAGTTTGCTAGCGATATGTTGGGATTTTCCGTTCCCCAAAACCTGTAATTTTGCTTGTTTACGTACCCATTCATCCAAAAATGTGCTTCATCGGAATAAATAATCATTTTCTCATTAAGTTCTTCGGCTTCAAACATTCCCGTAATAGTGTTACAAAATTCGATGCGTTTCGTCATGGCATGTTCAGTTAACAATTGATGAGTGCTTATTTTATACGGATGAAATTTTAAAAAATATTTCAAAATGTTGTGTAATGATGATTTGGTTATTTTTAATGCTTGAGCAGCTTTCCGAATCGAATCATTTGGATTTTGTTTGCAATAATTCTCAACTTCGTTGATCTTCTCTGGTGTAGTCACCATAACAGATGGACCTGGCAACTCGTGTCTACGGTCCTGGAGTGTACCATACTCCACGAATTTATCGATTATCCTACAAAAATTAACGTAAAATTACTTCAATGCGGTTTAATTGAATTGAAACACAAGTTGTGTGATAGATGAATATGAATAAATATTAAATTCTTACCTTTTCAGAGTGTTTTCGCTGGCAACTCTATGAGTTCCAAACTTAGTACGAAACCCTCTATACGCATTACTATAAATTTTTCCCCTCGAGAAGAAGCACTCAATAAGATATACTTTTTCTTCCGTGGTGAGCTCACTCATTTTGACGCACGCGTACTTGCTTCAACCACGGCTGGAATAAAACTGCGGGGCCTCAGATATGCCCCTTAGAAAAAGGGACCCCTATTGAATTCATGGAGGGAAGAGACACTTATTTAGTTGTAGCAACTTCCTATTGGACACCCTGTAGTATTTAAATTTCGAATATACTAAAAATGTATTTTTTATATCTTCATGTAGTTTACAAGTGTAATATTTTCGAGCATTATTCTTCTCATTGAAAAATGAAACGAAGACTTTTTTTTTTTTTTTTTTTTTTGAAGAAGAAAAAAAATGAAAGAATTAAAAATTATAAGAAAAATAAATTTTACGTATATGCTAAATATAAGTAACATATAACTTTTTTATATTCAAAATATGTCCTTAATGTACCTCCGAAAATATCCCCAATAGTCCCGGGGAATGTACGAAACAAGGTTGACTTCGTGTTTTGAATAAACGCAAACATGGACAAAATCGAAGTGTTCTTTCGAAACGCGAAATCAACCGCTTCCCGTAGACCTTCCGAGACTATCGAGAGTGCTTTTTCTTTGAAATGTAAATTACAAGTTGCAATGGTTTGCAAGGCTGAATTCGATAGCGTCCATTTTCAAAAATTGATTCAAAAGTTTCGATGCACTGTGTGAGCTCTGAGATCTCCGTCTCAAGAGCAGATCTTAGAAAAAGCGAGCTCACAATTAAAGTGTATTATCAATATTCCTCCTCTAGTCCCAGAGAGTTTGTGGAAAGAGGTTGATTTCGTGTTTTGAATAAACGCGTCGATTTTTCGCACTCAACACCTGCTTTAAAATGGGCAAAATTGATGGAATTTTCAAAACGCGAAATCAACATTTTTCGTAGGCTCTCCGGGGCTATCGGTGGTGTCTTCGAGAGTATATGAAAAATATATTTTAAATATAAAAAGTTATACATTTATTATATTCAGCATATATTTAAAATGTATTTTTCTTATAGTTTTCGGTATACTTTTCAGTTAGAAGAATAATATTTGAATTTTATTTATAAAGAAATTATGAAACAATCAAAGAGTTGATTTTTCATTACGGATACCTGATAAAAAATTGAACTCGATAAAGCACAACAGTAACGCGTATTAGGAGAAGCCATTCGATTTTGAAGATCCATACATACCAGATGTTTCTTTTCTAATGATGTAAACAACATCGAATATTTGGTATTCCCTTAGCTGTTAAAATAATATTAAATGAATTTTCTCTTGCACCTGAAGAATTCATTGATCATGTTTTATCGATACTTTCGTGTATTTTCTCCAATAGACCATGCAAAAATGTCCTTTGATACAACAATTTTTTTGGACGGTGGTCATGTGTTGTAATTCAAGAAATAAAATTTCAATACATTTGAACATTCCATTTAATAAAATAAACATTTTGAATCGTTCTTTCAATGTTTATAATTTATAACTTTCCTACACTATGGTTGTTTACAATCAATGTTTATTTTACATTGACAAGTTATCAAATAATCCGTATGGGAGTTGCAGTTCCAATCGAACAATCGTATCAGGTGGGGATTGATGTGTTAACCTCCTAGAATTTGTCAAAAAAAGTACGAGGAAAATTTGGATTGATTTCTGACACAGCGTCCTTCGGGACACGGTGATAACGTCACACGAAAGAAAAAAGTTTCTCGCGCGTGCGGAAGTCGCTTCGCAGGACATTGACTTTAAAACAAAAGACGAAAATGTTCTCTCTCAATGCGAGCATGAGCCCCGTCTTAGCCCCCAGATTAAACGATTCTGAAGCGTCGCCCATCATGGAGAAAAGTAGCCTCCCTATTGGCTCAAAAAACTTAAATTCTATTGCTTTTGCCATTTAAAAACTATCCCGAATTAAAAAATTGCCTAAGTAGAATTGCTTAAAATATCGTCCCGAACCCAAGTTTATATGGACGGTAAGTCTTCCTGAATTACCCTGTATATATGTATGTATATATATAGAATATATATAGTCACCTATACACAGGTAACCTTTCTAGTACATCCTGTGCAATGCATGAACTACTCAGTCACATACAGAAAAGTGTATAGTGACAGAGGTATGGCTACTCACCAGTAGAACAAGAAAGAGATCTCGTAGCTGTACCAACTATTTTCAAAGCTCCTCGGAGGATCGACAGAGACGCTGTCTGAGTGCGATCGTCGAAGGATAGGTGGAGAAGGGGTTTAGAAGAATGGGAGTAAAAGGGATGCAAGGATAAATAAATATCGACCTAGCCTCTGAGCCATTTTATGTGCGACTCTGTACATTTTGTACGGTATATAGTATACACATGAAAGTGTATACATACACACGTACGCGCACACACACACGCGCGCGCGCACACACACACACGCACACACACGCACGCACGCGCACGCACGCACACTCATATATAGAGCGACCCTCATGTCTATATTTATATATATAAGGGTGTTTTATCATGGCAAGAGAGCGCCAGAGTGTATCGGACCTTCACTTGACTAAGGGTTCTAAATTAGGATGTCGATTAAAGCACTCGTTTAGTTGCGAGCGCCTCTTCTCTTCATGCTTCGATATCACCCTCCTTCTTTTCTAACAGAGCAACCTCTATAGTGGACCTCTAGCAGCCGTAAACAGGAGGCAAATGAATCTTGGTAAGAGGATCGTGGTTGTCTCGATTAGGACAGGCTCGTTTGTCTTATCGTAAGTAAAATAGTTACAGCCAAGTAACTTAAATGAACCCAAGTAGAAAACAATAAGTATAAAACCTCGAGGGGATGTCGCATATTTAAAAGAAACGAGTTTTAGATTAGGTATAAATGTAATTGTCATCAGGGGAAAAATTCAAAAAGCCAGTGTGTCAATCTCAGTCAATTTTTATGGTGAATTTTTTTTTTTAACAATTCGATAAAAACAGGCTTCAATTCAATTTGGTAAATAGCAGTAACCCTAAATAAATTAGGTTACTGCAGTTTTCTTTTTCTGAGCATACCTTCGATCGAGAAGGAGTGATCGAACAATTTCTGAATTTGCATAATGAACGTCGAGTCACGAGAGAATCGAGTCTGATCATTTGGACCGATTACATGGTAGTCCAAGGTGTCGACGATTCGAAATCTGTTGCACCATTTCATCTACTATTCCCTCAAGTTTTTGTTCTCTTATTCTCTTTTTTGTTCGTTCTCCTCTTTTTCGTTTCTCACCCGATACAATACATCCTATCTCGAGGTTGGCTCTGGTACGGACGAACGACCACGATGGAAACGTTGAACCCTTTCGAGCGAGAACCAGAGACCGACTTGCAAGGACTGGATGGTGGCCAACGATTTCGAGTGTCCGTGCCCGGGCAACCACCGCTATATAATCCAATCCTGGTTTAAGACGTTGGCTATGTTGCCGTTTATATATATGTACGTTGCATTCAATTCAGCGATGTCGAAACCAACTTGTTCGGACTTAGAATTCTCTCTCCCTCTCTCTCTCTCTCTCTCTCTCTCTCTCTCTCTCTCTCTCTCTCTCTGTGTGTGTGTGTGTGTGTGTGTGTGTGTGTGTGTGTGTGTGTGTGTGTGTGTGTGTGTGTGTGTGTGTGTGTGTGTGTGTGTGTATCTATGTCCGCCTTTTTTTAGAAGAATTGGCATGCTGCGACTTTAACAGTAGCATCAGGAAAGGTTGTAAGCACTGAGCTTGAACAGCTGCAATAAAGCGAGGGAACGTTTCGAGATGAATGCAGTCAAAGATTCTTTGGCTGTCTATAATAATCATCCTCATTTTAGTCCAGATTGCAAAATTCTAATAATGTTATTGAGTATCTAGACGTATGAAGTATATAGACATTTCACGTCACTTTTACATTATCAAATCTTGACTCCATTTTATTTGCCGGAATTTTAATATATGTTTATCTATCCAAAAAATAAGCGGTCATGTATTCTGGGATTTTTCGATTAGGCCATTTCTTCAATTTTCACAGTCAGTTGAATTATTGACTTTTTGCTTAGCCCATCCTGGGTTCAGGCTACGATAACTCGGAAACTATGGGTGATATAGTAAAACTTACCAGTACAAAGTTTACCCAGTTTCTGACGTCTTTTTAGATGAAAAATACATTGAGTCCTGAAAACAATTTTTGTTTTATTTCAATTTTTTTGCAAAAAATGAGTGTGTTCTAAAAACGGCATTATCGATTTTTTGTGTCCAATTTTTTCGAATACTGGTCGTACCCACAAAATATTTGAGCGTGCAAGTTCAGAGTAGGTGGGGTTTTTTCGTAGAGTGTGTTCAATTAAAAAAAGAATCTAGAATATGTCGTTTTACTTTTTTCATTTCCAATTTTATCAACAATCAGGTGAAATCATGATATCGTCAAATGCATGTATACATTACAACAAGAAGTTATTTTAATATTTGTATTGAATTTCAAAAAATTCGAATAACCGCAATTTCTATACAAAAAGTCCGCCCACATTGAGCTTGGGCTAAAAAATTGGTAAATACACCTAGTTTTTACCAAAAAAATTTAAATAACAATAGAAATTTTTTTTTCGAGACGCAATGTATATTTTTTTCTGAAAGTACGTCAAATCTGTGTAAACTTGCTGCTGCTTATTTTTATTCTAATACTCATACTTCCAAGTTATTGTAGCCTGAAGTCAAAGGGGTAAAGCAAAACATAAAAATTCAACTGATTGTGAAAATAGAAAAATCCCACAATACGTATCCTCTTACTTCTTGTACAGAAAAACTTATAAAAAACTCTCATGAATGAAAAGGGATCAAGGTTTGAGACCTCAAAAGTGATGTGAAATGCTCCGTATATAAAAACCACTAAAGGAACTACTCTAATTTTTACTATTAATAATAAAATAATAGGAAGCCTCATCACTAAATCCAGAACACCATTCCTTTAGACGTCACAAATCTAACTTTCGATATTCGTAGGTATACGATTTCGAGATCTCCGTTTGAGTGATTATTAATTTTTCGCTGCCAAGTTCTCTCGACGTGTTAACATTAAAATCCAAATTTGCTGCAGTAACAACGAACAATTTTGAAAAAATTATGACTTTTGGCAGGTTATCAAAACTGCAGTTGGTATAAAAACATGAGAAATGATCTTGGCGTGTTGTTGGAGCACAAGCACGAATGTAGATGTGCCTGTATATTCATCCACCATACGTGGGGATTTGAAGATAACGATGGAAGAGAGTTTCACGTGGGTGCATTCAATGGTTGGAAATTTCAAAGATGAGGCAAAACACACAGCTCTAGTGGCTAGCCAAGCTTAATTCAGCGGTGGCCAGTTGCATTTTAGACTGTTCACGTATATTTACGTGAGTACAGTAGTGAGTAGGTGTGTGTGAGTCAGACTTAACCGCGCCATCTCTTAAGCTTCGTACGTCCAGTAGGGCTTTAAGCTCATTGCTGTTGCAAGTAAATCCTCGGTTACCGGCTCTACTTCAGGTCTAACCAATGTATGAAAAAGTGAATAAGAAAAATCAATATGTAAGTATATATATGTGTGTGTATATATGTGTGTGTGCGTGTGCGTGTGGGTGTATGTGTATACATTTAATGTTCATAACTGAAAAACCTTTAAAAGCTATAGGGTGATGCGAGGATAATAAAAAGTTAAACACCAGGAATTGTTGCGAGGATTTTCTAAAAAAAATGTATACCTCAGGGATTTAACGAGGATGGTCTCGTGTTAACAAAAAAATAACGGCCAGACAAAGGCTTTTTCAATTTTTACAATCAGATGACCGTTTACAGCTGTGCCACTACTATATAAAAGATGTCCATGCGATAAGAGCTCGAATCCTATAGCTTTGGCAAACAGTGATGGGCCCAATGTTGTTCATTGAACTAGAAATTAAACGATTCGAAGGAAAACCGTTCTTGAAAAGAAAAATGTTATGAACATCATCAACGGAAAACTTGCTCTTGTGCACAGCCCTTTTTGTTTTTAGTTTTTTTTTGTTTATAACTCCGTCCCAATAATGGTGGTAGATTTATTAGGTGGTGGCCCATTCGGGGATTAAGAGTTTATGATATTCGTCAGTGGGAAAGGTGGAAGTAAAAACTAAAGAAAAAAAATACTGAAAAGAAACAATAGAATCGGTCGAAATAAAAATTACGTATGTCATACGTACACTGAAGAAAAAATTAAAGTATTGCCAATTGTGTGATGAGGTTGAATGAATTTTGTTGCGCCAATAGTCATATTACGTTTAGTTAATCACCCGGTGGTTGATCCATTGAAAGTCATGTCGTTGAGACAACTACTCCACGATTTTGCCGCTAAATTTTAATTGATTTGAGTTGAGTCTATCTCATGTGATACAACCGCAATAAATGGTTACATACAAACAAAACAAAACTTGAGACACAGAATCGATTGAATTTGAAATAATCACATGGAGGTTGAGTTGTATACGGTTTGTCCGTGACTTGATAAAATAATAGCATCGAATGAACTTCTCTACCAGAATTGAATTCAATGACACCATAGATCAACGGAATATAATTTGTGATTAAGCTAATTCCCTGGTAGTAATTTGGATGAAACTTTTTGTTACTATTTAAACAAATAAACCTTTTGCTAAAGCTACTAAAATTGTATTGCGCAAACAATATGTTTTGTTTAATACGAATTATGTATATTGTAACCGGATAGTTTTATTCCCTGGCTAGATTTCTGGTGTGGCAGAAATCCGCTAGAGGGCCACTGGCGGAGCGCTCTCGCATGAGCGTCTCACCGCCTGTGTACCCATAAGACTCCGACATTGAATCGTTAAATACTGATCACTCCTGATGGTCGTCGAGAAAACCAGAACCCTTATTTCACGAGGTAAACAGGTCTAAGATCATCGTGTACAATTAAAGTACGCTGATATGAAAAGGTTTTGCCACCTAATTATGTCAGGATAAGCGCTCTTACGAGAGAGTAAAAAATCGATTAATCGTATTGACTATTGAAAGTGGCAAAATATAAAATCAAAAATATCAAATAAAAAATATTCTAAAATATGGGGCATTCCACGCCAAATCAACCTACGTCTGACCCTTCCATTCTTTGATTTTTCTGAAAATTTTATATGTTGTATGACCCATTAAAAGAAGCTCTCTTGATTTTTTTCTGATTTTTTTGTCCATACACTTGTGAGATATAATTTTTTTTTCAAAATTCAAGGTTTTTTCTTCAAATGACTGTGACTCTCTCAAAAATCACCCAAATCAAACTTCTTTTTTTTAGAATGATTGATTTTTCATCGTACTGTTAGAAAAAAAATACGAAAGAATAATTAATATTTGTATTCCGTATTTTTTCTCGATTTAAAGCAATTTAAAGCAAAAAAACATTGGTTTTAAGATGTTTGCCCATTTTTATTTTTTTCAAAACATTCACAAAAAAACTTTGACCAATTATATAATTTTTTAGACCAGTCTCATAGTGGGTAGACTTTTCCTTATATTTATTTTCTTATTTTGAATAGACGTTTCATTTTTTTCCAATCAATTTGGATCAAAATGAACTTTTTTTTTGAAATGTAGGTCGTTAACAGACTTTTGGGAAAAATTACGAAATAATGATTGAAAATCGTCCCGTATGTTTTTTTAAATCCTTAAGAAAAAAGTCATTAAATTTAAGATGTTGGACACTTTTGATTTATTTCAACAAATTCATAAAAAAAAACCTTGACCAATTAAATGATTTTTGAGACCAGTCCCATTGTGGAGATATTTTTTCATATTTCTTTTCTTAGATTCAAAAAAATTTTCATTTTTTTTCGTCAATTCGTACCAAATAGGACTTTTTTATATTAGAAATGTAGGTGTCAGACAAAATATCAAAAAAATAGTTCGATTTGGTCGGAATTGACTGAAAAAAGAATAATGTTTTTTTCAAAATAAGAAAAAAAATATAAGGATAAATCTGCCCACTACGAGACTAGTCTCAAAAATGATATAATTGGTCAAAGTTTTTTTGTGAATTATTTGAAAAAAAATAAAAATGGGCAAACATCTTAAAACCAATATTTTTTTTACTTTAAATTTCTTCAAATTGGGAAAAAATACGGAATACAAATATTAATTATTCTTTCATATTTTTTTTATAACAGTACAAGGAAAAACCAACCTTTCTAAAAAAAAAAGTTCGATTTGGCTGATTTTTGAGAAAGTTACAGTCATTTGAAGAAAAAAACATCGAATTTTGAAAAAAAAAATAGATCTCACAAGTGTATGGTCAAAAAAATCTGAAAAAAATCAAGATAGCTTCTTTTAATGGGTCATATAACATATAACATTTTCAGCCAAATCAAAGAATGGAAGGGTCTGCCGTACGTCGATTTGGCGTGGAATGCCCCATGTATATATAAAAAATATTCAAATATTTCTTACATTCATTTCAAAATCATAAGTGTTCGATACAATCACCATACGTTTTAATTACACAATGCAATTCATTTAATCCAAACATGATTGATACAATTGACTGAAATACTTTTCCGCATTTCCCGAGCAATGCGATGATACTATTTCAAATATTTATTGAATTTTATTCAAAAAATGTTTTGGTTGTATTGAATATTTAAAGTATTACCTCAAATTGCGGGCGTAGTTGGCTCAACAAAATACCTTCAACTACGCGCGGACGTTGCGTCAACTAAGCCATTGGTTTCGCCGTATCTAACCTCAGGGCGTAGTTGAACCAACTACGCCTCCGTTCTCAGCACTATGCCTTTTTTCAGTGTCCAGTTTATTATTGTTTTCTTTATACCCTATATACTGCTTATCAATGCTGTTTTTTCGCAACAACTGAATGGCTTTATATAGATAGAGCGAGAGTTGCACGACGGGCATCTCGAACGTTGCATGTGCATATAGAGTATATCGTCGTTGCTCTTTCGATACTTCATTGTATGTTTTTTCCTTTCTCGACATTTTCCATGATTCCCTATTCTTGTTTCTCTCATTATTTTTTTAAAGCACTACCATCGGTTAATACACATATCTAAATACGGTTCCATGACGTATTATCACACGACAAAATAACATCGACAAAATATTACCGACAAAATACCACACGACAAAAATCACTAGGACAAAACATCACTGCAACAAAATATCATGCCATAAAATATTACATGATAAGAAATCACCACGACAAAATATCACAATCAGATTATTTTCAATTAATATATATATATATATGTAGGTCAGATGATACATTCCGTAAATTTCCTTAGAAAAATTCGTGTTAATAGTTGTTGAAAAGTATTCAAGAATTAATTTTCAAAGGGCAGTATGGGGACCTATGTTTTGTCACGAACATAGCTCTTGATTGGCGCATGCGCAAGCCCTCAGTTTTTGCCTCATGCTCCGTATCACTGGACACGGACTAATGAAGTCCGTGTAATGCGTAAGTCTCACAATCTGTTGAGAAATAATTGTCCGAGACACGATTTCGATGCTCACACAAAAGATTTATTGAAAAATATAAGCGAAAAGAAATACAAAATAGTGATGAAGCAGAAAATGCATAAAGCAGAAAATAACTAATAAATAAATGCTTTATGCATTTTCTGCTTCATCACTATTTTGTATTTCTTTTCGCTTATATTTTTCAATAAATCTTTTGTGTGAGCATCGAAATCGTGTCTCGGACAATTATTTCTCAACAATAGTATTTTGACCAAGTGTAAATAGTAGTTTCCAAGTATTTAAGGTCTAACCACCCTAAGTTTGAATTATATATGACTCAAATTTTAAACCATATATAATTCAAACCCAGCCGTCGTGTATAAGATGTGGCTTTCCTTTTTGAAATTTTAGAAATCTGAGTGGCATAACATTATAAACAATACAGAATTGATACTAACCCTTCGTTGCATGCGCTATATGAGCTAAACGCCCCTTTTTATTTTTTTAAAATTAATAACCAACAAATGGTAAATTATATATTTGTGGAATGTTCATGGACATTTCTATGGTGGTTCACAAAATATATTCACTTGCAATGATTTAACTTACGGTGTGATAAGAACTCTTAAAGTTTATTATAAAATTTACAGTTTTTATGGCGTTTGTGACGAATGGCTAAACTCTCGTTACGATTATCTACATATGACAGACCCGGTAAATCAGGAATCATCCCCACTCTCCCGTAACTGCTAAACTGTTATCCATTCTCTCATACATAACATTCACAACATATACACAACATTGAACATCAATAAATTGGAATAATTTGAAAAATTCATGCTTGGCTATGATATATTGTCGTCGTAATATTTTTGTGTGTGTGATTTTATGTCGTGTGATATTTTGTCGCCGTGATTTTTTTTCGTGTGATATTTTGTCCTGGTGATTTTTTTGTCATGTGATATTTTGTCCGTGATGTTTTGTCGTGTGATATTTTGACTGTGATATTATGTCGTGTTACCCTAAATACGTATATGCATGTTTTCATGTGTGCGCGTATAATGTCGGCAGCGTCGAGTCAAGGGGTTACATATAAACCACGCGAGGAGATAAAACCAATCACATGGCACGCTGGTACACACGACAATTTATTGCCATAGATTATCTGGCTCCGGTCCAGAACACAAACACATTTCTTCCTATACCTAACGTACGGCCAGTTCGCTCTTTTCACTGTTCTACGAGTATTAGTCGAAAAGTACGTATGGTGTGTATCTTTGCTTATCGTTAACTTCGAAGGGAAAAGTCCTAGTCTCTGTAACGAAAATCCATATTGTCCAATAAGTTACGTCCTTTTTCACTCCTACGTAGAATAAGATAAAAAGAAAAGTCGGATAATGAAACTTGGAAGAAAAAAATATTTAAGATTTTTTCTGCCATGCACAAATTGCTAATTGCGTATCGAATATAAGAAAATGCAGGAAGTAGAAGGTCACAAATGTGAAATGAATCTACTCAACTGTTGTGCTAAAGGAGAGTAAGGCACGCTATTCTTTCACAATGCATTTTCTCACCGATGCACCGCATGAGCTATCCAATAGTAATTATCATTTCATTGACGATGCATCGTGAGAAAAACATCACTTAGGTCTGTGCTCCTTAGAATTCTGTACTCTATTTACTTTGAAGGTTTGGGAATAATTTATTGAACATGCTGTATGCATCTAAGCGTAAAGTTTGCGCTATACATGGATGTCCTGAACATGCATTTGGTGAACGATTTCGAAGGGTTGGACCGAAATAGTACACGGAGGAACTGGAGAAGAGTTAACTGCGCTGCGTCGTTGAAAGAGCACAATGATGAGAATATGTACAATTGTATTCTACAACATCCGAGCAAACTGCAGCCCGATCTACACGCTCATACCATATGGATACAGTGGCTGAAAAGAATAAAAAAGACGTAACTGCCATCGTATTACCAACTAGTTTACGTCCACTTACTCGTCAGCATGTTGATCCAAGGGGATGAATAGATGGATACATAAGAGGATGCTGAAGCCACAACTATGGCTGGCTGTATCCTCGTATCTACTCTCCTTCCTCGTTCATTCCGTCGTCTCCATCGCGTCTATAACTTTTCCCACCGATGTACAACACATACTCGAAGAATTCTGAGTTAAATTCGAGCATTCACTGCAGACTTCCTCGCTACGACGTTTTTCTCTCGTACAAGCAGCTAACGCAATGTCATACACGCTCTATAGCTTCATTTCCGTCTCTCTTTTTTGCTCTCTCTCTCTCTCTCTCTCTCTCTCTCTCTCTCTCTCTCTCTCTCTCTCTCCCTCTCTCTCCCTCTCTCTCTTTTGTTTCATTGACGACGCTGAACAAAATGCCGAGAGTCCTGGCCGGGCGCGTTTGAATCCCGCGGAAGTAGAGAATTTCTACGAGACGTGCATGGCTTTTTATTGTCGGATAGACCATTTGAACAACAGCCAACATGGCAAATCGGAGCCCAGTAAGATCCTCTCTCTCTCTCTCTCTCTCTCTCTCTCTCTCTCTCTCTCTCTCTCTCTATCTCACTCTCATCCTCTTTTCGTTTTCACCAATACCTCATATCGTCTCGGTCGATGGTATTTTCTTTATTTTCTATCTTTAGACACACACACACGAATATGCCAGAGTACACACAGTGTATGTTACTTCTATCGTCTGTTCTCGCTGGGCTACACTCCAAGCAAAGATTTTGAAACTCCTTTGGCCAAGTCGATGTAGAGCCAGCCAAGTGCGCATCCAACGAAACCACTCGGCTACAGTCCTGAGTCTACGTCGTCGTAGATTGTAATAGATTTATACGTTCTGGCAGGGTAGAAGGGGCACTGGGGGGAGTAAAAGAGAAAAGAAACGGGGAAGGAAGGGTGGTGAATACGCCACACGCAGAGAAAAAGAGGAAAATGGTGATATAAACATGCTGGGTACGTAACGTTTGCTGAAACCAGTTTCCCTTGTTGGGGAGTTAAGGAAAAGAATTTTGTTGTATGTATACAACATATATCTTTTAATATCCAAAAGAAAGGAGAAGATGCGAATCTTGGCCAAAAAATTTTTCGGATGTCGACACGACACAATCGCGGCCGCCAAACGGAATTTTCCGTTTCTAACCTCTGGCATACTCAATCCTCAATCGGTTGGCATTCCGTTGAAAAAAAAATGTTAGGAATTTTGAACGATAAAAAGATCTTCGTAGCATTTCTGAATCGGATGTCTTGCAGTAGAACTGCTGGCAAATATTGAAGTTTGTTTATTGAGCACAGAAAATCAAAGTTACTAAACATTGTGGTAATTGTTTCCATGTGACCTCGGTGAGTAAAACCAGTAGAACTCGAACGTTGGGTCATTCGTGCCCATGCCTTTCAACGTAGAATACATGTCGCGATTTTTGCAAAAAATTATTATCAAAAAATATTTTCTTCGGCACGGAAAAAAATTGTTTATTCAGTTATGAGTCCAAAAAAGAACTCAGAACTCATGAATTTTTAAGATTTTTTCGTACACTATACTATAGTCAAATAAGCAGGTACACGGAGAGAATTTTACACGAAAAATTACTATGTTCACATTGCGTCGTGGAACCATGTCGTCACTTTTGAGCAAAATTTACTATGTTTTGAATAGAAAAACATAGTAAATTTCTTCACAATGGTCAACATAGTACCACGCCGCAATGCGAACATAGTAATTTTTCGTATAAAATTCTCTCCGTGTACGAACGATACATGGTTAGAGTTTATTGGCACTGAAAATTACATTGAGGTTCTAAGTTAAGTTATGAAATTTGATAGTGTCACGTCTTGGAAAAAGTTCTAATGACAGATAACTGTGAGTATTCGTTCGCAGGATTAGATCTCTATGTTTAGCCCGGAATGTGCCGGTCAAGGACTAGAGATAGAAAATATCGCGATGCCAAAAACGATGTTTTATCAGGCCTGTTATATTCTACGCGTTTCAATTTATAGTTTGGTCGTATGATCACGATTTTAGTAGCAAGAGGGTTTTCGCTAATAATACGTGGTCGCTAGCTCTCCGTATCTGCCGATACCCCATGGTGATACTTGGGACTAGAAGGGTCTGAGTATTCTTTTACTACCTTTTTCAGCTGGTACTTGCTACCAGCTCGGCGAGTTCTAGGCATAGGTGAACGGTTTTTAGAAAAGAGGTTGTAGGCAGATGAGGATCAGATGAGGAAATGAGTGAGCAACTTATTATTGCTCCGTTCTCGTTGTTAAAGGGAAAGAAATGAGCAAGCAACTTATTATTGCTCCGTTGTCATTGTTAAACAGAAGGAAACGAGCGAGCAACTTATTATTGCTCCGTTCTCATTGATTAGGGAAGGATGTGAATGCGCAACTTTTTGCTGCACCATTAACGGGTGAAGAACTGTATTGCTAGAACCGAATAAATTGAATGCTAGACTCGATTTTTTTATTTTATATCAATAAATCAAAATTTTAAGTTTATGCAATGAAAAGAATAGCAAGAGAAATGTACCTAAGAAGTACAGTTTAGATGAATTTGTAAAAATGTGTAAATGTAATTAAATTGGTATCGGCAGGGTATGGAGTTCCAGTCAAGGTGTGAAAATAATCATTTGAAATCTTTATGCAGTGCTGAAAGCGGATCTCGTGTCTGTCGGGGACGACGCTGAGTCGACCGTAATATGACAGCGACTGTTAAGAAGTGTGATTATTATGTTACCTTGGAACCGAGTATTTCTGACCGCGAATTATGACCAGGTATTTTGAAAAATATAGAGTAGCAAAGTAATATGCCCTGAGGCTCAAGAATGACTGTTTGACTGTTTAAGAATATTATAAAAACTACGTCCTAAACGCGTACAATAGTGGGATGTTCCTTAGGATATATGCATTATATGTATTAGAGTATGTATGTAATCCTAAGGTGTATGTGTTGTGTGCATCTGTTGAATCTGTTTGATTTTACTTGGAGACTTGCTAGGTGCGCTGATTTACATTTGGTAATAAGTTCATGTGTATTGGATTTATTGATTTTCCTCAAAATGAAATTTAAAATGATCGGAAAGTTTGCAAAATATTAGGAGACGATACAACCGAGGAGGTAACTCCTGGCTTTTTGATTCGAATGAGTATGAAAGAGAGGAATGATTAGTTTCGGATAGCAAGCGTTGTAGTGGATCGTGAGCAAGTGATGAGCGCGGTGTCCTCTTGCTTACCTCGCGAAGAGTGCTCGCTCATCCTAATCAATGATTGTATGTGTGTGTATTTGGTTAAGAGTATGAATGTAGAGTATAATTGAGTTTGAATGTGTTTAAATATAAAATATAAATGTGTGAACGCAGGTAAATGTGTTTAAACGCGTGTAAATGTATAAGTGTATATGCGTACAAAATGTATGTTAAATATATATATTATGGCACGAGGGTTATTCACTGGTCGCCAATGAATCGATTGCGGATGTAACAATAGTGTACACCCAAAGCAATTAGAGGTTCAAGCTTTGAGCCTCGAATTTTTAGACCGCAAAAATTTGTCATAAATTGTTTTATGAAAAAGATACATTTTGCCACCTAAAATCTTTAGATTTCAAAATTGAACACATTTTATTCTTTTCTTCTTTTTTAGTAAAGTTATTCTTTTATAAATAAGCGAAAAAACAATCTTTTTTGCGTCATTGAAGTTCTGCCCGAGATAGGATTTATTCCTGCCGAATAACAATTGCATAATCTGAAAGCATGTAAAAGTCGTTCCAATTATGTTTTTTTTTTTTTGGAAATCTTTCTGCAATTATTTTCAACCCGGCTTATAAACTGTCGAAATAAAAGTCGCACTTTCATGTTTAAATGCTCATAGCGAAAGAACAAATGATTGCTCAACATCCATAACGGTATCGTTGGAAAGATGAAAGCTCACTTCACATAGTGCTGGAATTAAAGTAGTTCGGTCGTTCTATGACTAGTCAAGTTGGTAACTAATTTATATTGATTAAATTCAAGTCTAAATTATTAATAAAATTAATAAACACTTAATAAAATTAATAAAATGCTTTAAATATATCGTAAAAGATAAAATTTATACTTCAACTTGACTAGTTAAGTGATTGAGTCCGCCATGATTGTAGTAATGTTCGGATAAAGTCGGGGCGCTGCCCCTCTCACCCCCGCCATGCCGGTACCGGTGACATTTTAAATACACATAACCTAGCGAACATTTGCATTATGCGAAAGAAAATTTATATCGGTGTAATGGCACCGAGAAAAAAAGGTCAATCGCTAAAAAAAGCGAAGCTACTCAACGAATCAAAGCACGTAAGTCAATCTCAAAAATAAATTTAAAAAAAGCTGAAAAACTCGACCAAAAAGTGAAAACAAACGTAAACAACGCTGGTCGAAGAATAGTTGATACAGCGTTGCTCGGAAAAAGTATGTGGTGCAGTGATTGTAAAATTCCATTGAATAAAAATTATATTTTCAACATTTATAAGTTGCTTTGAGCATGGTTCTTTAAAAAAACAAAATTGTATTGTTTCTGTTACTTAATGTGATGTTTTTATTTATATTTTTTCTTATTTATATTGTTTGAAAACATTGACTGAATAAACAAGGTTCTCAAATGTTCGTCCTCGCCTTTATTTATCGTATTCACGTTGCACCGACTCGCATGTATATTTTTTGTGGTTAAAAAATTAATATTTCAAACGATTATACATTACAATTTATTTGCAAAACTTAATTTATTCATGAAAATAAAAGAAAAATAAAAATAAATGTTTATCACTTCTAAAGTTTCTCGAGATGAGTTTGAAATTCCCGCGATTACCGACTTTGTCCGAAGCTTCAATCAGCTATTACCAGCAGTGCAACGTAATGGCTGCCATCCGCTTCCGACACGTCAAAAACTAAAGTTTTTTTATGTTTTCTTTCTTAAAAGCCCCGTAAGGTAATGTCTTTTTTAAATAAACAGAATCTGTGATAAATTTTCTTTACGATAGAAACTTTTCCGAAACTTGAATACCGCTTAGTTTTTTCACAATTAACATTATTGTGAGTTTTCCCATGAGGTACCGTGTTAAAAACTCAAAATTGTAAATGATTTTGCCCCGTAAGAGGCCCCGAAAATGTGCTTATTGTAATCAGGGGACCTTGAACTATCATTTACCGCAAAAAAAAGTGAACATTCACCGTACTTTATCAAACGACCGAACTACTTTAAAAAAAATCTGGTTTACTGCCACAGTGGCCATTCAGTTGAAAGAAGTTTGAGAAATCACGTTATTACCTTTTTGTTTCAACTTTGTGGCAGGAAGTTGAAACCAACTGAATATCTTTACGACTTCCACTTTTTTATACAGTCTCTTTCCTTACAGAGTCCTTATCTTACAAAGTTCTTTTCAATTTAAAATTAATTTGTTTAAATGATAGGAAATGAAAATTAAAAAAAAACAATTAAATAATGAATTCATTTTTTAAAAAATTATTCTTTTTTTATTCAATGTTAATTTGTTGCATCTTTGAAATTTTTTCGAGGAGTAACAATTCCTGAAATTCTCTCTCTCTCTCTCTCTCTCTCTCTCTCTCTCTCTCTCTCTCTCTCTCTCTCTCTCTCTCTCTCTCTCTCTCTCTCTCTCTCCTGTTTTTCCTGGCGATCCTTCATAATGTGGCCAGGTAACCTTGTCGTACTATGCTGTGGATGGGGGTAACGACACAAGATTTTTAAGCATTTTTCAAAATTTAATTCATTGAAGTCAATTTATTTATTTTCACTCGGTTTTTAAACTTAATTTTCAAATCGTGGGTTTCACAGTTTTTTAAACTACATTGTTTTCTGTGAAAAGTATACTAAAAAACATTTTTGAATATGTAAACTTTCAGCGTTTAACGATATCGTACTGAGCATTCGAAGTTGAAAGTGCGTTTTTCGCTTTGACAGCTTGTAGCGGGGTTAAAAAAAAATCGTAGAGAGATTTCCAAACGACAAAATTGAAACTATTTTTACACGCTTTCAGACTCTGCTATTATTATTCGGCAGATTCCTACCCCGTGCACAACTTCAGAAATCCGACAAAATTAGGAAGTTCTTTCCTTGTCCATTTATCAAAGGATGATTCTACCAAATCAAACATGAAAAAAATGTTATTATTTTTGAAAACTCGAGATCCCCAGCTGTCAATTTTTTTTTATTTTTTTTTTTTTTTTTATCGTTACGAGTATTTTTGTGAAGATACCGTCGTTCGAAAATAGCCTAAAAATTTGCTTCTCACAGATTGATACTTTAATTGATTTGAGAATCAAAATTTGAAAGTATAACTGTATTATAACCAAGTTTATCAATACTTTCGGTGTGCTATGATGCGGATGTAACTGCAATAAAATTAATTCACAGCACTTCGGGAAATTGATAAAAATGAAAATGTTCGAATGATTTAATTTGAATAGTATATCATGTTGCCAAACAGTATAAATGACCCTCATAAAATTTAAATTTCAACTGTCAAAATAATTTGCGTTCCTTCCAGTCTTGATGACTAATTCATTCGAAAGTTAAATAATAAAGAAAGATATCAAAAAATCTCAGACAATCCTAACGCAGTTTTCTTAGCAAATTTTGAACAGACACGACGAGAGACTGACATTTTCATCCGTCAACCGATGAATCTCATAAAGAGTCTATGCGATATGGTATTATCGTTTATGGCTGTGAAAAACACCCGCTCGTGAAGATAAATGAGAGGTGGGTTTCGCGAGCAGGTACTCTCGAGTCAGAGATACAAAGTTTGCTGCAACGAGAAATATGGATTCCTCTCTTTCATGGCCTATTTAACCTTTGAGTATGCTCGCAAAACTTTTCTTGTACGCTACGCGTTATCGAGATAGGACTTTCACGAGTGCTTCTGACACACACGAGAAGGTACGGGGATGATAATTATTCCTAAAACGTCTTCGAATCATAGCGGAAGGATATAGCTGGAGAAATGAGAAATTCTGCAGTCTCAAAGGATTTTCTATAATTGATAACTGGGATGGTATGTAGTTTGACCGATGTATCTATATTGTGCATCGACAATGATTCGCACCGATCGATATTTTTTCCCGATTCCCATACCCCTTGCAATATTATTAGCAACACTATTATTGTGATATTGTTTTTGGTCATTTAGTGACTAGAAAAAAGAATTAAAAAAAAATAACTGTACTCCGTTAATGAGTTGAAGTTATCCGCCGATGCCGTCACAAAAAACTAGTACCGAAATTAAAAAATTCAACTATTACATCGATTTTTAAGTCTACTTTGGAGTGATTGTATCTCAACGAAAAATGCTCGGCTGAAGTTTTAAAATGGGTTCTTGGAGCTTCTAATCTATGGGCCAGAAATTATGGAAGTTTTGTACTTTCCGTTTTTGTGAAAATGTCCTTTACCATAGGTAGAAAAGGTAATCATTTGCGCTGCAGGTAAAACACGCCTTTTTCGCTTTAACAGCGCATGACTCAATATAAAAATATCGTATGAATAGTGCTGAAAAATGAAATGGAAGCAGAATTCACCCGTTTCGAGGATTTCTAATTGGAATCTGCATGAAAAAAATCCTGTTCTGTGCGACGCTTAGAAAATCGAGATGAATGTTGGATAATTTCGTTTTCGATCTTTAGTCAAAGTACCGCTTTCTTAAAACGTAGCATAAATAACTTTTCTCAGGTGAGTTTGAAACTACATTTTGTAATTAGAAATCCCTTAGAAAAAATTTTCTGCGAAATTTTCTGCTGAGACCACAGCCACTCAAAAACGGCATTTGCGTGTGATAAGAAAAGCTTAATCCTAACAGCTTTGAATAGCCCATGATTGATCTTTCACGAAAAGGAAATAAGTAGCCGGTCTCTCACTGTCTCTCTAACTAACAGAACTAAAGTTCTAACGTAAATGAACTAGAAGTCCAGTTATTTTTAACGTTTTGTAATAATTTTTGTTTTATGATAATAATTTGGTTTCTCAGATTTATTTTACTAATTATATATAGGATTTAATTAAATGTACAAACGAATAAGGTGAACAAAACTTTCATTTGACAATAGATTCAATGACAATGCATGGCTTTATTTATATAAAAAGCTCTTTTCACGCCTTTATTTTATTCATATTTTGCGAAATTACTTAATTGATAGATTGTTAGACCTTTTGTTTTTAATGCGATAAGATCGTTACGGTACTACCGATACTGCATTCAAGCATAGGCTACACAATGATAAGGAATATTAACCCAACGTGTGGGCGAACGTTGGTTACCAACGGTTGGCTGTCGGTCATAAGACAACACTAGCCGAGACTGGGCTGATAGTCAGATGCCAAGAGTGCATCTAAGTAGAGGCTGAACAGCGGCAAGCAGCATCAGCCCAACATATGGGTGAACTTTGGTCATCAATGGTTGGCTGCTGTTCATAAGCCAACGCTTGTCTAGACTGGACAAATCGTCGGATGTCAATGCTCAGCTTGAGTATCGGTTAAACATAAGTAATGTTGGTTCATGTTCAGGCCCAACCTTGGGTCCCAATTGTCATTCACCCAGTAGCGGGCCAGGCGAGCGTGATTGCGATTGTAATTTTCCCTTCCGAGAGCACTTGCAGAAGTCTTTCGCACACTTACATACATAAATAAATTTATATAATATTTAAATTCATCACAGTTTCTTTATTAAATTCATTCACTATTCGATTCAAATATTTTTGATGGTTTTAATTTAATTTAATGCTTAATATTACGATGTCTCGGGATTGTAAGGACTGATTTAATTTTAACAAGGACCAAGAATAACGAAAAAAAATCTTGTTTAACGGCTACCAGATTTTGTGCTTCTGAACTCGTTTTTCCGTGACAGCGATTTAAAAATAAAAAATGATCGAAAAAACCTCATATTCGGGTACATAAGAGTGCGGGAACGCTCGGGCCGACTTTTTTTTAAATCCTTGGCGTTGAGCCGCTGTAGCGGCTCTTAATATTAAACTTTTTAGCTAATGTGGTTCGATTGAGGTATTTTATTTCTTAGTACAGTAATCTTTGCTGAAAAGAATAAATTTAATTCTATCAAATCCTATCTTTAAGGCCATTTATCGTACCGACTGAGCTGCCATGAGTGCAAGAGTGATAGCTGCAAATTTCGAAAGTGAAAATTTTCCACATCATTCGACCGATCGCATCAAAAAAACTTTCAACTTTTTTCGCTGTATTTCCATGCGAGCTAAGATATTTTACTATTCTAATTCATCAAACGATGTCGAAAATGTTGACTTGAGGAAATGCGAAGCGGGCCTTATACATTTCCCTTGCGTCTCGGCTTCACATAACGCCGTAACAAGCATCCGTTGCTTTATGGGTTGTCATTGTCGAATTTAGACTGACAGAAAAACTGCGGATGATATGCGGAAGCATAATTGTACTCCTTATTCTCTTCCGCCTCTTCTTGGTACAGAACATCACAGAGGCCATAATGGGTACGCCGAGAAGGTCTAATGGGACACGAGATACAAGAGAAAATGAGGGAAGACGAAAGATCAGGGGATTGTACCATAAAGAAATAGAGGGAGAGGGAAAGATGGATAGATTCATTTATTATAGCTCAGCACTGCCAAGGAGGCAAATGCAAAAATTCTTACATACTAAAATAACAACAACAGCACTCTTTAGAGTAAAAATAATAATCAAACACGATATCAAATATAACAATCTATAATAACTTCTAATGAACATAAGTGAATTACAATATATTATACGGTCATTTCACTTACTTCGCTCCAAACTGTGACAACTCTAATTGAAATACGGGCTCATGGAGCTTCATTTTGAAAAATATTTAAGACAGTGCAGGAATTATTCAATGAGTAGGAATTACAAAGGTGGTGCCCCAATGTCGCAGGGATCGACACCCTTCATCTCTGACGAGGTTCGATAACTCCCGTATACATTCGGGAACATGCTCACTCAGTATTTTGTAAACAAGTATTCTGAGAAAATATTAACAATGATTTTTCACTGACAATCACCTGAGTTTAAGACGATAAGGAAGAGAGAGAGAGAGAGAGAGAGAGAGAGAGAGAGGGAGGGAGAGAGAGAGAAGGAGAGAGAGAGAGAGAGGGAGACCCTTCTGGATAGCATTACATAGTTACGTGTATGACCCACGTCGCAACCGTGAAACTTTGAAAACTCGTCATTCTATGTGGTGCGTACAAATGGTGGTAATTCATGTACCAGACTGAATGTCTTGGTCCTCCTTTCTGTTTCTCTCGTCTGATGTCGCAATATTCTCTCGTCACTAATGAGGAGAATCGTCCCAAACCATTTACTTCGTGACTTCGGGTGAACGTTCAGCCACACACAACACACATTTATATGAAGTATTGGAAACATAAAGGGTTGCCTTTCAACGGAACGAGGAAAAAAAAAAGTTGAAAATTCAAGAATGTTTAGAAGTTCATGGATAAACAGTTTGAGACACTTAACAAAACTAATATATCGAATTCCTTAGAGAAGAGTAATCGCTAATTTTCTGCTTCAAGGGGGAATGGACAAGTGTGAGTTATATACTTCAGCTACGAGCTAATGGGTTTTCCGTGACTGAAACAATTTGTCTTATTTCACCATGTTATCTTTTTCATATATAACACTGTCCGATTACGACTCAATCGAATTATGGGATTCATCATGGATCACCTCGATAATTAGCGGAATAATTTTAATTCTCATGCTTTGGTGAATAAGTGAGCATAAAACATCAGTATTTTGCAGAAATAAAAAATTTCAAACATTGCAATTAATCAATAAGAAGAATAATTGGTAATCAATACATCAAAGCATAATTTGTATACACAGCAAATAATATAATTTCAAAACTATTTATTATTAACATTATTGTTATCTCATGACTTTTATCATAAAATGATGATTGAGGCGGATACCAACTCACGAAAATATTAGGCAAACTGAAAAGTAACCCTGCTTTTGTATCCTTCCACGCAGGCTATCGTTTTAACAAGATACAAGTGTTCTCTGGAAATGGGAAATAACAACGCAATGAATCCTTAACTGCGAGAACAGACAAGGAGGAATAGATAGCGCGTAACTCATATTTATTTAAGTCTTGAATTAACTGGATTAAGTCCTCTTGTTTCATACCAATCATTACAAAGTTGTAATCATATTTACTCTTATATGTAACCATTATGAAAGTTATTGTTTAGTCCAGAGATAACCGAAAATGAGAAAGAAAGAAAAGTTGAGCGAAACTGCGGGTACGTAGGAGCTCGGAAACCTCGCTGAAAGGAGGGATAGTTGCGGTCATGTTGGCAATCTGAATATAGGGGAAAAGAGTCACGCTGAGAGAAGGGCAGAGAAAAAAGAGTGCAAAACACCATGTGCAGCTGACATTTTATACTTTGCGATGGGGAAATTTCTGCTAGACGAGTTTGTCCTTCGTCTCTCGATCTGTATCTTCTCGGCTTGTTTTTCAATCGCGTTTTTAGTCTATTATACAGCTCACGTATTTTATTGCTCTCTCCCCCCCCCTCCCCCCCCCCCCCCTCTCTCTCGCAGTTTGATAATTTTATTGCTCCCACTTTACCACTCATTAAACCGACGGGGCATTTACTCGAAGCATTAGCATATCTAAACAGCAAAACTTCCCTCCTTCTCTATAAACTCTATAATTCAATTAACAATAAGTGAAATTTTCATCCGCGTTTTGTATATTTTTCTTTGCTTCTCTCCGTCTCTTTCTCTGCCTCTCCAGTATTACTGAAGGTGGTGCATGAAATGAAAAAGATCTCGAACACATTTTATCAGGTAACAGTTAAGTTCGAATTGGCCCATCGATCACGGATCAAATCCATTAACATGTATGACGTATCCATTCGAGGAGCATTGTATAAAATATTACTAATTAGTATAGCGCATAAAAAAGCAGGTATATGAACCGCAAGACGAGAGTAAATCGAGATAATTATTGGACTATGATGAGAGGATACTCAAATTTGCATAAAGACTAATAGTCCCGGAAATTCAAAGTGCATGTTGGCCATATGCATGTGGTGCTTCTTCGATTAAAAGTAAAATTTGTTACATTTATGGTATCGAAGTTTATAATAAATCATCGGTATTACTTGATGGTTTTTGTTTTATCTTTAGTTCACATTAAACAGAACAGAACAGAAAAGAATTCCATTAGAAATAAAATATACCCAGACAACGGTCATATTCGAATAATATTATTTTTCATATGCGAAAGAACACTATAACAAAAAGTAATGTAAAATACTGAACAAGTTTCTGGAAACACTGAAGTCGTGTCAGAAACATAGAATAAGTATATAGCAGAAAGAAAGAGGGAACTGCAGATTGGGTGAAAGGTAAAACTGATAAGAGAAAATCTATGCAAGCATTTTGAATTCTCCCTCTTTCTACCTTTGACGATAGCTTCTCTCTCTCTCTGTATTTGGTTTGACTGTACTCTAACTCGCTCTCCATGGTTATCCAGGTGGAAATTAATTAGCGAGCCAATTTAACTTTAACGATCGTTCGATTTTACGTTGCTACCACCGCGAGATTCGGTTACCTTGCTATATAACTACTGGTGTTGTGGCTTATGCAGTTTGCGCATGCACATATACCCGCACACTTATACACATATATATGTATATAAATGCCTAAGTCGACCGGGGGAATTGTATTCATTGATAATAATTTCACCGGATGTCCGCGGACCAACATGCTTCAGGGGATGCGCACATCTCAACCCCTCTGAATTCTCTCACTCTTTAACTCCATTCCCTGCTCTCTCACTCCTCCGTTCTGTCTATTTGATTCTCTTGAAGTTTATGCATTCTCTCAAAGGTCACTCAACTACTCTTCAGCGCGTTATGCTGTGAGACTTTTCTGAGTTCATTTTTTGATCGCCTGTTGATTTCACGATTTATTGTTTCCTTGCACTCCACCTTCTAGTGCCTCAGCATAAGGTTTCTGCGAGAGATTTCACAGTTCTTTCTTGAAACCTTCATTATTTTCTTTCATGAGAAAATGAGAACGAGCAACAATCCTAATAGTAACAATAATATGTTAAATTTGTTCAATTGTGTGCGAGAAGTTATATGATTGAAGTAGCATTCAAGATTTATATTGATTTCTTTCCAATGATCACTTTATTAAAATGCAATGCTATAGTTATCCACATGATGAAAAATATGTTGAACCTTTAGGCGGAATGGATGCTATCAAGATTTCAGTTCAAATTGTTAGATTCCTTTTAAATTTAATATGCAATGAAATTTTGAATTAGTTTTCGTATTATGACAGTATTCGTATTATTTCAGGACTAACGATTATTATGCACTACTATCGAAATGTTCATTTAATATTCCAACGATTAATTCATGTGATCCTTCATCATAGACAGATAATGTCTTATTCGTAAGGAAGCGTTGAAATAAGCGTTTTGTTTTTCGGAGTGGAATTTTTTGGTTTTCTTATTTTATTATCCCTCTTGGGATGTTCATGTACTACTATACTTTTATCGTATCCAACACAAAATAATTGTCGTAAATACACGCTTATAAAAGTTTTCCTCCCTTTTCGACTGGTTTAAAAAAATAAATTGGCAATATCGCGGACAGCAACCGGCCCAGAGAGAACGAGGTAAAGCTCGGTTCGCGGAATCTGCTTTTTTTCATAACGTCTCCCTTTCTCTCACTATTCGGGTCTATCTCGATATTTCTTTCTCTAGCCGTGCTCCAAGAGAGCGAGGAAAAGTGTGTTTCGTGCCAACGCATACGTTACCAAGGAGAATTACGCGAGTTAAGTGTTCCGTGTGGCGGACCACGAAAGGGTGCAAGAGGGAAAAAGACAGAGGGAGAACGAGAGCGAAATGCCTGGAGTCATCCATCAGGATTTAGGACGACGGGCAACGAGATTGGCTACAAGAGGGCACTGCTTCGTTACTCTACGTACGTTGCCCACGCGCATCTCTCCCTTTTCTATATATACTATAATACATATTTTATAGACGTTTGTCATAGACATTAACTATACATATTGCATATATAAACAGCCTTGAGAAATCGATTTTTCATACACATCCTTTGCAATTTGTTTTCGATTATTTTCTAAGTCCGTTTTAAGTTCAGGACAGAATGAATAAAGACGTCGGAATAAATTCAACCGTATTCTATAACTTCAATAATCTTCTCGTGAGCTCAAATCGCTTAAATAGCCACACAGTTGTGATCATTTGAAATTTCGGACTTTTGGGGTTTTGCCTAAAGCTTGAGAAACTGAAATTCTCCCAATCCTACGAATATTTAAATATCAGGATGGGGACAAATTCCTTAATTCAGGTTAGAAACGCCCTTTACGGAAATCTCTGATTATTTTGTGTTCGATTAAATAAAAGCTGACCTATATGAAGACATGAAATCAACAATGATTAATTTTAACGATTAATAATTAGATTGTGAAAGAAATCTTCCTGAAGCATGCGAATGGATTTAGGGATTACGAACTCACGCTGATCATTTACTATGTTATATGATGCTAAATTTTGCCACATTTGAATGTAGCGACATTTAGCTTTTTCAATCCAATTTTTCTTAGATTCATGCAAAATATATACGTTTCTTTGAGTCTTTCTTTATCTTTAAGAGCCCATAAATGTTTGAATCTAGTCATTATTTTGAATTACGAAAATTGAAGATAAAAAATAAGAAATTTGATTACTCCCGAACAATACAAATTTCAACACCGTTATATAATAATATATAATGTAGATATATTATTATAATGTATATATTATATAATAATATAAATGTTTATAATACCCCTGCTCATGACAGCACGTGCATACCATTGATTCAAGCACGTGTACCTTGATCGTGGATAGTCATTGATGTTTCGTTCAACGTCATTGAATCTACCTCTTGTTGAAATCTCAAGATTTTGTGCTATGGTTTTGTTCTACATCCGATCCTATAACTACAGCGTTTCGTCATGTTATTTATCCGCTTGAGACCGACGAATTTTCGGCAATTTTCCAATTCTCGGTTCTTGCTATATCCATCTGTACTTCCCTTCGTTTTATAATAGTATCATCGACAAGGCACACTCACGTGTGTATAGATGTATATGCTTTCTAAATTTTATTGATGTGTCATCCATTATTTACGGTTTTATATCTATAATATATAACATTTTCTTTTTTCTATATTCTATCATAATTTTTGTACCATTTATGTGTATAAATATATGTGTATATGTTAGAAGTAAAGGTCACTGAAGTTCGACGATTAGCAAATCATTTCCGATTTCACCAGTACCGTCAATAGTTCTATACACCTGTATGTATATTTTAAATGTGAACAGAAAAAGTAGTGGTTCGTTGCTAGTAACTAAAATCTGGGTCAACTCTATATTGTGAATATCGATGAACCGCGTTATATAAATATTTGCATGCATACCCATTGAGGTGACAATATTTATATCTTTGATTTCATTTGCAAGACTTGCCTCAAAAATGAATTTCTGTTTATGTAAAAAAACGTCACGAAACATTTAGTCAAGCAAAACATTTTTAATAGACCATTAAAACGGCAGGAAATCGAGTGTTCATTCATTTCAATGGATGTTCACATTCTTCCTCTTCTTCCTCTAGATATTTATTTGCAATCAATAAATTTCAGCTAAGCTAATCGAAACTAAGTTGAACTAATCGAAAAGAGAGCTAAGCGAAGGAATTAATTGAGAATGAGGCAAATAAAATCAATCATTCATTCTCCATAGTTGTCAGAGCTTTATAAGAATTCAATTAATTTGTCAATGTCAGTTAAATAGTTATAACTATTTATTAGTAATCAAAAACTGTTTTTATAAATATATGTTTCTTTGTTTGAATGAATTATTCGAGAAAGATAAAACTCGTAACAGTGGGTAGAGTCACCAAAACGTAAGCTGTGAAAGAAATGTAGATACTTATGTATGATTATAGCAATAACAGTTCAAATATGTTGTGCAGATTGTTTGAAAATTTCACTGGAACCATTTAGAGTACTAGATGTAGTACCATGCAGCCTGGCTTTAGTATTTTGTAGCTAGTATCTTCGGAACTATTCGAGTCGAACCCTTAAATGTGTAGAAAAATGTTTCAGTGGAATTGTCCCAACATGTTTAAAAATCAAACACTTTAGAGGTGACACCTCTAATGTGCATACACGGAGAAAATGAGAACGATAATTCAAACAAATAGCGTTAAAAATCCAGAGGATTAATGGTAAAATAACATTGTATTTTAAGGACAGTACCGAATTTTAGTATTTATTCAAACGTTGGAATAAAAAAAAGTTCTACCAGGCATAGTGAAAATACTATGGTTTAGATAGCCTTATTTGGTATTTGCCATGCTGGTTTATAGGGTCTAAACATGCATTGCTCACAACGAGCATAGTAAAAAATCGATATACTCGAAGCAAATTTTATCATTGCGGCATTAGAATGTATATGAGGCATTCCACGCCAAAACGGCCACTTTTGAAATTTGCTTTTTTTATTGTTTTGATTTTTTTTCTCTAATAGAGCTCATTGAAAGAAACTCGTCTGATATTTTTTTAATTTTTATGTCAACACGTTGATCGGAAACGAATTTTAGAAAAATTTTCCGATTTTTTTCTTCAGATATCAATAACTCGCTCAAAAATGCAGTAAACCTAATGGATGAGGGGTCAAAATTTTAGTTTTTAAATGTAATTTCGTTTGAGAATATGCAGTAAACTATCAAAACATTATATGAATCAATTTTTTCAATTCTAAACATGAAATGTTTTTTTCCACACGGTTAGCCCCCTTCGATTTTGCTGTTAATTTTTTATAAAAAAACTATTATTTTTTTTGAGAAATTTTAAGCTTAGTATGACCGTGGGAAAATTGTCCGTTGTATATTTTTATAATTAAAATATAGATTTTTTTTACAATCAATTATCTATAACTCCCTGAAAAATCGAACAAAGCGCATCGTCTAGGGGGTCAAAATTTTTGTTCTGAAATGTACTTTTGTTTGAAAATATGTGAAAAATTATTCCAAGTTTACATCACCTAGTTTTTCCAATTCTAAAATAATATAACCTTTTTTCATAGCGATTGTACTAATTAATTTGTTTCTTTAATGTTTGTACGGAAGCATGATTCATTTAATGAATTTTAAGCTAACAAGTAACGTGTAAGTAGGAACGTGAGAAAATAGATAGTACTATTTTTCAAATTATCAATGTTATTAAAGATTTTTGTTGTTGATTAAACTAATATTTCCCCACAATTATACTAGTCTTAAAATGCATTAAATGAATAGTAGTTTCCTATAAAAATTTAACAGCACAATCAAAAGGGACTAACACTGCGGGAAAAAACATTTCTTGCTTGTAATTAAAAAATTGATTTATGTAACCTTTAAATAATTGTTGATATATTTTTAAATGAAAGTACCTGTTAAAACGAACAATTTGACTCCCTTATCCATTTGGTTTGTATGATTTTTCAGGGATTTGTGCATGATTAATAGTAAAAAAAATTCAGAATTCAATTATAAAAAATACAACGAACGATTTTCCCGTCATTAAACTAGGCTTAAACGTCATTAAAAAAATGATAGTTTTTGATAAAAATTGAAAAGCAAAATCGAAGGGGGCTAACACTATGAAAAATAATATTTCTCGCTTAGAATTTGAAAAATTGTAATATTTAATATTTTGACGAATTCCTACATATTCTTCTACGAAAGTACGTCTTAAAAATAAAATTTTGACCCCTCATCCATTCGGTTTACTGCATTTTTGAGAGAGTTATTGATATTTGAAGAAAAAAATCGGAAAATTCCTAAAAAAATCATTTCCGATGAACGTGTTAAGATAAAAATTTCAAAAAAATCAGATGAGTTGCTTTCAATGAGTTCTATTAGATAGAAAAAAATCAACACCATAAAAAATGCGAATTTCAAAAGTGGCCGATTTGGCGTGGAATGCCCCATATTTTGTAACATAATCCCAAACTTCATACTGTTGTTAAATATCTGCCTTGCTAATTCGACGCATCCATTGAACAGGACCTGGGTTACTTACCCTACAATGCGCATAGCAAAAAATGCGTTGGGATTAGATGCATTAAATAATTTAATATGCAGTTAAAACGAATCATTTCTTTTGCTTGGTATAGTCTGATAGATATTTACATGACATATTTATTCTCTGTGTATAGAGATAGCATTAAGTCATAAATGTTTTATGTAAAAATAAATATTCGTTACCCAATTCTTGGATATAAATTGGTTCGAACGACCATACTCGTTTAGCTCGAGGAATTTATGCTCGCCGTAGAGTGATGCCTTATGTGAGAAAAGTCTCGGCGCTCTGCGCCACGCGGCGGTAAAAACGAGAATTGAGCAGCCAATACATCGCATAAGAGTAACAGTTACATTAGCCATCAAGCGGCATAAAAAAAACGGAAACGAAAAATTCTTATGCCAGAAAACGAATTCTGCTAACATTATACACTATATAATGCCTGAGGTGGAATCTGATACGCATTTGGTATTTCTTCTCATGTTAAAAGCTTTTACTATGCTGGTTTTCAAAATTTCTCACTTTCAAGGCATGTTTACTTATCAGTTATTGTTCCTAAAGAGCATGTAAATATTTCATGAAGGTACATCGAAATATTGTTTTTGGGCACAATATCATTTCTTGTTAATACAGAACTATTTAAATCGTACTCAAAGAAAAAATGCGAGTTGCAAAATTTACAATATCTCATTGTGACTGTTACTTAAATTCTCATATTCTGTACATAATATAGAGGATCTTTTAAAAGAACATTTTTAATGTTACTTGATAAAACATATCCGTTTTCTCCGTGCAATTACCAAAAAGTTTGAAAGCTGGACCAAAAGTTTGAATAGAAAGTAGTTGCAAAAAGTAGCCAATTTCTTTTCTTGTTATCTAAACTCTTTTACCGTGAGAGCACAATGAATGTTTTCCAACTCACCACGTGATCAGCTAGTCACGTGGTATAATGCAACGACTAATACAGAAGTATTTTTCACTATGCATTCAAAAGGGTTCACAAATGAAAGAGATTCAAAATTTCAAGACACAAATTTATTACCATATAGAGATGACAAATCGGAGACGGAGGGCATAGCTTGAAAACCGTTTTTTCGTGGTTCGTATGATTTTTATTCGTAAACTTGAATCATGATTCATAGTAGTAAAGCGAGACAGGTATATTTTCGAAAAAAGCCACTTAATAGCATTCACTGTCTTAAGCAGCTTGTTGATAAACGTCACCTGAATTTGTGCTTCCTAAGCTTAGCATCATTTCGAAAAGTCCACATTCGACTTATAAAGTTGGTAGCGCTTAGTATAATTAGCAGGATTAGACTCATAACAGAACAGTGGGTATTAGCAGCTGACGAAATTTTAAGCAATGAGGGATGTCTTAACATTGGCGTCAAGAGGGGTGGCACATATTGATACTGTGCGCGCATGCGTATGACCGTTTATCACCTTAATCGTTACATACTTGTTGATGTCAGGAAACATTTATACAATCAAGCTTCTTTTAATGTCTCCTACAGTTTTAAGGTGAAATAGTAATAAGGATTATTAAGGCTATGAGGTTATCCATTTAAGTTATTTTGTGCCTATGCTCCAACTTTTCAGCTTGAATTAAAATCGGAAGGCAACTTTTCGCACTTCTGCAAAAACCACAACACTTTCTGAATTGAAAAGCATCCCGAAAGATAGTTGAAGCTCATTTTCTAATCTTCGAGGCGCTTATTCATACAACTATTGTACACAATTCGCATTTTGAATCTCAATGCAACAGATGGCCAATTTCCAACTTGTGAATGTGAGTGCAGTATAGATATTGTTTTACATCCATTTCTCACATGGACAATTCAGCAACAAGAATATCTATGTCCTTTCGCAAGTGCAATGAGAAATTTTCTGTCATTTGAAAGCAAGTTGTTGCTCTTCTGCAAAAATGATGAGATTGGTTTGACTAATTAACAAGCATTCTTCACCAATAAAAGTTGAAAGCCTTATTCGCAGAAAATTAAAAAACATCTTTAGAGAAAATTTTGAGGCATCTTCGACAGAAATTTAAATTGACCTTTGAAGCTTAGAAGTTCCCAACCTTTCTACTATGGTAGTCAATAACGCAGAAGCTCAGAGCAACACATGGATAATTATCAACTTGTCAATACGAATGCATTGTGAATATATTAATTTATTGTAAAAGATCAACTTCCTTGCCGAAAAAAGTTACATGCTTTGCAAGAAGTAGACCACTCTCTCCCCACCAAAAAAACATACTTGCTGTATAAATATTGAGATAACTGCATTTACGAAAGTCTTATTTTAACCTCAAACCTCATAAAAAGTTATTGAACATTCTGCCAAAAAATTATCAAAAAAGTAATAACTTTATAATTAACCTCTATTGAAAATGGATTTAATTCATTGATCAGTACCCTTAATCGAAAAAATATGAATAAGAACAAATCATTACCATGATGTAAATTCTAAAGCGGGAGAACTTACAAACGAACAAAATGAGAATATGCATCAAAAATTTGGCTGATGTACTCGGCTAGTTTTTTCGCTGAATTCTCGTAATGTATAATTCATGGTTAATAAACGTTGCCACAAACCTTCAACATTGAGAGTGACTGTGATGAAAAAAGCAGTTCCAACGGTAAAGAAGGTCATTAAAAGTGTCATGATGTTCAAATATCAAATATTTTCCCTGTTTACGCCCTTCTTTGCTTCAGTGTTAACCAACTATCACTATTTATTTAGTCAAGATACAATTTGTACATATTTTTGTCAATTTATTTTTTACCGGTCCTTCACTTTCCGTCACGTCTTTTTAATACCAACACCTAAATTTGATATGCACTTTCATAGAAGGTGGCACAAGTATTTAAACAGTCTAGTTTTATGCTTGGGAAAAAAAATCTGTGTCGTTGTTTGGCAAAACGTACGTGAGCTACCGGTGGAAAGTTCGGATGCTGACTGACTCCGTGGAGCACGGTTTTCCGCAGGAGCAACACATAGCATACGCATGCGTTCGGGTTCCCCACGTGCCTAGACACTCGTTTTAAGCTCGCTCCACTATGTTTTTAAAACATTACCGTGTTCCTCTGTATACCTATGTAACTATAAATGTCTAATCCCGTACGAAATACTTTATACGTAATCGTATATTTGTATCAAGCGTTAAATAATAAATAACCATTATATATATATATATGAGGCATTCCACGCCATTTCAAGCGGCCGTGGCCTCGACCATTTTTAATTTTCCTGGTTTTTTTTTTATAAAATAATACCCCACAGAAGGAATATCCACACCAATTTTTAGATTTTTATCTTACGTCTTTCAAGAGTTACAATTTTTCAAAAAATCCAGATTTGAGAAAGTGCGGAAACGTTCTAACGCCGATATCTCTTAAACTAATCAACAAATCGACAAATGTCAATATATCGATTTTTTTCGTTTCGGTTTATACTTTTATGAAAAAAATTATCAATAATCGTTGTCAACGTTATTTCTGCATTTGAAGTAAAAACTATTTTTTTTGAAGACGATTGCTGTTTTTAATTTTTTTTTCAAAAAAATGTCTAATGTAATATGACCAATTATACGATTTTAAATGCTGGTTCGATCATGGGCCCATTTTTCCTTCTATTTTTTTAGTAAATAAATAAAAAAATTTGTTATAGAAATTTGAAGTTTTTTGTATGAATCATATTTTAACGGGACAGACCTAGTTGGAACGTCAAAAAAAAGGCCTTTTTTCCGATTTTTTTTTGGTCAAACGATAAAATAATTCACAACAAAAGTTCTTCCGTTTAAAAGATACATATGTAATGTATATGTTGCAATTTTTTCAACGCAATACATATCGAAATAAGCTGGTGACCGTCAATTGCCGAGGACGCTGCAAAAAAAAACACGGTTTGCGGTGATCAAGCTCACGCTGCAACGGCTCATCTGAAACAAAAAAAACGGAGGGGATTTTTAGTTAATGATATAATGCTCCGGTTGAACGAAGGGTTTTGAAAAATTTCCATTTTTCACAAAATGACGGCCGTTAAAAGTCAAAAGTGTTTTTTTGACCAAAATATCAGTTCCATTTTTTGCTATTAAAAATAAAAATAATTATCCAAAAAAAAAATCCTTCGTTCATATGGAGGACTACCATGTATAGAAGAAGTGATATAAATTTCAACCCGATCGGTAAAGCCGTTCTCGAGCTACAGTGATCACCGACTTCAAAAACATGGTTTCGAGAAAAACGCATTTAAAGTTTTGAGTACGGTTTGCATGGCTCAGACACGACGTGCTACAAAGTCTTGTATTTCGGCGAATAATGGTCCGATTTACATTTACCTGGGCGGAAAATGTTCGTAAGAGATTCTACTTTTTGAAAATGAAATAAAAAAAAAATCGATTTTTCGAAAATTCTAACTAGGTCTGTCCCGTTAATCAAAGACTTAACCAATTGTATAGGATTTAAGCCCAGTTTGATTGTCATCGAATGGGTGTTTCCAATTTTCGTCGAAATTTTTTTTTTCATTTTTTTTACCACTAGTAATGCTAATAAGTATTTATTATAGTACACATATACAATTAGTAATTACAGTACTTATTTTACAATTTTTAGTCAGATCCAATAAGTTAAAGATTTTTTTTCCATTACTTTCCTAGAAGGAATAATAGGAATTCCAAAGTTTCAATTTCTTTTATTCATAAATTCTAACATAATTCTTAATTTCTATTATTTCTTCTAGGAATGTAATGAGAAAAAAAATTTGAAAAAGAAATAATAGAAATTCTCACATAACTCATAATTTTTATTATTTTTTGTAGGAAAGTAATGGAAAAAAAAAATTCTTTAACTTATTGGATCTGACTAAAAATTGTAAAATAAGTACTATAATTACTAATTGTACATGTTTATCATAATTGATACTTATCAGTATTACTAGCGATACAAAAAATTAACAAAAAAAATTTCGACGAATATTGGAAACAACCATTTGATCACAATCAAACTAGGCTTAAAAATCATGCAATTGATTATATCTTTGATTAAAATATGATTCATACAAAGAACTTTAAATTTCTATTAAAAAAATGTAATTTATTCAACAAAAAATGGAAGAAAAAATAGGCCCACGATCGGACCAGTGTTAAAAATCGTATAAATGGTCATATTATTTTAGAGATTAAAAAAAAAAATTAAAAATAACAATCGTCTTAAAAAAATAGTTTTTACTTCAGATGCAGAAAAAACGGTGACAACGATGATTGATATTTTTTTCCTTTTTTTCATAAATGTATGAATCAAAATTTAAAAAATCGATATATTGACATTTGACGATATGTCGATTAGTTTAAAAGATATCGGCGTTGGAACGTTTCCGAATGTTCTAAAATCTGAATTTTTTGAAAAATTGTAACTATTGAAAGACGTGAAATAAAAATCTAAAAATTGGTGTGGATATTCCATTCATGGGGTACTATTTTATAAAAAAATTTCAGGAAAATAAAAAATGGTCGAGGCCACGGCCGCTCGAAAAAGTGTGGAATGCCTCATATGTATGGGGCATTCCATGCCAAACCGGTCAGTCCGTGACCCCGACCATTTTTGATTTTGTCGAAATTTTTTCATTTTCAAGTAACTACTGAAAGGAGTTTTTAGGATTTTTTTTAATTTTTATCTCAACCGGTTTAAAAATAATGAATTTTTCAAAATTTCGCACGAAATTTTTTTAAATGCTCATAACTTTTTCAGCAGCAGAGATATCAAAATAAAATAGCAGGTAATTTTTTTCATCTTGAATTGTATTTTCGTAAAAAAAAAAAATACAAAAAAATATCAAAAGGCAATTTCATACATTTCTTTAGTTTTAATCCAAAAATATTTTTTTTTCAAGACTTGGACCATTTTGATTTTTTTGAAAAAATTCGCCTCTTTTGTAGACATATTTTTACATGTTTCGAAAAATTCACACCTTGTGATATCTATCCTTTCTATTTTTTTCTCATTTTTTACCACATGTGAACCAATAATAAAGAGTCGTCAATCTTGGATTATATATATTTTTTTTTTCCACTCATAATTCTATTCCTCAAGAAATCATGAATGAAAAAAGTTAATAAATGAATATTGAAACTGATTTCCATGTTTTTTTTTCAGTTTTCAAACAAAAATTTTTTTTTACAACTTGGGCTATTTTGATTTTTCTGAAAAAATTCACCATCTTTCACGACACTTTTTTACGCATCCCAAAAAATCAGCAGCGTGTGATATCCATAAATTCTATTTTTTTTTAATTCTCTGCTATGTGTAAACCAATGATTATCAATTTTATTAATCTTTATTCATGAATATCACACGCCGCGGATTTTGTGGTAAAAATGTTTAAAATGGTAAAAATATGTATGGTAAAAAACGTGTAAAAATGTGTCGTGAAAGATGGTGAATTTTTCAGAAAAATCCAAATGGCCCAAAATGTGAAAGTAAATGTTTGGTTGAAAACTGAAAAAAACATGGAAATCAGTTCCAATATTTATTTATTAATTTTTTTCATCCATAATTTCTTAAGGAATGGAATTATGAATGGAAAAAAACAATAAATAAATATAATTCAAGATTGACAACTAATAATATAATTATTGGTTTACACGTGGTAAAAAATGAGAAAAAATAGAAGCGAAGGATATCACAAGCGGTGAATTTTTCGCGACATGTAAAAATATGTCTACAAAAAAGGTGAATTTTTTTCAAAAAAATCAAAACTGTCCAAGTTTAAAAAAAAAATATTTTTGGATTAAAACTTAAAAAAAACATATGAAATTGTCTTGTGATAATTTTTTTGTATTTTTTTTACGAAACTACAATTCAAGACGATAAATATTACCTTGTATTTTACTTTCATATCTTTGTTGCT
The DNA here is from genome assembly GCA_963989365.1 of Rhimphoctona megacephalus. Classification (NCBI taxonomy): domain Eukaryota; kingdom Metazoa; phylum Arthropoda; class Insecta; order Hymenoptera; family Ichneumonidae; genus Rhimphoctona; species Rhimphoctona megacephalus. Next base: position 31,095,466 of record OZ022414.1, on the reverse strand, counting down.
GAAAAAGTTATGAGTATTTAAAAAAATGTCGTGAGAAATTTTGAAAAATTCATTATTTTTAAACGGGTTGAGATAAAAATCTAAAAAAATTCCTAAAAACTCCTTTTAGTAGTTACTTGAAATTGAAAAAATTTCGACAAAATCAAAAATGGTCGAGGACTGACCGGTTGGGCATGGAATGCCCCATATACATTAGACCGATGTAAAAAAAAGTTTTAATTTTTTTTCTTGCGAATTCACGTGATATCCTTAGTCATTAATAAAACCAACTTCCTGTAAAAAACTGAGCTCAATCGCTCAATATTTAGAGGAGGCTATGTCAACTTTTATGTATTTCGTAATCTTGTTAAGTTTTAAATTGATTTTATTCCAAGCAAATATGATTACGGTATCAAATTACGATGGAAGTCTCTTTCGACTGCTGTTTTGCAATGAAAGAAGTCATCGACGATGGGAAAACAGACAAGTCGTAATACATATTAAATCCCGAGAAATACAAAATAGAAATATTTCCTAACCCAAGAAATTTGATACCTGAAAAGTGTGAACGCTGGAACACTACTAAAAATAAAAAATGAGGAAATTGATTGTAAAAATATGGTGGTGAACTTTAAATAGTATAAAATTAAAAAAATTCTTATATAGCTTGAAAAATTGTTTTGGAAAAACAGAAATACTCCCGATTACAAAAATTACAATGAAATTCAGTACGAAAAAAAATTGTTGGATCAACGATATGTCTCACTATGGAGTTCCAAAAAAAATATGATTACCATATTATAAACTATGAAACAATTATACTAGTTTTAGATCATATTGAATATTTATTTTCACCGAGAACATTGCGGTTGAATCAACGAAATATCTTTGAATAATAACATCAATGCTATTGAATCAATATTTTTTTCTCATGTTTGAGTGGTATAAAAAAAATTGTTTAAAAAGAAACTTCCCACTGCAAAAATAGTAGCGAATTCCAAAAAATGCGATTTGATAATTGATCAAAAATAAAACAAATACATAAAAAACAGAGAAGAAATCATTCAATTTTTCTGGTTGATGTGAATTGATATTCAGCAAAGTAGTTTGATTGCAAAAATTAAAAATTGAAAAGTGATAACGAAATACGAAATATCATCGATAGCGTTATGAAACTTTTTCTCACACTTCTATTAAAACAATATTACTCGAAAACTTCAAATGGCATGAGCATTTGAAATTTTTTCTATCTACTTTAAATTGATTCTTCTGCATGATGGAAAAGTTAAATAATGAAAAAAACAATTTCAAAATCTGTTTAAATTTTATTTCAGAGTTTTTAGCATCAATTACCTTTGTGCTTTTGGTTTTCAATAAATAAAAATGTTTAAAAGTCGCACTGTGGCAAAATAATGTTTAATGTCTTATTTATTGAATGAAATGGTTGAAACTGTACATGTAAGAAAATTTTATATCGTGCGACCAGTGGTTACGATTTAAATAGCACGGCTGTTGATGTATCCATTCATTGAATAAATAAAAAAGGAGACGTCTCAAGGCCACAGCTAAATTTAATTATAATCATAATATTTATTATCTTTATGTAAGTTATACGTTTTTTTCAGTACCTATATTTTCCGTATGTCCATTTAACATTTTATTATTCCTTTTTGATTTTTCATTTTCGCATGCAAAGTACTCATCCTACTGTCAAATAATATTGACCAGAAAAATTTAATGACCTACTAATTGAATGACTTTTCTCTTTTTTCATCAATTTTTTATTTGGTATTATTTAAGGTTCACTACTGTCAGTTTACAATAATTTTGTTCATTTTTTATTTTTAGTATTCCTGCATATACATTTTTCGGGTTGCAATTTTTTTTTTAGTTACAGGTAATTTTTCTATTTATTATTTCTCATAATTCACACGTTTCGATTATAAAATATAAAGAAGATATTGTTACAATGAAATTATCAAACGAGAAAAATCAAATGAATCGAAATAAACATACGAGCTGTAAAAATACAAAAAAAATAACCGGAAAATTGAGAATGACGATATGCTCTCTGCGCATGAGAAAGGCACGAACGAATCAGAGTGAACTTTTTTTTTATTGTTTTAAAATTGTACAAAAGACTTTTAGCACAGAAAAATCTTTGATAAATAATTAAATAAAAATAAAAAAAGATTAAATCAGATAAAATTGTTATATATAATTGAGAAATACGAAAATTATCAATTTTTGTGCAGGCAACGCGCAAGGTGGGGGTAGCGAATAGCGAATTAAAGTGCGAGAATACGAGAGTGGGGGAACGAAGCGCGAATAAGAAAATTGTTAAATTGAGCGTGCGCAGAACGGGTCCGAGACTACCCGGCGAGCGAATCAGAGCTCAAGCGTGAGAACAAAGAGATCGCTGGGTATAAAAAGCCGTGCACCGCAGCAGTGGACATGCATTCTGCTCATTCGGGAAAGATCGTAGCAGCATAAAAACCTTTCTTTCTAATCATTATTTGATGCTTGGAGTATCGGAGCGGTTCGGCGACGTTCAACTCCCATATTCCAGGGTCAATCCTCATACCGTCATTTTTCCTCTTTCTTCCTTAATACTTGGAGTATCGGAGTAGTTCGGTAATTCTCACTGATTAATTCCGAAGACATCGTTTTTCAATACTTTCTCTTTACAACATTTTTCATTGTAATGCGATTCATGCAATTCTCGCGATAAATCAAATTAAAACAAAATCATGGTTTGCAAAATTTCCGCGAATTAAATAAATAATTGTTTTCTCGTATCTTTTTGTTACAATTCGTATTATCTCCAGATAATTTCATGCGGGATCTTTTCAAAGAATAAAATTAGCGCGATAAAATTAAAATAACCAACACAAACGCGATATAAAAGAAAAATCATCATTTATTTATTATAACAGACCGAAAAAATTTCACATTGTTTTATTAAATAAATCAATTTTGTTATTGTTTCAAACATAAAATCCGCATTTCTCATGATTTTTTCGTACCTACTCCAAAATATTTAGGAAGTCGGACCAACGTGTAGCGACGTTTAGCGTACGGCGAAAGCGTTTCGTTACAATAAATTATTATTTTTTTTAGAACTATTTGAACGTGTAATTCTTGATAAAATTACAGATATATCTAAAACCAATATTAATAACAAAACGGTGATAAAAATTTAAATTTTAAGAGATATCTTTGACTGCACTTGTTTTCGATTCTACTTACAAATGGATTTCATTTTTGCATGTATGCATATAAACCCGCATTTTTCTCCAAGCATTTCACATAAATATAATTTGAGAAATGTTGAAATTTAAGACATCTGAATTATTTTCCATGTCCGACGTAAAAAATTCACCAAAAATTTTGAAAAGTGGATGGATAAAAAACCGAATTACCAATTCAAAGACGATTTGTGAGCAATGAGCATTAGCGGTGGCTGGAGTTCCAATTTTAGATTGAAAAAAAGTTATAGCTATTTTCATGAAGTGATAAAAAATTTGAACTTTTTGTAATTTTCAATCATTTATTGAACATCTTTTCTTGGAGTACATTAGAGGAAAAAACCCAAATAATTAATGGGAAGAGAACGGCAAAATACAATCAAGGTTACACATCATCTCAATAATATTAACTTATTGAGTCTTTGGCTCATATCAGATACAACTGATAAAAAGAGAAAAAAAATAGCATTATATTATTAATGCTACATTGCATCTCAATCTCAATACACTCCCGACCAAAAGTATGGTTACACTAGTCAGAACCTTGAGTTGCACTTAAATTTTGACAGCTCCGTCATAAAGATATATAATCGAATTTAGCTCACAGCGCTTAGAAGAGAACAGATTCAACTTTAATTCCTTATATTTTTAATATCATTTGCGATTTTTATTCTACCTGCTACGCAATTTTGAACGTTTCCGTTTTTCGACTATTTTTTGAGTGTCGAAAATTGCGGCAATAGTTTGTGGAAAAAATGTTTCGTCAGTTTGTTCCAAGAAAAACTTAAGAGGGGTAGCAAAATCATCGTTTTCGTTTTTAGACATTTCTGTGCGATTTTTCAAAAATTCCCAGAAAAATTCTGAAAAACTTCTAACCGATTTACTTGAACCCATGCAACCTTTTTCCTGCTAATATTTCCTTTGAATTCTCAGAGTTCTTGAGCTACGCCGCATTTTCTAAAATGTGTCTTTTTTGGCCAAAAATGAAATAATTTTTCAGAACAAAAAATTGGACGAAAGTTTCTAAAAATCGAAAATAAAGCTCTTGCTACCCCTTTTAAATTTTTCATGGAAAAAACTGACGATTAAATTTTTCACAAGCTATGTATTCAATTCTACATCGTCGAAAAATAGCTGAAAACCAGCTCGTTCAAAAGTGTCCACCTGGTTAAAAAAAGGAACAATTTTTTAAGAAAGCAAAATGAAGCTGAATTTTTCTCTTTCAAAACACTGTTCGCTTAATATTATTGTATATTGTTGTGATGGAACTAAAAAATTTTTAATGCCGCTCGAAATTTGAACTAGTGTATCCATACTTTTGAGCAGGAGGGTATATTATCTGCGGAAAATAATCGATATACATAAATACTATTTTTGATAATATGTCACTGGCATAGTGTGGACCCTACCTTGTATCTTATGCAAGATTTTTCATAACCTGTCCAAAATAAAAATTTAGTATTATTCAAATAAAAATTACAACGGAATGATATAAATTAATACATTTTGCTAGACTAACGTCAAATTATTATTAACATCATACTTGCATTAAAAATGATGTTTATTGTCGCAAACAAAGCCGTGAGTACAGGTATACATATTATACATATGAGGCATTTTACTTAATTTCGCCTAACTGTGGATCCAGCATTTTCGATTTCCTGAAAATTATTTGTGAAATATATTTTGAGAAAAATCTTACGTTCTTCGAGAGTTAAAATTAAAAAAAAACCTAGACTTTTGCAACTTTGGAAATGTTTAAACGTCGATAACTCTTAAACAAATCAAAATATCGACAAGTATCAATATATCGATTTTTTTATTTTCAAGCATGCTGTAGATACGTTTTAAAATATACAAAAAAATGGGAGAATGCCATCAAATAAGGAAGAAAAATGAAAGATTAAAAATATGAAAGAGCAAGAGAGAGAGAGAGAGAGAGAGAGCGAGTGAAAAAGAGAAAGAAAAAGGCTTGATGAAGTACTCAGAAGTGCCGAGCGACTAAGTAAGCTAGACATAACGAATTATACAATGCAGATTATCTTGTAATATCGTATCTTTTGTTTTGATTTCATGATTTCTATTTTATATGAAATAATTTGAAATGTAACTGTTTATATAACTGCAATACAAAATATTATTCTACATTATTTTAATGAAAAAATATTCAAAAAATTGTTAAGGGGACCGTATGGTCTAGAGCACGAAAATTTCACCTATTTTCACGATTTTTTTTTTGCCTTAAAAAATTTAAAAATCGATGTTTTAACTTTTCGGGTTTATTACTACCTTTATTAAGTATACAAAAAAATTTTTTTTTAATTTTAAAAACAGTGTTTATTATCATATAATTGGCATTGAAGACGACCCTCTCGAAAAATCCGACCCGGACGGTGAAGATCGATCCGAGACTTCTACTCATCTGAAACACAAAATTCAAGAAGATTCTTAATTAGAAAGAGTGCAGTTATGGTCGGGACTAGAACAAATCGAAAAAATTAAAAATTGACACAATGGCGCGCTTTTGAAAAAAAATTCGTAAAATCGGGTTTTTTTTCACTAGTTTTTTAGTATAAACAATAAGAAATTATTTAAATAAAATTATGATTGTAGTTCCGACGATAGCCATACATGTTGTGAACAACATATCCAAATTTCAAGTGATTCGGTTGAATAGTTTTTTTGTTTTCACCTGCGCAGTGCCGAAAAAAGTCGTTTCGAGATAAATGAGTTTAAAGTTTGAGGTACAGATATTTTCAAAAATTGAGCAAATTTTGAATACTTACAGTTAATCCGCGATTCCGGCACCATATAGGATTCCTTCGGAACGTTCATAATTCAAGATTTCCTCACTCCTTTCATTTCTTCGAGCTGTCCGAGCCTCTTTGGAGTTGTCCGTGCTCCTACGGTTGGCGCTCGATACTCGCAGCTCGTCTCGGTTTTGCGCTAGTTGCTCCGCTTGTGGCCCGATTGTTATGCCCATGGTCTCCATTATTTTCAATAGGGATGCAAATCCTTCATTGAATATGCAAGCGGAAATGTGAGTGGCAATATCAATGATTTTTTTTCCGGCAAACAGATGTTTCGGCGCAAGGTGCCACACGCAAGCATTGAAACTTTCGTTATTGTTCTGCGTATTACTGCCAATACACCTTTCCAATAAAGTCTCTGCTGTCAATTCTTCATAAATTGGTTTTAATATCTCTTGTGCTTCATCGCACAGAGCAGGTGGGTGCTCGTAGGTGTCTAAAGTACCTGCAGCCTCACTTTGACGCCACTTGCACCACGATTCGGAACCTGGAGGACAGTACGAGTGTTGCGGATTTTCATCTGTTGAAATTTTGTGATAATATGCTGCCCATATTTCACTTCTCATCCCTTCAGTCGAATCTGAATTACGTCTAATTGCTAGACCGTAATAAGTTGACAGCTCTTGCAATAATTTATTCGTCAATTGTTGACGCTTCGGTGTTTTATTTATCGATTTCCGCTGTGTCTTTTTTCCCTCTTCTTTTTCTGTCAATTTCTTTGTTGCTTTCTTTATTTGTGCATGTTTTTTTTTCGCATCAACAGCACGTTTGTACAAACGTTTTTCAACATGCAAAACACATTCTTTTTTGCAAACTAAAAAATCATCCCCGTAAGGCTTTGTGTCCAATAAGGCTTTGAACGTTTTCGTGTCGCGGACCGCTCTCTACCTGCGTTATGGGCTGTAGAAGCTGTAATATTGAGAATTTCCGCATGAAAATTTCACAGTATATTCTTGAGATACTATACTTTCGACATATCGAAAAAAAAAAAAATCGATTTTTTCAAATTTCTAGACCATACGGTCCCCTTAACTATCATAGTCATTAATTTTCTTCCAAAATTTTTCTAGAATAGTTTGGCCAGTTACACTATTTTTAACGCTGTATAGTCGTGTGCCCATTTTCCCTTCTATTTTCTTGAATAAATATATTTTCTTTCTCAAACAAAGTCGAATCTTTCTTTACTAACATAATTTTAATGGATGAAATTATTGATTGTATAAATTTTAAGCCTTTTTCGATTATAATCAGATAAAAAATAAAAAAACTTGTGAACTTTAAAGAAAGAAAAGTTTCGTGGCAATTAAAATTGTTTTCTTACTAAAAGCAGTTTTGATCAATGTTATCCCTAATTTAACCATTTTTATTCGGATTTGGAGAACAAGAACGCAAAGAACTTTTTTATTTATTTCTTGGTCATAAAAACAATACTATTAATTACGATCACATTTTTTTTCGAATAACAAAATTATAAGTCTGGATGATTTGACTATGGAAATAATACAAAATTCGTTGGATTTTTATTTTTATTTCTTTTAATTTATGAAAACAAGCTTCAAGAAATGTTCGTCTGCCATGCAAACGCTCTTAAAAATCGTTGATTTGGTCAAAGTTGTTTTGATGATTTATAGACAAAAATCAAAACATTTACTCATATTAAAAACAAAAAAGACATTTTGAATAATTTTTAGTTATTTTTTTCCAAAATGTACGGGAGAAGCCAACATTAAAAAATAAAATCAAGAGAGAAGTCTTTGAATGATTATTACAATGCAAAAAATGTTGGGCTGCATAAAAAAATGAAAGGTGGTTGACTTGGCATGGATTACCTCATATATAGCTCCTATTATATTCTTCCTCAATCTAGAGAAACTCATGACGGAAATAGGTATATATTTATTTACATGTGTATACATATATTCGGTATGAAGGTAGGTGGTATTGGAGTAACCCTAGATTAATCTGAAAGTTTCACACGCCACCGTCGCCCAAACCACTGTGAGCACGCGGCAATTACGTCATTAACTCATTTGGATTTGATTTTAATTTGATTTACCGTGACCTAGACTCCCTCTATCGGGCAATTTATATTTTGCTGAGGGATATTTTTTCGGCGGCGAGGATACTTCATGATTATTAAATTCTTGGGTTTACTGAGATGAAACAAAACAGAATTAACTTGCAATTTAGATTGGATCGGTTTACAATTTGTGTAACTAAAACATTCTATTAATTTTTCGTACGAATGCTGATCATTTTGAGAAAAAAACGGACAGTTAATATACTATGATCATTTAGTTCAAAATTGTTTGTGATCAACCCTCTAGTATGAATTGATAGATTTCTAATTAAAAGATCGTAATTATTAGAACAGTATTCAGAGTTGTAATTAAAGAAACAGAGCTTGAAGAGGTATTAGATCAGCAAAACTGGAACCGAATACTGTAATTTTCTTTGGCTAATTAAATCTGACAATGCTAAAGCGAATACGAAAACTAGTGTTATACCTGACCCGACATCTCTATGATGTCAAACTTCAGCGTATACTACAGTCGAACGATGCGCCCGTTCCATTGATTATATACTCCATCATTTATCATCATGTTCGCTCGAAAAATTTATAACATACAAATGCTGGATCAATAATAGTTAATGAATAAAAAGAGCTGATAACATTGGCACGGGATTCAAACAGGTAAAATTGAGAAGAGTAAAAAATAAAAGAAAGAGTGCCCGAGAGTCGTTTTGTTCTTACGAGAAGTCTCACTCTATGTAGATCCAAATCAACAGCAATCGAAATAGCTCTTCTAAAAGTACGTTGAGACGTTATCTCGAGAAATTAATCAGAAAGTTTGCGTTCCCTCGAATTTAATGATGGCATTAATTTTAATATCCATTCAACGGCTCATATCTCATTCTCATCTGGCGGAAGTGGTGCTTCTGCTGATTCTCCTCTCGCGTGCGAAACTCAAGGAGCAGATATTTCGGGATTGAAGCTGCAACCGGTTGCTCGCTCACCTGAGCCTTGCACTCCTCCTTGAAATAAACTTTTCCTATCCACATCGCGAAACTCACTTACGCAAAGTCAAAATTTAATGCTTTCGCAACATATACCCGTGTGGAAATTCAGTTAGGGCCTTGGCTAGGCCCCTATATTTCGGGCTGCCCTAATAATTTTCCACACGGGTAGTTGTGAGGATCATTTTGTCGTTTTGAGTATCGTCTTTACTTTGGGTATGGTAACGAATCTCCAATGCCGCTATTTTTTTTTTTCAATTTTAAAAACGTTACTTACCATGTAACTCATTAAGTCAACTTCCTTTTTTCTCCTACCTATAATAATAGTCCCTATTTTTGATTCCAAACTCGCAATCATAAATTTAACTGAAGAAAAAAAATACAAGCATTAACTTTATCTTCTTGCAGAATAAATGTTCGAAATTGTTTTTTTTAATCTTACATCACTGTCTAATTTTTTTCGCATTGTCATTTTTTACATCAAAGCAGAAATATTATAAATTGTATTGAAGATCAACATCAAAATCATGAAAAGTATTTTATTATTTATTTTTTTATTGTTCCTTCGTATACCCTTGCGGGTTTTTAAGAACCTATCCATTCACTTAAACCCCACTTTTCCCCTACGTCGCTAATTTCCATGTTCCTGCAAAACCCCTTAAGAGCGTTGCCTGAACCAACTCTTTTCTAATACACTACTGTATCGCATATGTACGGGGGCCAAGAAAAACTGTGGAAAACTCGGCCTATACAGGAGGTTAAATTTTGACTGAGTTTCAGTTGATTAGAACCATCAGAAACTTAGAAAAACCGCCCCCCGCTAAATGATTCATATGCAAGCCGATGCGTGGCTAAGCGACCAACCAACCAAGTATTGGCCTTTTTCGAGGCTACTTGACTTGGGAGACCGCCGAAGCCACATACCGACCGTTCACACGTCGCTGTCGGTAATCATGAAAAATATATACTAACTTAAAAATATATTGTGTCAATGCGCGAAACGGAAAATTTTCTGTAATGTTATAATGATATCGCTAAAAAATAGAATTTGTGTACTTTTGATAAAAGCATGATAAATTTTATATTTTTTTATGTTTTTGAATAAAAACTAACTCGATGGACCTATTGTTACTATAATGGCTATCATATTTCGCTGGGCATATAAGCTTCACTCGATCGCCGCTCACCCTCTCTCTCTCTCCTTTTCTCGTTCTTCGTAATTAGTGGTTGTAGAAGCTCCAAAAGCCTGAACTATGTTCGGATCGCTAGATGTGCTTTGCTACATAGTCAGTACGGATCCTTAATAGCGAAATACGGCTCGAACGTTAAAGGTGCTCCTTCTATAGCGATTGGGGTGTAGGAGATTTCTAATTCTGATATATTTCCGACGGTATAAGTGAGAGCCATTTGTATAAGTATGATCTCAATATATATAGGAAGATAAAACATGTACACTAGGGTGGTTCAAAAAAAATCGATATTTATTTTTTTCGCGGGCCTCAACGGAAATTGTTAGTACATTATGAAAAACTAATTTTTGCAAAATTTGAATGGTCTAAAAAATTTTTTAGATAGTGCTCAAGCGACTTTTCCATATTTTTTTCTATTTTTTGTTGAAAATCACGACATGAAATTTTTTTTATTCTGCTCTCATAGCGGAAAGTGTTAGTGCTTGATGAAAACGTGATTTGTGCAAAATTTGATCACTCTTAAAAAATTTAAAAAGCTGCCTCAAGTAATTTTTCTGCATTTTTTTTTTCATTTTTTCGATAAAAATGACGAGATAATCAAATTTTTAACTACAAAAATCAATTTTTGGTTTCCTATTAAAATGAGAGTCGTAAATATTTGATAAGACTATTTTCTCAAAACTTTTTACTTCAAAACATTTTTTAAGCTAATTTAAGCGGATTCTTATTTTCTTGTACTTCTAGCTAAAAAGCATGTCGAAAGATAATAATAAATAGAACAATTTCAAAAGATGTGTTTGAAAACACGTATTCCAGATAACAGCATACGAGTATCTACAAACTTACGTGCTTACTTCGAAGATGCAGTTGAAAAATAGTTGCTCTTAACCAATTAATTTGACTTATTTTTATTACCAATTTCATTTTATTACCAATTTTACCAAGATTTTTAATTGTATAGAATGTACTGAAATAAAAAATGTGAGCTTGTTTGCGAAACGTTGTCCAGGTTTGCTGGCCTATAACAAGTGGCTCAAATCTTCAAAATAGGATGGTAAGAAGAATCGTACGTCGTTATTAAGCAAAATTAATGTTTTGTAATTCATAAAAGAATAAATTATTATGACGTTATTTTTTTCTCTATTCTACCAGGAATTTCATCCAAGAAATGATTATAGAGTTTCTGGCATTGGGGTATATTTTTTTTAACAGCGTTCTGCAAATAGCAATTCATGTAAAGCCGTTTAGTGGGATGCTGAATTAAGTTTTTCAATTCTTTTATGCCACATACTAGAATACATATTTTTTAACGCATATCTCGAAATCATTCTGTTATCATTTATCATGATTTTGAATTGAATACACAAGAAAATGGAAAGCAATCGATTGAGCTAATTGAAAAAACTTTTTGGAGCATTAATGCTTGAAGAAAATTATGTTTTCATCAAATACTTATACCTCTTATTATGAGAGAAAACAAAAAATTAACTAATGTAGTGAAAGATTCGATTGTTTCGTGATTTTTAGCCGAAAATTGAAAAAAAAAATGCGAAAAAATGATTTGTGGCAGCTGTTAAAATTTTTTCAGAGCATCCAAATTTTGAACGAATAACACTTTCATCAAGCACTGACACTTCCTGCTATGAGAATAAACAAAAGAATTTTCATGCCGAAATTATCAACAAAAAGTATTTTAAAATACCAAAAAGTCGCTTGAGCACTATCTAAAAAATTTGTTAGACCACTTAAATTTTGCAAAAATTAGTTTTTCATAATGTACTAACAATTTCCGTTGAGGCCCGCGGAAAAAAAAAATATCGATTTTTTTTGAACCACCCTAATGTACACGTATATCAAATAAAAACGTTAAGGACATTTCGTTAAACTCAGAACAAAAAATTGGTATAAGAACTATTTTTAAGATACTTTTCGTCTATTTATTAGTGTATTGTATTATATTTACATACCATATAATTGTTATCACAGAGCTGTAACTTTTTCGTTACAAACATAAATGCGACCAAGTCCATACGACCCATCGATATGTGTTAAGACGCTTTATCAGTTGCGCGAGTGTGAGAGAGATCGCTGAAAAGTAGATTCACGTTTTTCTCGGAGACGCTTGACATTTCGAGAAAAGCGAAAGTTGCACTTTGTTATCTGATGAAGAGAACAATGTGTAACTTGATTTTCTCGAAAATTAAACTGTCTAGGAGAAAAATGTGCAACAAAATTTTTACCAACCACGAGACAGATAGATCACCTTAACTACATCATTAAAGGATGCTTCATGTAAGCTTCATGTAGTCAAGCAGCCCTTCGTGCTACCTTCATCTATGTGGTAAAGATAACACAGAAAATTATAAACGTCACAAATATCTAACACTGATACGTAAAAATTTCATCACAGAAGTACCAGATATTTACATACAATGACGCATATAAAATTGTTACCAGTCAGCGCGGTAACAATTACAGAACAATGTGATATCACCATCTAGTATGATAGAAATCGTAGAAATTGCATAGTATTTTTTACATGAATGTTACAAGATATTGATACGGCAAAATCTCGTCACATAAATACGAGATATTTACAATGTAATAAAGATTCGTGAAATTATTACGAGACGACCCGGTAGAAATTATAGAATAATGGCCATATCCCTATATCTAGTAGATTAGAGGACGTCGCAATTACGTAGAATTTGTTACATGAATGTTAACAAGAAGTTTTAATTGATGGACCATTTTTGTAGTTACGTATCATTCACACATAACCTAAAATTGCGGAGAAATATATCTCTTCTAACAGATTGCACGCATTTACTACGTTTTCAGTCCTACTGAACAGTGAGATAACCAATTTCCTGTCATTTTTATTGAGCTTGCCCGTAACATTTTTATACATTTCGTTCATACATAATTAACTAGTGTACGTGTAACGAGGTTTTGAATTATATGGATGCTACATTGAATTTTGATATTACATGTGACTAATGAAGGTTGAAGTTTGAGGAATAAGCAAAACCCAGTCTGCCTCCAATAAAGTCCAGTCTATATCTCTGGAGTCTGGAGTTTTTCAGCCTTATAACTTTAAAAAATAATATTATAAAATAAAAATTTAATGAAGTTATGAAATCATCCATTCATTCATGTATTGTTAATAAATTCTTGATAAATCTACATATTGTCAAACAAATATATGTATATTGCATTCACAGTAGTATTCTCATTGGATAACTAAGAATTGTTAAGAAGACAAAACACAATGGTATTCGTTAGGTCTCAGAATTAATCAAAGAATAGGTAGGTAGATCGATTGAAATCTCCATGTAAATAGAAATTTTTTTTCGCAAAAATTAATATTAGCGACGGTAGGAATAATAAAATGTGATGACCTGTTAAGAAAAACGGTATTCTAAATCGAATTTTTTTTTTTATATATATTTGGGCTGGTTTTTTTTTATGGATGTGGCAAATTAAGAGGCTTCTAACGAAACTGTTTTCCACATATATCATTGGTTATGAAAAGATTACATGAAAAATAAAGAATTATTTTTCCAGCGCATGGGTATGTAAAATACATGTAACAATGAAATCACATTGAGTATGTTACACGATTATTACTCGTAACTTTTTCATAACTGTGATTTGGTAAAAAGATGACAAATTTGATAACAAGCTCTCTACATTTAGGGAGCTGATCATATTAGAGGTTTATCCAATGTAACAAAAATTATATGAAATTTTCGTAAATTTTTTCAAACTGTGTTTGCTGGGATGTTAGTCAGGTTTTTAAACCATACTTTTCAATAGTATTATTAGTAATCTGTCCAGTCAAATTAATTTTTTTTCGATTTTTCTAATATCCGGTATTTTCATACTGCTATAGAAAGCTTGCATGTTCTTTTCAATGATTTTTTATTCGATCTAATTTGAAGGTAAACTAGCTTATTAAAATTTCGTCTCTCACGTAAGAAGAAAATTATAAACGCATTGTATGCCATTGCTATATTTCTTTGCAGCTTAAAGTTATTGTTCAGAACGCCTATAAACTGTTGTTGTAATTGGGCCAGTATATTAATTTGTACAGAATATTATGAGTTCCTTTTCAATTTATTGAGTGGTTGAAGAAAGAAATTTTTTCAAATGTAGATCTTAATTTTCACAGATATAGTATGCAATACTATTCAAATAACGTCAAATGCTTGTGTATCGTTTCAACCAACGCATATTACACATAATTCCTGAATCAAATCACCTCCTTTCTCTGCCTCTCGCTCTAAAGTGTATATTCCTTTAACGTTTGCACCCGATGTTGAGGGACAACAACATCCTCCCTTGCATCATTTCGAGCGTCGAGTAAAGGAGCGAAATTATCTTTTGAATTCCACGGAAAGAAAGAGCTTAAGGAAGAGTAAAGGAAAGAGAAAGATACTTTCTTACTCGTATTATACTAGTAAGTACAGTCTGCTTCAAACATTTAAAATTTTACAGAAAAATGCTCGAAGGATATGTAAGAACTCACTGGAGGAAGAAGACGAGGGATCTACCGGTGCAAAATTTTGCCGAAATTCCGATCTTCTGTATACACGAAAAGAGGCAAACACAGATTCACACAAGCATATTTCTCGGCTTCGCTGTCTCAAGAAAATCCTCGCAGCTCTTCCGCCATGATTACGGTACGTAGTCTGAAACATTTTGAGTGCGAGAGAGTCTGGGCGACGTCGTCTTGCTGCAGGAAACCGCAATACACAAGCACAAGCACGAGAACGAGAGATGAGTATGCCAAGGACCGCGGAGCGGTTTTCAACATGACTTGCCCCGCGATGAGTCTCTACAAGACGTGTATTCGCTTGTTATGTGGCTGACTACGTACACACGATTTTCACTAACTCTCCCTGTCGCCTCTTTTGTCGCGTTTGCATTCACAACGAAGGGAAAGCTTTCACCACCATCAGCACCGAAATGTGATTTTCCTACGTACTTTCCCTTGTGTAATATTTGCTGATTTTTTTTGTCACATACTGTAGTTAGAGTGAAATATTTCTCGTATAATTATTCACAAATTAATCTCGAATTAATGAAACTCTCGATGCAGCTCCCATTCAGAAATTGATGTATATTCATTAATTTTCCTGCGTAGGTCTATTGATTACTTTAATCAAAGAACTTGTTAAAACCTTGATTAATTCCTATAGAAATAGAAAAGAACCGAGATCCAAAAATGTGAACGCGAAGTAGGGTGAATTGCCTATTGAAGGAACACGTAAGGCATATACGTTAATTGTTTTGACATTAGAATAACAGATAATTTTATAAATTCAAAAAAGAATGTATGATTTGTTCCAAAACTAATTAAACATGATATAATTTTTTCAGTGATAATGTTTCATGAATTTTATAAAAATTAAGAAATGTAAACGTCATATCTGAAATTCCAATGAACGAACACTTTATCCATTGGAGGAACATTTCTTGCCTATTAAATGAATACTCATAAAGATACAATTATATCGAGGCTTTTAATTATACACTTCAGTTTTTTGTCCACACATATGCACATTTACAACGTAACAGTGATATAACATGAACCATTACCACATGAACGCAAATTTTACACTGTTTTGGGAAACTTTAAGTTGACTGTTTAGCTGTATTTAGCTGAAAAATGACTTCGGTCAAATGTTTTTTCCACTCCTGCCCACACTGGCAAAAAAACGGGAGTCATGTGTTTGACCGCGGTCAGCTGATTTTGAAAATTTATTACAGCCGAATGTTTGCGAAAACGACAAGAAATCTGTTAAAAAAATTTTGAACATACATTCTTATACTAATAGACTATGTTTTGAGCTATTATTTAATGCAATCATGTAGATAATCGAATACATATCATATTAATACGAAAAAAAGTTGTTATATCATATTGTAACTCTTCAACTTCAGTTTCATTCACATGGAATGATTCATCAATAATAGTATGGTGAGGCGATGCCGTCATACACTACAACCTCGATTCATCGGACAGTGGCGGGACCGGCTTCGCGTTGCAAGAATCAAGGGTACGCACGCTTCGTCTCTCCGTTTCTGTACACCTGATGAAGGGTTAAATTGGACCGTATGCTTCTCCTACCAAGTACAAACTGATTAATACGGGTTGCATACTAGCGACCATTGCATGGACCGAGGTTACATGAATCGAATTTGTAGTATATTATGTTCACTCACAACAATGTCGATACACTTTACGCCATTCTTGGTTAGTCGTAACTCTGACATATGCCTGTGTGTACATTTTTTTATTGATTATTAATGTTGATGTTTGATGATGATGTTGTCTATTTATTTAAATACTTAAACACTTCATTCACTGCATATTCCATATGAATATTTATCAATTTTGCGTAAAGTGCGTATTTTAATTTTATATGTATTGTTCGAAAAATTCGAAAGGGACAATAATAAAAATTTAACCTACAAATTTAAAAGAGTATACGCAGAGACGCTAAAAAAATATAAAGAACTGACTGTAAAAAAAAGAAAACAGTGGTCAACAACAAAAAGTATCAAATGGAAATAATTCGAAAAAAAACTCGGAATATTGTCGTAAGAAAACAAAAACATTCTCGGTCGCAAAAATAGTAGTAAACTTAGAAAACTGTAAAATGAAAATAGTTTAAAAACATCTATTATACTAAAAAATGTGAAAAGCAAAAAAAAATCGTGTGAAAAAAATATAGAAATAAAAAAGCCTATTTCAAGAAAACAAAAAACTTCTGACTGCGAAATAGTGTACTGAAAAAATGAAATAAAATAAAATAAAATAAATCGATAAAAAGCACAAAATTAAAAAGTTAAATATACAACCTATGAAAAACATGAAAATAATTCACTCCGTAAGATAATTCCCTTACAATTTCGTTTTTCTGATCCGTAAAGTCTACAAGAGAATTATTAAAAAAGTAATTATAGTAACTAATACGGTTTGACTAAAAAAAATATGTGGCCAAAAATCATAATCGAATATTGGCCACATCCTTTTTTTAATTGGTTTTTTTTATTCAACGTTTTTAGTTTTCTTGTTGATTTTTTTTAAATTTCATACTCTTTATTGATTTTTTAAATGTCATTTTTTTTATTTTTTCAGTATACTCTTTTGCAGTCGGGAGTTTTTTAATTTTATCAAAACAAGTTTCTTGTTTCTTCGATTTTTTTCAAACATTTTTTTGGCGTAATTTTTTACATTTTTTAATTTAATAGATGTTTTGAAACTATTTTCATTTTATAGTTTTGTAAGTCCACTATTATTTTGCGGCCAAGAGTTTTGTTGTTTTCCTAAAAAAAAATCCAACTTATTTCAGAACAATTTTCATTTTATAATTTTTATAGTTGGCTACAGTTTTTTTTAGTGAGTTTTTTGTTCAGTGTCTCTGTGTATACCTTCATTGGGTGTTAATTTTCATTTTTTCTTCTTTCATGTTAAACAATTTTTTTAAAGGTTGAACCGTTTTTTTTCTATTTTGATTTTTATTCATTGTTCCTGGGTATAGCCCCACAGGTTTTTACGAGCCCATCCCATCACTTTAATCTCACTTCGCTAATTTCCAATTTACTAATTTCCATGTTCCTGGGGGAGCCCCCAAGAGTGTTGCCCACAACAGCTCTTTCCTTATGCACTACTGTATCGCATTTGCACGAGGGCCAAGGGAAACTGTGGAAAACCCGGCCGATACAGGCGACTATATTTTTATTTATATTGATTAGCACCATCAAAAACTCAGAAAAACTGCCTTCCGGTTAGTGATCGATGCGCGAGCCGGCGCATGGCTAAGCGGTCACCCAATCAAGTATTAGCCTTAAGTAACTGTGATGATCGCCGAAGCCACATGCCGAACGTGCACCCATCGCTGTTGGTCATTTTTTATTCGTATTTCTTTATGTGGAGCGTGATGGAGGTAGCACGAAAATCTGACACATAATTGTATCATCTCGGTTTCGGCTGTACCGTGGTACGGTTTTGCGCCACGTATTTTGATTTTCGCGTAGCTGTATAAAAACAAGTAAATTCATTTCTTCAACTACAAATAGGAAATAGGAAAGTTTCACTAATAAATTATAAATAGAGTATAGAATAACGAGCTGCTACCGCGTCTCTTGATTAGCAGATTTTAACTAGACAGCATGGGTTTTCAAAAGCGACGAGTGAAATTTTGTACCAACGTACAGTTCGTAGGCCCGAAATAGGTATGCAGCATAGTAATAGTAAGACCATGTTGCGGCTATAACTCAGCCGGTAATTTTGCTTTTATGATGTAAATAAACTACTTTTTTACGTTTCGGCTCTTGTTCTGAGCCCTCTTCAGAAATTTTTATTTTATTATTTATTTTTTCCGTATAATCGGTAATGAGGTTTCATTTTTACCATTACTTTTTTTTATCTACATTCTTTATACATCATGTTCTTACATTTTTATACTATTACAAGGTTTTATGCGATTTTCTATATTATTTTCTAGTTTATTGCTCACTTGGTTTTCGTTTAATCCTATTATTAATTCCATTGAGTTTTCCTAGAGGTGCATTTGGTGTATTAATTCATTAAATCGATGTTGTTTGTCCATGTTATTATTCGGGATTTTTGTGCTCTTTAGATAACAGATAGGTATACAGCCTTAACAATTATTACATCAACTTCCGTTTATTGAAGCCAATTACCACTTCAATTATTGTCAAAATTCAGTACATAACGCATACGAATATTCATACTTATCCGGTTATAACACGAATAAATGTGAAATAACTGTCACTTTTTTATTTCCTGCAGGAACGTTAAACTTGTGATTTTTCATCAACATGAACTTGTACGTGATCAACCGAATAATCACATTACGAATAAAACGGGTGGATAAAATAAAGACGAATATTGGACACAACACGAGAAAAATTCGAATGAATGTCACATTTAATTTTTTCGCGTCAATTGTCACATTAGATGACAGTTCAACATGAAGTTGTCTATGATGAATCGATGGATCATCACAACAGCAGCAGCACGAATAAAACGAAGAGAATCTCATTTTGATATTCGATTGCCCATGAACTCTTCATAAGAGAAATACTGTGTTCACTTTTTTTTAGATAAAACGCGGTTCAGTGAATTATTTTATACGTTGAGTACGTTTGGTATAGTATATATTTTTCAATGAATACTTTTCAGCTTTAACAATAATAACTTATTTACTAATAATAATTTGATTTCAAGTATGGACATCCTAGCTAGGCAATTAAAAGGTAAATAATTAGAGGACATATACATGTAGAAGGGGTAGAAACGAGTCGTAATAAAACATTTTTATTTTTGATCACCATTGGAGCAATGGGACAAGCGTTTTTCGTGTCTAAAAACAGGTATTCCGATAACTGTTTCCAATTTTTCACGCAAAAAAGTGGCACGAAACCGTGATAGGGCTTCGTGAATAGAGTACGGTCTAAAAAACTCGTATCGGATGGATTTCGAAAATCACTTGGCCGATTTGCTGAAAATTTTCCATGGTCATTTTATATCCAATTATTTATCGTGTATCATAGAATTTTTTTCTATGACTCTTAGGGCCGGTTGTTCCACCTTCTGGTAAATTTTACCTGACGGTTGTAGCATTGAGTAGCAGACCTTTAACTATCAGATAAAATTTACCTGGAGGTGGAACAACCGGCCCTTAGTTTTTTTTCGACACAAAGCAAAACAATTTGATTCAGAAATTGGCATTTTATGTGTACAAGTTTACCATTTTGTCCAAAATAAATCTTTTCGAAATCGGCTATGATACACCAAAGATGTTAGAATGTAGTTTAAAAAAAATGGTCCTCTACTTTCAGATTTTTTACTCAACCCAATCCTCCATGAGAGTGGTTTGAAAAAAGGGGAAGCCCGAAAACCGTTATATTTGAGTATATAAGAGTGCGGCAGGGCTTGCGCTGGCTTTTTTTTAAAACTTGGCATCGAGTCGCTACCACGGCTCTTGATATCCCACTCCATTTCTATTATCTGTTGATTTTCAGCAAACGTAAATCCGTTATCGTTTTGGATTTTTTTTTTTAAAGGACGTCTTTTCACGATGCAGCATTACAGCCAGATTCCACTTTGTTGAATGAGAAAAATTGTAAATATTTCTCAAAACCGATGACTTCCACCGCGAAAAATCTTTATCCGATTACAGCAATAGTTTAAAAAAAAACATTTTTTATTTACAAATTTTTTCAAGCTTGGTATACATGCAAGGATGGTATACATTTGCAAGAAATAACGATTTACGATGAGTTGGTTAATTTTAGTAATTGATTATAATTTTATAATTAAAATTGAATGTATTTTTTTCGGATTATTGAGTAACAAGAACACATCGACGCCCAAAAATGGTATACTAGGAAATAGCGTCCAACAAACTGAAGTATCCCGTGCAGAAATCCATAAGATAGAAACTTGATTGGTCCTAGTGAGTAGCTACCGTTCTCTATTTAGCATACCTATACAGGCGCTAGATAGACGCTAGATATATTGACATTTTTTGCTGTCTAGTTTTCCCAAACTTTCGATTAAGCTGCGACAGTCCCGCACTCATGTCTGGCCAGCAGCAGTCCCATTTTACTAAGACAGGATTCCAAAACTTGCTGCCAGTACTACGAGTACATACTTTGGTATAGAACTCACAGCGCTGGCAGCAAGTTTTGGAATACAGCCTAAGTATAGAGTGCGCTACTGAAGTCATGTTTTTCGGGCCGTTGATATCTATAGATAGTGTACTTAAATTAATAAATAATAACGATAATATATTTCGTATAATTTTTATTGTTTCACTCATTTATTGCGTTATTCTGAAATTTGTGCTGTAAATTTATTTATTTCTCAATTGTAAATTATATTGGTTATTTTTGTTGTGCTTTTATTTTTCAAATGGTTTACATGTATATGTTATTTCTTAATTACATTATTTCAAATTTAGGTTATAATTTTTATTCCTCTTCTGTAATTCCAATTGATTTTTTTATGGAGTTTGTATTCGTGACATGTTATTAATTTGGGTATGGCTTTGTTTCGCTGTTATAATACAGTTTTTTATTGTGTTATTCATTTATATCCAGCTTGAATTTGTTGCGTTGTTGTTAGTTAGCTTATGATTTCTTAATATATTTTTGTAATAATATATTTTTTCTTTCTTCATGTAAATTTATTCTTTTTTTGGTTACATACATCTTGAGTACATTATATAAATACGTTTATTCAGGGTTATTTTTTGCACCCGAAATGTTTATCCTACTGGTCATTGGTCATAAATCGTATCGTGCGATAATTAAACTTATCAATAGAATTGTTTTTTTCTTTTTTCGTTTCTCATATTGTTTAATTTAATTCGTTTTTCCTTTGGAATTTTGTTCGACCAATGAACTTTCTTATTCTTATCAATTAGTTGTTTGTTGGAACTTATCAATTTGCTGAAACAATTTTTTATTTATAAATGTTTTGTGTTTCATTATTGAGTTTTTGAAAATTTTAATTAATGGTAAATTGTATTATCCTTCCGCGCGAAGATATGAGCGAAAACTGCCGCGTCATATTAGCTAAATAAAAAAGTCAATATAAATTAATCATGATTGTCAAGATGCTGAGGCAAGCGTGCGAGCAAAACACGATCAAATACGGTCATGTAGCAAAAATGTAAACAAAGTCAAGTCTGCTATGAGGTTGGACGTCGCATTCCCCTTCACCCTCTTTTTTGTGTATCTAACGCATCTTATTATGTAAACGAGCGCAGTTCCAGTTAAGGCTCGAAGACTGAAAAAAAAATCCCTTAAGGTGATCTAATAGCCGTACGGTCGGTAAAAATTCTGCTACACTTTTTTTCGTAGACGCTTGATATTTCAAAAAAAAGAAAAGTTAAACGTTGTTCTCCTTTTATCAGAGAATAAGGTAAAACTTTTCTTTTTTTCTAAATATCAAGCATGTCCGAAAAAACGTGTGTTTTTTTTAGTTATCTCTCGCACTCACGCAACTGATAGAGCGCCTTAAGGAGATCTAGCAGTCGTTCAGTCTGTAAAAATCCTATTGCACATTTTCTTCCGACACTGTTAAGTTTTCAACAAGAATAAAAGTTACACGTTGTTCTCGTTTCATCAGAGTTAAGGCGTAACTTTTTTTTTCTCGAAATATCAAGCATCTCCGAAAAAAAATGTAAATCTGCTTTTCCATCCGGAAGCCATAAGCTATCATAATGTAAATCTGCTTTTGAGCTGTCTCTCTCGCACTCACGCAACTGATAGAGCGCCTTAACAATAATTTGTGTCTTATGTAGTATTGAATTATTGTTTTCCCACTATTCACAACAAATTTAACAATATATTTTTTCATACATCACGTATTGGATCTCCATTTATTACATGGCGCATTGGAAATGTAGGTAGCATGCGTTCGCGGTAGGTAATAGATAAGTAGGTACGTCGGATCGAATCCCCGTGTAGGCAAGACATTTTTCTGTAGAGATTGATATTAGGAGTGATGGAAATAGTGAAACATTATCAACCATGATGAAAAATGGATGCGTAGATGAACAAAAAATCTTCTGTTCAAAAATAAAAAGAAAATTCAGACTAAAACCGAGTTTTGAATCTAGCGACTGGCCAGCGGATCAGAAGATGCTGTCTAGCGACTGTGCAATTTTACTGGCTAAATGCCAGATTTCACAAGGTTGCATATAGCGCTAGCAGTGAGTTAGTTTCACTAGACAGCCGCTAGCCATTAGTACAAAAACTAAATAGCGGCTAGCTCTACGCGGGACAAATTTCTACATGGGCTGTCATACTTTTTATTTATCGGGTATTAATTGTATTTCGCGCCTCTTCCTTCAGAGATCAGAATATGTAGTACCCTCACTTCACCCAGTGCCGCCACAATTTTTAAAGAAAAAATATTAAAATCTTTTTCCCATCCTATAGACGCCTCCCGTACGCACCTTCAGAGCGCGATCGTTGATCGTCATTCTTTCGCTTTGTATCAGTGTCGTCACACAGAAAATTGATAAACGAAATTAATAAAAATTAAAATGGGAAAACATAAGAGAAGTCAAGATCATTCTCTATCGAGGGAGGACAAGGAGAAGATGAAGTTAATTAAGAAAAAAAAGAAATTTATCGCCGAGGTCGATGGAAGATTTACAGACCGTAAGTTAATAACACATTCAGGGCGTCACGAGACGTTGCAAGAAAATTTACTTTTTGACGGCTCGATTCGGATAACGTTTTTGAAGTGGCATAATAGTCCGCTGTGTCAGCAATTTGATTGCTGGGCACCGTGTTTTTGGTATGACCAAAATACACGCCTCCGTTTGACGAAGGATTAGAGCGTTCCGTTTCTATGAGTTTAACTCTGCGGAACAAACATTTTTAACTGATAAAAATGAAAAATTTTTTTCTTTCCCTGGAGGCAAGTACTGGCATTGCGATCATTTTGCCTTTCAGGTGACAGGTCAGTCTCAAGGGAATGTCGAGAATATTCAAGAGATCGCCATAGGCGACGAGAATCTAACGAACGGAGACGAAGATATGATGGTAGAGGCGAAAGTTCGGACAATCGTTCTCGGTCCGTCAGTCGTTCGCATCGATCTGAGTCATATCGAACCATCGGTCGTTCGTATCATTCAGGTGATCATACAGACCAGGCGGCCAGCGGCTCATATAATTCAAAAAGTCGTTCGCGATACTCTTCACAAGAGTCAAAGTCTGTGTCCGACAAAGGGGAAGAGGTTACACAGACTAGTGCTTCGACACTACCGGTTAGACAGGTGCCTGTTCCGACAGTCGTGTTAATTGATGATAATCCGGGAAATACTGTGATTTCCGAAACTCAGTCACAACTTGAACATGAAGTTGACCTGCAGGAGGAAATTTTGAATGTAATTGGTCCCCGGTTAGAAGTGGACAAACAGAAAGTCGTTGATTTACACAAAGCTGTAGTGATTCGTTGGATGGAGATTTTCAAACAAGGTTTTCCAAAGGAGGAAGATAAGAAGTTATTGGGAAAATGTCAAATTCCAGATAATTGTGATTTTATAGCTGCCCCGAAGCTGAACCCAGAAATAGTATCAGCGGTACAGGAAAATGTAAAAACAAGAGACAAACGGATAATTGAAAAACAAGAACGTATCGCTTCTTGTCTTGCCGCTGTGGGGAAAGGGATATCGATCACTTTAAGAACTCATAGTGTAGTGAAGCTTGAGTTACTCGAGATTTTGAGCGACGTGGGAAGACTCTTGGCATTCTTGCAGAGAAAGGAATCGGAAATTCGGAAAAATTTAATTCTCGCGAATCTCAATTCATCAGTAAAGGACATTTTGAAGGATTCGACAGTTGACGGTTTCTTATTTGGCGTAAATCTAGAGGATCTTCCAAAGATCTCAAGCCGTCGAGTAATCCATTGAAACCAAGGAATACAAAAATCCAGAAGGGCCCGCCGACGCAGAGGCAGTCGATGTACTCAAGAAATCTACAGACGTCGAGCGGGCTGAAGAGACCAACGCCCAGCAGTTCGAATTCGAGACCGAGGAAACCGTATCCTCGCAAGCAGCAGCAACCATACAGACGCCGTTAGATAGTGTACGTAAAATCGCGGGTCGATTGCGTTTTTTTTCTCAATCTTGGAGTAAAATATCGACGAATCCGGTAATTGACGAATGGATTAGAGGTTTTAAAATACCTTTTTCCTCTGTTCCGGTACAACACACGTTTTCAGAAAAGACGAATTAGTCAAAGGATGAAATACGCACAATTCTTTCTGAAATTGGAAAGTTGATCAGTAAGGGAGCGATAGTAAAAGTTGCAGAATCCCCTGATCAATTTCTCTTAAATATATTTTTAGTGCCTAAGGTCGATGGCTCTCAAAGATTTATTTTGAACCTTAAGAAACTTAATGAGCTATTGAGCTCGTGGAACATTTTAAAATAGAGGATTGGCGAGTTGTAAAAGCATTAATCGATTTGATCATTTGAGCTCAATAGCAAAGCAGATATGGGAGTGGTGTGAAAAACGGGATATTTGGATAGTTGCTGGTTATATTGCTTCGAATAAAAATATAGAGGCAGATTACGAGTCGAGAAAGTTGCAATCGGACACGGAATTTGAGCTTGCAAGTTATGCTTTACATGAAATAGTGAAGATTTTCGGTGAAGCACAGATTGATTTGTTTGCGTCACGAGCAAATAAAAAATGTAAGCAGTATGTTTCATGGCACCGAGATCCCGATTCTTTCATTGATGCTTTCACTGTAAAGTGGAATCAATGGTTTTTTTACGCTTTTCCGCCGTTTTCATTTATTTCAAGAGTCTTGCGAAAAATTGTTCACGATGGCGCTGAAGGAATTGTGGTTGTGCCTTATTGGGAATCTCAACCATGGTTCCCTCTATTTTCGTCGTTAGTTATTGACGAACTAATTTTTTTCAAACCACAATTTAACTTGATGTATTCTTCTCACAGGGAACAACATCCATTGTCGAGTCGACTTACAATGGTTGCCGGAATGCCATTCGGGAAGCGCTTATCCTAAGACAGGCTCCGCCGGAGTCAATCGACATTCTCGTCGCGTCTCTTACAGATACAACCATTAAGCAATACGATTGCGGTTTAAAAAAATGGTGGCGCTTTTGTACTATTAATGGAATTAATCCATTGTTAGGCACAACGACAGATGTTCTATCTTTCCTTACAAAAGAATATAAAAATAATGCGTCGTATAGTTCGTTGAATTGTTACCGATCAGCGATATCACTGATCCTCGGGTCGAGGTTGGGGGAAGAGGATATGGTGAAACGGTTTTTCAAAGGAGTCTCAAAATTAAGACCACCGGCACCACGATACGAGTCAACATGGGATCCAAAAGTTGTCCTACAATTATTTTCTAACTGGGGACTAAACAAAGAAATTAGCTTAGAGAGACTATCTATGAAATTAATAATGTTGCTGGCTTTAATGACAGGGCATCGTTTACAAACATTTTCATTAAGGGGTCTACCCTAATTAGACGGGCAAAAAAAATACTATTTTCACGAATTTTTTTGACCGGTATAAATTATAAATATGGATATAAAAAGTGTTAGGCCTAAAAAATATACTCTTAAAATACACAAAAAAATTTTTTTCATATTTATTTCACTCAGTTTTTGTACACAAAAATGGGGGAGAAGACAGGTCCAAAAAAAAAGATGGGTGTGCGCCGTTGATGAAATCTCTGGAATGGATGATCTGGGGGGAAAAAATGGTTTTAGATTCATTAGGTAAATGGCTATAGCGCATATCATACGATTTTTTCAAAAATGACAAAACGGCGGCCATTTTTTCAAAAACTACGAAAAATCACGTTTTTTTCATCGTTTTTTTTGAAAAAAAAATAGTTACACTCAAAATTTCAAAATTCGTATGATATGCGCTATAGCTATAGTCATAATGAATATGTGGTAAAATTTTGATGAGGGTCAGTTGAATAGCTTCGGAGATTTTATCAACAAGCCATCCAAAAACGTCATTTTGAGAAAAATGCGTTTAAAGTTTTCTTTAACGAAAAATCGTGAAAAAATCTTACTTACGTCTAATCAGCGATGCCTGCACCACACATTATGCCTTCAGTTTCTTCATAATGCCCATTCTCATCCAAAATAGCCTGCCTTCGGTTCATTCTGGCTTCCTTAGAGGCATCGCTGCTGCGGCAGTTCGCAACTTGTATACGTGTTCTGTCACGGTCAGCGACGAACTGCACGGCGGTTGGGCCGATTTTGACGCCCATTACTTCCAAGATTTTTAATACTGGCTGTAACCGCTCGTTAAAAATATAAGAAGCTGTTCGACACGCTATTTCAACAATTTTTTTTCCGCTAAATATGTGTTTGGGAGCCATTGACCAGACGCAGTTGTTGAAAGATTCGTTATTATTCTGCGTGTTTGGGCCGAGGCATCTTTCAAGTAGTTCTTGTATTGTCAAATCATCGTAGATTGGTTTTAAAACTTCTTGAACATTTTTAGCGAGAGCAGGAGGATGTTTGAACTTATGAACAGAATTATTTTTTACAGCTGTCTTGTATTTACACCAGGATTCAGAACAGTACGAGTGCTGTGGATTGCTGTCAGTTGAAATCTTATGATAAAATCCTGCCCAGATCTCCTTGCGCATTTCTTCCACGGAATCGGAATTTCTTTGAATTGCTAAACCATAGTTTTTTGACAGTTCTTTCATTAATTTGATCGTTAAATCCTGAGTTTTTACAACCGGAACTTTTTTAACGACTGTTTTTTTCTTTTTCGCGAAAACTGTTCGTGCTGCACTTTCTGTCGCTGGGGATTTTTTCTCGTTCTTCTTTACAGCTTTTCGTGCTGTGTAAGAATTTTTTTAGCTTCACTAGCACGCTGGAAAATTCTTTTTGCAATGTGTAAGACGCCCTCTAACTTTTTTACGATAAAATCTTCGCCATATGGTTGTGTATTGAGCAGGATTTTGAAAGTTTTCGTGTCACCATCACCAATGTAAAAACCACAACGCACAGAAAATTTTTCGAGAGATTCCCAAAACATTTCACATACACCGTCAACTTCCATTTTTCCAGCACTACCAGAGTGATTAGCACTACAGTCTATGTTGTGCACTTCATACCACGCTGCATATTCAATCGTGTGTTCTGTTCCTTTTTTTTCTCGCAAGCTTTGCAGTAACTTGATCTGATAGCGACATTTGAAATTTTTTCACTGTGTTTATATATCAAAGAAATTATGCCAATAAGAGAAGAAAGTCCTCTTTTTTGACATAATTCGTCGTTCGTCGTCGTCATTCGTCGTCGTTCGTCGTTCGTCGTCGTCGTTCGTCGTCGTTCGTCGTCGTCGTTCGTCGTCGTCGTTCGTCATCGTTCGTCGTCGTTCGTCGTCGTCGTTCATCGTCGTCGTTCGTCGTCGTTCGTCGTCGTTCGTCGTCGTCGTTCGTCGTCGTCGTTCGTCGTCGTCGTTCGTCGTCGTCGTTCGTCGTCGTCGTTCGTCGTCGTAGTTCGTCGTCGTCGTTCGTCGTCGCCGTTCGTCGTCGTCGTTCATCGACGTCGTTCGTCGTCGTCATTCGTCGCCGTTCGTCGTCGTCGTTCGTCGTTGTTCGTCGTCGTTCGTCGTCGTCGTTCGTCGTCGTGCGTCGTCGTCGTTCGTCGTCGTTCGTCGTCATCGTTCGTCGTCGTTCGTCGTTGTCCTTCGCCGTCGTTCGTCGTCGTCGTTCGTCGCCGTCGTTCGTCGTCGTTCGTTGTCGTCGTTCGTCGTCGTTCGTCGTCGTCGTTCGTCGTCGTCGTTCGTCGTCGTTCGTCGTCGTCGTTCGTCGTCGTCGTTCGTCGTCGTCGTTCGTCGTCGTTTGTCGTCGTCGTTCGTCGTCGTCGTTCATCGTCGTCGTTCGTCGTCGTTCGTCGTCGTCGTTCGTCGTCGTTCGTCGTCGTTCGTCGTCGTTCGTCGTCGTTCGTCGTCGTCGTTCGTCGTCGTTCGTCATCGTCGTTCATCGTCGTTCGTCGTCGTTCGTCGTCGTCGTTCGTCGTAGTTCGTCGTCGTCGTTCGTCATCGATCGTCGTCGTCGTTCGTCGTCGTCGTTCGTCGTCGTCGTTCGTCGTCGTCGTTCTTCGTCGTTCGTCGTCGTCGTTCGTCGTCGTTCGTAGTCGTCGTTCGTCGTCGTCGTTCGACGTCGTTCGTCATCGTCGTTCGTCGTTGTTAGTCGTCATTCGTCGTCATTCGTCGTCGATCGTCGTCGTTCGTCGTCGTCGTTCGTCGTCGTTCATCGTCGTCGTTCGTCGTCATTCGTCGTCGTTCGTCGTCGTCGTTCGTCGTCGTTCGTCGTCGTCGTTCGTCGTCGTTCGTCGTCGTCGTTCGTCGTCGTTCATCGTCGTCATTCGTCGTCATTCGTCGTCGTCGTTCGCCGTCGTTCGTCGTCGTCGTTCGTCGTCGTTCGTCGTCGTTCGTCGTCGTTCGTCGTCGTTCGTCGTCGTCGTTCGTCGTCGTCGTTCGTCGTCGTCGTTCGTCGTCGTCGTTCGTCGTCGTCATTCGTCGTAGTTCGTCGTCGTCGTTCGTCATCGATCGTCGTCGTCGTTCGTCGTCGTCGTTCGTCGTCGTCGTTCGTCGTCGTCGTTCTTCGTCGTTCGTCGTCGTCGTTCGTAGTCGTCGTTCGTCGTCGTCGTTCGACGTCGTTCGTCATCGTCGTTCGTCGTTGTTAGTCGTCGTTCGTCGTCGTTCGTCGTCGTTCGTCGTCGTTCGTCGTCGTCGTTCGTCGTCGTTCATCGTCGTCGTTCGTCGTCGATCGTCGTCGTCGTTCGTCGTCGTTCGTCGTCGTCGTTCGTCGTCGTTCGTCGTCGTTCGTCGTCGTTCGTCGTCGTCGTTCGTCGTCGTCGTTCGTCGTCGTCGTTCGTCGTCGTCGTTCGTCGTCGTTCGTCGTCGTCGTTCGTCGTCGTTCGTCGTCGTTCGTCGTCGTCGTTCTTCGTTGTCGTTCGTCGTCGTTCGTCGTCGTCGTTCGTCGTCGTCGTTCGTCGTCGTTCGTCGTCGTCGTTCGGCATCGTCCGTCGTCGTCGTTCGTCGTCGTCGTTCGTCGTCGTCGTTCGTCGTCGTCGTTCGTCGTTCGTGGCTCTTCGTCGTTCGTCGTCGTCGTTCGTCGTCGTCGTTCGTTGTCGTTCGTCGTCGTCCGTCGTCGTCGGTCGTCGTCGTTCGTCGTCGTCGTTCGTTGCCGTCGTTCGTCGTCGTTCGTCGTCGTCGTTCATCATCGTTCGTCGTCGTCGTTCGTCGTCGTCGTTCGTCGTCGTCATCCGTCGTCGTTCGTCATCGTCGTTCGTCGTCTTTCGTCGTCGCCGTTCGTCGTCGTTCGTCGTCGTCGTTCGTCGTCGTACGTCGTCGTTCGTCGTCGTTCGTCGTCGTTCGTCGTCGTCGTTCGTCGTCGTCGTTCGTCGTCGTTCGTCGTCGTCGTTCGTCGTCGTCATTCGTCGTCGTTCGTCGTCGTCGTTCGTCGTCGTTCGTCGTCGTCGTTCGTCGTCGTCGTTCGTCGTCGTCGTTCGTCGTCGTTCGTCGTCGTCGTTCTTCGTCGTTCGTCGTCGTCGTTCTTCGTCGTTCGTCGTCGTTCGTCATCATCGTACGTCGTCGTTCGTCGTCGTCGTTCGTCGTCGTCGTTCGTCGTCGTCGTTCGTCGTCGTTTGTCGTCGTCGTTCGTCATCGTTCGTCGTCGTCGTTCGTCGTCGTCGTTCGTTGTCGTCGTTCGTCGTCGTTCGTCGTCGTCGTTCTTCGTCGTTCTTCGTCGTCGTTCGTAGTCGTCGTTCGTCGTCGTCGTTCGTCGTCGTTCGTCGTCGTCGTTCGTCGTCGTCGTTCGTCGTCGTTCGTCGTCGTTCGTCGTCGTCCGTCGTTGTCGTTCGTCGTCGTTTGCCGTCGTCGTTCGTCGTCGTCGTTCGTCGTTGTTCGTCGTCGTTCGTCGTCGTCGTTCGTCGTCGTTCGTCGTCGTCGTTCGTCGTCGTCGTTCGTCGTCGTTCGTCGTCGTTCGTCGTCGTCGTTCGTCGTCGTTCGTCGTCGTTCGTCGTCGTCGTTCGTCGTCGTTCGTCGTCGTTCGTCGTCGTCGTTCGTCGTCGTTCGTCGTCGTTCGTCGTCGTCGTTCGTCGTCGTCGTTCGTCGTCGTCGTTCGTCGTCGTTCGTCGTCGTTCGTCGTCGTCGTTCGTCGTCGTTCGTCACCGTAGTTCGTCGTCGTTCGTCGTCGTCGTTCGTCGTCGTTCGTCATCGTCGTACGTCGTCGTTCGTCGTCGTCGTTCATCGTCGTCGTTCGTCGTCATTCGTCGTCGTTCGTCATCGTCGTTCGTCGTCGTTCGTCGTCGTCGCTCGTCGTCGGTCGTCGTCGTCGTTCGTCGTCGTCGCTCGTCGTCGTTGTTCATCGCCGTTCGTCGTCATCGTTCGTCGTCGTCGCTCGTCGTAGTTCGTCGTCGTTCGTCATCGTCGTTCGTCGTCATTCGTCGTCGTCGTTCGTCGTCGTTCGTCGTCGTCGTTCGTCGTCGTCGTTCGTCGTCGTTCGTCGTCGATCGTCGTCGTTCGTCGTCGTTCGTCGTCGTACGTCGTCGTCGTTCGTCGTCGTTCGTCAGCGTTCGTCGTCGTTCGTCGTCGTCGTTCGACGTCGTCGTTCGTCGTCGTCGTTCGTCGTCGTCGTTCGTCGTCGTCGTTCGTCGTCGTCGTTCGTCGTCGTTAGTCGTTCGTCGTCGTTAGTCGTCGTTCGTCGTCGCCGTTCGTCGTCGTCGTACGTCGTCGTTCGTCGTCGTTTGTCGTCGTTCGTCATCGTCGTTCGTCGTCGTGCGTCGTCGTTCGTCGTCGTTCGTCGTCGTCGTTCGTCGTCGTTCGTCGTCGTTCGTCGTCGTCATTCGTCGTCGTTGGTCGTGGTCATTCGTCGTCGTCCATCGTCGCTCGTCGTCGTTCGTCGTCGTTCGTCGTCGTCGTTCGTCGTCGTCGTTCGTCGTCATCGTTCGTCGTCGTTCGTCGTCATTCGTCGTCATTCGTCGTCGTCGTTCGTCGTCGTTCGTCGGTGTTCGTCGTCGTCGTTCATCGTCGTTCGTCGTCGTCGTTCGTCGTCGTCGTTCGTCGTCGTCGTTCGTCATCGTTCGTCGACGTCGTTCGTCGTCGTTCGTCGTCGTCGTTCGTCGTCGTTCGTCGTCGGTCGTCGTTGTCGTTCGTCGTCGTTCGTCGTCGTTCGTCGTCGTCGTTCGTCATCGTTCGTCGTCGTCGATCGTCGTCGTCGTTCGTCATCGTCGTTCGTCGTCGTTCGTCGTCGTTCGTCGTCGTTCGTCGTCGTTCGTCGTCGTCGTTCGACGTCGTCATCCGTCGTCGTTCGTCATCGTCGTTCGTCGCATTTCGTCGTAGTCGTTCGTCGTCGTTCGTCGTCGTCGTTAGTCGTCGTTCGTCATCGATCGTCGTCGTCCTTCGTCGCAGTCGTTCGTCGTCGTCGTTCGTCGTCGTTCGTCATCGTTCGTCGTCGTCGTTCGTCGTCGTCGTTCGTCGTCGTCGTTCGTCGTCGTTCGTCGTCGTCGTTCGTCGTCGTTAGTCGTCGTCATTCGTCGTCGTTCGTCATCGTCGTTCGTCGTCGTTCGTCGCCGTAGTTCGTCGTCGTTCGTCGTCGTCGTTTGTCGTCGTTCGTCGTCGTCGTACGTCGTCGTTCGTCGTCGTCGTCCCTCGACATCGTTCGTCGTCGTTCATCGTCGTCGTTCGTCGTCGTTCGTCGTCGTTCGTCGTCGTTCGTCATCGTCGTTCGTCGTCGTTCGTCATCGTCGCTCGTCGTCGGTCGTCGTCGTCGTTCGTCGTCGTCGCTCGTCGTCGATCGTCGTCGTCGTTCATCGTCGTCGTTCACCGTCGTTCGTCGTCATCGTTCGTCGTCGTCGCTCGTCGTAGTTCGTCGTAGTTCGTCGTCGTTCGTCGTCGTCGTCGTTCGTCGCCGTTCGCCGTCATTCGTCGTCGTCGTTCGTCGTCGTTCGTCGTCGTCGTTCGTCGTCGTCGCTCGTCGTCGTTCGTCGTCGTCGTTCGTCGTCGTCGTTCATCGTCGTTCGTCGTCGTCGTTCGTCGTCGTCGATCGTCGTCGTCGTTCGTCGTCGTCGTTCGTCGTCGTCGTTCGTCGTCGTTCGTCGTCGTTTGTCGTCGTCGTTCGTCATCGTTCGTCGTCGTCGTTCGTCGTCGTCGTTCGTTGTCGTCGTTCGTCGTCGTTCGTCGTCGTCGTTCTTCGTCGTTCTTCGTCGTCGTTCGTAGTCGTCGTTCGTCGTCGTCGTTCGTCGTCGTTCGTCGTCGTCGTTCGTCGTCGTCGTTCGTCGTCGTTCGTCGTCGTTCGTCGTCGTCCGTCGTCGTCGTTCGTCGTCGTTTGCCGTCGTCGTTTGCCGTCGTCGTTTGCCGTCGTCGTTCGTCGTCGTCGTTCGTCGTTGTTCGTCGTCGTTCGTCGTCGTCGTTCGTCGTCGTTCGTCGTCGTCGTTCGTCGTCGTCGTTCGTCGTCGTTCGTCGTCGTTCGTCGTCGTCGTTCGTCGTCGTTCGTCGTCGTTCGTCGTCGTCGTTCGTCGTCGTTCGTCGTCGTTCGTCGTCGTCGTTCGTCGTCGTCGTTCGTCGTCGTCGTTCGTCGTCGTTCGTCGTCGTTCGTCGTCGTCGTTCGTCGTCGTTCGTCACCGTAGTTCGTCGTCGTTCGTCGTCGTCGTTCGTCGTCGTTCGTCATCGTCGTACGTCGTCGTTCGTCGTCGTCGTTCATCGTCGTCGTTCGTCGTCATTCGTCGTCGTTCGTCATCGTCGTTCGTCGTCGTTCGTCGTCGTCGCTCGTCGTCGGTCGTCGTCGTCGTTCGTCGTCGTCGCTCGTCGTCGTTGTTCATCGCCGTTCGTCGTCATCGTTCGTCGTCGTCGCTCGTCGTAGTTCGTCGTCGTTCGTCATCGTCGTTCGTCGTCATTCGTCGTCGTCGTTCGTCGTCGTTCGTCGTCGTCGTTCGTCGTCGTCGTTCGTCGTCGTTCGTCGTCGATCGTCGTCGTTCGTCGTCGTTCGTCGTCGTACGTCGTCGTCGTTCGTCGTCGTTCGTCAGCGTTCGTCGTCGTTCGTCGTCGTCGTTCGTCGTCGTTCGACGTCGTCGTTCGTCGTCGTCGTTCGTCGTCGTCGTTCGTCGTCGTCGTTCGTCGTCGTCGTTCGTCGTCGTTAGTCGTTCGTCGTCGTTAGTCGTCGTCGTTCGTCGTCGTCGTACGTCGTCGTTCGTCGTCGTTTGTCGTCGTTCGTCATCGTCGCTCGTCGTCGTTCGTCGTCGTTCGTCGTCGTTCGTCGTCGTCGTTCGTCGTCGTTCGTCGTCGTTCGTCGTCGTCATTCGTCGTCGTTGGTCGTGGTCATTCGTCGTCGTCCATCGTCGCTCGTCGTCGTTCGTCGTCGTTCGTCGTCGTCGTTCGTCGTCGTCGTTCGTCGTCATCGTTCGTCGTCGTTCGTCGTCATTCGTCGTCATTCGTCGTCGTCGTTCGTCGTCGTTCGTCGGTGTTCGTCGTCGTCGTTCATCGTCGTTCGTCGTCGTCGTTCGTCGTCGTCGTTCGTCGTCGTCGTTCGTCATCGTTCGTCGACGTCGTTCGTCGTCGTTCGTCGTCGTCGTTCGTCGTCGTTCGTCGTCGGTCGTCGTTGTCGTTCGTCGTCGTTCGTCGTCGTTCGTCGTCGTCGTTCGTCATCGTTCGTCGTCGTCGATCGTCGTCGTCGTTCGTCATCGTCGTTCGTCGTCGTTCGTCGTCGTTCGTCGTCGTTCGTCGTCGTTCGTCGTCGTCGTTCGACGTCGTCATCCGTCGTCGTTCGTCATCGTCGTTCGCCGCATTTCGTCGTAGTCGTTCGTCGTCGTTCGTCGTCGTCGTTCGTCGTCGTTCGTCATCGATCGTCGTCGTCCTTCGTCGCAGTCGTTCGTCGTCGTCGTTCGTCGTCGTTCGTCATCGTTCGTCGTCGTCGTTCGTCGTCGTCGTTCGTCGTCGTCGTTCGTCGTCGTTCGTCGTCGTCGTTCGTCGTCGTTAGTCGTCGTCATTCGTCGTCGTTCGTCATCGTCGTTCGTCGTCGTTCGTCGCCGTAGTTCGTCGTCGTTCGTCGTCGTCGTTTGTCGTCGTACGTCGTCGTCGTACGTCGTCGTTCGTCGTCGTCGTCCCTCGACATCGTTCGTCGTCGTTCATCGTCGTCGTTCGTCGTCGTTCGTCGTCGTTCGTCGTCGTTCGTCATCGTCGTTCGTCGTCGTTCGTCATCGTCGCTCGTCGTCGGTCGTCGTCGTCGTTCGTCGTCGTCGCTCGTCGTCGATCGTCGTCGTCGTTCATCGTCGTCGTTCACCGTCGTTCGTCGTCATCGTTCGTCGTCGTCGCTCGTCGTAGTTCGTCGTAGTTCGTCGTCGTTCGTCGTCGTCGTCGTTCGTCGCCGTTCGCCGTCATTCGTCGTCGTCGTTCGTCGTCGTTCGTCGTCGTCGTTCGTCGTCGTCGCTCGTCGTCGTTCGTCGTCGTCGTTCGTCGTCGTCGTTCATCGTCGTTCGTCGTCGTCGTTCGTCGTCGTCGATCGTCGTCGTCGTTCGTCGTCGTCGTTCGTCGTCGTCGTTCGTCGTCGTTCGTCGTCGTTCGTCGTCGTTCGTTGTCGTCGTTCGTTGTCGTCTTTCGTCGTCATTCGTCGTCGTTCGTCGTCGTTCGTCGTCGTTCGTCGTCGTTTGTCGTCGTCGTTCGTCGTCGTCGTTCGTCGTCATTCGTCGTCGTCGTTCGTCGTCGTCATTCGTCGTCGTTCGTCGTTGTCGTTCGTCGTCGTCGTTCGTCGTCGTCGTTCGTCGTCGTTCGTCGTCATTCGTCGTCGTCGTTCGTCGTCATTCGTCAGCGTTCGTCGTCGTTCGTCGTCGTCGTTCGTCGTCGTTCGTCGTCGTCGTTCGTCGTCGTCGTTCGTCGTCGTCGTTCGTCGTCGTTCGTCGTCGTTCGTCGTCATTCGTCGTCATTGTTCGTCGTCATCGTACGTCGTCGTCGTTCGTCGTCGTTCGTCGTCGTCGTTCGTCGTCGTTCGTCGTCGTACGTCGTCGTCGTTCGTCGTCGTCGTTCGTCGTCGCTCGTCGTCGTCGTTCGTCGTCGTCTTTCGTCGTCGTCGTTCGTCGTCGTTCGTCGTCGTCGTTCTTCGTCGTTCGTCGTCGTTCGTCGTCGTTCGTCTTCGTCGTTCGTCGTCGATCGTCGTCGTCGTTCGTCGTCGTCGTTCGTCATCGTTCGTCGTCGTCCGTCGACGTCGTTCGTCGTCGTTCGTCGTCGTCGTTCCTCGTCGTCGTTCGTCGTCGTCGTCGTTCGTCGTCGTTCGTCGTCGTCGTTCGTCGTCGTTCGTCGTCGTCGTTCGTCGTCGTCATCCGTCGTCGTTCGTCATCGTCGTTCGTCGTCTTTCGTCGTAGTCGTTCGTCGTCGTCGTTCGTCGTCGTTCGTCATCGTTCGTCGTCGTCGTTCGTCGTCGTCGTCGTTCGTCGTCGTCGTTCGTCGTCGTCGTTCGTCGTCGTCGTTCGTCATCGTTTGTCGTCGTCGTTCGTCGTCGTTCGTCGTCGTCATTCGTCGTCGTTCGTCGTCGTCGTTCGTCGTCGTTCGTCGCCGTAGTTCGTCGTCGTTCGCCGTCGACGTTCGTCGTCGTTCGTCGTCGTCGTACGTCGTCGTTCGTCGTCGTCGTTCCTCGACATCGTTCGTCGTCGTTCATCGTCGTCGTTCGTCGTCGTTCGTCGTTGTTCGTCATCGTCGTTCATCCTCGTTCGTCGTCGTCGCTCGTCGTCGGTCGTCGTCGTCGTCGTTCGTCGTCGTCGCTCGTCGTCGATCGTCGTCGTCGTTCGTCGTCGTCGTTCATCGTCGTTCGTCGTCATCGTTCGTCGTCGTCGCTCGTCGTAGTTCGTCGTAGTTCGTCGTCGTTCGTCGTCGTCGTTCGTCGTCGTCGTTCGTCGTCGTTCGTCGTCATTCGTCATCGTCGTTCGTCGTCGTTCGTCGTCATTCGTCATCGTCGTTCGTCGTCGTTCGTCGTCGTCGTTCGTCGTCGTCGTTCGTCGTCGTTCGTCGTCGATCGACGTCGTTCGTCGTCGTTCGTCGTCGTACGTCGTCGTTCGTCGTCGTCGTTCGTCGTCGGTCGTCGTCGTCGTTCGTCGTCGTTCGTCGTCGTTCGTCGTCGTCGCTCGTCGTCGTTCGTCGTCGTCGATCGTCGTCGTCGTTCGTCGTCGTCGTTCATCGTCGTTCGTCGTCGTCGTTCGTCGTCGTCGTTCGTCGTCGTCGTCCGTCGTCGTCGTTCGTCATCGTTCGTCGTCGTTCGTCGTCGTTCGTCGTCGTTCGTTGTCGTCGTTCGTCGTCGTCTTTCGTCGTCGTTCGTCGTCGTCGGTCGTCGTCGTCGTCGTTCGTCGTCGTTCGTCGTCGTTCGTCGTCGTTCGTCGTCGTTCGTTGTCGTTCGTCGTCGTTTGTCGTCGTCGTACGTCGTCGTTCGTCGTCGTCGTTCGTCGTCATTCGTCGTCGTCGTTCGTCGTCGTTCGTCGTCGTCATTCGTCGTCGTTCGTCGTTGTCGTTCGTCGTCGTCGTTCGTCGTCGTCGTTCGTCGTCGTTCGTCGTCATTCGTGGTCGTCGTTCGTCGTCGTTCGTCAGCGTTCGTCGTCGTTCGTCGTCGTCGTTCGTCGTCGTTCGTCGTCGTCGTTCGTCGTCGTCGTTCGTCGTCGTCGTTCGTCGTCGTTCGTCGTCGTCGTTCGTCGTCGTTCGTCATCGTTCGTCGTCGTTGTTCGTCGTCGTCGTTCGTCGTTGTCGTTCGTCGTCGTTCGTCGCCTTCGTACGTCATCGATCGTCGTCGTCGTACGTCGTCGTCGTTCGTCGTCATTCGTCGTCG
The DNA here is from genome assembly GCA_963989365.1 of Rhimphoctona megacephalus. Lineage (NCBI taxonomy): Eukaryota > Metazoa > Arthropoda > Insecta > Hymenoptera > Ichneumonidae > Rhimphoctona > Rhimphoctona megacephalus. The sequence continues at coordinate 31,057,842 of OZ022414.1, read as the reverse complement.
TCCGTCGTCGTCGTTCGTCGTCGTTCGTCGTCGTCGTTCGTCGTTCGTCGTCGTCGTTCGTCGTTGTCGTTCCTCGTCTTCGTTCATCGTCGTCGTTCGTCGTCGTTCGTCGTCGTTCGTCGTCGTTCGTCGTCGTCGCTCGTCGTCGTTCCTCGTCATCGTTCGTCGTCGTTCATCGTCGTCGTTCGTCGTCGTTCGTCGTCGTCGTTCGTCATCGTTCGTCGTCCTCGCTCGTCGTCGGTCGTCGTCGTCGTTCGTCGTCGTCGTTCGTCGTCGTTCGTCGTCGTCGTTCGTCGTCGTTCGTCGTCGATCGTCGTCGTTCGTTGTCGTTCGTCGTCGTACGTCGTCGTCGTTCGTCGTCGTTCGTCGTCGTTCGTCGTCGTTCGTCTTCGTCGTTCGTCGTCGTTCGTCGTCGTCGTTCGTCGTCGATCGTCGTCGTTCGTCGTCGTTCGTCGTCGTACGTCGTCGTAGTTCGTCGTCGTTCGTCTTCGTTCGTCGTCGTTCTTCGTCGTCGTTCGTCGTCTTCGTCCGTCGTCGTTCGTCGCCGTCGTTCGTCGTCGTTCTTCGTCGTCGTTCGTCGTCGTCGTCCGTCGTCGTTCGTCGTCGTCGTTCGTCGTCGTTCGTCGTTCTTCGTCGTCGTTCGTTGTCATTCGTCGTCATTCGTCGTCATTCGTCGGCATTCGTCGTCGTCGTACGTCGTCGTTCGTCGTCGTCGTTCGTCGTCGTCGTTCCTCGTCATCGTTCGTCGTCGTTCATCGTCCTCGTTCGTCGTCGTCGTTCGTCGTCGTTCGTCGTCGTCGCTCGTCGTCGTTCCTCGTCATCGTTCGTCGTTGTTCATCGTCGTCGTTCGTCGTCGTTCGTCGTCGTTCGTCGTCGTTCGTCGTCGTCGTTCGTCGTCGTTCATCGTCGTCGCTCGTCGTCGGTCGCCGTCGTCGTTCGTCGTCGTCGTTCGTCGTCTTTCGTCGTCGTCGTTCGTCGTCGTTCGTCGTCGATCGTCGTCGTTCGTCGTCGTCGTTCGTCGTCGTTCGTCGTCGTTCGTCGTCGTCGTTCGTCGTCGTTCGTCGTCGACCGTCGTCGTTCGTCGTCGTACGTCGTTCGTCGTCGTTCGTCGTCGTCGTTCGCCGTCGTAGTTCGTCGTCGTTCGTCGTCGTCGTTCGTCGTCGTTCGTCGATCTTCGTCGTCGTTCGTTGTCGTTCGTCGTCATTCGTCGTCATTCGTCGTCATTCGCCGTCGTCGTACGTCGTCGTTCGTCATCGTCGTTCGTCGTCGTTCGTCGTCGTCGTTCCTCGTCATCGTTCGTCGTCGTTCATCGTCGTCGTTCGTCGTCGATCGTCGTCGTTCGTCGTCGTCGTTCGTCGTCGTTCGTCGTCGTCGCTCGTCGTCGTTCCTCGTCATCGTTCGTCGTCGTTCATCGTCGTCGTTCGTCGCCGTTCGTCGTCGTTCGTCGTCGTCGTTCGTCGTCGTCGGTCGCCGTCGTCGTTCGTCGTCGTTCGTCGTCGTCGTTCGTCGTCGTCGTTCGTCGTCATTCGTCGTCGTTCGTCATCGTACGTCATCGTCGTTCGTCGCCGTTCGTCGTCGTCGATCGTCGTCGTCGTTCGTCGTCGTCGTTCGTCGTCGTTCGTCGTCGTCGTTCGTTGTCGTTCGTAGTCGTTCGTCGTCGTCGTTCGTCGTCGTTCGTCGTCGTTCGTCGTCGTCGTTAGTCGTCGTTCGTCGTCGTTCGTCGTCGTTCGTCGTCGTCGTTCGTCGTCGTCGATCGTCGTCGTTCGTCGTCGTTCGTCATCGTCGTTCGTCGTCGTCTTTCGTCGTCGTCGTTCGTCGTCGTCGTCCGTCGTCGTCCGTCGTCGTTCGTCATCGTACGTCGTCGTTCGTCGTCGTTCGTCGTCGTTCGTCGTCGTCGATCGTCATCGTCGTTCGTCGTCGTCGTTCATCGTCGTTCGTCGTCGTTCGTCGTCGTCGTCTGTCGTCGTCCGTCGTCGTTCGTCGTCGTCGTTCGTCGTCGTTCGTCGTCGTCGTTCGTCGTCGTTCGTCATCGTCGTTCGTCGTCGTTCGTCGTCGTCGTTCGTCGCCGTCGTTCGTCGTCGTTCGTCGTCGTCGTTCGTCGTCGTCGTTCGTCGTCGTCAGTCGTCGTCGTCGTTCGTCGTTGTCTTTCGTCGTCGTTCGTCGTCGTTCGTCGTCATTCGTCGTCGTTCGTCGTCGTTCGTCGTCGTTCGTCGTCGTTCGTCGTCGTTCGTCGTCGTCGTTCGTCGTCAATCGTCGTCGTCGTTCGTCGTCGTTCGTCGTCGTTAGTCGTCGTTCGTCGTCGTCGTTCGTCGTCGTCGTTCGTCGTCGTCGTTCGTCGTCGTCGTTCGTCGTCGTCGTTCGTCGTCGTCGTTCGTCGTCGTTCGTCACCGTCGTTCGTCGTCGTTCGTCGTCGTTCGTCGTCGTCGTTCGTTGTCGTTCGTAGTCGTTCGTCGTCGTCATTAGTCGTCGTTCGTCGTCGTCGTTCGTCGTCGTTCGTCGTCGTTCGTCGTCGTCGTTCATCGTCGTTCGTCGTCGTCCGTCGTCGTCGTTCGTCGTCGTTCGTCATCGTCGTTCGTCATCGTTCGTCGTCGCTGTTTGTCGTCGTCGGTCGTCGTTGTTTGTCGTCGTTCGTCGTCGTCGTTCGTCGTCGTTCGTAGTCGTCGTTCGTCGTCGTTCGTCGTCGTTCGTCGTCGTCGTTCGTCGTTCGTCGTCGTCGTTCGTCGTCGAAGTTCGTCGTCGTCATTCGTCGGCGTTCGTCGTCGTTCGTCGTCGTTCGTCATCGTTCGTCGTTGTCGTGTGTCGGCGTTCGTCGTCGTTCGTCGTCGTCGTTCGTCGTCGTTCGTCGTCGTTCGTCGTCGTCGTTCGTCGTCGTTCGTCGTCGTTCGTCGTCGTTCGTAGTCGTTCGTCGTCGTCGTTCGCCGTCGTTCGTCGTCGTTCATCGTCGTCGTTCGTCGTCGTCGTTCGTCGTCGTCGTACCTCGTCGTCGTTCGTCGTCGTTCATCGTCGTCGTTCGTCGTCGTTCGTCATCGTTCGTCGTCGTTCGTCGTCGTCGTTCGTCGTCGTCGTTCGTCGTCGTTCGTCGTCGGTCGTCGTTGGACGTTCGTTGTCGTTCGTCGTTGTCGTTAGTCGTCGTTCGTCGTCGTTCGTCGTCGTTCGTCGTCGTCGTCGTTCGTCGTCGTCGTTCGTCGTCGTTCGTCGTCGTTCGTCGTCGATGTTCGTCGTCGTTCGTCGTCGTTCGTCGTCGTTCGTCGTCGACGTTCGTCGTCGTTCGTCGTCGTTCGTCGTCGTTCGTCGTCATCGTTCGTCGTCGTTCGTCGTCGTTCGTCGTCATTCGTCGTCATTCGTCGTCGTCGTTCGTCGGCGTTCGTCGTCGTCGTTCATCGTCGTTCGTCGTCGTCGTTCGTCATCGTCGTTCGTCGTCGTCGTTCTTCGTCGTTCGTCGTCGTTCGTCGTCGTTCGTCTTCGTCGTTCGTCGTCGATCGTCGTCGTCGTTCGTCGTCGTCGTTCGTCATCGTTCGTCGTCGTCCGTCGTCGTCGTTCGTCGTCGTTCGTCGTCGTCGTTCGTCGTCGTCGTTCGTCGTCGTCGTTCGTCGTCGTCGTTCGTCGTCGTTCGTCGTCGTCGTTCGCCGTCGTTCGTCGTCGTCGTTCGTCGTCGTCATCCGTCGTCGTTCGTCATCGTCGTTCGTCGTCTTTCGTCGTAGTCGTTCGTCGTCGTCGTTCGTCGTCGTTCGTCATCGTTCGTCGTCGTCGTTCGTCGTCGTCGTCGTTCGTCGTCGTCGTTCGTCGTCGTCGTTCGTCGTCGTCGTTCGTCGTCGTTCGTCGTCGTCGTTCGTCGTCGTTCGTCGTCGTCATTCGTCGTCGTTCGTCGTCGTCGTTCGTCGTCGTTCGTCGCCGTAGTTCGTCGTGGTTCGCCGTCGTCGTTCGTCGTCGTTCGTCGTCGTCGTACGTCGTCGTTCGTCGTCGTCGTTCCTCGACATCGTTCGTCGTCGTTCATCGTCGTCGTTCGTCGTCGTTCGTCGTCGTTCGTCGTCGTTCGTCATCGTCGTTCGTCCTCGTTCGTCGTCGTCGCTCGTCGTCGGTCGTCGTCGTCGTCGTTCGTCGTCGTCGCTCGTCGTCGATCGTCGTCGTCGTTCGTCGTCGTCGTTCGTCGTCATCGTTCGTCGTCGTCGCTCGTCGTAGTTCGTCGTAGTTCGTCGTCGTTCGTCGTCGTCGTTCGTCGTCGTCGTTCGTCGTCGTCGTTCGTCGTCGTTCGTCGTCATTCGTCATCGTCGTTCGTCGTCGTTCGTCGTCGTCGTTCGTCGTCGTCGTTCGTCGTCGTCGTTCGTCGTCGTTCGTCGTCGATCGACGTCGTTCGTCGTCGTTCGTCGTCGTACGTCGTCGTTCGTCGTCGTCGTTCGTCGTCGGTCGTCGTCGTCGTTCGTCGTCGTTCGTCGTCGTCGCTCGTCGTCGTTCGTCGTCGTCGATCGTCGTCGTCGTTCGTCGTCGTCGTTCATCGTCGTTCGTCGTCGTCGTTCGTCGTCGTCGTTCGTCGTCGTCGTCCGTCGTCGTCGTTCGTCATCGTTCGTCGTCGTTCGTCGTCGTTCGTCGTCGTTCGTCGTCGTCTTTCGTCGTCATTCGTCGTCGTTCGTCGTCGTCGGTCGTCGTCGTCGTCGTTCGTCGTCGTTCGTCGTCGTTCGTCGTCGTTCGTCGCCGTTCGTCGTCCTTTGTCGTCGTCGTACGTCGTCGTTCGTCGTCGTCGTTCGTCGTCATTCGTCGTCGTCGTTCGTCGTCGTTCGTCGTCGTCATTCGTCGTCGTTCGTCGTTGTCGTTCGTCGTCGTCGTTCGTCGTCGTCGTTCGTCGTCGTTCGTCGTCATTCGTGGTCGTCGTTCGTCGTCGTTCGTCAGCGTTCGTCGTCGTTCGTCGTCGTCGTTCGTCGTCGTTCGTCGTCGTCGTTCGTCGTCGTCGTTCGTCGTCGTTCGTCGTCGTCGTTCGTCGTCGTTCGTCATCGTTCGTCGTCGCTGTTCGTCGTCGTCGTTCGTCGTTGTCGTTCGTCGTCGTTCGTCGCCTTCGTACGTCATCGATCGTCGTCGTCGTACGTCGTCGTCGTTCGTCGTCATTCGTCGTCGTCCGTCGTCGTCGTTCGTCGTCGTTCGTCGTCGTCGTTCGTCGTTCGTCGTCGTCGTTCGTCGTCGTTCGTCGTTGTCGTTCCTCGTCTTCGTTCATCGTCGTCGTTCGTCGTCATTCGTCGTCGTTCGTCGTCGTCGCTCGTCGTCGTTCCTCGTCATCGTTCGTCGTCGTTCATCGTCGTCGTTCGTCGTCGTTCGTCGTCGTCGTTCGTCATCGTTCGTCGTCCTCGCTCGTCGTCGGTCGTCGTCGTCGTTCGTCGTCGTCGTTCGTCGTCGTTCGTCGTCGTCGTTCGTCGTCGTTCGTCGTCGATCGTCGTCGTTCGTTGTCGTTCGTCGTCGTACGTCGTCGTCGTTCGTCGTCGTTCGTCGTCGTTCGTCTTCGTCGTTCGTCGTCGTTCGTCGTCGTCGTTCGTCGTCGATCGTCGTCGTTCGTCGTCGTTCGTCGTGGTACGTCGTCGTAGTTCGTCGTCGTTCGTCTTCGTTCGTCGTCGTCGTTCGTCGCAGTCGTTCGTCGTCGTTCTTCGTCGTCGTTCGTCGTCGTTCGTCGTCGTCGTCCGTCGTCGTTCGTCGTCGTCGTTCGTCGTCGTTCGTCGTTCTTCGTCGTCGTTCGTTGTCATTCGTCGTCATTCGTCGTCATTCGTCGGCATTCGTCGTCGTCGTACGTCGTCGTTCGTCGTCGTCGTTCGTCGTTGTCGTTCGTCGTCGTTCGTCGTCGTTCATCGTCGTCGTTCGTCGTCGTCGTTCGTCGTCGTTCGTCGTCGTCGTTCATCGTCGTCGTTCGTTCTCGTTCGTCGTCGTTCGTCGTCGTTCTCGTTCGTCGTCGTTCGTCGTCGTTCGTCGTCGTCGTTCGTCGTCGTTCGTCGTCGTTCGTCGTCGTCGTTCGTCGTCGTCCGTCGTCGTCGTTCGTCGTCGTTCGTCGTCGCCGTTCGTCGTCGTTAGTCGTCGTCGTTCGTCGTCGTCGTTCCTCGTCATCGTTCGTCGTCGTTCATCGTCCTCGTTCGTCGTCGTACGTCGTCGTCGTTCGTCGTCGTTCGTCGTCGTCGCTCGTCGTCGTTCCTCGTCATCGTTCGTCGTCGTTCGTCGTCGTTCGTCGTCGTCGTTCGTCGTCGTTCGTCGTCGTCGCTCGTCGTCGATCGCCGTCGTCGTTCGTCGTCGTTCGTCGTCGTCGTTCGTCGTCTTTCGTCGTCGTCGTTCGTCGTCGTCATTAGTCGTCGTTCGTCGTCGTCGTTCGTCGTCGTTCGTCGTCGTTCGTCGTCGTTCGTCGTCGTCGTTCATCGTCGTTCGTCGTCGTCCGTCGTCGTCGTTCGGCGTCGTTCGTCATCGTCGTTCGTCATCGTTCGTCGTCGCTGTTTGTCGTCGTCGGTCGTCGTTGTTTGTCGTCGTTCGTCGTCGTCGTTCGTCGTCGTTCGTAGTCGTCGTTCGTCGTCGTTCGTCGTCGTTCGTCGTCGTCGTTCGTCGTTCGTCGTCGTCGTTCGTCGTCGAAGTTCGTCGTCGTCATTCGTCGGCGTTCGTCGTCGTTCGTCGTCGTTCGTCATCGTTCGTCGTTGTCGTGTGTCGGCGTTCGTCGTCGTCGTTCGTCGTCGTTCGTCGTCGTCGTTCGTCGTCGTTCGTCGTCGTTCGTCGTCGACGTTCGTCGTCGTTCGTCGTCGTTCGTCGTCGTTCGTCGTCATTCGTCGTCATTCGTCGTCGTCGTTCGTCGGCGTTCGTCGTCGTCGTTCATCGTCGTTCGTCGTCGTCTTTCGTCATCGTCGTTCGTCGTCGTTCGTCATCGTTCGTCGTCGTTCGTCGTCGTCGTTCTTCGTCGTTCGTCGTCGTTCGTCGTCGTCGTTCGTCGTCGTCGTTCGTCATCGTTCGTCGTCGTCCGTCGTCGTCGTTCGTCGTCGTTCGTCGTCGTCGTTCGTCGTCGTCGTTCGTCGTCGTTCGTCGTCGTCGTTCGTCGTCGTCATCCGTCGTCGTTCGTCATCGTCGTTCGTCGTCTTTCGTCGTAGTCGTTCGTCGTCGTCGTTCGTCGTCGTTCGTCATCGTTCGTCGTCGTCGTTCGTCGTCGTCGTCGTTCGTCGTCGTCGTTCGTCGTCGTCGTTCGTCGTCGTTCGTCGTCGTCGTTCGTCGTCGTTCGTCGTCGTCATTCGTCGTCGTTCGTCGTCGTCGTTCGTCGTCGTTCGTCGCCGTAGTTCGTCGTCGTTCGCCGTCGTCGTTCGTCGTCGTTCGTCGTCGTCGTACGTCGTCGTTCGTCGTCGTCGTTCCTCGACATCGTTCGTCGTCGTTCGTCATCGTCGTTCGTCCTCGTTCGTCGTCGTCGCTCGTCGTCGGTCGTCGTCGTCGTCGTTCGTCGTCGTCGCTCGTCGTCGATCGTCGTCGTCGTTCGTCGTCGTCGTTCATCGTCGTTCGTCGTCATCGTTCGTCGTCGTCGCTCGTCGTAGTTCGTCGTAGTTCGTCGTCGTTCGTCGTCGTCGTTCGTCGTCGTCGTTCGTCGTCGTTCGTCGTCGATCGACGTCGTTCGTCGTCGTTCGTCGTCGTACGTCGTCGTTCGTCGTCGTCGTTCGTCGTCGGTCGTCGTCGTCGTTCGTCGTCGTTCGTCGTCGTTCGTCGTCGTCGCTCGTCGTCGTTCGTCGTCGTCGATCGTCGTCGTCGTTCGTCGTCGTCGTTCATCGTCGTTCGTCGTCGTCGTTCGTCGTCGTCGTTCGTCGTCGTCGTCCGTCGTCGTCGTTCGTCATCGTTCGTCGTCGTTCGTCGTCGTTCGTCGTCGTTCGTTGTCGTCGTTCGTCGTCGTCTTTCGTCGTCATTCGTCGTCGTTCGTCGTCGTCGGTCGTCGTCGTCGTCGTTCGTCGTCGTTCGTCGTCGTTCGTCGTCGTTCGTCGTCGTTCGTCGTCGTTCGTCGTCGTTCGTCGTCGTTTGTCGTCGTCGTACGTCGTCGTTCGTCGTCGTCGTTCGTCGTCATTCGTCGTCGTCGTTCGTCGTCGTTCGTCGTCGTCATTCGTCGTCGTTCGTCGTTGTCGTTCGTCGTCGTCGTTCGTCGTCGTCGTTCGTCGTCGTCGTTCGTCGTCGTTCGTCGTCATTCGTGGTCGTCGTTCGTCGTCGTTCGTCAGCGTTCGTCGTCGTCATTCGTCGTCGTTCGTCGTTGTCGTTCGTCGTCGTCGTTCGTCGTCGTCGTTCGTCGTCGTTCGTCGTCATTCGTGGTCGTCGTTCGTCGTCGTTCGTCAGCGTTCGTCGTCGTTCGTCGTCGTCGTTCGTCGTCGTTCGTCGTCGTTCGTCGTCGTCGTTCGTCGTCGTCGTTCGTCGTCGTCGTTCGTCGTCGTCGTTCGTCGTCGTTCGTCGTCGTCGTTCGTCGACGTTCGTCATCGTTCGTCGTCGTTGTTCGTCGTCGTCGTTCGTCGTTGTCATTCGTCGTCGTTCGTCGCCTTCGTACGTCATCGATCGTCGTCGTCGTACGTCGTCGTCGTTCGTCGTCATTCGTCGTCGTCCGACGTCGTCGTTCGTCGTCGTTCGTCGTCGTCGTTCGTCGTTCGTCGTCGCCGTTCGTCGTCGTTCGTCGTTGTCGTTCCTCGTCTTCGTTCATCGTCGTCGTTCGTCGTCGTTCGTCGTCGTTCGTCGTCATTCGTCGTCGTCGCTCGTCGTCGTTCCTCGTCATCGTTCGTCGTCGTTCATCGTCGTCGTTGGTCGTCGTTCGTCGTAGTCGTTCGTCATCGTTCGTCGTCCTCGCTCGTCGTCGGTCGTCGTCGTCGTTCGTCGTCGTCGTTCGTCGTCGTTCGTCGTCGCCGTTCGTCGTCGTTCGTCGTCGATCGTCGTCGTTCGTTGTCGTTCGTCGTCGTACGTCGTCGTCGTTCGTCGTCGTTCGTCGTCGTTCGTCTTCGTCGTTCATCGTCGTTCGGCGTCGTCGTTCGTCGTCGATCGTCGTCGTTCGTCGTCGTTCGTCGTCGTACGTCGTCGTAGTTCGTCGTCGTTCGTCTTCGTTCGTCGTCGTCGTTCGTCGCCGTCGTTCGTCGACGTTCTTCGTCGTCGTTCGTCGTCGTTCGTCGTCGTCGTCCGTCGTCGTTCGTCGTCGTCGTTCGTCGTCGTTCGTCGTTCTTCGTCGTCGTTCGTTGTCATTCGTCGTCATTCGTCGTCATTCGTCGGCATTCGTCGTCGTCGTACGTCGTCGTTCGTCGTCGTCGTTCGTCGTTGTCGTTCGTCGTCGTTCGTCGTCGTTCATCGTCGTCGTTCGTCGTCGTCGTTCGTCGTCGTTCGTCGTCGTCGTTCATCGTCGTCGTTCGTTCTCGTTCGTCGTCGTTCGTCGTCGTTCTCGTTCGTCGTCGTTCGTCGTCGTTCGTCGTCGTCGATCGTCGTCGTCATTCGTCGGCGTTCGTCGTCGTTCGTCGTCGTTCGTCGTCGTCGTCCGTCGTCGTCGTTCGTCGTCGTTCGTCGTCGCCGTTCGTCGTCGTTAGTCGTCGTCGTTCGTCGTCGTCGTTCCTCGTCATCGTTCGTCGTCGTTCATCGTCCTCGTTCGTCGTCGTACGTCGTCGTCGTTCGTCGTCGTTCGTCGTCGTCGCTCGTCGTCGTTCCTCGTCATCGTTCGTCGTCGTTCATCGTCGTCGTTCATCGTCGTTCGTCGTCGTCGTTCGTCGTCGTTCGTCGTCGTCGCTCGTCGTCGGTCGCCGTCGTCGTTCGTCGTCGTTCGTCGTCGTCGTTCGTCGTCTTTCGTCGTCGTTGTTAGTCGTCGATCGTCGTCGTTCGTCGTCGTCGTTCGTCGTCGTTCGTCGTCGTTCGTCGTCGTCGTTCGTCGTCGTTCGTCGTCGACCGTCGTCGTTCGTCGTCGTACGTCGTTCGTCGTCGTTCGTCGTCGTCGTTCGTCGTCGTTCGCCGTCGTAGTTCGTCGTCGTTCGTCGTCGTCGTTCGTCGTCGTTCGTCGATCTTCGTCGTCGTTCGTTGTCGTTCGTCGTCATTCGTCGTCATTCGTCGTCATTCGCCGTCGTCGTACGTCGTCGTTCGTCATCGTCGTTCGTCGTCGTTCGTCGTCGTCGTTCCTCGTCATCGTTCGTCGTCGTTCATCGTCGTCGTTCGTCGTCGATCGTCGTCGTTCGTCGTCGTCGTTCGTCGTCGTTCGTCGTCGTCGCTCGTCGTCGTACCTCGTCATCGTTCGTCGTCGTTCATCGTCGTCGTTCGTCGCCGTTCGTCGTCGTTCGTCGTCGTCGTTCGTCATCGTTCGTCGTCGTCGGTCGCCGTCGTCGTTCGTCGTCGTTCGTCGTCGTCGTTCGTCGTCGTCGTTCGTCGTCATTCGTCGTCGTTCGTCATCGTACGTCATCGTCGTTCGTCGCCGTTCGTCGTCGTCGATCGTCGTCGTCGTTCGTCGTCGTCGTTCGTCGTCGTTCGTCGTCATTCGTCGTCGTCGTCCGTCGTCGTTCGTCGTCGTCGTTCGTCGTCGTCGTTCGTCGTCGTTCGTCGCCGTCGTTCGTCGTCGTTCGTCGTCGTCGTTCGTCGTCGTTCGTCGTCGTCGTTCGTTGTCGTTCGTAGTCGTTCGTCGTCGTCGTTCGTCGTCGTTCGTCGTCGTCGTTAGTCGTCGTTCGTCGTCGTTCGTCGTCGTCGTTCGTCGTCGTCGTTCGTCGTCGTTCGTCGTCGTCCGTCGTCGTGGTTCGTCGTCGTTCGTCATCGTCGTTCGTCGTCGTCTTTCGTCGTCGTCGTTCGTCGTCGTTCGTCGTCGTCGTCCGTCGTCGTTCGTCATCGTACGTCGTCGTTCGTCGTCGTTCGTCGTTGTTCGTCGTCGTTCGTCGTCGTCGATCGTCATCGTCGTTCGTCGTCGTCGTTCATCGTCGTTCGTCGTCGTTCGTCGTCGTTCGTCGTCGTCGTTCGTCGTCGTTCGCCGTCGTAGTTCGTCGTCGTTCGTCGTCGTGGTTCGTCGTCGTTCGTCGATCTTCGTCGTTGTTCGTTGTCGTTCGTCGTCATTCGTCGTCATTCGTCGTCATTCGCCGTCGTCGTACGTCGTCGTTCGTCATCGTCGTTCGTCGTCGTTCGTCGTCGTCGTTCCTCGTCATCGTTCGTCGTCGTTCATCGTCGTCGTTCGTCGTCGTTCGTCGTCGTTCGTCGTCGATCGTCGTCGTTCGTCGTCGTCGTTCGTCGTCGTTCGTCGTCGTCGCTCGTCGTCGTTCCTCGTCATCGTTCGTCGTCGTTCATCGTCGTCGTTCGTCGCCGTTCGTCGTCGTTCGTCGTCGTCGTTCGTCATCGTTCGTCGTCGTCGGTCGCCGTCGTCGTTCGTCGTCGTTCGTCGTCGTCGTTCGTCGTCGTCGTTCGTCGTCATTCGTCGTCGTTCGTCATCGTACGTCATCGTCGTTCGTCGCCGTTCGTCGTCGTCGATCGTCGTCGTCGTTCGTCGTCGTCGTTCGTCGTCGTTCGTCGTCATTCGTCGTCGTCGTCCGTCGTCGTCCGTCGTCGTTCGTCGTCGTCGTTCGTCGTCGTCGTTCGTCGTCGTTCGTCGCCGTCGTTCGTCGTCGTTCGTCGTCGTCGTTCGTCGTCGTTCGTCGTCGTCGTTCGTTGTCGTTCGTAGTCGTTCGTCGTCGTCGTTCGTCGTCGTTCGTCGTCGTCGTTAGTCGTCGTTCGTCGTCGTTCGTCGTCGTTCGTCGTCGTCGTTCGTCGTCGTCGTTCGTCGTCGTTCGTCGTCGTCCGTCGTCGTGGTTCGTCGTCGTTCGTCATCGTCGTTCGTCGTCGTCGTTCGTCGTCGATCGTCGTCGTTCGTCGTTCGTCGTCGTTCGTCGTCGTTCGTCGTCGTCGATCGTCATCGTCGTTCGTCGTCGTCGTTCATCGTCGTTCGTCGTCGTTCGTCGTCGTCGTCCGTCGTCGTCCGTCATCGTTCGTCGTCGTCGTTCGTCGTCGTTCGTCGTCGTCGTTCGTCGTCGTTCGTCATCGTCGTTCGTCGTCGTTCGTCGTCGTCGTTCGTCGCCGTCGTTCGTCGTCGTTCGTCGTCGTCGTTCGTCGTCGTCGTTCGTCGTCGTCAGTCGTCGTCGTCGTTCGTCGTTGTCTTTCGTCGTGGTTCGTCGTCGTTCGTCGTCATTCGTCGTCGTTCGTCGTCGTTCGTCGTCGTTCGTCGTCGTTCGTCGTCGTTCGTCGTCGTCGTTCGTCGTCAATCGTCGTCGTCGTTCGTCGTCGTTCGTCGTCGTTCGTCGTCGTTAGTCGTCGTTCGTCGTCGTCGTTCGTCGTCGTCGTTCGTCGTCGTCGTTCGTCGTCGTCGTTCGTCGTCGTTCGTCGTCGTCGTTCGTTGTCGTTCGTAGTCGTTCGTCGTCGTCGTTCGTCGTCGTCATTAGTCGTCGTTCGTCGTCGTCGTTCGTCGTCGTTCGTCGTCGTTCGTCGTCGTTCGTCGTCGTCGTTCATCGTCGTTCGTCGTCGTCCGTCGTCGTCGTTCGTCGTCGTTCGTCATCGTCGTTGGTCATCGTTCGTCGTCGCTGTTTGTCGTCGTCGGTCGTCGTTGTTTGTCGTCGTTCGTCGTCGTCGTTCGTCGTCGTTCGTAGTCGTCGTTCGTCGTCGTTCGTCGTCGTTCGTCGTCGTCGTTCGTCGTTCGTCGTCGTCGTTCGTCGTCGAAGTTCGTCGTCGTCATTCGTCGGCGTTCGTCGTCGTTCGTCGTCGTTCGTCATCGTTCGTCGTTGTCGTGTGTCGGCGTTCGTCGTCGTCGTTCGTCGTCGTCGTTCGTCGTCGTTCGTCGTCGTTCGTCGTCGTCGTTCGTCGTCGTTCGTCGTCGTTCGTCGTCGTTCGTAGTCGTTCGTCGTCGTCGTTCGCCGTCGACGTTCGTCGTCGTTCGTCGTCGTTCATCGTCGTCGTTCGTCGTCGTCGTTCGTCGTCGTCGTACCTCGTCGTCGTTCGTCGTCGTTCATCGTCGTCGTTCGTCGTCGTTCGTCATCGTTCGTCGTCGTTCGTCGTCGTCGTTCGTCGTCGTCGTTCGTCGTCGTTCGTCGTCGGTCGTCGTTGGACGTTCGTTGTCGTTGGTCGTTGTCGTTCGTCGTCGTTCGTCGTCGTTCGTCGTCGTTCGTCGTCGTCGTCGTCGTTCGTCGTCGTCGTTCGTCGTCGTTCGTCGTCGTTCGTCGTCGACGTTCGTCGTCGTTCGTCGTCGTTCGTCGTCGTTCGTCGTCGACGTTCGTCGTCGTTCGTCGTCGTTCGTCGTCGTTCGTCGTCATCGTTCGTCGTCGTTCGTCGTCGTTCGTCGTCATTCGTCGTCATTCGTCGTCGTCGTTCGTCGGCGTTCGTCGTCGTCGTTCATCGTCGTTCGTCGTCGTCGTTCGTCATCGTCGTTCGTCGTCGTTCGTCATCGTTCGTCGTCGTTCGTCGTCGTCGTTCTTCGTCGTTCGTCGTCGTTCGTCGTAGTTCGTCTTCGTCGTTCGTCGTCGATCGTCGTCGTCGTTCGTCGTCGTCGTTCGTCATCGTTCGTCGTCGTCCGTCGTCGTCGTTCGTCGTCGTTCGTCGTCGTCGTTCGTCGTCGTCGTTCGTCGTCGTCGTTCGTCGTCGTCGTTCGTCGTCGTTCGTCGTCGTCGTTCGTCGTCGTCATCCGTCGTCGTTCGTCATCGTCGTTCGTCGTCTTTCGTCGTAGTCGTTCGTCGTCGTCGTTCGTCATCGTTCGTCGTCGTCGTTCGTCGTCGTCGTCGTTCGTCGTCGTCGTTCGTCGTCGTCGTTCGTCGTCGTCGTTCGTCGTCGTCGTTCGTCGTCGTTCATCGTCGTCATTCGTCGTCGTTCGTCGTCGTCGTTCGTCGTCGTTCGTCGCCGTAGTTCGTCGTCGTTCGCCGTCGTCGTTCGTCGTCGTTCGTCGTCGTCGTACGTCGTCGTTCGTCGTCGTCGTTCCTCGACATCGTTCGTCGTCGTTCATCGTCGTCGTTCGTCGTCGTTCGTCGTCGTTCGTCGTCGTTCGTCATCGTCGTTCGTCCTCGTTCGTCGTCGTCGCTCGTCGTCGGTCGTCGTCGTCGTCGTTCGTCGTCGTCGCTCGTCGTCGATCGTCGTCGTCGTTCGTCGTCGTCGTTCATCGTCGTTCGTCGTCATCGTTCGTCGTCGTCGCTCGTCGTAGTTCGTCGTAGTTCGTCGTCGTTCGTCGTCGTCGTTCGTCGTCGTCGTTCGTCGTCGTTCGTCGTCATTCGTCATCGTCGTTCGTCGTCGTTCGTCGTCGTTGTTCGTCGTCGTCGTTCGTCGTCGTCGTTCGTCGTCGTTCGTCGTCGATCGACGTCGTTCGTCGTCGTTCGTCGTCGTACGCCGTCGTTCGTCGTCGTCGTTCGTCGTCGGTCGTCGTCGTCGTTCGTCGTCGTTCGTCGTCGTTCGTCGTCGTCGCTCGTCGTCGTTCGTCGTCGTCGATCGTCGTCGTCGTTCGTCGTCGTCGTTCATCGTCGTTCGTCGTCGTCGTTCGTCGTCGTCGTTCCTCGACATCGTTCGTCGTCGTTCGTCGTCGTTCGTCGTCGTTCGTCATCGTCGTTCGTCCTCGTTCGTCGTCGTCGCTCGTCGTCGGTCGTCGTCGTCGTCGTTCGTCGTCGTCGCTCGTCGTCGATCGTCGTCGTCGTTCGTCGTCGTCGATCATCGTCGTTCGTCGTCATCGTTCGTCGTCGTCGCTCGTCGTAGTTCGTCGTAGTTCGTCGTCGTTCGTCGTCGTCGTTCGTCGTCGTCGTTCGTCGTCGTTCGTCGTCATTCGTCATCGTCGTTCGTCGTCGTTCGTCGTCGTTGTTCGTCGTCGTCGTTCGTCGTCGTTCGTCGTCGATCGACGTCGTTCGTCGTCGTTCGTCGTCGTACGTCGTCGTTCGTCGTCGTCGTTCGTCGTCGGTCGTCGTCATCGTTCGTCGTCGTTCGTCGTCGTTCGTCGTCGTCGCTCGTCGTCGTTCGTCGTCGTCGATCGTCGTCGTCGTTCGTCGTCGTCGTTCATCGTCGTTCGTCGTCGTCGTTCGTCGTCGTCGTTCGTCGTCGTCGTCCGTCGTCGTCGTTCGTCATCGTTCGTCGTCGTTCGTCGTCGTTCGTCGTCGTTCGTTGTCGTCGTTCGTCGTCGTCTTTCGTCGTCATTCGTCGTCGTTCGTCGTCGTCGGTCGTCGTCGTCGTCGTTCGTCGTCGTTCGTCGTCGTTCGTCGTCGTTCGTCGTCGTTCGTCGTCGTTTGTCGTCGTCGTACGTCGTCGTTCGTCGTCGTCGTTCGTCGTCATTCGTCGTCGTCGTTCGTCGTCGTTCGTCGTCGTCATTCGTCGTCGTTCGTCGTTGTCGTTCGTCGTCGTCGTTCGTCGTCGTCGTTCGTCGTCGTTCGTCGTCATTCGTGGTCGTCGTTCGTCGTCGTTCGTCAGCGTTCGTCGTCGTTCGTCGTCGTCGTTCGTCGTCGTTCGTCGTCGTTCGTCGTCGTCGTTCGTCGTCGTCGTTCGTCGTCGTCGTTCGTCGTCGTTCGTCGTCGTTCGTCGTCGTTCGTCGTTGGACGTTCGTTGTCGTTCGTCGTTGTCGTTCGTCGTCGTTCGTCGTCGTTCGTCGTCGTCGTCGTTCGTCGTCGTCGTTCGTCGTCGTTCGTCGTCGTTCGTCGTCGTCGTTCGTCGTCGTTCGTCGTCGTTCGTCGTCGTTCGTCGTCGACGTTCGTCGTCGTTCGTCGTCGTTCGTCGTCGTTCGTCGTCGACGTTCGTCGTCGTTCGTCGTCGTTCGTCGTCGTTCGTCGTCGTTCGTCGTCGTTCGTCGTCATCGTTCGTCGTCGTTCGTCGTCGTTCGTCGTCATTCGTCGTCATTCGTCGTCGTCGTTCGTCGGCGTTCGTCGTCGTCGTTCATCGTCGTTCGTCGTCGTCGTTCGTCATCGTCGTTCGTCGTCGTTCGTCAAAGTTCGTCGTCGTCGTTCGTCGTCGTTCGTCGTCGTCGTTCGTCGTCGTCCGTCGTCGTCGTTCGTCGTCGTCCGTCGTCGTCGTTCGTCGCCGTCGTTCGTCGTCGTCGGTCGTCGTCGTTCGTCGTCGTTCGTCGTCGTTCGTCATCGTTCGTCGCCTTTCGCCGTCGTTCGTCGCCGTTCGTCGTCGTCCTTCGTCGTCGTCCGTCGTCGTCGTTCGTCGTCGTTCGTCGTCGTCGTTCTTCGTCGTCGTTCGTCGTCGTCCGTCGTCGTCGTCCGTCGTCGTCGTTCGTCACCGTCGTTCGTCGTCGTCGGTCGTCGTCGTTCGTCTTAGTTCGTCGTCGTTCGTCGTCGTCGTTCGTCGTCGTCGTTCGTCGTCGTCGTTCGTCGTCGTTGTTCGTCGTCGTTCGTCTTCGTCGTTCGTCGTAGTCGTTCGTCGTCGTCGTTCGTCGTCGTCGTTCGTCGTCGTCGTTCGTCGTCGTCGTTCATCGTCGTCGTTCGTCGTCGTCGTTCGTCGTCGTCGTTCGTCGTCGTTCGTCGTCGTCGTTCGTCGTCGTCGTTCGTTGTCGTTCGTCGTCGTTCATCGTCGTCGTTCGTCGTCGTCGCTCGTCGTCGTCGTTCGTCGTCGTCGTCGTCGTTCGTCGTGATCGTTCGTCGTCGTTCGTCGTCGTTCGTCGTCGTTCGTCATCGTTCGTCGCCTTTCGCCGTCGTTCGTCGTCGTTCGTCGTCGTCGTTCGTCGTCGTCCGTCGTCGTCGTTCGTCGTCGTTCGTCGTCGTTCGCCGTCGTCGTTCGTCGTCGTCCGTCGTCGTCGTTCGTCGTCGTCCGTTGTCGTCGTTCGTCGCCATCGTTCGTCGTCGTCGGTCGTCGTCGTTCGTCGTCGTTCGTCGTCGTTCGTCGTCGTCGTTCGTCGTCGTCGTTCGTCGTCGTCGTTCGTCGTCGTCGTTCGTCGTCGTCGTTCGTCGTCGTTCGTCGTCGTCGTTCGTCGTCGTCGTTCGTCGTCGTTCGTCGTCGTCGTTCGTCGTCGTCGTTCGTCGTCGACGTTCGTTGTCGTCGTTCGTCGTCGTCGTTCGTCGTCGTCGTTCGTCGTCGTCGTTCGTCGTCGTTCGTCGTCGTCGTTCGTCGTCGTCGTTCGTAGTCGTTCGTCGTCGTTCGTCGTCGTTCGTCGTCGCTCGTCGTCGTTCGTCGTCGTTCGTCGTCGTTCGTCGTCGTTCGTCGTCGTTCGTCGTCGTTCGTCGTCGTCGTCGTTCGTCGTCGTCCGTCGTCGTCCGTCGTCGTCGTTAGTCATCGTTCGTCGTCGTCGTTCGTTGTCGTCTTTCGTCGTCGTTCGTCGTCGTTCGTCGTCATTCGTCGTCGTTCATCGTCGTCGTTCGTCGTCGTTCTTCGTCGTCGCTCGTCGTCGTTCGTCGTCGTCGTTCGTCGTCGTTGCTCGTCGTCGTCGTTCGTCGTCGTTCGTCATCGTCTTTCGTCGTCGTCGTACGTCGTCGTTCGTCGTCGTTCATCGTCGTCGTTCGTCGTCGTTCTTCGTCGTCGCTCGTCGTCGGTCGTCGTCGTCGTTCGTCGTCGTTGCTCGTCGTCGTCGTTCGTCGTCGTTCGTCATCGTCGTTCGTCGTCGTCATCGTCGTTCGTCGTCGTCGTTCGTCGTCGTTCGTCGCCGTTCGCCGTCGTTCGTCGTCGTTCGTCGTCGTCGTTCGTCGTCGTCCGTCGTCGTCGTTCGTCGTCATTCGTCGTCGTTCGTCGTCGTCGTTCGTCGTCGTCGTTCGTCGTCGTCCGTCGTCGTCGTTCGTCGTCGTTCGTCGTCGTCGTTCGTCGCCGTCGTTCGTCGTCGTCGGTCGTCGTCGTTCGTCGTCGTTCGTCGTCGTCTTTGGTCGTCGTCGTTCGTCGTCGTCGTTCGTCGTCGTTCGTCTTCGTCTTTCGTCGTCGTCGTTCGTCGTCGTTCGTCGTCGGCGTTCGTCGTCGTCGTTCGTCATCGTCGTTCGTCGTCGTTCGTCGTCGATCGTCGTCGTTCGTCGTCGTTCGTCATCGTACGTCGTCCTCGTTCGTCGCCGTTGGTCGCCGTTCGTCGTCGTTCGTCGTCGTTCGTCGTCGTCGTTCGTCGTCGTCGTTCATCGTCGTCGTTCGTCATCGTCGTTCATCGTCGTCGTTCGTCGTCGTTAGTCGTCGTTCGTCGTCGTCGTTCGTCGTCTTTCGTCGTCGTTCGTTGTCGTCGTTCGTTGTCGTCGTTCGTTGTCGTCGTTCGTCGTCGTCTTTCGTTGTCATTCGTCGTCGTTCGTCGTCGTTCGTCGTCGTCGTTCGTCGTCGTTCGTCGTCGTTCGTCGTCGTTCGTCGTCGTTCGTCGTCGTCGTTCGTCGTCGTTCGTCGTCGTTCGTCGTCGTTCGTCGTCTTTCGTCGTCGTCATTCATCGTCGTTCGTCGTGGTCTTTCGTCGTCGTCGTTCGTCGTCGTCGTTCGTCGTCGTTCGTCGTCATTCGTCGTAATTCGTCGTCGTCGTTCGTCGTCGTTCATCAGCGTTCGACGTCGTTCGTCGTCGTCGTTCGTCATCGTTCGTCTTCGTTCGTCTTCGTTCGTTGGCGTCGTTCGTCGTCATTCGTCATCGTCATTCGTCGGCATTCGTCGTCGTTCGTCGTCGTTCGTCGTCGTCGTTCGTCGTCGTCGTTCGTCGTCGTCGTTCGTCGTCGTCGTTCGTCGTCGTACGTCATCGTCGTTCGTCGTCGTTCGTCGTCGTCGTTCGTCGTTGTCGTTCGTCGTCGTTCATCGCCGTCGTTCGTCGGCGTTCGTCGTCGTCGTTCGTCGTCGTTCGTCGTCGTTCGTCGTCGTCGTTCGTTGTCGTACGTCGTCGTTCGTCGTCGTTCGTCGTCGTCGTTCGTCGTCGTCGTTCATCGTCGTTCGTCGTCGTCGTTCGTCGTGGTCGTTCGTCGTCGTTCGTCGTCGTTCGTCGCCGTTCGTCGTCGTTCGTCGTCGTTCGTCGTCGACGTTCGTCGTCGTCGTTCGTCGTCGTCGTCGTTCGTCGTCGTCGTCGTTCGTCGTCGACATTCGTCGTAGTCGTTCGTCGTCGTCGTCGTTCGTCGTCGACATTCGTCGTCGTCGTTCGTCGTCGTTCGTCGCCGTCGTTCGTCGGCGTTCGTCGTCGTCGTTCGTCGTCGTTCGTCGTCGTCGTTCGTTGTCGTACGTCGTCGTTCGTCGTCGTCGTTCGTTGTCGTACGTCGTCGTTCGTCTTCGTCGTTCGTCGTTGTCCGTCGTCGTCGTTCGTCGTCGTTCGTCGTCGTCCGTCGTCGTCGTTCGTCGCCGTTCGTCGTCGTCGTTGGTCGTCGTTCGTCGTCGTCGTTCGTCGTCGTTCGTCGTCGTCGTTCCGCGTCATCATTCGTCGTCGTTCATCGTCGTCGTTCGTCGTCGTTCTTCGTCGTTCGTCTTCGTCGTTCGTCGTCGTTCGTCGTCGTTCGTCGTCGTCGTTCGTCGTCGTCGTTCGTCGTCGTTCGTCGTCGTCGTTCGTCGTCGTCGTTCGTCGTCGTTCGTCGTCGTCGTTCGTCGTCGTCGTTCGTCGTCGTTCGTCGTCGTCGTTCGTCGTCGTCGTTCGTCGTCGACGTTCGTTGTCGTCGTTCGTCGTCGTCGTTCGTCGTCGTCGTTCGTCGTCGTCGTTCGTCGTCGTTCGTCGTCGTCGTTCGTCGTCGTCGTTCGTAGTCGTTCGTCGTCGTTCGTCGTCGTTCGTCGTCGCTCGTCGTCGTTCGTCGTCGTTCGTCGTCGTTCGTCGTCGTTCGTCGTCGTTCGTCGTCGTCGTCGTTCGTCGTCGTCCGTCGTCGTCCGTCGTCGTCGTTGGTCATCGTTCGTCGTCGTCGTTCGTTGTCGTCTTTCGTCATCGTTCGTCGTCGTTCGTCGTCATTCGTCGTCGTTCGTCGTCGTTCATCGTCGTCGTTCGTCGTCGTTCTTCGTCGTCGCTCGTCGTCGTTCGTCGTCGTCGTTCGTCGTCGTTGCTCGTCGTCGTCGTTCGTCGTCGTTCGTCATCGTCTTTCGTCGTCGTCGTTCGTCGTCGTTCGTCGTCGTTCATCGTCGTGGTTCGTCGTCGTTCTTCGTCGTCGCTCGTCGTCGGTCGTCGTCGTCGTTCGTCGTCGTTGCTCGTCGTCGTCGTTCGTCATCGTCGTTCGTCGTCGTCGTTCGTCGTCGTTCGTCGCCGTTCGCCGTCGTTCGTCGTCGTTCGTCGTCGTCGTTCGTCGTCGTCCGTCGTCGTCGTTCGTCGTCATTCGTCGTCGTTCGTCGTCGTCGTTCGTCGTCGTCGTTCGTCGTCGTCCGTCGTCGTCGTTCGTCGTCGTTCGTCGTCGTCGTTCGTCGCCGTCGTTCGTCGTCGTCGGTCGTCGTCGTTCGTCGTCGTTCGTCGTCGTCTTTTGTCGTCGTCGTTCGTCGTCGTCGTTCGTCGTCGTTCGTCTTCGTCTTTCGTCGTCGTCGTTCGTCGTCGTTCGTCGTCGTCGTTCGTCGTCGTCGTTCGTCATCGTCGTTCGTCGTCGTTCGTCGTCGATCGTCGTCGTTCGTCGTCGTTCGTCATCGTACGTCGTCCTCGTTCGTCGCCGTTGGTCGCCGTTCGTCGTCGTTCGTCGTCGTTCGTCGTCGTCGTTCGTCGTCGTTCGTCGTCGTCGTTCGTCGTCGTCGTTCATCGTCGTCGTTCGTCATCGTCGTTCATCGTCGTCGTTCGTCGTCGTTAGTCGTCGTTCGTCGTCGTCGTTCGTCGTCTTTCGTCGTCGTTCGTTGTCGTCGTTCGTTGTCGTCGTTCGTCGTCGTCTTTCGTTGTCATTCGTCGTCGTTCGTCGTCGTCGTTCGTCGTCGTTCGTCGTCGTTCGTCGTCGTTCGTCGTCGTTCGTCGTCGTCGTTCGTCGTCGTTCGTCGTCGTTCGTCGTCGTTCGTCGTCTTTCGTCGTCGTCATTCATCGTCGTTCGTCGTGGTCGTTCGTCGTCGTCGTTCGTCGTCGTTCGTCGTCATTCGTCGTAATTCGTCGTCGTCGTTCGTCGTCGTTCATCAGCGTTCGACGTCGTTCGTCGTCGTCGTTCGTCATCGTTCGTCTTCGTTCGTCTTCGTTCGTTGGCGTCGTTCGTCGTCATTCGTCATCGTCATTCGTCGGCATTCGTCGTCGTTCGTCGTCGTTCGTCGTCGTCGTTCGTCGTCGTCGTTCGTCGTCGTACGTCATCGTCGTTCGTCGTCGTTCGTCGTCGTTCGTCGTCGTCGTTCGTCGTCGTCGTTCGTCGGCGTTCGTCGTCGTCGTTCGTCGTCGTTCGTCGTCGTCGTTCGGTGTCGTACGTCGTCGTTCGTCGTCGTCGTTCGTCGTCGTTCGTCGTCGTCGTTCGTCGTCGTCGTTCGTCGTCGTCGTTCGTCGTGGTCGTTCGTCGTCGTTCGTCGTCGTTCGTCGCCGTTCGTCGTCGTTCGTCGTCGTTCGTCGTCGTCGTTCGTCGTCGTCGTTCGTCGTCGTCGTCGTTCGTCGTCGACATTCGTCGTAGTCGTTCGTCGTCGTCGTCGTTCGTCGTCGACATTCGTCGTCGTCGTTCGTCGTCGTTCGTCGCCGTCGTTCGTCGGCGTTCGTCGTCGTCGTTCGTCGTCGTTCGTCGTCGTCGTTCGTTGTCGTACGTCGTCGTTCGTCTTCGTCGTTCGTCGTTGTCCGTCGTCGTCGTTCGTCGTCGTTCGTCGTCGTCCGTCGTCGTCGTTCGTCGCCGTTCGTCGTCGTCGTTGGTCGTCGTTCGTCGTCGTCGTTCGTCGTCGTTCGTCGTCGTTCGTCGTCGTCGTTCCGCGTCATCATTCGTCGTCGTTCATCGTCGTCGTTCGTCGTCGTTCTTCGTCGTTCGTCTTCGTCGTTCGTCGTCGTTCGTCGTCGTCGCTCGTCGTCGTTCCTCGTCATCGTTCGTCGTCGTTCATCGTCGTCGTTCGTCGTCGTCGTTCGTCATCGTTCGTCGTCGTCGCTCGTCGTCGGTCGTCGTCGTCGTTCGTCGTCGTTCGTCGTCGTCGTTCGTCGTCGTCGTTCGTCGTCGTCGTTCGTCGTCGATCGTCGTCGTTCGTCGTCGTTCGTCATCGTACGTCGTCGTCGTTCGTCGCCGTTCGTCGTCGTTCGTCGTCGTTCGTCGTCGTCGTTCGTCGTCGATCGTCGTCGTCGTTCGTCGTCGTCGTTCATCGTCGTCGTTCGTCATCGTCGTTCATCGTCGTCGTTCGTCGTCGTCGTTAGTCGTCGTTCGTCGTCGTCGTTCGTCGTCGTTCGTCGTCGTTTGTCGTCGTTCGTTGTCGTCGGTCGTTGTCGTCGTTCGTCGTCGTCTTTCGTTGTCATTCGTCGTCGTTCGTCGTCGTGGTTCGTTGTCGTTCGTCGTCGTTCGTCGTGGTTCGTCGTCGTCGTTCGTTGTCGTTCGTCATCGTCGTTCGTCGTCGATCGTCGTCGTTCGTCGTCGTCGTTCGTCGTCGTTCGTCGTCGTTCGTCGTCGTCGTTCGTCGTCGTTCGTCGTCGACCGTCGTCGTTCGTCGTCGTTCGTCGTCGTACGTCGTTCGTCGTCGTTCGTCGTCGTCGTTCGTCGTCGTTCGTCGTCGTAGTTCGTCGTCGTTCGCCGTCGTTCGTCGTCGTAGTTCGTCGTCGTCGTTCGTCGTCGTTCGTCGATCTTCGTCGTCGTTCGTTGTCGTTCGTCGTCATTCGTCGTCATTCGTCGTCATTCGTCGTCATTCGCCGTCGTCGTACGTCGTCGTTCGTCGTCGTCGTTCGTCGTCGTTCGTCGTCGTCGTTCCTCGTCATCGTTCGTCGTCGTTCATTGTCGTCGTTCGTCGTCGTCCGTCGTCGTTCTTCGTCATCGTTCGTCGTCGTTCGTCGTCGTCACTCGTCGTCGTTCCTCGTCATCGTTCGTCGTCGTTCATCGTCGTCGTTCGTCGTCTTTCGTCGTCGTTCGTCGTCGTTCGTCATCGTTCGTCGTCGTTCGTCGTCGTTCGTCGTCGTTCGTCGTCGTTCGTCGTCGTTTGCCGTCGTCGTTCGTCGTCGTTCGTCGTCGTCGTTCGTCGTCGTCGTTCGTCGTCTTTCGTCGTCGTCATTCGTCGTCGTTCGTCGTTGTCGTCGTTCGTCGTCGTCGCTCGTCGTCGTTCGTCGTCATTCGTCGTAATTCGTCGTCGTCGTTCGTCGTCGTTTGTCAGCGTTCGTCGTCGTTCGTCGTCGTCGTTCGTCGTCGTCCTTCGTCGTCGTTCGTCGTAGTTCGTCTTCGTTCATTGTCGTCGTTCGTCGTCATTCGTCATCGTCATTCGTCGTCGTTCATCGTCGTCATTCATCGTCGTTCGTCGAAGTTCGTCGTCGTCGTTCGTCGTCGTCGTTCGTTGTCGTCGTTCGTCGTCGTTCGTCGTCTTCCCTCGTCGTCGTTCGTCGTCGTCGTTCGTCGTCGTTCGTCGTTGTCGTTCCTCGTCATCGTTCGTCTTCGTTCATCGTCGTCGTTCGTCGTCGTTCGTCGTCGTTCGTCGTCGTCGCTCGTCGTCGTTCCTCGTCATCGTTCGTCGTCGTTCGTCGTCATTCGTCTTCGTCGTTCGTCGTCATTCGTCGTCGTCGTTCGTCGTCGATCGTCGTCGTTCGTCGTCGTTCGTCATCGTACGTCGTCGTAGTTCGTCGTCGTTCGTCGTCGTTCGTCGTCGTCGTTCGTCGTCGTCGTTCGTCGTCGTCGTTCGTCGTCGTCGTTCGTCGTCGTCGTTCGTCGTCGTTCGTCGTCGTCGTTCGTCGTCGTTCGTCGTCGTCGTTCGTCGTCGTTGTTCGTCGTCGTTCGTCGTCGTCGTTCGTCGTCGTTCGTCGTTTATCGTCGTCGTTCGTCGTCGTTCGTCGTCGTTCGTCGTAGTTCGTCGTCGGTCGTCGTAGGTCGTCGTTGTCGTTCGTCGTCGTTCGTCGTCTTTCGTCGTCGTCGTTCGTCGTCGTCGCTCGTCGTCTGTCGTCGTCGTCGTTTGTCGCCGTTCGTCGTCGTCGTACGTCGTCGTCGTTCGTCGTCGTTCGTCGTCGTTCGTCGTCGTCGTTCGTCGTCGTCGTTCGTCGTCGTTCGTCGTTCTTCGTCGTCGTTCGTCGTCGTTCGTTGTCATTCGTCGTCATTCGTCGTCATTCATCGTCATTCGTCGTCGTCGTACGTCGCCGTTCGTCGTCGTCGTTCGTCGTTGTCGTTCGCCGTCGTTCATCGTCGTCGTTCGTCGTCGTCGTTCCTCGTCATCGTTCGTTGTCGTTCATCATCGTCGTTCGTCGTCGTTCGTCGTCGTTCGTCGTCGTTCGTCGTCGTTCGTCGTCGTCGCTCGTCGTCGTTCGTCGTCGGTCATCGTTGTCGTTCGTCGTCGTTCGTCGTCGTCGTTTGTGGTCGTTTCGTCGTCGTCGTCGTTCGTCGTCGTCGTTCGTCGTCGTTCGTCGTCGACGTTCCTCGTCGTTCGTCGTCGTTCGTCGTCGATCGTCGGGGTGGGGGTAAAATTTTCGAATGACGAAATTTCGAACAGCTAAAATAGCGAATTTTAACATACAATTATATATATATATCGATAACTGTATGTTAAAATTCGCTATTTTAGCTGTTCGAAATTTCGTCATTCGAAAATTTTACCCCCACCCGATCGTCGCCGTTCGTCGTCGTCGTTCATCGTCGTTCGTCGTCGTCGTTCTTCATCGTTCGTCGTCGTCGTTCGTCGTCGTCGTTCGTCGTCGTTCGTTGTCGTCCGCCGTCGTTCGTCGTCGTCGTTCGTCGTCGTTCGTTGTCGTCCGCCGTCGTCGTTCGTCGTTGTTCGTCGTCGTCATTCGTCGTCGTTCGTCATCGTCATTCGTCGTCGTTCGTCGTCGTTCGTCGTCGTTCGTCGTCGTCATTGGTCGTCGTCGTTCGTTGTCGTCATTCGTCGTCGTTCGTCATCGTCATTCGTCGTCGTTCGTCGTCGTTCGTCGTCGTTCGTCGTCGTCATTGGTCGTCGTCGTTCGTTGTCGTCGTTCATCGTCGTTCGTCGTCTTCGTTCGTCGTCGTCGTTCGTCGTCGTTCGTCGTCGTCGTTCGTTGTCTTTAGTCGTCGTCGTTCGTCGTCGTCGTTCGTCGTCGTCGTTCGTCGTCGTCGTTCGTCGTCGCTCGTCGTCGTCGTTCGTCGTCGTCGTTCGTCGTCGTCGTTCGTCGTCGTCGTTCGTCGTCGTCGTTCGTCGTTGTCGTTCCTCGTCATCGTTCGTCTTCGTTCATCGTCGTCGTTCGTCGTCGTACGTCGTCGATCGTCGTCGTCGTTTGTCGTCGTCGTTCGTCGTCGTTCATCGTCGTCGTTCGTCGTCGTTCGTCGTCGTCGTTCGTCATCGTTCGTCGTCGTCGCTCGTCGTCGGTCGTCGTCGTCGTTCGTCGTCGTCGTTCGTCGTCGTCGTTCGTCGTCGTTCGTCGTCGTCGTTCGTCGTCGTTCGTCGTCGATCGTCGTCGTTCGTTGTCGTTCGTCGTCGTACGTCGTCGACGTTCGTCGTCGTTCATCGTCGTTCGTCGTCGTTCGTCGTCGTTCGTCTTCGTCGCTCGTCGTCGTTCGTCGTCGTCGTTCGTCGTCGTCGTTCGTCGTCGATCGTCGTCGTTCGTCGTCGTTCGTCGTCGTACGTCGTCGTCGTTCGTCGTCGTTCGTCGTCGTTCGTCGTCGTCGTTCGTCGTCGTCGTTCGTCGTCGTTCGTCGTCGTCGTTCGTCGTCGTCGTTCGTCGTCGTTCGTCGTCGTCGTACGTCGTCGTTCGTCGTCGTTCGTCGTCGTTCGTCGTCGTTCGTCGTCGTTCGTCGTCGTTCATCGTCGTTCGTCGTCGTTCGTCGTCGTTCGTCGTCGTTCGTCGTCGTCGTTCGTCGTCGTCGTACATCGTCGTCATTCGTCGTCGTTCGTCGTCGTCATTCGTCGTCGTTCGTCGTCGTTCGTCGTCGTTCGTCGTCGTTCGTTATCGTCGTTCGTCGTCGTCGTTCGTCGTCGTCGTTCGTCGTCGTCGTTCGTCGTCGTCGTTCGTCGACGTTCGTCGTCGTTCGTCGTCGTCGTTCGTCGTCGTTCGTCGTCGTCGTTCGTCGTCGTTCGTCGTCGTTCGTCATCGTTCGTCGTCGTCGTTCGTCGTCTTCGTTCGTCGTCGTTCGTCGTCGTTCGTCGTGGTCGTTCGTCGCCGTTCGTCGTTGTTCGCCGTCGTTCGTCGCCGTTCGTCGTCGTTCGTCGTCGTTCGTCGTCGTCGTTCGTCGTCGTCCGTCGTCGTCGTTCGTCGTCGTCCGACGTTGTCGTTCGCCGTCGTTCGTCGTCGTCGTTCGTCGTCGTCGTTCGTCGTCTTTCGTCGTCGTCGTTCGTCGTCGTTCGTCGTCGTCGTTCGTCGTCGTCGTTCGTCGTCGTCTTTCGTTGTCGTCGTCCGTCGTCGTTCTTCATCGTCATTCGTCGTCGTTCGTCGCCGTTCGTCGTCGTTCGTCGTCGTCGTTCGTCGTCGTCGTTCGTCGTCGTTCGTCGTCGTCGTTCGTCGTCGTTCGTCGTCGTCTTTCGTCGTCTTTCGTCGTCGTCTTTCGTCGTCGTCTTTCGTCGTCGTCGTTCGTCGTCGTCGTTCGTCGTCGTCGTTCGTCGTCATCGTTCGTCGTCGTTCGTCGTCGTCGTTCGTCGTCGTTCGTCGTCGTCGTTCGTCGTCGTTCGTCGTCGTTCGTTGTCGTCGTCATTCGTCGTCGTTCGTCATTGTCATTCGTCGTCGTTCGTCGTCATTCGTCGTCGTCGTTCGTCGTCGTCGTTCGTCGTCGTCTTTCATCGTCGTTCGTCGTCGTCGTTCGTCGTCGTTCGTCGTCGTCCGTCGTCGTCGATCGTCGTCGTTCGTCGTCGTTCGTCGTCGTCGTTCGTCGTCGTTCGTCGTCGCTCGTCGTCATCGTTCGTCGTCGTCGTTCGTCGTCGTTCGTTGTCGTCGTTCGTCGTCGTCGTTCGTCGTCGTCGTTCGTCGCCGTCGTTCGTCGTCGGTGTTCGTCGTCATTCGTCGTCGTCGTTCGTCGTCGTCGTCCGTCGTCGTCGTTCGTCGTCGTTGTTCGTCGTCTTTCGTCGTCGTTCGTCGTCGTCGTCTTTCGTCGTCGTTCGTCGTCGTCGTCTTTCGTCGTCGTTCGTCGTCGTCGTTCGTCTTCGTCGTTCGTCGTCGTCGTTCGTCGTCGTTCGTCGTCGTCGTTCGTCGTCGTTGTCGTCGTTGTTCGTCGTTGTCGTTCGTCGGCGTTCGTCGTCGTTCATCGTCGTTCGTCGTCGTCGTTCGTCGTCGTCGTTCGTCGTCGCTCGTCATCGTCGTTCGTTGTCGTTCGTCGTCGTTCGTCGTCGTTCGTCGTCATCGTCGTTCGTCGTCGTCGTAGTTCGTCGTCGTTCGTCGTCGTACGTCGTCGTCGTTCGTCGTCGTCGTTCGTCGTCGTTCGTCGTCGTTCGTCGTCGTTCCTCGTCGTTCGTCGTCGTAGTTCATCGTCGTTCGTCGTCGTCGTTCGTCGTCGTCGTTCGTCGTCGTCGTTCGTCGTCGTTCTTCGATCTTCGTCGTCGTTCGTTGTCGTTCGTCGTCATTCGCCGTCGTCGTACGTCGTCGTTCGTCGTCGTCGTTCGTCGTCGTCGTTCGTCGTTGTCGTTCGTCGTTGTCGTTGCTCGTCGTCGTTCGTCATCGTTCATCGTCGTCATTCGTCGTCGTTCGTCGTCGTTCGTCGTCGTCGTTCGTCGTCGTCGTACGTCGTCGTTCGTCGTCGGTCGTCGTTGTCGCTCGTCGTCGTTCGTCGTCGTCGTTTGTCGTCGTTCGTCGTCGTCGTCGTTGGTCGTCGTCGTTCGTCGTCGTTCGTCGTCGACGTTCATCGTCGTTCGTCGTCGTTCGTCGTCGTCGTTCGTCGTCGCTCGTCGTCGTCGTTCGTCGTCTTCGTTCGTCATCGTTCGTCGTCGTTCGTCGTCGTTCGTCGTCGTCGTTCATCGTCGTCGTTCGTCGTCGTTCGTCGTCGTCGTTCGTCGTCGTTCGTCATCGTCGTTCGTCGTCGTTCGTCGTCGTCGTTCGTCGTCGTTCGTCATCGTTCGTCGTCGTCATTCGTCGTCGTTCGTCATCGTCATTCGTCGTCGTTCGTCGTCGTTCGTCGTCGTCGTTCGTCGTCGTCGTTCATCGTCGTTCGTCGTCGTCGTTCGTCGTCGTCGATCGTCGTCGTTCGTCGTCGTTCGTCGTCGTCGTTCGTCGTCGTTCGTCGTCGCCCGTTGTCGTCGTTCGTCGTCGTTCGTTGTCGTCGTTCGTCGTCGTCGTTCGTCGTCGTCGTTCGTCGTCGTTGTTCGTCGTCGTTCGTCGTCGTCGTCCGTCGTCGTCGTTCGTCGTCGTTGTTCGTCGTCTTTCGTCGTCGTTCGTCGTCGTTGTTCGTCTTCGTCGTTCGTCGTCGTCGTTCGTCGTCGTTCATCGTCGTCGTTCGTCGTCGTTGTCGTCGTTGGTCGTCGTCGTCGTTCGTCGGCGTTTGTCGTCGTTCATCGTCGTTCATCGTCGTTCGTCGTCGTCGTTCGTCGTCGTCGTTCGTCGTCGTCGTTAGTCGTCGTTCGTCGTCGTTCGTCGTCGTCGTTCGTCGTCGTTCGTCGTCGTACGTCGTCGTCGTTCGTCGTCGTCGTTCGTCGTCGTTCGTCGTCGTTCGTCGTCGTCGTTCGTCGTCGTTCGTCGTCGTCATTCGTCGTTGTTCATTATCGTCATTCGTCGTCGTTCGTCGTCGTTCGTCGTCGTTCGTCGTCGTTCGTCGTCGTTCGTCGTCGTCGTTCTTCGTCGTCGTTCGTCGTCGTCGTTCGTCGTCGTTCGTCGTCGTTCGTCGTCGTTCGTCGTCGTCGTTCGTCATCGTTCGTCGTCGTCGTTCGTCGTCTTTCGTCGTAGTCGTTCGTCGTCGTCGTTCGTCGTCGTTCATCGTCGTCGTTCGTCGTCGTTCTTCGTCGTTCGTCTTCGTCGTTTGTCGTCGTTCGTCGTCGTCGCTCGTCGTCGTTCCTCGTCATCGTTCGTCGTCGTTCATCGTCGTCGTTCGTCGTCGTCGTTCGTCATCGTTCGTCGTCGTCGCTCGTCGTCGGTCGTCGTCGTCGTTCGTCGTCGTTCGTCGTCGTCGTTCGTCGTCGTCGTTCGTCGTCGTCGTTCGTCGTCGATCGTCGTCGTTCGTCGTCGTTCGTCATCGTACGTCGTCGTCGTTCGTCGCCGTTCGTCGTCGTTCGTCGTCGTTCGTCGTCGTCGTTCGTCGTCGATCGTCGTCGTCGTTCGTCGTCATCGTTCATCGTCGTCGTTCGTCATCGTCGTTCATCGTCGTCGTTCGTCGTCGTTCGTCGTCGTCGTTAGTCGTCGTTCGTCGTCGTCGTTCGTCGTCGTTCGTCGTCGTTTGTCGTCGTTCGTTGTCGTCGGTCGTTGTCGTCGTTCGTCGTCGTCTTTCGTTGTCATTCGTCGTCGTTCGTCGTCGCGGTTCGTTGTCGTTCGTCGTCGTTCGTCGTCGTTCGTCGTCGTCGTTCGTTGTCGTTCGTCGTCGATCGTCGTCGTTCGTCGTCGTCGTTCGTCGTCGTTCGTCGTCGTTCGTCGTCGTCGTTCGTCGTCGTTCGTCGTCGTACGTCGTTCGTCGTCGTTCGTCGTCGTCGTTCGTCGTCGTTCGTCGTCGTTCGTCGTCGTAGTTCATCGTCGTTCGTCGTCGTTCGTCGTCGTTCGTCGTCGTAGTTCGTCGTCGTCGTTCGTCGTCGTCGTTCGTCGTCGTCGTTCGTCGTCGTCGTTCGTCGTCGTCGTTCGTCGTCGTTCGTCGTTGTCGTTCGTCGTCGTTCGTCGTCGTCGTACGTCGTCGTTCGTCGTCGTCGTTCGTCGTCGTTCGTCGTCGTCGTTCGTCGTCGTTCATCGTCGTCCGTCGTCGTCGTTCGTCGTCGTTCGTCGTCGCCGTTCGTCGTCGTTAGTCGTCGTCGTTCGTCGTCGTTCGTCGTCGTCGTTCCTCGTCATCGTTCGTCGTCGTACATCGTCGTCGTTCGTCGTCGTTCGTCGTCGTGGTTCGTCGTCGTTCGTCGTCGTCGCTCGTCGTCGCCCGTCGTCGTTCCTCGTCATCGTTCGTCGTCGTTCATCGTCGTCGTTCGTTGTCGTTCGTCGTTGTTCGTCGTCGTCGTTCATCGTCGTTCGTCGTCGTCGCTCGTCGGCGGTCGCCGTCGTCGTTCGTCGTCGTTCGTCGTCGTCGTTCGTCGTCGTCGATCGTCGTCGTTCGTCGTCGTCGTTCGTCGTCGTTCGTCGTCGTTCGTCGTCGTTCATCGTCGTTCGTCGTCGTCGTTCGTCGTCGTTCGTCGTCGACCGTCGTCGTTCGTCGTCGTTCGTCGTCGTTCGTCGTCGTAGTTCGTCGTCGTTCGTCGTCGTCGTTCGTCGTCGTCGTTCGTCGTCGTTCGTCGATCTTCGTCGTCGTTCGTTGTCGTTCGTCGTCATTCGTCGTCATTCGCCGTCGTCGTACGTCGTCGTCGTTCGTCGTCGTCGTTCGTCGTTGTCGTTCGTCGTCGTCGTTCCTGGTCGTCGTTCGCCGTCGTTCATCGTCGTCGTTCGTCGTCGTTCGTCGTCGTCGTTCGTCGTCGTCGAACGTCGTCGTTCGTCGTCGGTCGTCGTTGTCGCTCGTCGTCGTTCGTCGTCGTCTTTCGTCGTCGTTCGTCGTCGTCGTTCGTCGTCGTCGTCGTTCGTCGTCGTCATTCGTCGTCGTTCGTTGTCGTCGTTCGTCGTCGTTCGTCGTCGTCGTTCGTCGTCGTTCATCGTCGTTCGTCTTTGTTCGTTGTCGTCGTTCGTCGTCATTCGTCGTCGTTCATCGTCGTCATTCGTCGTCGTTCGTCGTCGTTCATCGTCGTCGTTCGTCGTCGTTCGTCGTCGTCGTTCGTCGCCGTACGTCGTCGTCGTTCGTCGTCATTCGTCGTCGTTCGTCATCGTTCGTCGTCGTCGTTCGTCGTTGTTCGTCGTCGTTCGTCGTCGTTCGTCGTCGTTGTTCGTCGTCGTCGTTCATCGTCGTTCGTCGTCGTCGTTCGTCGTGGTCGTTCGTCGTCGTCGTCCGTCGTCGTCGTCGTTCGTCGTCGTTATTCGTCGTCGTCGTTCGTCGTCGTACGTCGCCGTCGTTCGTCGTCGTTCGTAGTCGTCGTTCGTCGTCGTTCGTCGTCGTCGTTCGTTGTCGTACGTCGTCGTTCGTCGTCGTCGTTCGTCGTCGTTCGTCGTCGTCGTTCGTCGTCGTCGTTCATCTTCGTTCGTCGTTGTCGTTCGTCGTCGTTCGTCGTCTTTGTACGTCGTCGTCGTTCGTCGTCGTTCGTCGTCGTCCGCCGTCGTCGTTCGTCGTCGTTCGTCGTCGTCGTTCGTCGTCGTCGTTCGTCGTCGTTCGTCGTCGTTCGTCGTTGTCGTTCGTCGTCGTTCGTCGTCTTCGTACGTCGTCGATCGTCGTCGTCGTTCGTCGTCGTCGTTCGTCGTCGTTCGTCGTCGTCCGTCGTCGTCCGTCGTCGTCGTTCGTCGTCGTTCGTCGTCGTCGTTCGTCGTCGTCGTTCGTCGTCGTCGTTCGTCGTCGTTCGTCGTTGTCGTTCCTCGTCATCGTTCGTCTTCGTTCATCGTCGTCGTTCGTCGTCGTTCGTCGTCGTACGTCGTCGATCGTCGTCGTCGTTCGTCGTCGTCGTTCGTCGTCGTTCATCGTCGTCGTTCGTCGTCGTTCGTCGTCGTCGTTCGTCATCGTTCGTCGTCGTCGCTCGTCGTCGGTCGTCGTCGTCGTTCGTCGTCGTCGTTCGTCGTCGTCGTTCGTCGTCGTTCGTCGTCGTCTTTCGTCGTCGTTCGTCGTCGATCGTCGTCGTTCGTTGTCGTTCGTCGTCGTACGTCGTCGACGTTCGTCGTCGTTCATCGTCGTTCGTCGTCGTTCGTCGTCGTTCGTCTTCGTCGCTCGTCGTCGTTCGTCGTCGTCGTTCGTCGTCGTCGTTCGTCGTCGTCGTTCGTCGTCGATCGTCGTCGTTCGTCGTCGTACGTCGTCGTCGTTCGTCGTCGTTCGTCGTCGTTCGTCGTCGTCGTTCGTCGTCGTCGTTCGTCGTCGTTCGTCGTCGTCGTTCGTCGTCGTCGTTCGTCGTCGTTCGTCGTCGTCGTACGTCGTCGTTCGTCGTCGTTCGTCGTCGTTCGTCGTCGTTCGTCGTCGTTCGTCGTCGTTCATCGTCGTTCGTCGTCGTTCGTCGTCGTTCGTCGTCGTTCGTCGTCGTCGTTCGTCGTCGTCGTACATCGTCGTCATTCGTCGTCGTTCGTCGTCGTCATTCGTCGTCGTTCGTCGTCGTTCGTCGTCGTTCGTCGTCGTTCGTTATCGTCGTTCGTCGTCGTCGTTCGTCGTCGTCGTTCGTCGTCGTCGTTCGTCGTCGTCGTTCGTCGACGTTCGTCGTCGTTCGTCGTCGTCGTTCGTCGTCGTTCGTCGTCGTCGTTCGTCGTCGTTCGTCGTCGTTCGTCATCGTTCGTCGTCGTCGTTCGTCGTCTTCGTTCGTCGTCGTTCGTCGTCGTTCGTCGTGGTCGTTCGTCGCCGTTCGTCGTTGTTCGCCGTCGTTCGTCGCCGTTCGTCGTCGTTCGTCGTCGTTCGTCGTCGTCGTTCGTCGTCGTCCGTCGTCGTCGTTCGTCGTCGTCCGACGTTGTCGTTCGCCGTCGTTCGTCGTCGTCGTTCGTCGTCGTCGTTCGTCGTCTTTCGTCGTCGTCGTTCGTCGTCGTTCGTCGTCGTCGTTCGTCGTCGTCGTTCGTCGTCGTCTTTCGTTGTCGTCGTCCGTCGTCGTTCTTCATCGTCATTCGTCGTCGTTCGTCGCCGTTCGTCGTCGTTCGTCGTCGTCGTTCGTCGTCGTCGTTCGTCGTCGTTCGTCGTCGTCGTTCGTCGTCGTTCGTCGTCGTCTTTCGTCGTCTTTCGTCGTCGTCTTTCGTCGTCGTCTTTCGTCGTCGTCTTTCGTCGTCGTCGTTCGTCGTCGTCGTTCGTCGTCGTCGTTCGTCGTCATCGTTCGTCGTCGTTCGTCGTCGTCGTTCGTCGTCGTTCGTCGTCGTCGTTCGTCGTCGTTCGTCGTCGTTCGTTGTCGTCGTCATTCGTCGTCGTTCGTCATTGTCATTCGTCGTCGTTCGTCGTCATTCGTCGTCGTCGTTCGTCGTCGTCGTTCGTCGTCGTCTTTCATCGTCGTTCGTCGTCGTCGTTCGTCGTCGTTCGTCGTCGTCCGTCGTCGTCGATCGTCGTCGTTCGTCGTCGTTCGTCGTCGTCGTTCGTCGTCGTTCGTCGTCGCTCGTCGTCGTCGTTCGTCGTCGTCGTTCGTCGTCGTTCGTTGTCGTCGTTCGTCGTCGTCGTTCGTCGTCGTCGTTCGTCGCCGTCGTTCGTCGTCGGTGTTCGTCGTCATTCGTCGTCGTCGTTCGTCGTCGTTCGTCGTCGTCGTCCGTCGTCGTCGTTCGTCGTCGTTGTTCGTCGTCTTTCGTCGTCGTTCGTCGTCGTCGTCTTTCGTCGTCGTTCGTCGTCGTCGTTCGTCTTCGTCGTTCGTCGTCGTCGTTCGTCGTCGTTCGTCGTCGACGTTCGTCGTCGTTGTCGTCGTTGTTCGTCGTTGTCGTTCGTCGGCGTTCGTCGTCGTTCATCGTCGTTCGTCGTCGTCGTTCGTCGTCGTCGTTCGTCGTCACTCGTCATCGTCGTTCGTTGTCGTTCGTCGTCGTTCGTCGTCGTTCGTCGTCATCGTCGTTCGTCGTCGTCGTCGTTCGTCGTCGTAGTTCGTCGTCGTTCGTCGTCGTACGTCGTCGTCGTTCGTCGTCGTCGTTCGTCGTCGTTCGTCGTCGTTCGTCGTCGTTCCTCGTCGTTCGTCGTCGTAGTTATTCGTCGTTCGTCGTCGTCGTTCGTCGTCGTCGTTCGTCGTCGTTCTTCGATCTTCGTCGTCGTTCGTTGTCGTTCGTCGTCATTCGTCGTCATTCGCCGTCGTCGTACGTCGTCGTTCGTCGTCGTCGTTCGTCGTCGTCGTTCGTCGTTGTCGTTCGTCGTTGTCGTTGCTCGTCGTCGTTCGTCGTTGTCGTTGCTCGTCGTCGTTCGTCATCGTTCATCGTCGTCATTCGTCGTCGTTCGTCGTCGTTCGTCGTCGTCGTTCGTCGTCGTCGTACGTCGTCGTTCGTCGTCGGTCGTCGTTGTCGCTCGTCGTCGTTCGTCGTCGTCGTTTGTTGTCGTTCGTCGTCGTCGTCGTTGGTCGTCGTCGTTCGTCGTCGTTCGTCGTCGACGTTCATCGTCGTTCGTCGTCGTTCGTCGTCGTCGTTCGTCGTCGCTCGTCGTCGTCGTTCGTCGTCTTCGTTCGTCATCGTTCGTCGTCGTTCGTCGTCGTTCGTCGTCGTCGTTCATCGTCGTCGTTCGTCGTCGTTCGTCGTCGTCGTTCGTCGTCGTTCGTCGTCGTTCGTCGTCGTTCGTCGTCGTTCGTCATCGTCGTTCGTCGTCGTTCGTCGTCGTCGTTCGTCGTCGTTCGTCATCGTTCGTCGTCGTCATTCGTCGTCGTTCGTCATCGTCATTCGTCGTCGTTCGTCGTCGTTCGTCGTCGTCGTTCGTCGTCGTCGTTCATCGTCGTTCGTCGTCGTCGTTCGTCGTCGTTCGTCGTCGTCGTTCGTCGTCGTTCGTCGTCGCTCGTCGTCGTCGTTCGTCGTCGTTCGTCGTCGTCGTTCGTCGTCGTCGTTCGTCGTCGTTGTTCGTCGTCGTTCGTCGTCGTCGTCCGTCGTCGTCGTTCGTCTTCGTCGTTCGTCGTCGTCGTTCGTCGTCGTTCGTCGTCGTTGTCGTCGTTGGTCGTCGTCGTCGTTCGTCGGCGTTTGTCGTCGTTCATCGTCGTTCGTCGTCGTCGTTCGTCGTCGTCGTTCGTCGTCGTCGTTCGTCGTCGTCGTTAGTCGTCGTTCGTCGTCGTTCGTCGTCGTCGTTCGTCGTCTTTCGTCGTCGTCGTTCGTCGTCGTCGTTCGTCGTCGTTCGTCGTCGTCGTTCGTCATCGTCGTTCGTCGTCGTCGTTCGTCGTCGTCGTTCGTCGTCGTCGTTCGTCGTCGTCGTTCGTCGTCGTCGTTCGTCGTCGTCGTTCGTCGTCGTCGTTCATCGTCTTCGTTCGTCGTCGTCGTTCGTCGTCGTCGTTCGTCGTCGTCGTTCGTCGTCGTTCGTCGTCGTCTTTCGTCGTCGTGCGTCGTCGTTCGTCGTCGTTCGTCGTCGTTCGTCGTCGTACGTCGTCGTCGTTCGTCGTCGTCGTTCGTCGTCGTTCGTCGTCGTTCGTCGTCGTCGTTCGTCGTCGTTCGTCGTCGTCATTCGTCGTTGTTCATTATCGTCATTCGTCGTCGTTCGTCGTCGTTCGTCGTCGTTCGTCGTCGTTCGTCATCGTCGTTCTTCGTCGTCGTTCGTCGTCGTCGTTCGTCGTCGTTCGTCGTCGTTCGTCGTCGTCGTTCGTCTTCGTTCGTCGTCGTCGTTCGTCGTCTTTCGTCGTCGTCGTTCGTCGTCGTCGTTCGTCGTAGTTCGTCGTCGTCGTTCGTCATCGTCGTTCGTCGTCGTCGTTCGTCGTCGTCGTTCGTCGTCGTCGTTCGTCGTCGTCGTTCGTCGTCGTCGTTCGTCGTCGTCGTTCGTCGTCGTCGTTCGTCGTCGTCGTTCATCGTCTTCGTTCGTCGTCGTCGTTCGTCGTCGTCGTTCGTCGTCGTCGTTCGTCGTCGTTCGTCGTCGTCTTTCGTCGTCGTGCGTCGTCGTTCGTCGTCGTTCGTCGTCGTTCGTCGTCGTTCGTCGTCGTTCGTCGTCGTTCGTCGTCGTCGTTCGTCGTCGTCATTCGTCGTCGTTCGTCGTCGTTCGTCGTCGTCGTTCGTCGTCGTCCGTCGTCGTCGTTAGTCGTCGTTCGTCGTCTTTCGTCGTCGTCGTTCGTTGTCGTTCATCGTCGTCGTTCGTCGTCGTCTTTCGTCGTCGTTCGTCGTCGTTCGTCGTCATTCGTCGTCGTTCGTCGTCGTTCGTCGTCGTCGTTCGTCGTCATTCGTCGTCGTCGTTTGTCGTCGTTCGTCGTCGTTCGTCGTCGTCGTTCGTCGTCGTTCGTCGTCTTCTTTCATCGTCGTTCGTCGTCGTTCGTTGTCGTCGTTCGTCGTCGTTCGTCGTCGTCATTCGTCGTTGTTCGTCGTCGTTCGTCGTCGTTCGTCGTCGTGGCTCGTCGTCGTTCGTCGTCGTTCGTCGTCGTCGTTCGTCGTCGTCGTTCGTCGTCGTTCGTCGTCGTCGTTCGTCGTCGTCGTTCGTCGTCGTTCGTCGTCGTCGTTCGTCGTCGTTCGTCGTCGTTCGTCGTCGTTCGTCGTCGTTCATCGTCGTTCGTCGTCGTTCGTCGTCGTTCGTCGTCGTTCGTCGTCGTCGTTCGTCGTCGTCGTACATCGTCGTCATTCGTCGTCGTTCGTCGTCGTCATTCGTCGTCGTTCGTCGTCGTTCGTCGTCGTTCGTCGTCGTTCGTTGTCGTCGTTCGTCATCGTCGTTCGTCGTCGTCATTCGTCGTCGATCGTCGTCGTCGTTTGTCGTCGTCGTTCGTCGACGTTCGTCGTCGTTCGTCATCGTCATTCGTCGTCGTTCGTCGTCGTTCGTCGTCGTCGTTCGTCGTCGTTCGTCGTCGTTCGTCGTCGTTGTTCGTCGTCGTTCGTCGTCGTCGTTCGTCGTCGTTCGTCGTCTTCGTTCGTCGTCGTTCGTCGTCGTTCGTCGTGGTCGTTCGTCGCCGTTCGTCGTCGTTCGTCGTTGTTCGCTGTCTTTCGTCGCCGTTCGTCGTCGTTCGTCGTCGTTCGTCGTCGTCGTTCGTCGTCGTCCGTCGTCGTCGT
Source organism: Rhimphoctona megacephalus (assembly GCA_963989365.1). NCBI lineage: Eukaryota > Metazoa > Arthropoda > Insecta > Hymenoptera > Ichneumonidae > Rhimphoctona > Rhimphoctona megacephalus. The sequence goes on along the minus strand of OZ022414.1, from coordinate 31,021,284 downwards.
TCGTCGTCGTCGTTCGTCGTCGTCCGTCGTTGTTCGTCGTCGTCGTTCGTCGTCGTCGTTCGTCGTCGTCGTTCGTCGTCGTCGTTCGTCGTCGCCGTTCGTCGTCGTTCGTCGTCGTCGTTCGTCGTCGTTCGTCGTCGTCTTTCGTCGTCTTTCGTCGTCGTCTTTCGTCGTCGTCGTTCGTCGTCGTCGTTCGTCGTCGTCGTTCGTCGTCGTCGTTCGTCGTTGTCGTTCGTCGTCGTCGTTCGTCGTCGTCGTACGTCGTCGTCGTTTGTCGTCGTCGTCGTTCGTCGTCGTCGTCGTTCGTCGTCGTCGTTCGTCGTCGTCGTTCGTCGTCGTCGCTCGTCGTCGTTCGTCGTCGTCGTTCGTCGTCGTCGTTCGTCGTCGTTCGTCGTCGTCATTCGTCGTCGTCGTTCGTCGTCGTCGTCGTTCGTCGTCGTTCGTCGTCGTTCGTCGTCGTTCATCGTCTTTCGTCGTCGTTCATCGTCGTTCGTCGTCGTCGTGCGTCGCCGTCTTTCGTCGTCGTGAGTCGTCGTTCGTCGTCGTTCGTCGCCGTTCGTCGTCGTCGTTCGTCGTCGATCGTCGTCGTCGTTCCTCGTCGTCGTTCGTCGTCGTTCGTCGTCGTCGATCGTCGTCGTCGTTCGTCGTCGTCGTTCGTCTTCGTTGTTTGTCGTCGTCGTTCGTCGTCGTTCGTCGTCGTCGATCATCGTCGGTCCTCGTCATCGTTCGTCGTCGTTCGTAGTCGTCGTTCGTCGTCGATCGTCGTCGTCGTTCGTCTTCGTCGTTCGTCGTCGTCGTTTGTCGTTGTTTGTCGTCGTCGTTCGTCGTCGTCATTCGTCGTCGTCATTCGTCGTCGTTCGTCGTCGTCGTTCGTCGTCGTTCGTCGTCGTTCATCGTCTTTCGTCGTCGTTCATCGTCGTTCGTCGTCGTCGTCTTTCGTCGTCTTTCGTCGTCGTTCGTCGTCGTCGTTCGTCGTCGTTCGTCGCCGTTCGTTGTCGTCGTTCGTCGTCGTTCGTCGTCGTCGTTCGTCGTCGTCGTTCGTCGTCGTTCGTCGTCGTCATTCGTCGTCGTTCGTCGTCGTTCGTTGCCGTTCGTCGTCATTCGTCGTCGTCGTTCGTCGTCGTCTGTCGTCGTCGTTCGTCGTCGTTCGTCGTCGTCGTTCGTCGTCGTCGTTCGTCGTCGTTCGTCGTCGTCGTTCGTCGACGTCGTTCGTCGTCGTTCATCGTCGTTCGTCGTCGTTCGTCGTCGTTCGTCGTCGTTCGTCGTCGTTCGTCGTCGTTCGTCGTCGTTGTTCCTCGTCGTCGTTCGTCGTTGTTCTTCGTCGTCGTTCGTCGTCGTTCGTCGTCGTCGTTCGTCGTCGGTCATCGTCATCGTTCGTCGTCGTTCGTCGTCGTTCGTCGTCGTCGTCGTCGTTTGTCGTCGTCGTTCGTCGTCGTTCGTCGTCGACATTCGTCGTCGTTCGTCGTCGTCGTTCGTCGTCGTCGTTCGTCGTCGTTCGTCGTCGTTCGTCGTCGTCGTTCGTCGTCTTTCGTCGTCGTCGTTCGTCGTCGTTCTTCGTCGTCGTTCGTCGTCGTCATTCGTCGTCGTCGTCGTCGTTCGTCGTCGTTCGTCGTCGTTCGTCGTCGTTCATCGTCTTTCATCGTCGTTCATCGTCGTTCGTCGTCGTCGTGCGTCGTCGTCTTTCGTCGTCGTTCGTCGTCGTTCGTCGTCGTGGTTCGTCGTCTTTCGTCGCCGTTCGTCGTCGTCGTTCGTCGTCGTCGTTCGTCGTCGTTCGTTGTCGTTCTTCGTCGTTCGTCGTCGTTCGTCGTCGTCCGTCGTCGTCGTTCGTCGTCGTTCGTCGTCGTCGTTCGTCGTCGTCGTTCGTCGTCGTTCGTCGTCGTCGTTCGTCGTCGTCGTTCGTCGTCGTTCGTCGTCGTTCGTCGTCGTCGTTCGTCGTCGTTCGTCGTCGTCGTTCGTCGTCGTCGTTCGTCGTCGTTCGTCGTCGTTCGTCGTCGTCGTTCCTCGTCGTCGTTCGTCGTCGTACGTCGTCGTCGTTCGTCGTCGTTCGTCGTCGTCGATCGTCGTCGATCGTCGTCGGTCGTCGTCATCGTTCGTCGTCGTTCGTCGTCGTCATTCGTCGTCGTTCGTCGTCGTCGATCGTCGTCGTCGTTCGTCGTCGTCGTTCGTCTTCGTCGTTTGTCGTCGTCGTTCGTCGTCGTTCGTCGTCGTCGTTCGTCGTCGTCGTTCGTCGTCGTTCGTCGTCGTCGTTCGTCGTCGTTCGTCGTCGTTCATCGTCGATCATCGTCGGTCGTCGTCATCGTTCGTCGTCGTTCGTCGTCGTCGTTCGTCGTCGATCGTCGTCGTCGTTCGCCTTCGTCGTTCGTCGTCATCGTTTGTCGTCGTTTGTCGTCATCGTTCGTCGTCGTTCGTCGTCGTCGTTCGTCGTCGTCGTTCGTCGTCGTCGTTCGTCGTCGTTGTTCGTCGTCTTTCGTCGTCGTCTTTCGTCGTCGTCGTTCGTCGTCGTCGTTCGTCGTCGTCGTTCGTCGTCGTCGTTCGTCGTCGTCGTTCGTCGTTGTCGTTCGTCGTCGTCGTTCGTCGTCGTCGTACGTCGTCGTCGTTCGTCGTCGTCGTTCGTCGTCGTCGTTCGTCGTCGTCGTTCGTCGTCGTCGTTCGTCGTCGTCGTTCGTCGTCGTCGTTCGTCGTCGTCGTTCGTCGTCGTTCGTCGTCGTCCGTCGTCGTCGATCGTCGTCGTTCGTCGTCGTTCGTCGTCGTCGTTCGTCGTCGTTCGTCGTCGCTCGTCGTCGTCGTTCGTCGTCGTCGTTCGTCGTCGTTCGTTGTCGTCGTTCGTCGTCGTCGTTCGTCGTCGTCGTTCGTCGCCGTCGTTCGTCGTCGGTGTTCGTCGTCATTCGTCGTCGTCGTTCGTCGTCGTCGTTCGTCGTCGTCTTTCATCGTCGTTCGTCGTCGTCGTTCGTCGTCGTTCGTCGTCGTCCGTCGTCGTCGATCGTCGTCGTTCGTCGTCGTTCGTCGTCGTCGTTCGTCGTCGTTCGTCGTCGCTCGTCGTCGTCGTTCGTCGTCGTCGTTCGTCGTCGTTCGTTGTCGTCGTTCGTCGTCGTCGTTCGTCGTCGTCGTTCGTCGCCGTCGTTCGTCGTCGGTGTTCGTCGTCATTCGTCGTCGTCGTTCGTCGTCGTTCGTCGTCGTCGTCCGTCGTCGTCGTTCGTCGTCGTTGTTCGTCGTCTTTCGTCGTCGTTCGTCGTCGTCGTCTTTCGTCGTCGTTCGTCGTCGTCGTTCGTCTTCGTCGTTCGTCGTCGTCGTTCGTCGTCGTTCGTCGTCGACGTTCGTCGTCGTTGTCGTCGTTGTTCGTCGTTGTCGTTCGTCGGCGTTCGTCGTCGTTCATCGTCGTTCGTCGTCGTCGTTCGTCGTCGTCGTTCGTCGTCACTCGTCATCGTCGTTCGTTGTCGTTCGTCGTCGTTCGTCGTCGTTCGTCGTCATCGTCGTTCGTCGTCGTCGTCGTTCGTCGTCGTAGTTCGTCGTCGTTCGTCGTCGTACGTCGTCGTCGTTCGTCGTCGTCGTTCGTCGTCGTTCGTCGTCGTTCGTCGTCGTTCCTCGTCGTTCGTCGTCGTAGTTATTCGTCGTTCGTCGTCGTCGTTCGTCGTCGTCGTTCGTCGTCGTTCTTCGATCTTCGTCGTCGTTCGTTGTCGTTCGTCGTCATTCGTCGTCATTCGCCGTCGTCGTACGTCGTCGTTCGTCGTCGTCGTTCGTCGTCGTCGTTCGTCGTTGTCGTTCGTCGTTGTCGTTGCTCGTCGTCGTTCGTCGTTGTCGTTGCTCGTCGTCGTTCGTCATCGTTCATCGTCGTCATTCGTCGTCGTTCGTCGTCGTTCGTCGTCGTCGTTCGTCGTCGTCGTACGTCGTCGTTCGTCGTCGGTCGTCGTTGTCGCTCGTCGTCGTTCGTCGTCGTCGTTTGTTGTCGTTCGTCGTCGTCGTCGTTGGTCGTCGTCGTTCGTCGTCGTTCGTCGTCGACGTTCATCGTCGTTCGTCGTCGTTCGTCGTCGTCGTTCGTCGTCGCTCGTCGTCGTCGTTCGTCGTCTTCGTTCGTCATCGTTCGTCGTCGTTCGTCGTCGTTCGTCGTCGTCGTTCATCGTCGTCGTTCGTCGTCGTTCGTCGTCGTCGTTCGTCGTCGTTCGTCGTCGTTCGTCGTCGTTCGTCGTCGTTCGTCATCGTCGTTCGTCGTCGTTCGTCGTCGTCGTTCGTCGTCGTTCGTCATCGTTCGTCGTCGTCATTCGTCGTCGTTCGTCATCGTCATTCGTCGTCGTTCGTCGTCGTTCGTCGTCGTCGTTCGTCGTCGTCGTTCATCGTCGTTCGTCGTCGTCGTTCGTCGTCGTTCGTCGTCGTCGTTCGTCGTCGTTCGTCGTCGCTCGTCGTCGTCGTTCGTCGTCGTTCGTCGTCGTCGTTCGTCGTCGTCGTTCGTCGTCGTTGTTCGTCGTCGTTCGTCGTCGTCGTCCGTCGTCGTCGTTCGTCTTCGTCGTTCGTCGTCGTCGTTCGTCGTCGTTCGTCGTCGTTGTCGTCGTTGGTCGTCGTCGTCGTTCGTCGGCGTTTGTCGTCGTTCATCGTCGTTCGTCGTCGTCGTTCGTCGTCGTCGTTCGTCGTCGTCGTTCGTCGTCGTCGTTAGTCGTCGTTCGTCGTCGTTCGTCGTCGTCGTTCGTCGTCTTTCGTCGTCGTCGTTCGTCGTCGTCGTTCGTCGTCGTTCGTCGTCGTCGTTCGTCATCGTCGTTCGTCGTCGTCGTTCGTCGTCGTCGTTCGTCGTCGTCGTTCGTCGTCGTCGTTCGTCGTCGTCGTTCGTCGTCGTCGTTCGTCGTCGTCGTTCATCGTCTTCGTTCGTCGTCGTCGTTCGTCGTCGTCGTTCGTCGTCGTCGTTCGTCGTCGTTCGTCGTCGTCTTTCGTCGTCGTGCGTCGTCGTTCGTCGTCGTTCGTCGTCGTTCGTCGTCGTACGTCGTCGTCGTTCGTCGTCGTCGTTCGTCGTCGTTCGTCGTCGTTCGTCGTCGTCGTTCGTCGTCGTTCGTCGTCGTCATTCGTCGTTGTTCATTATCGTCATTCGTCGTCGTTCGTCGTCGTTCGTCGTCGTTCGTCGTCGTTCGTCATCGTCGTTCTTCGTCGTCGTTCGTCGTCGTCGTTCGTCGTCGTTCGTCGTCGTTCGTCGTCGTCGTTCGTCTTCGTTCGTCGTCGTCGTTCGTCGTCTTTCGTCGTCGTCGTTCGTCGTCGTCGTTCGTCGTAGTTCGTCGTCGTCGTTCGTCATCGTCGTTCGTCGTCGTCGTTCGTCGTCGTCGTTCGTCGTCGTCGTTCGTCGTCGTCGTTCGTCGTCGTCGTTCGTCGTCGTCGTTCGTCGTCGTCGTTCGTCGTCGTCGTTCATCGTCTTCGTTCGTCGTCGTCGTTCGTCGTCGTCGTTCGTCGTCGTCGTTCGTCGTCGTTCGTCGTCGTCTTTCGTCGTCGTGCGTCGTCGTTCGTCGTCGTTCGTCGTCGTTCGTCGTCGTTCGTCGTCGTTCGTCGTCGTTCGTCGTCGTCGTTCGTCGTCGTCATTCGTCGTCGTTCGTCGTCGTTCGTCGTCGTCGTTCGTCGTCGTCCGTCGTCGTCGTTAGTCGTCGTTCGTCGTCTTTCGTCGTCGTCGTTCGTTGTCGTTCATCGTCGTCGTTCGTCGTCGTCTTTCGTCGTCGTTCGTCGTCGTTCGTCGTCATTCGTCGTCGTTCGTCGTCGTTCGTCGTCATTCGTCGTCGTTCGTCGTCGTTCGTCGTCGTCGTTCGTCGTCATTCGTCGTCGTCGTTTGTCGTCGTTCGTCGTCGTTCGTCGTCGTCGTTCGTCGTCGTTCGTCGTCTTCTTTCATCGTCGTTCGTCGTCGTTCGTTGTCGTCGTTCGTCGTCGTTCGTCGTCGTCATTCGTCGTTGTTCGTCGTCGTTCGTCGTCGTTCGTCGTCGTGGCTCGTCGTCGTTCGTCGTCGTTCGTCGTCGTCGTTCGTCGTCGTCGTTCGTCGTCGTTCGTCGTCGTCGTTCGTCGTCGTCGTTCGTCGTCGTTCGTCGTCGTCGTTCGTCGTCGTTCGTCGTCGTTCGTCGTCGTTCGTCGTCGTTCATCGTCGTTCGTCGTCGTTCGTCGTCGTTCGTCGTCGTTCGTCGTCGTCGTTCGTCGTCGTCGTACATCGTCGTCATTCGTCGTCGTTCGTCGTCGTCATTCGTCGTCGTTCGTCGTCGTTCGTCGTCGTTCGTCGTCGTTCGTTGTCGTCGTTCGTCATCGTCGTTCGTCGTCGTCATTCGTCGTCGATCGTCGTCGTCGTTTGTCGTCGTCGTTCGTCGACGTTCGTCGTCGTTCGTCATCGTCATTCGTCGTCGTTCGTCGTCGTTCGTCGTCGTCGTTCGTCGTCGTTCGTCGTCGTTCGTCGTCGTTGTTCGTCGTCGTTCGTCGTCGTCGTTCGTCGTCGTTCGTCGTCTTCGTTCGTCGTCGTTCGTCGTCGTTCGTCGTGGTCGTTCGTCGCCGTTCGTCGTCGTTCGTCGTTGTTCGCTGTCTTTCGTCGCCGTTCGTCGTCGTTCGTCGTCGTTCGTCGTCGTCGTTCGTCGTCGTCCGTCGTCGTCGTTCGTCGTCGTCGTTCGTCGTCGTCCGTCGTTGTTCGTCGTCGTCGTTCGTCGTCGTCGTTCGTCGTCGTCGTTCGTCGTCGTCGTTCGTCGTCGCCGTTCGTCGTCGTTCGTCGTCGTCGTTCGTCGTCGTTCGTCGTCGTCTTTCGTCGTCTTTCGTCGTCGTCTTTCGTCGTCGTCGTTCGTCGTCGTCGTTCGTCGTCGTCGTTCGTCGTCGTCGTTCGTCGTTGTCGTTCGTCGTCGTCGTTCGTCGTCGTCGTACGTCGTCGTCGTTTGTCGTCGTCGTCGTTCGTCGTCGTCGTCGTTCGTCGTCGTCGTTCGTCGTCGTCGTTCGTCGTCGTCGCTCGTCGTCGTTCGTCGTCGTCGTTCGTCGTCGTCGTTCGTCGTCGTTCGTCGTCGTCATTCGTCGTCGTCGTTCGTCGTCGTCGTCGTTCGTCGTCGTTCGTCGTCGTTCGTCGTCGTTCATCGTCTTTCGTCGTCGTTCATCGTCGTTCGTCGTCGTCGTGCGTCGCCGTCTTTCGTCGTCGTGAGTCGTCGTTCGTCGTCGTTCGTCGCCGTTCGTCGTCGTCGTTCGTCGTCGATCGTCGTCGTCGTTCCTCGTCGTCGTTCGTCGTCGTTCGTCGTCGTCGATCGTCGTCGTCGTTCGTCGTCGTCGTTCGTCTTCGTTGTTTGTCGTCGTCGTTCGTCGTCGTTCGTCGTCGTCGATCATCGTCGGTCCTCGTCATCGTTCGTCGTCGTTCGTAGTCGTCGTTCGTCGTCGATCGTCGTCGTCGTTCGTCTTCGTCGTTCGTCGTCGTCGTGCGTCGCCGTCTTTCGTCGTCGTGAGTCGTCGTTCGTCGTCGTTCGTCGCCGTTCGTCGTCGTCGTTCGTCGTCGATCGTCGTCGTCGTTCCTCGTCGTCGTTCGTCGTCGTTCGTCGTCGTCGATCGTCGTCGTCGTTCGTCGTCGTCGTTCGTCTTCGTTGTTTGTCGTCGTCGTTCGTCGTCGTTCGTCGTCGTCGATCATCGTCGGTCCTCGTCATCGTTCGTCGTCGTTCGTCGTCGTTGTTCGTCGTCTTTCGTCGTCGTTCGTCGTCGTCGTCTTTCGTCGTCGTTCGTCGTCGTCGTCTTTCGTCGTCGTTCGTCGTCGTCGTTCGTCTTCGTCGTTCGTCGTCGTCGTTCGTCGTCGTTCGTCGTCGTCGTTCGTCGTCGTTGTCGTCGTTGTTCGTCGTTGTCGTTCGTCGGCGTTCGTCGTCGTTCATCGTCGTTCGTCGTCGTCGTTCGTCGTCGTCGTTCGTCGTCGCTCGTCATCGTCGTTCGTTGTCGTTCGTCGTCGTTCGTCGTCGTTCGTCGTCATCGTCGTTCGTCGTCGTCGTAGTTCGTCGTCGTTCGTCGTCGTACGTCGTCGTCGTTCGTCGTCGTCGTTCGTCGTCGTTCGTCGTCGTTCGTCGTCGTTCCTCGTCGTTCGTCGTCGTAGTTCATCGTCGTTCGTCGTCGTCGTTCGTCGTCGTCGTTCGTCGTCGTCGTTCGTCGTCGTTCTTCGATCTTCGTCGTCGTTCGTTGTCGTTCGTCGTCATTCGCCGTCGTCGTACGTCGTCGTTCGTCGTCGTCGTTCGTCGTCGTCGTTCGTCGTTGTCGTTCGTCGTTGTCGTTGCTCGTCGTCGTTCGTCATCGTTCATCGTCGTCATTCGTCGTCGTTCGTCGTCGTTCGTCGTCGTCGTTCGTCGTCGTCGTACGTCGTCGTTCGTCGTCGGTCGTCGTTGTCGCTCGTCGTCGTTCGTCGTCGTCGTTTGTCGTCGTTCGTCGTCGTCGTCGTTGGTCGTCGTCGTTCGTCGTCGTTCGTCGTCGACGTTCATCGTCGTTCGTCGTCGTTCGTCGTCGTCGTTCGTCGTCGCTCGTCGTCGTCGTTCGTCGTCTTCGTTCGTCATCGTTCGTCGTCGTTCGTCGTCGTTCGTCGTCGTCGTTCATCGTCGTCGTTCGTCGTCGTTCGTCGTCGTCGTTCGTCGTCGTTCGTCATCGTCGTTCGTCGTCGTTCGTCGTCGTCGTTCGTCGTCGTTCGTCATCGTTCGTCGTCGTCATTCGTCGTCGTTCGTCATCGTCATTCGTCGTCGTTCGTCGTCGTTCGTCGTCGTCGTTCGTCGTCGTCGTTCATCGTCGTTCGTCGTCGTCGTTCGTCGTCGTCGATCGTCGTCGTTCGTCGTCGTTCGTCGTCGTCGTTCGTCGTCGTTCGTCGTCGCCCGTTGTCGTCGTTCGTCGTCGTTCGTTGTCGTCGTTCGTCGTCGTCGTTCGTCGTCGTCGTTCGTCGTCGTTGTTCGTCGTCGTTCGTCGTCGTCGTCCGTCGTCGTCGTTCGTCGTCGTTGTTCGTCGTCTTTCGTCGTCGTTCGTCGTCGTTGTTCGTCTTCGTCGTTCGTCGTCGTCGTTCGTCGTCGTTCATCGTCGTCGTTCGTCGTCGTTGTCGTCGTTGGTCGTCGTCGTCGTTCGTCGGCGTTTGTCGTCGTTCATCGTCGTTCATCGTCGTTCGTCGTCGTCGTTCGTCGTCGTCGTTCGTCGTCGTCGTTAGTCGTCGTTCGTCGTCGTTCGTCGTCGTCGTTCGTCGTCGTTCGTCGTCGTACGTCGTCGTCGTTCGTCGTCGTCGTTCGTCGTCGTTCGTCGTCGTTCGTCGTCGTCGTTCGTCGTCGTTCGTCGTCGTCATTCGTCGTTGTTCATTATCGTCATTCGTCGTCGTTCGTCGTCGTTCGTCGTCGTTCGTCGTCGTTCGTCGTCGTTCGTCGTCGTCGTTCTTCGTCGTCGTTCGTCGTCGTCGTTCGTCGTCGTTCGTCGTCGTTCGTCGTCGTTCGTCGTCGTCGTTCGTCATCGTTCGTCGTCGTCGTTCGTCGTCTTTCGTCGTAGTCGTTCGTCGTCGTCGTTCGTCGTCGTTCATCGTCGTCGTTCGTCGTCGTTCTTCGTCGTTCGTCTTCGTCGTTTGTCGTCGTTCGTCGTCGTCGCTCGTCGTCGTTCCTCGTCATCGTTCGTCGTCGTTCATCGTCGTCGTTCGTCGTCGTCGTTCGTCATCGTTCGTCGTCGTCGCTCGTCGTCGGTCGTCGTCGTCGTTCGTCGTCGTTCGTCGTCGTCGTTCGTCGTCGTCGTTCGTCGTCGTCGTTCGTCGTCGATCGTCGTCGTTCGTCGTCGTTCGTCATCGTACGTCGTCGTCGTTCGTCGCCGTTCGTCGTCGTTCGTCGTCGTTCGTCGTCGTCGTTCGTCGTCGATCGTCGTCGTCGTTCGTCGTCATCGTTCATCGTCGTCGTTCGTCATCGTCGTTCATCGTCGTCGTTCGTCGTCGTTCGTCGTCGTCGTTAGTCGTCGTTCGTCGTCGTCGTTCGTCGTCGTTCGTCGTCGTTTGTCGTCGTTCGTTGTCGTCGGTCGTTGTCGTCGTTCGTCGTCGTCTTTCGTTGTCATTCGTCGTCGTTCGTCGTCGCGGTTCGTTGTCGTTCGTCGTCGTTCGTCGTCGTTCGTCGTCGTCGTTCGTTGTCGTTCGTCGTCGATCGTCGTCGTTCGTCGTCGTCGTTCGTCGTCGTTCGTCGTCGTTCGTCGTCGTCGTTCGTCGTCGTTCGTCGTCGTACGTCGTTCGTCGTCGTTCGTCGTCGTCGTTCGTCGTCGTTCGTCGTCGTTCGTCGTCGTAGTTCATCGTCGTTCGTCGTCGTTCGTCGTCGTTCGTCGTCGTAGTTCGTCGTCGTCGTTCGTCGTCGTCGTTCGTCGTCGTCGTTCGTCGTCGTCGTTCGTCGTCGTCGTTCGTCGTCGTTCGTCGTTGTCGTTCGTCGTCGTTCGTCGTCGTCGTACGTCGTCGTTCGTCGTCGTCGTTCGTCGTCGTTCGTCGTCGTCGTTCGTCGTCGTTCATCGTCGTCCGTCGTCGTCGTTCGTCGTCGTTCGTCGTCGCCGTTCGTCGTCGTTAGTCGTCGTCGTTCGTCGTCGTTCGTCGTCGTCGTTCCTCGTCATCGTTCGTCGTCGTACATCGTCGTCGTTCGTCGTCGTTCGTCGTCGTGGTTCGTCGTCGTTCGTCGTCGTCGCTCGTCGTCGCCCGTCGTCGTTCCTCGTCATCGTTCGTCGTCGTTCATCGTCGTCGTTCGTTGTCGTTCGTCGTTGTTCGTCGTCGTCGTTCATCGTCGTTCGTCGTCGTCGCTCGTCGGCGGTCGCCGTCGTCGTTCGTCGTCGTTCGTCGTCGTCGTTCGTCGTCGTCGATCGTCGTCGTTCGTCGTCGTCGTTCGTCGTCGTTCGTCGTCGTTCGTCGTCGTTCATCGTCGTTCGTCGTCGTCGTTCGTCGTCGTTCGTCGTCGACCGTCGTCGTTCGTCGTCGTTCGTCGTCGTTCGTCGTCGTAGTTCGTCGTCGTTCGTCGTCGTCGTTCGTCGTCGTCGTTCGTCGTCGTTCGTCGATCTTCGTCGTCGTTCGTTGTCGTTCGTCGTCATTCGTCGTCATTCGCCGTCGTCGTACGTCGTCGTCGTTCGTCGTCGTCGTTCGTCGTTGTCGTTCGTCGTCGTCGTTCCTGGTCGTCGTTCGCCGTCGTTCATCGTCGTCGTTCGTCGTCGTTCGTCGTCGTCGTTCGTCGTCGTCGAACGTCGTCGTTCGTCGTCGGTCGTCGTTGTCGCTCGTCGTCGTTCGTCGTCGTCTTTCGTCGTCGTTCGTCGTCGTCGTTCGTCGTCGTCGTCGTTCGTCGTCGTCATTCGTCGTCGTTCGTTGTCGTCGTTCGTCGTCGTTCGTCGTCGTCGTTCGTCGTCGTTCATCGTCGTTCGTCTTTGTTCGTTGTCGTCGTTCGTCGTCATTCGTCGTCGTTCATCGTCGTCATTCGTCGTCGTTCGTCGTCGTTCATCGTCGTCGTTCGTCGTCGTTCGTCGTCGTCGTTCGTCGCCGTACGTCGTCGTCGTTCGTCGTCATTCGTCGTCGTTCGTCATCGTTCGTCGTCGTCGTTCGTCGTTGTTCGTCGTCGTTCGTCGTCGTTCGTCGTCGTTGTTCGTCGTCGTCGTTCATCGTCGTTCGTCGTCGTCGTTCGTCGTGGTCGTTCGTCGTCGTCGTCCGTCGTCGTCGTCGTTCGTCGTCGTTATTCGTCGTCGTCGTTCGTCGTCGTACGTCGCCGTCGTTCGTCGTCGTTCGTAGTCGTCGTTCGTCGTCGTTCGTCGTCGTCGTTCGTTGTCGTACGTCGTCGTTCGTCGTCGTCGTTCGTCGTCGTTCGTCGTCGTCGTTCGTCGTCGTCGTTCATCTTCGTTCGTCGTTGTCGTTCGTCGTCGTTCGTCGTCTTTGTACGTCGTCGTCGTTCGTCGTCGTTCGTCGTCGTCCGCCGTCGTCGTTCGTCGTCGTTCGTCGTCGTCGTTCGTCGTCGTCGTTCGTCGTCGTTCGTCGTCGTTCGTCGTTGTCGTTCGTCGTCGTTCGTCGTCTTCGTACGTCGTCGATCGTCGTCGTCGTTCGTCGTCGTCGTTCGTCGTAGTTCGTCGTCGTCCGTCGTCGTCCGTCGTCGTCGTTCGTCGTCGTTCGTCGTCGTCGTTCGTCGTCGTCGTTCGTCGTCGTCGTTCGTCGTCGTTCGTCGTTGTCGTTCCTCGTCATCGTTCGTCTTCGTTCATCGTCGTCGTTCGTCGTCGTTCGTCGTCGTACGTCGTCGATCGTCGTCGTCGTTCGTCGTCGTCGTTCGTCGTCGTTCATCGTCGTCGTTCGTCGTCGTTCGTCGTCGTCGTTCGTCATCGTTCGTCGTCGTCGCTCGTCGTCGGTCGTCGTCGTCGTTCGTCGTCGTCGTTCGTCGTCGTCGTTCGTCGTCGTTCGTCGTCGTCTTTCGTCGTCGTTCGTCGTCGATCGTCGTCGTTCGTTGTCGTTCGTCGTCGTACGTCGTCGACGTTCGTCGTCGTTCATCGTCGTTCGTCGTCGTTCGTCGTCGTTCGTCTTCGTCGCTCGTCGTCGTTCGTCGTCGTCGTTCGTCGTCGTCGTTCGTCGTCGTCGTTCGTCGTCGATCGTCGTCGTTCGTCGTCGTACGTCGTCGTCGTTCGTCGTCGTTCGTCGTCGTTCGTCGTCGTCGTTCGTCGTCGTCGTTCGTCGTCGTTCGTCGTCGTCGTTCGTCGTCGTCGTTCGTCGTCGTTCGTCGTCGTCGTACGTCGTCGTTCGTCGTCGTTCGTCGTCGTTCGTCGTCGTTCGTCGTCGTTCGTCGTCGTTCATCGTCGTTCGTCGTCGTTCGTCGTCGTTCGTCGTCGTTCGTCGTCGTCGTTCGTCGTCGTCGTACATCGTCGTCATTCGTCGTCGTTCGTCGTCGTCATTCGTCGTCGTTCGTCGTCGTTCGTCGTCGTTCGTCGTCGTTCGTTATCGTCGTTCGTCGTCGTCGTTCGTCGTCGTCGTTCGTCGTCGTCGTTCGTCGTCGTCGTTCGTCGACGTTCGTCGTCGTTCGTCGTCGTCGTTCGTCGTCGTTCGTCGTCGTCGTTCGTCGTCGTTCGTCGTCGTTCGTCATCGTTCGTCGTCGTCGTTCGTCGTCTTCGTTCGTCGTCGTTCGTCGTCGTTCGTCGTGGTCGTTCGTCGCCGTTCGTCGTTGTTCGCCGTCGTTCGTCGCCGTTCGTCGTCGTTCGTCGTCGTTCGTCGTCGTCGTTCGTCGTCGTCCGTCGTCGTCGTTCGTCGTCGTCCGACGTTGTCGTTCGCCGTCGTTCGTCGTCGTCGTTCGTCGTCGTCGTTCGTCGTCTTTCGTCGTCGTCGTTCGTCGTCGTTCGTCGTCGTCGTTCGTCGTCGTCGTTCGTCGTCGTCTTTCGTTGTCGTCGTCCGTCGTCGTTCTTCATCGTCATTCGTCGTCGTTCGTCGCCGTTCGTCGTCGTTCGTCGTCGTCGTTCGTCGTCGTCGTTCGTCGTCGTTCGTCGTCGTCGTTCGTCGTCGTTCGTCGTCGTCTTTCGTCGTCTTTCGTCGTCGTCTTTCGTCGTCGTCTTTCGTCGTCGTCTTTCGTCGTCGTCGTTCGTCGTCGTCGTTCGTCGTCGTCGTTCGTCGTCATCGTTCGTCGTCGTTCGTCGTCGTCGTTCGTCGTCGTTCGTCGTCGTCGTTCGTCGTCGTTCGTCGTCGTTCGTTGTCGTCGTCATTCGTCGTCGTTCGTCATTGTCATTCGTCGTCGTTCGTCGTCATTCGTCGTCGTCGTTCGTCGTCGTCGTTCGTCGTCGTCTTTCATCGTCGTTCGTCGTCGTCGTTCGTCGTCGTTCGTCGTCGTCCGTCGTCGTCGATCGTCGTCGTTCGTCGTCGTTCGTCGTCGTCGTTCGTCGTCGTTCGTCGTCGCTCGTCGTCGTCGTTCGTCGTCGTCGTTCGTCGTCGTTCGTTGTCGTCGTTCGTCGTCGTCGTTCGTCGTCGTCGTTCGTCGCCGTCGTTCGTCGTCGGTGTTCGTCGTCATTCGTCGTCGTCGTTCGTCGTCGTTCGTCGTCGTCGTCCGTCGTCGTCGTTCGTCGTCGTTGTTCGTCGTCTTTCGTCGTCGTTCGTCGTCGTCGTCTTTCGTCGTCGTTCGTCGTCGTCGTTCGTCTTCGTCGTTCGTCGTCGTCGTTCGTCGTCGTTCGTCGTCGACGTTCGTCGTCGTTGTCGTCGTTGTTCGTCGTTGTCGTTCGTCGGCGTTCGTCGTCGTTCATCGTCGTTCGTCGTCGTCGTTCGTCGTCGTCGTTCGTCGTCACTCGTCATCGTCGTTCGTTGTCGTTCGTCGTCGTTCGTCGTCGTTCGTCGTCATCGTCGTTCGTCGTCGTCGTCGTTCGTCGTCGTAGTTCGTCGTCGTTCGTCGTCGTACGTCGTCGTCGTTCGTCGTCGTCGTTCGTCGTCGTTCGTCGTCGTTCGTCGTCGTTCCTCGTCGTTCGTCGTCGTAGTTATTCGTCGTTCGTCGTCGTCGTTCGTCGTCGTCGTTCGTCGTCGTTCTTCGATCTTCGTCGTCGTTCGTTGTCGTTCGTCGTCATTCGTCGTCATTCGCCGTCGTCGTACGTCGTCGTTCGTCGTCGTCGTTCGTCGTCGTCGTTCGTCGTTGTCGTTCGTCGTTGTCGTTGCTCGTCGTCGTTCGTCGTTGTCGTTGCTCGTCGTCGTTCGTCATCGTTCATCGTCGTCATTCGTCGTCGTTCGTCGTCGTTCGTCGTCGTCGTTCGTCGTCGTCGTACGTCGTCGTTCGTCGTCGGTCGTCGTTGTCGCTCGTCGTCGTTCGTCGTCGTCGTTTGTTGTCGTTCGTCGTCGTCGTCGTTGGTCGTCGTCGTTCGTCGTCGTTCGTCGTCGACGTTCATCGTCGTTCGTCGTCGTTCGTCGTCGTCGTTCGTCGTCGCTCGTCGTCGTCGTTCGTCGTCTTCGTTCGTCATCGTTCGTCGTCGTTCGTCGTCGTTCGTCGTCGTCGTTCATCGTCGTCGTTCGTCGTCGTTCGTCGTCGTCGTTCGTCGTCGTTCGTCGTCGTTCGTCGTCGTTCGTCGTCGTTCGTCATCGTCGTTCGTCGTCGTTCGTCGTCGTCGTTCGTCGTCGTTCGTCATCGTTCGTCGTCGTCATTCGTCGTCGTTCGTCATCGTCATTCGTCGTCGTTCGTCGTCGTTCGTCGTCGTCGTTCGTCGTCGTCGTTCATCGTCGTTCGTCGTCGTCGTTCGTCGTCGTTCGTCGTCGTCGTTCGTCGTCGTTCGTCGTCGCTCGTCGTCGTCGTTCGTCGTCGTTCGTCGTCGTCGTTCGTCGTCGTCGTTCGTCGTCGTTGTTCGTCGTCGTTCGTCGTCGTCGTCCGTCGTCGTCGTTCGTCTTCGTCGTTCGTCGTCGTCGTTCGTCGTCGTTCGTCGTCGTTGTCGTCGTTGGTCGTCGTCGTCGTTCGTCGGCGTTTGTCGTCGTTCATCGTCGTTCGTCGTCGTCGTTCGTCGTCGTCGTTCGTCGTCGTCGTTCGTCGTCGTCGTTAGTCGTCGTTCGTCGTCGTTCGTCGTCGTCGTTCGTCGTCTTTCGTCGTCGTCGTTCGTCGTCGTCGTTCGTCGTCGTTCGTCGTCGTCGTTCGTCATCGTCGTTCGTCGTCGTCGTTCGTCGTCGTCGTTCGTCGTCGTCGTTCGTCGTCGTCGTTCGTCGTCGTCGTTCGTCGTCGTCGTTCGTCGTCGTCGTTCATCGTCTTCGTTCGTCGTCGTCGTTCGTCGTCGTCGTTCGTCGTCGTCGTTCGTCGTCGTTCGTCGTCGTCTTTCGTCGTCGTGCGTCGTCGTTCGTCGTCGTTCGTCGTCGTTCGTCGTCGTACGTCGTCGTCGTTCGTCGTCGTCGTTCGTCGTCGTTCGTCGTCGTTCGTCGTCGTCGTTCGTCGTCGTTCGTCGTCGTCATTCGTCGTTGTTCATTATCGTCATTCGTCGTCGTTCGTCGTCGTTCGTCGTCGTTCGTCGTCGTTCGTCATCGTCGTTCTTCGTCGTCGTTCGTCGTCGTCGTTCGTCGTCGTTCGTCGTCGTTCGTCGTCGTCGTTCGTCTTCGTTCGTCGTCGTCGTTCGTCGTCTTTCGTCGTCGTCGTTCGTCGTCGTCGTTCGTCGTAGTTCGTCGTCGTCGTTCGTCATCGTCGTTCGTCGTCGTCGTTCGTCGTCGTCGTTCGTCGTCGTCGTTCGTCGTCGTCGTTCGTCGTCGTCGTTCGTCGTCGTCGTTCGTCGTCGTCGTTCGTCGTCGTCGTTCATCGTCTTCGTTCGTCGTCGTCGTTCGTCGTCGTCGTTCGTCGTCGTCGTTCGTCGTCGTTCGTCGTCGTCTTTCGTCGTCGTGCGTCGTCGTTCGTCGTCGTTCGTCGTCGTTCGTCGTCGTTCGTCGTCGTTCGTCGTCGTTCGTCGTCGTCGTTCGTCGTCGTCATTCGTCGTCGTTCGTCGTCGTTCGTCGTCGTCGTTCGTCGTCGTCCGTCGTCGTCGTTAGTCGTCGTTCGTCGTCTTTCGTCGTCGTCGTTCGTTGTCGTTCATCGTCGTCGTTCGTCGTCGTCTTTCGTCGTCGTTCGTCGTCGTTCGTCGTCATTCGTCGTCGTTCGTCGTCGTTCGTCGTCGTCGTTCGTCGTCATTCGTCGTCGTCGTTTGTCGTCGTTCGTCGTCGTTCGTCGTCGTCGTTCGTCGTCGTTCGTCGTCTTCTTTCATCGTCGTTCGTCGTCGTTCGTTGTCGTCGTTCGTCGTCGTTCGTCGTCGTCATTCGTCGTTGTTCGTCGTCGTTCGTCGTCGTTCGTCGTCGTGGCTCGTCGTCGTTCGTCGTCGTTCGTCGTCGTCGTTCGTCGTCGTCGTTCGTCGTCGTTCGTCGTCGTCGTTCGTCGTCGTCGTTCGTCGTCGTTCGTCGTCGTCGTTCGTCGTCGTTCGTCGTCGTTCGTCGTCGTTCGTCGTCGTTCATCGTCGTTCGTCGTCGTTCGTCGTCGTTCGTCGTCGTTCGTCGTCGTCGTTCGTCGTCGTCGTACATCGTCGTCATTCGTCGTCGTTCGTCGTCGTCATTCGTCGTCGTTCGTCGTCGTTCGTCGTCGTTCGTCGTCGTTCGTTGTCGTCGTTCGTCATCGTCGTTCGTCGTCGTCATTCGTCGTCGATCGTCGTCGTCGTTTGTCGTCGTCGTTCGTCGACGTTCGTCGTCGTTCGTCATCGTCATTCGTCGTCGTTCGTCGTCGTTCGTCGTCGTCGTTCGTCGTCGTTCGTCGTCGTTCGTCGTCGTTGTTCGTCGTCGTTCGTCGTCGTCGTTCGTCGTCGTTCGTCGTCTTCGTTCGTCGTCGTTCGTCGTCGTTCGTCGTGGTCGTTCGTCGCCGTTCGTCGTCGTTCGTCGTTGTTCGCTGTCTTTCGTCGCCGTTCGTCGTCGTTCGTCGTCGTTCGTCGTCGTCGTTCGTCGTCGTCCGTCGTCGTCGTTCGTCGTCGTCGTTCGTCGTCGTCCGTCGTTGTTCGTCGTCGTCGTTCGTCGTCGTCGTTCGTCGTCGTCGTTCGTCGTCGTCGTTCGTCGTCGCCGTTCGTCGTCGTTCGTCGTCGTCGTTCGTCGTCGTTCGTCGTCGTCTTTCGTCGTCTTTCGTCGTCGTCTTTCGTCGTCGTCGTTCGTCGTCGTCGTTCGTCGTCGTCGTTCGTCGTCGTCGTTCGTCGTTGTCGTTCGTCGTCGTCGTTCGTCGTCGTCGTACGTCGTCGTCGTTTGTCGTCGTCGTCGTTCGTCGTCGTCGTCGTTCGTCGTCGTCGTTCGTCGTCGTCGTTCGTCGTCGTCGCTCGTCGTCGTTCGTCGTCGTCGTTCGTCGTCGTCGTTCGTCGTCGTTCGTCGTCGTCATTCGTCGTCGTCGTTCGTCGTCGTCGTCGTTCGTCGTCGTTCGTCGTCGTTCGTCGTCGTTCATCGTCTTTCGTCGTCGTTCATCGTCGTTCGTCGTCGTCGTGCGTCGCCGTCTTTCGTCGTCGTGAGTCGTCGTTCGTCGTCGTTCGTCGCCGTTCGTCGTCGTCGTTCGTCGTCGATCGTCGTCGTCGTTCCTCGTCGTCGTTCGTCGTCGTTCGTCGTCGTAGATCGTCGTCGTCGTTCGTCGTCGTCGTTCGTCTTCGTTGTTTGTCGTCGTCGTTCGTCGTCGTTCGTCGTCGTCGATCATCGTCGGTCCTCGTCATCGTTCGTCGTCGTTCGTAGTCGTCGTTCGTCGTCGATCGTCGTCGTCGTTCGTCTTCGTCGTTCGTCGTCGTCGTTTGTCGTTGTTTGTCGTCGTCGTTCGTCGTCGTCATTCGTCGTCGTCATTCGTCGTCGTTCGTCGTCGTCGTTCGTCGTCGTTCGTCGTCGTTCATCGTCTTTCGTCGTCGTTCATCGTCGTTCGTCGTCGTCGTCTTTCGTCGTCTTTCGTCGTCGTTCGTCGTCGTCGTTCGTCGTCGTTCGTCGCCGTTCGTTGTCGTCGTTCGTCGTCGTTCGTCGTCGTCGTTCGTCGTCGTCGTTCGTCGTCGTTCGTCGTCGTCATTCGTCGTCGTTCGTCGTCGTTCGTTGCCGTTCGTCGTCATTCGTCGTCGTCGTTCGTCGTCGTCTGTCGTCGTCGTTCGTCGTCGTTCGTCGTCGTCGTTCGTCGTCGTCGTTCGTCGTCGTTCGTCGTCGTCGTTCGTCGACGTCGTTCGTCGTCGTTCATCGTCGTTCGTCGTCGTTCGTCGTCGTTCGTCGTCGTTCGTCGTCGTTCGTCGTCGTTCGTCGTCGTTGTTCCTCGTCGTCGTTCGTCGTTGTTCTTCGTCGTCGTTCGTCGTCGTTCGTCGTCGTCGTTCGTCGTCGGTCATCGTCATCGTTCGTCGTCGTTCGTCGTCGTTCGTCGTCGTCGTCGTCGTTTGTCGTCGTCGTTCGTCGTCGTTCGTCGTCGACATTCGTCGTCGTTCGTCGTCGTCGTTCGTCGTCGTCGTTCGTCGTCGTTCGTCGTCGTTCGTCGTCGTCGTTCGTCGTCTTTCGTCGTCGTCGTTCGTCGTCGTTCTTCGTCGTCGTTCGTCGTCGTCATTCGTCGTCGTCGTCGTCGTTCGTCGTCGTTCGTCGTCGTTCGTCGTCGTTCATCGTCTTTCATCGTCGTTCATCGTCGTTCGTCGTCGTCGTGCGTCGTCGTCTTTCGTCGTCGTTCGTCGTCGTTCGTCGTCGTGGTTCGTCGTCTTTCGTCGCCGTTCGTCGTCGTCGTTCGTCGTCGTCGTTCGTCGTCGTTCGTTGTCGTTCTTCGTCGTTCGTCGTCGTTCGTCGTCGTCCGTCGTCGTCGTTCGTCGTCGTTCGTCGTCGTCGTTCGTCGTCGTCGTTCGTCGTCGTTCGTCGTCGTCGTTCGTCGTCGTCGTTCGTCGTCGTTCGTCGTCGTTCGTCGTCGTCGTTCGTCGTCGTTCGTCGTCGTCGTTCGTCGTCGTCGTTCGTCGTCGTTCGTCGTCGTTCGTCGTCGTCGTTCCTCGTCGTCGTTCGTCGTCGTACGTCGTCGTCGTTCGTCGTCGTTCGTCGTCGTCGATCGTCGTCGATCGTCGTCGGTCGTCGTCATCGTTCGTCGTCGTTCGTCGTTCGTCATTCGTCGTCGTTCGTCGTCGTCGATCGTCGTCGTCGTTCGTCGTCGTCGTTCGTCTTCGTCGTTTGTCGTCGTCGTTCGTCGTCGTTCGTCGTCGTCGTTCGTCGTCGTCGTTCGTCGTCGTTCGTCGTCGTCGTTCGTCGTCGTTCGTCGTCGTTCATCGTCGATCATCGTCGGTCGTCGTCATCGTTCGTCGTCGTTCGTCGTCGTCGTTCGTCGTCGATCGTCGTCGTCGTTCGCCTTCGTCGTTCGTCGTCATCGTTTGTCGTCGTTTGTCGTCATCGTTCGTCGTCGTTCGTCGTCGTCGTTCGTCGTCGTCGTTCGTCGTCGTCGTTCGTCGTCGTTGTTCGTCGTCTTTCGTCGTCGTCTTTCGTCGTCGTCGTTCGTCGTCGTCGTTCGTCGTCGTCGTTCGTCGTCGTCGTTCGTCGTCGTCGTTCGTCGTTGTCGTTCGTCGTCGTCGTTCGTCGTCGTCGTACGTCGTCGTCGTTCGTCGTCGTCGTTCGTCGTCGTCGTTCGTCGTCGTCGTTCGTCGTCGTCGTTCGTCGTCGTCGTTCGTCGTCGTCGTTCGTCGTCGTCGTTCGTCGTCGTTCGTCGTCGTCCGTCGTCGTCGATCGTCGTCGTTCGTCGTCGTTCGTCGTCGTCGTTCGTCGTCGTTCGTCGTCGCTCGTCGTCGTCGTTCGTCGTCGTCGTTCGTCGTCGTTCGTTGTCGTCGTTCGTCGTCGTCGTTCGTCGTCGTCGTTCGTCGCCGTCGTTCGTCGTCGGTGTTCGTCGTCATTCGTCGTCGTCGTTCGTCGTCGTCGTTCGTCGTCGTCTTTCATCGTCGTTCGTCGTCGTCGTTCGTCGTCGTTCGTCGTCGTCCGTCGTCGTCGATCGTCGTCGTTCGTCGTCGTTCGTCGTCGTCGTTCGTCGTCGTTCGTCGTCGCTCGTCGTCGTCGTTCGTCGTCGTCGTTCGTCGTCGTTCGTTGTCGTCGTTCGTCGTCGTCGTTCGTCGTCGTCGTTCGTCGCCGTCGTTCGTCGTCGGTGTTCGTCGTCATTCGTCGTCGTCGTTCGTCGTCGTTCGTCGTCGTCGTCCGTCGTCGTCGTTCGTCGTCGTTGTTCGTCGTCTTTCGTCGTCGTTCGTCGTCGTCGTCTTTCGTCGTCGTTCGTCGTCGTCGTTCGTCTTCGTCGTTCGTCGTCGTCGTTCGTCGTCGTTCGTCGTCGACGTTCGTCGTCGTTGTCGTCGTTGTTCGTCGTTGTCGTTCGTCGGCGTTCGTCGTCGTTCATCGTCGTTCGTCGTCGTCGTTCGTCGTCGTCGTTCGTCGTCACTCGTCATCGTCGTTCGTTGTCGTTCGTCGTCGTTCGTCGTCGTTCGTCGTCATCGTCGTTCGTCGTCGTCGTCGTTCGTCGTCGTAGTTCGTCGTCGTTCGTCGTCGTACGTCGTCGTCGTTCGTCGTCGTCGTTCGTCGTCGTTCGTCGTCGTTCGTCGTCGTTCCTCGTCGTTCGTCGTCGTAGTTATTCGTCGTTCGTCGTCGTCGTTCGTCGTCGTCGTTCGTCGTCGTTCTTCGATCTTCGTCGTCGTTCGTTGTCGTTCGTCGTCATTCGTCGTCATTCGCCGTCGTCGTACGTCGTCGTTCGTCGTCGTCGTTCGTCGTCGTCGTTCGTCGTTGTCGTTCGTCGTTGTCGTTGCTCGTCGTCGTTCGTCGTTGTCGTTGCTCGTCGTCGTTCGTCATCGTTCATCGTCGTCATTCGTCGTCGTTCGTCGTCGTTCGTCGTCGTCGTTCGTCGTCGTCGTACGTCGTCGTTCGTCGTCGGTCGTCGTTGTCGCTCGTCGTCGTTCGTCGTCGTCGTTTGTTGTCGTTCGTCGTCGTCGTCGTTGGTCGTCGTCGTTCGTCGTCGTTCGTCGTCGACGTTCATCGTCGTTCGTCGTCGTTCGTCGTCGTCGTTCGTCGTCGCTCGTCGTCGTCGTTCGTCGTCTTCGTTCGTCATCGTTCGTCGTCGTTCGTCGTCGTTCGTCGTCGTCGTTCATCGTCGTCGTTCGTCGTCGTTCGTCGTCGTCGTTCGTCGTCGTTCGTCGTCGTTCGTCGTCGTTCGTCGTCGTTCGTCATCGTCGTTCGTCGTCGTTCGTCGTCGTCGTTCGTCGTCGTTCGTCATCGTTCGTCGTCGTCATTCGTCGTCGTTCGTCATCGTCATTCGTCGTCGTTCGTCGTCGTTCGTCGTCGTCGTTCGTCGTCGTCGTTCATCGTCGTTCGTCGTCGTCGTTCGTCGTCGTTCGTCGTCGTCGTTCGTCGTCGTTCGTCGTCGCTCGTCGTCGTCGTTCGTCGTCGTTCGTCGTCGTCGTTCGTCGTCGTCGTTCGTCGTCGTTGTTCGTCGTCGTTCGTCGTCGTCGTCCGTCGTCGTCGTTCGTCTTCGTCGTTCGTCGTCGTCGTTCGTCGTCGTTCGTCGTCGTTGTCGTCGTTGGTCGTCGTCGTCGTTCGTCGGCGTTTGTCGTCGTTCATCGTCGTTCGTCGTCGTCGTTCGTCGTCGTCGTTCGTCGTCGTCGTTCGTCGTCGTCGTTAGTCGTCGTTCGTCGTCGTTCGTCGTCGTCGTTCGTCGTCTTTCGTCGTCGTCGTTCGTCGTCGTCGTTCGTCGTCGTTCGTCGTCGTCGTTCGTCATCGTCGTTCGTCGTCGTCGTTCGTCGTCGTCGTTCGTCGTCGTCGTTCGTCGTCGTCGTTCGTCGTCGTCGTTCGTCGTCGTCGTTCGTCGTCGTCGTTCATCGTCTTCGTTCGTCGTCGTCGTTCGTCGTCGTCGTTCGTCGTCGTCGTTCGTCGTCGTTCGTCGTCGTCTTTCGTCGTCGTGCGTCGTCGTTCGTCGTCGTTCGTCGTCGTTCGTCGTCGTACGTCGTCGTCGTTCGTCGTCGTCGTTCGTCGTCGTTCGTCGTCGTTCGTCGTCGTCGTTCGTCGTCGTTCGTCGTCGTCATTCGTCGTTGTTCATTATCGTCATTCGTCGTCGTTCGTCGTCGTTCGTCGTCGTTCGTCGTCGTTCGTCATCGTCGTTCTTCGTCGTCGTTCGTCGTCGTCGTTCGTCGTCGTTCGTCGTCGTTCGTCGTCGTCGTTCGTCTTCGTTCGTCGTCGTCGTTCGTCGTCTTTCGTCGTCGTCGTTCGTCGTCGTCGTTCGTCGTAGTTCGTCGTCGTCGTTCGTCATCGTCGTTCGTCGTCGTCGTTCGTCGTCGTCGTTCGTCGTCGTCGTTCGTCGTCGTCGTTCGTCGTCGTCGTTCGTCGTCGTCGTTCGTCGTCGTCGTTCGTCGTCGTCGTTCATCGTCTTCGTTCGTCGTCGTCGTTCGTCGTCGTCGTTCGTCGTCGTCGTTCGTCGTCGTTCGTCGTCGTCTTTCGTCGTCGTGCGTCGTCGTTCGTCGTCGTTCGTCGTCGTTCGTCGTCGTTCGTCGTCGTTCGTCGTCGTTCGTCGTCGTCGTTCGTCGTCGTCATTCGTCGTCGTTCGTCGTCGTTCGTCGTCGTCGTTCGTCGTCGTCCGTCGTCGTCGTTAGTCGTCGTTCGTCGTCTTTCGTCGTCGTCGTTCGTTGTCGTTCATCGTCGTCGTTCGTCGTCGTCTTTCGTCGTCGTTCGTCGTCGTTCGTCGTCATTCGTCGTCGTTCGTCGTCGTTCGTCGTCGTCGTTCGTCGTCATTCGTCGTCGTCGTTTGTCGTCGTTCGTCGTCGTTCGTCGTCGTCGTTCGTCGTCGTTCGTCGTCTTCTTTCATCGTCGTTCGTCGTCGTTCGTTGTCGTCGTTCGTCGTCGTTCGTCGTCGTCATTCGTCGTTGTTCGTCGTCGTTCGTCGTCGTTCGTCGTCGTGGCTCGTCGTCGTTCGTCGTCGTTCGTCGTCGTCGTTCGTCGTCGTCGTTCGTCGTCGTTCGTCGTCGTCGTTCGTCGTCGTCGTTCGTCGTCGTTCGTCGTCGTCGTTCGTCGTCGTTCGTCGTCGTTCGTCGTCGTTCGTCGTCGTTCATCGTCGTTCGTCGTCGTTCGTCGTCGTTCGTCGTCGTTCGTCGTCGTCGTTCGTCGTCGTCGTACATCGTCGTCATTCGTCGTCGTTCGTCGTCGTCATTCGTCGTCGTTCGTCGTCGTTCGTCGTCGTTCGTCGTCGTTCGTTGTCGTCGTTCGTCATCGTCGTTCGTCGTCGTCATTCGTCGTCGATCGTCGTCGTCGTTTGTCGTCGTCGTTCGTCGACGTTCGTCGTCGTTCGTCATCGTCATTCGTCGTCGTTCGTCGTCGTTCGTCGTCGTCGTTCGTCGTCGTTCGTCGTCGTTCGTCGTCGTTGTTCGTCGTCGTTCGTCGTCGTCGTTCGTCGTCGTTCGTCGTCTTCGTTCGTCGTCGTTCGTCGTCGTTCGTCGTGGTCGTTCGTCGCCGTTCGTCGTCGTTCGTCGTTGTTCGCTGTCTTTCGTCGCCGTTCGTCGTCGTTCGTCGTCGTTCGTCGTCGTCGTTCGTCGTCGTCCGTCGTCGTCGTTCGTCGTCGTCGTTCGTCGTCGTCCGTCGTTGTTCGTCGTCGTCGTTCGTCGTCGTCGTTCGTCGTCGTCGTTCGTCGTCGTCGTTCGTCGTCGCCGTTCGTCGTCGTTCGTCGTCGTCGTTCGTCGTCGTTCGTCGTCGTCTTTCGTCGTCTTTCGTCGTCGTCTTTCGTCGTCGTCGTTCGTCGTCGTCGTTCGTCGTCGTCGTTCGTCGTCGTCGTTCGTCGTTGTCGTTCGTCGTCGTCGTTCGTCGTCGTCGTACGTCGTCGTCGTTTGTCGTCGTCGTCGTTCGTCGTCGTCGTCGTTCGTCGTCGTCGTTCGTCGTCGTCGTTCGTCGTCGTCGCTCGTCGTCGTTCGTCGTCGTCGTTCGTCGTCGTCGTTCGTCGTCGTTCGTCGTCGTCATTCGTCGTCGTCGTTCGTCGTCGTCGTCGTTCGTCGTCGTTCGTCGTCGTTCGTCGTCGTTCATCGTCTTTCGTCGTCGTTCATCGTCGTTCGTCGTCGTCGTGCGTCGCCGTCTTTCGTCGTCGTGAGTCGTCGTTCGTCGTCGTTCGTCGCCGTTCGTCGTCGTCGTTCGTCGTCGATCGTCGTCGTCGTTCCTCGTCGTCGTTCGTCGTCGTTCGTCGTCGTCGATCGTCGTCGTCGTTCGTCGTCGTCGTTCGTCTTCGTTGTTTGTCGTCGTCGTTCGTCGTCGTTCGTCGTCGTCGATCATCGTCGGTCCTCGTCATCGTTCGTCGTCGTTCGTAGTCGTCGTTCGTCGTCGATCGTCGTCGTCGTTCGTCTTCGTCGTTCGTCGTCGTCGTTTGTCGTTGTTTGTCGTCGTCGTTCGTCGTCGTCATTCGTCGTCGTCATTCGTCGTCGTTCGTCGTCGTCGTTCGTCGTCGTTCGTCGTCGTTCATCGTCTTTCGTCGTCGTTCATCGTCGTTCGTCGTCGTCGTCTTTCGTCGTCTTTCGTCGTCGTTCGTCGTCGTCGTTCGTCGTCGTTCGTCGCCGTTCGTTGTCGTCGTTCGTCGTCGTTCGTCGTCGTCGTTCGTCGTCGTCGTTCGTCGTCGTTCGTCGTCGTCATTCGTCGTCGTTCGTCGTCGTTCGTTGCCGTTCGTCGTCATTCGTCGTCGTCGTTCGTCGTCGTCTGTCGTCGTCGTTCGTCGTCGTTCGTCGTCGTCGTTCGTCGTCGTCGTTCGTCGTCGTTCGTCGTCGTCGTTCGTCGACGTCGTTCGTCGTCGTTCATCGTCGTTCGTCGTCGTTCGTCGTCGTTCGTCGTCGTTCGTCGTCGTTCGTCGTCGTTCGTCGTCGTTGTTCCTCGTCGTCGTTCGTCGTTGTTCTTCGTCGTCGTTCGTCGTCGTTCGTCGTCGTCGTTCGTCGTCGGTCATCGTCATCGTTCGTCGTCGTTCGTCGTCGTTCGTCGTCGTCGTCGTCGTTTGTCGTCGTCGTTCGTCGTCGTTCGTCGTCGACATTCGTCGTCGTTCGTCGTCGTCGTTCGTCGTCGTCGTTCGTCGTCGTTCGTCGTCGTTCGTCGTCGTCGTTCGTCGTCTTTCGTCGTCGTCGTTCGTCGTCGTTCTTCGTCGTCGTTCGTCGTCGTCATTCGTCGTCGTCGTCGTCGTTCGTCGTCGTTCGTCGTCGTTCGTCGTCGTTCATCGTCTTTCATCGTCGTTCATCGTCGTTCGTCGTCGTCGTGCGTCGTCGTCTTTCGTCGTCGTTCGTCGTCGTTCGTCGTCGTGGTTCGTCGTCTTTCGTCGCCGTTCGTCGTCGTCGTTCGTCGTCGTCGTTCGTCGTCGTTCGTTGTCGTTCTTCGTCGTTCGTCGTCGTTCGTCGTCGTCCGTCGTCGTCGTTCGTCGTCGTTCGTCGTCGTCGTTCGTCGTCGTCGTTCGTCGTCGTTCGTCGTCGTCGTTCGTCGTCGTCGTTCGTCGTCGTTCGTCGTCGTTCGTCGTCGTCGTTCGTCGTCGTTCGTCGTCGTCGTTCGTCGTCGTCG
The DNA here is from genome assembly GCA_963989365.1 of Rhimphoctona megacephalus. Lineage (NCBI taxonomy): Eukaryota > Metazoa > Arthropoda > Insecta > Hymenoptera > Ichneumonidae > Rhimphoctona > Rhimphoctona megacephalus. The sequence continues at coordinate 30,995,405 of OZ022414.1, read as the reverse complement.
TTCGTCGTCGTTCGTCGTCGTTCGTCGTCGTCGTTCCTCGTCGTCGTTCGTCGTCGTACGTCGTCGTCGTTCGTCGTCGTTCGTCGTCGTCGATCGTCGTCGATCGTCGTCGGTCGTCGTCATCGTTCGTCGTCGTTCGTCGTCGTCATTCGTCGTCGTTCGTCGTCGTCGATCGTCGTCGTCGTTCGTCGTCGTCGTTCGTCTTCGTCGTTTGTCGTCGTCGTTCGTCGTCGTTCGTCGTCGTCGTTCGTCGTCGTCGTTCGTCGTCGTTCGTCGTCGTCGTTCGTCGTCGTTCGTCGTCGTTCATCGTCGATCATCGTCGGTCGTCGTCATCGTTCGTCGTCGTTCGTCGTCGTCGTTCGTCGTCGATCGTCGTCGTCGTTCGCCTTCGTCGTTCGTCGTCATCGTTTGTCGTCGTTTGTCGTCATCGTTCGTCGTCGTTCGTCGTCGTCGTTCGTCGTCGTCGTTCGTCGTCGTCGTTCGTCGTCGTTGTTCGTCGTCTTTCGTCGTCGTCTTTCGTCGTCGTCGTTCGTCGTCGTCGTTCGTCGTCGTCGTTCGTCGTCGTCGTTCGTCGTCGTCGTTCGTCGTTGTCGTTCGTCGTCGTCGTTCGTCGTCGTCGTACGTCGTCGTCGTTCGTCGTCGTCGTTCGTCGTCGTCGTTCGTCGTCGTCGTTCGTCGTCGTCGTTCGTCGTCGTCGTTCGTCGTCGTCGTTCGTCGTCGTCGTTCGTCGTCGTCGTTCGTCGTCGTCGTTCGTCGTCGTCGTTCGTCGTCGTTTGTCGTCGTCGTTCGTCGTCGTCGTTCGTCGTCGTTCGTCGTCGTCAATCGTCGTCGTCGTTCGTCGTCGTCGTCGTTCATCGTCGTTCGTCGTCGTTCGTCGTCGTTCATCGTCTTTCGTCGTCGTTCATCGTCGTTCGTCGTCGTCGTGCGTCGCCGTCTTTCGTCGTCGTTCGTCGTCGTTCGTCGTCGTGGTTCGTCGTCGTTCGTCGCCGTTCGTCGTCGTCGTTCGTCGTCGTTCGTCGTCGTCGTTCGTCGTCGTTCGTTGTCGTTCTTCGTCTTTCGTCGTCGTTCATCGTCGTTCGTCGTTGTCGTGCGTCGCCGTCTTTCGTCGTCGTTCGTCGTCGTTCGTCGTCGTGGTTCGTCGTCGTTCGTCGCCGTTCGTCGTCGTCGTTCGTCGTCGTTCGTCGTCGTCGTTCGTCGTCGTTCGTTGTCGTTCTTCGTCGTTCGTCGTCGTCGTTCGTCGTCGTCCGTCGTCGTCGTTCGTCGTCGTTCGTCGTCGTTCGTCGTCGTCTTTCGTCGTCGTCGTTCGTCGTCGTTCGTCGTCGTTCGTCGTCGTCGTTCCTCGTCGTCGTTCCTCGTCGTCGTTCGTCGTCGTTCGTCGTCGTCGTTCGTCGTCGTTCGTCGTCGTCGATCGTCGTCGGTCGTCGTCATCGTTCGTCGTCGTTCGTCGTCGTCGTTCGTCGTCGTTCGTCGTCGTCGATCGTCGTCGTCGTTCGTCGTCGTCATTCGTCGTCGTCGTCGTTCGTCGTCGTCGTTCGTCGTCGTCGTTCGTCGTCGTCGTTCGTCGTCGTTCGTCGTCGTTCATCGTCGTTCGTCGTCGTTCGTCGTCGTCGTTCGTCGTCGTTCGTCGTCGTTCGTCGTCGTCGTTCGTCGTCGTTCGTCGACGTCGATCATCGTCGGTCCTCGTCATCGTTCGTCGTCGTTCGTCGTCGTCGTTCGTCGTCGATCGTCGTCGTCGTTCGTCTTCGTCGTTCGTCGTCGTCGTTTGTCGTCGTTTGTCGTCGTCGTTCGTCGTCGTTCGACGTCGTTCGTCGTCGTCATTCGTCGTCGTTCGTCGTCGTCGTTCGTCTTCGTTGTTCGTCGTCGTTCGTCGTCGTTCGTCGTCGTTCATCGTCTTTCGTCGTCGTTCATCGTCGTTCGTCGTCGTCGTCTTTCGTCGTCTTTCGTCGTCGTTCGTCGTCGTCGTTCGTCGTCGTTCGTCGCCGTTCGTCGTCGTCGTTCGTCGTCGTTCGTCGTCGTCGTTCGTCGTCGTCGTTCGTCGTCGTTCGTCGTCGTCGTTCGTCGTCGTCGTTCGTCGTCGTTCGTCGTCGTTCGTCGTCGTTCGTCGTCGTTCGTCGTCGTTCGTCGTCGTCGTTCCTCGTCGTCGTTCGTCGTCGTTCTTCGTCGTCGTTCGTCGTCGTTCGTCGTCGTCGTTCGTCGTCGGTCATCGTCATCGTTCGTCGTCGTTCGTCGTCGTTCGTCGTCGTCGTTCGTCGTCGTTCGTCGTCGTCGATCGTCATCGTCGTTCGTCGTCGTCGTTTGTCGTCGTCGTTTGTCGTCGTCGTTCGTCGTCGTTCGTCGTCGACATTCGTCGTCGTTCGTCGTCGTCGTTCGTCGTCGTTCGTCGTCGTCGTTCGTCGTCGTTCGTCGTCGTCGTTCGTCGTCATTCGTCGTCGTCGATCATCGTCGGCCGTCGTCATCGTTCGTCGTCGTTCGTCGTCGTTCGTCGTCGTCGTTCGTCGTCGATCGTCGTCGTCGTTCGTCTTCGTCGTTCGTCGTCGTCGTTTGTCGTCGTTTGTCGTCGTCGTTCGTCGTCGTTCGTCGTCGTCGTTCGTCGTCGTCGTTCGTCGTCGCCGTTCGTCGTCGTCCGTCGTCGTTCGTCGTCGTTGTTCGTCGTCTTTCGTCGTCGTCTTTCGTCGTCGTCGTTCGTCGTCGTCGTTCGTCGTCGTCGTTCGTCGTCGTCGTTCGTCGTCGTCGTTCGTCGTCGTCGTTCGTCGTTGTCGTTCGTCGTACGTCGTCGTCGTTCGTCGTCGTCGTCGTTCGTCGTCGTCGTTCGTCGTCGTCGTTCGTCGTCGTCGTTCGTCGTCGTCGTTCGTCGTCGTCGTTCGTCGTCGTTCGTCGTCGTCGTTCGTCGTCGTCGTTCGTCGTCGTTCGTCGTCGTCATTCGTCGTCGTCGTTCGTCGTCGTCGTCGTTCGTCGTCGTTCGTCGTCGTTCGTCGTCGTTCGTCGTCGTTCATCGTCTTTCGTCGTCGTTCATCGTCGTTCGTCGTCGTCGTGCGTCGCCGTCTTTCGTCGTCGTTCGTCGTCGTTCGTCGTCGTCGTGCGTCGCCGTCTTTCGTCGTCGTTCGTCGTCGTTCGTCGTCGTGGTTCGTCGTCGTTCGTCGTCGTTCGTCGTTGTCGTTCGTCGTCGTTCGTCGTCGTCGTTCGTCGTCGTTCGTTGTCGTTCTTCGTCGTTCGTCGTCGTTCGTCGTCGTCGTTCGTCGTCGTCCGTCGTCGTCGTTCGTCGTCGTTCGTCGTCGTCGTTCGTCGTCGTTCGTCGTCGTCGTTCGTCGTCGTCGTTCGTCGTCGTTCGTCGTCGTTCGTCGTCGTCGTTCCTCGTCGTCGTTCGTCGTCGTTCGTCGTCGTCGTTCGTCGTCGTTCGTCGTCGTCGATCGTCGTCGGTCGTCGTCATCGTTCGTCGTCGTTCGTCGTCGTCGTTCGTCGTCGTTCGTCGTCGTCGATCGTCGTCGCCGTTCGTCGTCGTCGTTCGTCGTCGTCGTTCGTCTTCGTCGTTTGTCGTCGTCGTTCGTCGTCGTTCGTCGTCGTCGTCCGTCGTCGTCGTTCGTCGTCGTTCGTCGTCGTTCGTCGTCGTCTTTCGTCGTCGTCGTTCGTCGTCGTCGTTCCTCGTCGTCGTTCCTCGTCGTCGTTCGTCGTCGTTCGTCGTCGTCGTTCGTCGTCATTCGTCGTCGTCGATCGTCGTCGGTCGTCGTCATCGTTCGTCGTCGTTCGTCGTCGTCGTTCGTCGTCGTTCGTCGTCGTCGATCGTCGTCGTCGTTCGTCGTCGTCATTCGTCGTCGTCGTTTGTCGTCGTCGTTCGTCGTCGTCGTTCGTCGTCGTCGTTCGTCGTCGTTCGTCGTCGTCGTTCGTCGTCGTTCGTCGTCGTTCATCGTCGTTCGTCGTCGTTCGTCGTCGTCGTTCGTCGTCGTTCGTCGTCGTTCGTCGTCGTCGTTCGTCGTCGTTCGTCGTCGTCGATCATCGTCGGTCCTCGTCATCGTTCGTCGTCGTTCGTCGTCGTCGTTCGTCGTCGATCGTCGTCGTCGTTCGTCTTCGTCGTTCGTCGTCGTCGTTTGTCGTCGTTTGTCGTCGTCGTTCGTCGTCGTTCGTCGTCGTTCGTCGTCGTCATTCGTTGTCGTCATTCGTCGTCGTTCGTCGTCGTCGTTCGTCGTCGTTGTTCGTCGTCGTTCGTCGTCGTTCGTCGTCGTTCATCGTCTTTCGTCGTCGTTCATCGTCGTTCGTCGTCTTCGTCTTTCGTCGTCGTTCGTCGTCGTCGTTCGTCGTCGTTCGTCGCCGTTCGTCGTCGTCGTTCGTCGTCGTTCGTCGTCGTCGTTCGTCGTCGTCGTTCGTCGTCGTTCGTCGTCGTCGTTCGTCGTCGTCGTTCGTCGTCGTTCGTCGTCGTTCGTCGTCGTTCGTCGTCGTTCGTCGTCGTTCGTCGTCGTCGTTCCTCGTCGTCGTTCGTCGTCGTTCTTCGTCGTCGTTCGTCGTCGTTCGTCGTCGTCGTTCGTCGTCGGTCATCGTCATCGTTCGTCGTCGTTCGTCGTCGTTCGTCGTCGTCGTTCGTCGTCGTTCGTCGTCGTCGATCGTCATCGTCGTTCGTCGTCGTCGTTCGTCGTCGTCGTTTGTCGTCGTCGTTCGTCGTCGTTCGTCGTCGACATTCGTCGTCGTTCGTCGTCGTCGTTCGTCGTCGTTCGTCGTCGTCGTTCGTCGTCGTTCGTCGTCGTCGTTCGTCGTCATTCGTCGTCGTCGATCATCGTCGGTCGTCGTCATCGTTCGTCGTCGTTCGTCGTCGTCGTTCGTCGTCGATCGTCGTCGATCGTCGTCGTCGTTCGTCTTCGTCGTTCGTCGTCGTCGTTTGTCGTCGTTTGTCGTCGTCGTTCGTCGTCGTTCGTCGTCGTCGTTCGTCGTCGTCGTTCGTCGTCGCCGTTCGTCGTCGTTCGTCGTCGTTCGTCGTCGTCGTTCCTCGTCGTCGTTCCTCGTCGTCGTTCGTCGTCGTTCGTCGTCGTCGTTCGTCGTCGTTCGTCGTCGTCGATCGTCGTCGGTCGTCGTCATCGTTCGTCGTCGTTCGTCGTCGTCGTTCGTCGTCGTTCGTTGTCGTTCTTCGTCGTTCGTCGTCGTCGTTCGTCGTCGTCCGTCGTCGTCGTTCGTCGTCGTTCGTCGTCGTTCGTCGTCGTCTTTCGTCGTCGTCGTTCGTCGTCGTTCGTCGTCGTTCGTCGTCGTTCGTCGTCGTCGTTCCTCGTCGTCGTTCCTCGTCGTCGTTCGTCGTCGTTCGTCGTCGTCGTTCGTCGTCGTTCGTCGTCGTCGATCGTCGTCGGTCGTCGTCATCGTTCGTCGTCGTTCGTCGTCGTCGTTCGTCGTCGTTCGTCGTCGTCGATCGTCGTCGTCGTTCGTCGTCGTCATTCGTCGTTGTCGTTTGTCGTCGTCGTTCGTCGTCGTCGTTCGTCGTCGTCGTTCGTCGTCGTTCGTCGTCGTCGTTCGTCGTCGTTCGTCGTCGTTCATCGTCGTTCGTCGTCGTTCGTCGTCGTCGTTCGTCGTCGTTCGTCGTCGTTCGTCGTCGTCGTTCGTCGTCGTTCGTCGTCGTCGATCATCGTCGGTCCTCGTCATCGTTCGTCGTCGTTCGTCGTCGTCGTTCGTCGTCGATCGTCGTCGTCGTTCGTCTTCGTCGTTCGTCGTCGTCGTTTGTCGTCGTTTGTCGTCGTCGTTCGTCGTCGTTCGTCGTCGTTCGTCGTCGTCATTCGTTGTCGTCATTCGTCGTCGTTCGTCGTCGTCGTTCGTCGTCGTTGTTCGTCGTCGTTCGTCGTCGTTCGTCGTCGTTCATCGTCTTTCGTCGTCGTTCATCGTCGTTCGTCGTCGTCGTCTTTCGTCGTCTTTCGTCGTCGTTCGTCGTCGTCGTTCGTCGTCGTTCGTCGCCGTTCGTCGTCGTCGTTCGTCGTCGTTCGTCGTCGTCGTTCGTCGTCGTCGTTCGTCGTCGTTCGTCGTCGTCGTTCGTCGTCGTCGTTCGTCGTCGTTCGTCGTCGTTCGTCGTCGTTCGTCGTCGTTCGTCGTCGTTCGTCGTCGTCGTTCCTCGTCGTCGTTCGTCGTCGTTCTTCGTCGTCGTTCGTCGTCGTTCGTCGTCGTCGTTCGTCGTCGGTCATCGTCATCGTTCGTCGTCGTTCGTCGTCGTTCGTCGTCGTCGTTCGTCGTCGTTCGTCGTCGTTCGTCGTCGTCGATCGTCATCGTCGTTCGTCGTCGTCATTCGTCGTCGTCGTTTGTCGTCGTCGTTCGTCGTCGTTCGTCGTCGACATTCGTCGTCGTTCGTCGTCGTCGTTCGTCGTCGTTCGTCGTCGTCGTTCGTCGTCGTCGTTCGTCGTCATTCGTCGTCGTCGATCATCGTCGGTCGTCGTCATCGTTCGTCGTCGTTCGTCGTCGTCGTTCGTCGTCGATCGTCGTCGTCGTTCGTCTTCGTCGTTCGTCGTCGTCGTTTGTCGTCGTTTGTCGTCGTCGTTCGTCGTCGTTCGTCGTCGTCGTTCGTCGTCGTCGTTCGTCGTCGTCGTTCGTCGTCGTCGTTCGTCGTCGTTCGTCGTCGTCGTTCGTCGTCGTCGTTCGTCGTCGTTCGTCGTCGTCATTCGTCGTCGTCGTTCGTCGTCGTCGTCGTTCGTCGTCGTTCGTCGTCGTTCGTCGTCGTTCGTCGTCGTTCATCGTCTTTCGTCGTCGTTCATCGTCGTTCGTCGTCGTCGTGCGTCGCCGTCTTTCGTCGTCGTTCGTCGTCGTTCGTCGTCGTCGTGCGTCGCCGTCTTTCGTCGTCGTTCGTGGTCGTTCGTCGTCGTGGTTCGTCGTCGTTCGTCGTCGTTCGTCGTTGTCGTTCGTCGTCGTTCGTCGTCGTCGTTCGTCGTCGTTCGTTGTCGTTCTTCGTCGTTCGTCGTCGTTCGTCGTCGTCGTTCGTCGTCGTCCGTCGTCGTCGTTCGTCGTCGTTCGTCGTCGTCGTTCGTCGTCGTTCGTCGTCGTCGTTCGTCGTCGTCGTTCGTCGTCGTTCGTCGTCGTTCGTCGTCGTCGTTCCTCGTCGTCGTTCGTCGTCGTTCGTCGTCGTCGTTCGTCGTCGTTCGTCGTCGTCGATCGTCGTCGGTCGTCGTCATCGTTCGTCGTCGTTCGTCGTCGTCGTTCGTCGTCGTTCGTCGTCGTTCGTCGTCGTCGTTCCTCGTCGTCGTTCCTCGTCGTCGTTCGTCGTCGTTCGTCGTCGTTGTTCGTCGTCATTCGTCGTCGTCGATCGTCGTCGGTCGTCGTCATCGTTCGTCGTCGTTCGTCGTCGTCGTTCGTCGTCGTTCGTCGTCGTCGATCGTCGTCGTCGTTCGTCGTCGTCATTCGTCGTCGTCGTTTGTCGTCGTCGTTCGTCGTCGTCGTTCGTCGTCGTCGTTCGTCGTCGTTCGTCGTCGTCGTTCGTCGTCGTTCGTCGTCGTTCATCGTCGTTCGTCGTCGTTCGTCGTCGTCGTTCGTCGTCGTTCGTCGTCGTCGTTCGTCGTCGTTCGTCGTCGTCGATCATCGTCGGTCCTCGTCATCGTTCGTCGTCGTTCGTCGTCGTCGTTCGTCGTCGATCGTCGTCGTCGTTCGTCTTCGTCGTTCGTCGTCGTCGTTTGTCGTCGTTTGTCGTCGTCGTTCGTCGTCGTTCGTCGTCGTTCGTCGTCGTCATTCGTTGTCGTCATTCGTCGTCGTTCGTCGTCGTCGTTCGTCGTCGTTGTTCGTCGTCGTTCGTCGTCGTTCGTCGTCGTTCATCGTCTTTCGTCGTCGTTCATCGTCGTTCGTCGTCGTCGTCTTTCGTCGTCGTTCGTCGTCGTCGTTCGTCGTCGTCGTTCGTCGTCGTTCGTCGTCGTCGTTCGTCGTCGTCGTTCGTCGTCGTTCGTCGTCGTCGTCGTTCGTCGTCGTTCGTCGTCGTTCGTCGTCGTTCGTCGTCGTTCGTCGTCGTTCGTCGTCGTTCGTCGTCGTCGTTCCTCGTCGTCGTTCGTCGTCGTTCTTCGTCGTCGTTCGTCGTCGTTCGTCGTCGTCGTTCGTCGTCGGTCATCGTCATCGTTCGTCGTCGTTCGTCGTCGTTCGTCGTCGTCGTTCGTCGTCGTTCGTCGTCGTCGATCGTCATCGTCGTTCGTCGTCGTCGTTCGTCGTCGTCGTTTGTCGTCGTCGTTCGTCGTCGTTCGTCGTCGACATTCGTCGTCGTTCGTCGTCGTCGTTCGTCGTCGTTCGTCGTCGTCGTTCGTCGTCGTCGTTCGTCGTCATTCGTCGTCGTCGATCATCGTCGGTCGTCGTCATCGTTCGTCGTCGTTCGTCGTCGTCGTTCGTCGTCGATCGTCGTCGTCGTTCGTCTTCGTCGTTCGTCGTCGTCGTTTGTCGTCGTTTGTCGTCGTCGTTCGTCGTCGTTCGTCGTCGTCGTTCGTCGTCGCCGTTCGTCGTCGTCCGTCGTCGTCGTTCGTCGTCGTTCGTCGTCGTTGTTCGTCGTCTTTCGTCGTCGTCTTTCGTCGTCGTCGTTCGTCGTCGTCGTTCGTCGTCGTCGTTCGTCGTCGTCGTTCGTCGTCGTCGTTCGTCGTCGTCGTTCGTCGTTGTCGTTCGTCGTCGTCGTACGTCGTCGTCGTTCGTCGTCGTCGTCGTTCGTCGTCGTCGTTCGTCGTCGTCGTTCGTCGTCGTCGTTCGTCGTCGTCGTTCGTCGTCGTCGTTCGTCGTCGTTCGTCGTTCGTCGTCGTCGTTCGTCGTCGTCGTCGTTCGTCGTCGTTCGTCGTCGTTCGTCGTCGTTCGTCGTCGTTCATCGTCTTTCGTCGTCGTTCATCGTCGTTCGTCGTCGTCGTGCGTCGCCGTCTTTCGTCGTCGTTCGTCGTCGTTCGTCGTCGTCGTGCGTCGCCGTCTTTCGTCGTCGTTCGTCGTCGTTCGTCGTCGTGGTTCGTCGTCGTTCGTCGCCGTTCGTCGTTGTCGTTCGTCGTCGTTCGTCGTCGTCGTTCGTTGTCGTTCTTCGTCGTTCGTCGTCGTTCGTCGTCGTCGTTCGTCGTCGTCCGTCGTCGTCGTTCGTCGTCGTTCGTCGTCGTCGTTCGTCGTCGTTCGTCGTCGTCGTTCGTCGTCGTCGTTCGTCGTCGTTCGTCGTCGTCGTTCCTCGTCGTCGTTCGTCGTCGTTCGTCGTCGTCGTTCGTCGTCGTTCGTCGTCGTCGATCGTCGTCGGTCGTCGTCATCGTTCGTCGTCGTTCGTCGTCGTCGTTCGTCGTCGTTCGTCGTCGTCGATCGTCGTCGCCGTTCGTCGTCGTCGTTCGTCGTCGTCGTTCGTCTTCGTCGTTTGTCGTCGTCGTTCGTCGTCGTTCGTCGTCGTCGTCCGTCGTCGTCGTTCGTCGTCGTTCGTCGTCGTTCGTCGTCGTCTTTCGTCGTCGTCGTTCGTCGTCGTTCGTCGTCGTTCGTCGTCGTTCGTCGTCGTCGTTCCTCGTCGTCGTTCCTCGTCGTCGTTCGTCGTCGTTCGTCGTCGTCGTTCGTCGTCATTCGTCGTCGTCGATCGTCGTCGGTCGTCGTCATCGTTCGTCGTCGTTCGTCGTCGTCGTTCGTCGTCGTTCGTCGTTGTCGATCGTCGTCGTCGTTCGTCGTCGTCATTCGTCGTCGTCGTTTGTCGTCGTCGTTCGTCGTCGTCGTTCGTCGTCGTCGTTCGTCGTCGTTCGTCGTCGTCGTTCGTCGTCGTTCGTCGTCGTTCATCGTCGTTCGTCGTCGTTCGTCGTCGTCGTTCGTCGTCGTTCTTCGTCGTTCGTCGTCGTCGTTCGTCGTCGTTCGTCGTCGTCGATCATCGTCGGTCCTCGTCATCGTTCGTCGTCGTTCGTCGTCGTCGTTCGTCGTCGATCGTCGTCGTCGTTCGTCTTCGTCGTTCGTCGTCGTCGTTTGTCGTCGTTTGTCGTCGTCGTTCGTCGTCGTTCGTCGTCGTTCGTCGTCGTCATTCGTTGTCGTCATTCGTCGTCGTTCGTCGTCGTCGTTCGTCGTCGTTGTTCGTCGTCGTTCGTCGTCGTTCGTCGTCGTTCATCGTCTTTCGTCGTCGTTCATCGTCGTTCGTCGTCGTCGTCTTTCGTCGTCTTTCGTCGTCGTTCGTCGTCGTCGTTCGTCGTCGTTCGTCGCCGTTCGTCGTCGTCGTTGGTCGTCGTTCGTCGTCGTTCGTCGTCGTTCGTCGTCGTCGTTCGTCGTCGTCGTTCGTCGTCGTTCGTCGTCGTTCGTCGTCGTTCGTCGTCGTTCGTCGTCGTTCGTCGTCGTTCGTCGTCGTCGTTCCTCGTCGTCGTTCGTCGTCGTTCTTCGTCGTCGTTCGTCGTCGTTCGTCGTCGTCGTTCGTCGTCGGTCATCGTCATCGTTCGTCGTCGTTCGTCGTCGTCGTTCGTCGTCGTTCGTCGTCGTCGATCGTCATCGTCTTTCGTCGTCGTCGTTCGTCGTCGTCGTTTGTCGTCGTCGTTCGTCGTCGTTCGTCGTCGACATTCGTCGTCGTTCGTCGTCGTCGTTCGTCGTCGTTCGTCGTCGTCGTTCGTCGTCGTTCGTCGTCGTCGTTCGTCGTCATTCGTCGTCGTCGATCATCGTCGGTCGTCGTCATCGTTCGTCGTCGTTCGTCGTCGTCGTTCGTCGTCGATCGTCGTCGTCGTTCGTCTTCGTCGTTCGTCGTCGTCGTTTGTCGTCGTTTGTCGTCGTCGTTCGTCGTCGTTCGTCGTCGTCGTTCGTCGTCGTCGTTCGTCGTCGCCGTTCGTCGTCGTCCGTCGTCGTCGTTCGTCGTCGTTCGTCGTCGTTGTTCGTCGTCTTTCGTCGTCGTCTTTCGTCGTCGTCGTTCGTCGTCGTCGTTCGTCGTCGTCGTTCGTCGTCGTCGTTCGTCGTCGTCGTTCGTCGTCGTCGTTCGTCGTTGTCGTTCGTCGTCGTCGTACGTCGTCGTCGTTCGTCGTCGTCGTCGTTCGTCGTCGTCGTTCGTCGTCGTCGTTCGTCGTCGTCGTTCGTCGTCGTCGTTCGTCGTCGTCGTTCGTCGTCGTTCGTCGTCGACGTTCGTCGTCGTCGTTCGTCGTCGTCATTCGTCGTCGTCGTTCGTCGTCGTCGTCGTTCGTCGTCGTTCGTCGTCGTTCGTCGTCGTTCGTCGTCGTTCATCGTCTTTCGTCGTCGTTCATCGTCGTTCGTCGTCGTCGTGCGTCGCCGTCTTTCGTCGTCGTTCGTCGTCGTTCGTCGTCGTCGTGCGTCGCCGTCTTTCGTCGTCGTTCGTCGTCGTTCGTCGTCGTGGTTCGTCGTCGTTCGTCGCCGTTCGTCGTTGTCGTTCGTCGTCGTTCGTCGTCGTCGTTCGTCGTCGTTCGTTGTCGTTCTTCGTCGTTCGTCGTCGTTCGTCGTCGTCGTTCGTCGTCGTCCGTCGTCGTCGTTCGTCGTCGTTCGTCGTCGTCGTTCGTCGTCGTTCGTCGTCGTCGTTCGTCGTCGTCGTTCGTCGTCGTTCGTCGTCGTTCGTCGTCGTCGTTCCTCGTCGTCGTTCGTCGTCGTTCGTCGTCGTCGTTCGTCGTCGTTCGTCGTCGTCGATCGTCGTCGGTCGTCGTCATCGTTCGTCGTCGTTCGTCGTCGTCGTTCGTCGTCGTTCGTCGTCGTCGATCGTCGTCGCCGTTCGTCGTCGTCGTTCGTCGTCGTCGTTCGTCTTCGTCGTTTGTCGTCGTCGTTCGTCGTCGTCGTTCGTCGTCGTCGTTCGTCGTCGTTCGTCGTCGTCGTTCGTCGTCGGTCGTCGTCATCGTTCGTCGTCGTTCGTCGTCGTTCGTCGTCGTCGTTCGTCGTCGTTCGTCGTCGTCGTTCGTCGTCGTTCGTCGTCGTCGATCGTTATCGTCGTTCGTCGTCGTCGTTCGTCGTCGTCGTTTGTCGTCGTCGTTCGTCGTCGTTCGTCGTCGGCATTCGTCGTCGTTCGTCGTCGTCGTTCGTCGTCGTCGTCGTCGTTCGTCGTCGTTCGTCGTCGTCGTTCGTCGTCGTCGTCGTCGTTCGTCGTCGTTCCTCGTCGTTCGTCGTCGTTCGTCGTCGTTCATCGTCGTTCGTCGTCATTCGTCGTAGTCGTTCGTCGTCGTTCGTCGTCGTCGTTCGTCGTCGTCCTTCGTCGTCGTCGTCGTTCGTCGTCGTCGTTCGGCTTCGTCGTTCGTCGTCGTTCGTCGTCGTCGTTCGTCCTCTTTCGTCGTTGTTTTGTCATCGTCGTTCGTCGTCGTCGTTCGTCGTCGTCGTTCGTCGTCGTTCGTCGTCGTCGTTCGTCGTCGTTCGTCGTCATCGTTCGTCGTCGTTCGTCATCGTTCGTCGTCGTCCTTCGTCGTCGTCGTTCGTCGTCGTTCGTCGTCGTTCGTCGTCGTGGTTCTTCGTCGTTCGTCGTCGTCGTTCGTCGTCGTTCGTTGTCGTCGTTCGTCGTCGTCGTTCGTCGTCGTTCGTCGACGTCGTTCGTCGTCGCCGTTCGTCGTCGTTGTCGTTCGTCGTCATCGTTCGTCGTCGTCGTTCGTCGCCATTCGTCGTCGTCGTTTGTCGTCGTCATCCGTCGTCGTTCGTCGTCGTCGTTCGTCGTCTTTCGTCGTCGTCGTTCGTCGTTGTTCGTCGTTATCGTTCGTCGTCGTTCGTCGTCGTCCTTCGTCGTCGTCGTTCGTCGTCGTTCGTCATCGTCGTTCGTCGTCGTCGTTCGTCGTTGTCGTTCGTCGTCGTTCGTCGTCGTTCGTCATCGTTCTTCGTCGTCGTTCGTCGTGGTCGTTCGTCATCGTTCGTCGTCGTTCGTCGTCGTTCGTCGCCTTTCGTCGCCTTTCGCCGTCGTTCGTCGTCGTTCGTCGTCGTCGTTCGTCGTCGTCCGTCGTCGTCGTTCGTCGTCGTTCGTCGTCGTTTGTCGTCGTCGTTCGTCGTCGTCCGTCGTCGTCGTTCGTCGTAGTTCGTCGTCGTTCGTCGTCGTCGTTCGTCGTCGTCGTCGTCGTCGTCGTCGGCGTCCGTCGTCGTCGTTCGTCGCCGTCGTTCGTCGTCGTTCGTCGTCGTCGTTCGTCGTTGTTCGTCGTCGTTCGTCGTCGTCGTTCATCGTCGTTCGTCGACGTCGTTCGTCGTCGTCGTTCGTCGTCGTCGTTCGTCGTCGTTCGTCGTCGTTCGCCGTCGTCGTTCGTCGTCGTCGTTCATCGTCATCGTCGTTCGTCGTCGTCGTTCGTCGTCGTCGTTCGTCGTCGTTCGTCGTCGTCGTTCGTCTTCGTTCATCGTCGTCGTTCGTCGTCGTCATTCGTCGTCGTTCGTCGTCGTCGTTCGTCGTCGTTCGTCGTCATGCGTCGTCATTCGTCGTCATTCGTCGTCATTCGTCGTCGTCGTTCGTCGCCGTCGTTCGTCGTCGTCGTTCGTCGTCGTTCGTCGTGTTTCGTCGTCGTTCGTCGTCGTCGTTCGTCGTCTTTCGTCGTTGTTTTGTCGTCGTCGTTCGTCGTCGTCGTTCGTCCTCTTTCGTCGTTGTTTTGTCGTCGTCGTTCGTCGTCGTCGTTCGTCGTCGTCGTTCGTCGTCGTTCGTCGTCGTTTGTCGTCGTTCGTCATCGTCGTTCTTCGTCGTTCTTCGCCGCTCGTCGTCTTTTGTCGTCGTCGTTCGTCGTCGTTCGTCGTCGTCGTTCGTCGTCGTCGTTCGTCGGCGTTCGTCGTCGTCCGTCGTCGTTCGTCGTCGTTCGTCGTCGTCGTTCGTCGTCGTTCGTCGTCGTCGTTCGTCGTCGTTCGTCGTCGTCGTTCGTCGTCGTTAGTCGTCGTCGTTCGTCGTCGTTCGTCGTCGTCGTTCGTCGTCGTCGTTCGTCGTCGACGTTCGTTGTCGTCGTTCGTCGTCGTCGTTCGTCGTCGTCGTTCGTCGTCGTTCGTCGTCGTCGTTCGTCGTCGTCGTTCGTCGTCGTTCGTCGTCGTCGTTCGTAGTCGTTCGTCGTCGTTCGTCGTCGTTCGTCGTCGCTCGTCGTCGTTCGTCGTCGTTCGTCGTCGTTCGTCGTCGTTCGTCGTCGTTCGTCGTCGTCGTCGTTCGTCGTCGTCCGTCGTCGTCCATCGTCGTCGTTAGTCATCGTTCGTCGTCGTCGTTCGTTGTCGTCTTTCGTCGTCGTTCGTCGTCGTTCTTCGTCGTCGCTCGTAGTCGTTCGTCGTCGTCGTTCGTCGTCGTTGCTCGTCGTCGTCGTTCGTCGTCGTTCGTCATCGTCTTTCGTCGTCGTCGTTCGTCGTCGTTCGTCGTCGTTCATCGTCGTCGTTCGTCGTCGTTCTTCGTCGTCGCTCGTCGTCGGTCGTCGTCGTCGTTCGTCGTCGTTGCTCGTCGTCGTCGTTCGTCGTCGTTCGTCGTCGTCGTTCGTCGTCGTCATCGTCGTTCGTCGTCGCCGTTCGCCGTCGTTCGTCGTCGTTCGTCGTCGTCGTTCGTCGTCGTCCGTCGTCGTCGTTCCTCGTCATTCGTCGTCGTTCGTCGTCGTCGTTCGTCGTCGTCGTCCGTCGTCGTCGTTCGTCGTCGTTCGTCGTCGTCGTTCGTCGCCGTCGTTCGTCGTCGTCGGTCGTCGTCGTTCGTCGTCGTTCGTCGTCGTCTTTTGTCGTCGTCGTTCGTCGTCGTCGTTCGTCGTCGTTCGTCTTCGTCTTTCGTCGTCGTCGTTCGTCGTCGTTCGTCGTCGTCGTTCGTCATCGTCGTTCGTCGTCGTTCGTCGTCGATCGTCGTCGTTCGTCGTCGTTCGTCATCGTACGTCGTCCTCGTTCGTCGCCGTTGGTCGCCGTTCGTCGTCGTTCGTCGTCGTTCGTCGTCGTCGTTCGTCGTCATCCGTCGTCGTCGTTCGTCGTCGTCGTTCATCGTCGTCGTTCGTCATCGTCGTTCATCGTCGTCGTTCGTCGTCGTTAGTCGTCGTTCGTCGTGGTCGTTCGTCGTCGTTCGTCGTCGTTCGTCGCCGTTCGTCGTCGTTCGTCGTCGTTCGTCGTCGACATTCGTCGTAGTCGTTCGTCGTCGTCGTCGTTCGTCGTCGACATTCGTCGTCGTCGTTCGTCGTCGTTCGTCGCCGTCGTTCGTCGGCGTTCGTCGTCGTCGTTCGTCGTCGTTCGTCGTCGTCGTTCGTTGTCGTACGTCGTCGTTCGTCTTCGTCGTTCGTCGTCGTCCGTCGTCGTCGTTCGTCGTCGTTCGTCGTCGTCCGTCGTCGTCGTTCGTCGCCGTTCGTCGTCGTCGTTGTTCGTCGTTCGTCGTCGTCGTTCGTCGTCGTTCGTCGTCGTCGTTCCGCGTCATCATTCGTCGTCGTTCATCGTCGTCGTTCGTCGTCGTTCTTCGTCGTTCGTCTTCGTCGTTCGTCGTCGTTCGTCGTCGTCGTTCCTCCTCGTCGTTCCTCGTCGTCGTTCGTCGTCGTTCGTCGTCGTCGTTCGTCGTCGTTCGTCGTCGTCGATCGTCGTCGGTCGTCTTCATCGTTCGTCGTCGTTCGTCGTCGTCGTTCGTCGTCGTTCGTCGTCGTCGATCGTCGTCGTCGTTCGTCGTCGTCATTCGTCGTCGTCGTTTGTCGTCGTCGTTCGTCGTCGTCGTTCGTCGTCGTCGTTCGTCGTCGTTCGTCGTCGTCGTTCGTCGTCGTTCGTCGTTGTTCATCGTCGTTCGTCGTCGTTCGTCGTCGTCGTTCGTCGTCGTTCGTCGTCGTTCGTCGTCGTCGTCGTTTGTCGTCGTTTGTCGTCGTCGTTCGTCGTCGTTCGTCGTCGTTCGTCGTCGTCATTCGTTGTCGTCATTCGTCGTCGTTCGTCGTCGTCGTTCGTCGCCGTCGTTCGTCGTCGTCGGTCGTCGTCGTTCGTCGTCGTTCGTCGTCGTCTTTTGTCGTCGTCGTTCGTCGTCGTCGTTCGTCGTCGTTCGTCTTCGTCTTTCGTCGTCGTCGTTCGTCGTCGTTCGTCGTCGTCGTTCGTCATCGTCGTTCGTCGTCGTTCGTCGTCGATCGTCGTCGTTCGTCGTCGTTCGTCATCGTACGTCGCCGTTGGTCGCCGTTCGTCGTCGTTCGTCGTCGTTCGTCGTCGTCGTTCGTCGTCGTTCGTCGTCGTCGTTCGTCGTCGTCGTTCATCGTCGTCGTTCGTCATCGTCGTTCATCGTCGTCGTTCGTCGTCGTTAGTCGTCGTTCGTCGTGGTCTTTCGTCGTCGTTCGTCGTCGTTCGTCGCCGTTCGTCGTCGTTCGTCGTCGTTCGTCGTCGTCGTTCGTCGTCGTCGTCGTTCGTCGTCGACATTCGTCGTAGTCGTTCGTCGTCGTCGTCGTTCGTCGTCGACATTCGTCGTCGTCGTTCGTCGTCGTTCGTCGCCGTCTTTCGTCGGCGTTCGTCGTCGTCGTTCGTCGTCGTTCGTCGTCGTTCGTCGTCGTCGTTCGTTGTCGTACGTCGTCGTTCGTCTTCGTCGTTCGTCGTTGTCCGTCGTCGTCGTTCGTCGTCGTCCGTCGTCGTCGTTCGTCGCCGTTCGTCGTCGTCGTTGGTCGTCGTTCGTCGTCGTCGTTCGTCGTCGTTCGTCGTCGTCGTTCCGCGTCATCATTCGTCGTCGTTCATCGTCGTCGTTCGTCGTCGTTCTTCGTCGTTCGTCTTCGTCGTTCGTCGTCGTTCGTCGTCGTCGCTCGTCGTCGTTCCTCGTCATCGTTCGTCGTCGTTCATCGTCGTCGTTCGTCGTCGTTCGTCGTCGTTCGTCGTCGTCGTTCGTCATCGTTCGTCGTCGTCGCTCGTCGTCGGTCGTCGTCGTCGTTCGTCGTCGTTCGTCGTCGTCGTTCGTCGTCGTCGTTCGTCGTCGATCGTCGTCGATCGTCGTCGTTCGTCGTCGTTCGTCATCGTACGTCGTCGTCGTTCGTCGTCGTTCGTCGTCGTCGTTCGTCGTCGTTCGTCGTCGTCGTTCGTCGCCGTTCGTCGTCGTCGTTGGTCGTCGTTCGTCGTCGTCGTTCGTCGTCGTTCTTCGTCGTTCGTCTTCGTCGTTCGTCGTCGTTCGTCGTCGTCGCTCGTCGTCGTTCCTCGTCATCGTTCGTCGTCGTTCATCGTCGTCGTTCGTCGTCGTTCGTCGTCGTTCGTCGTCGTCGTTCGTCATCGTTCGTCGTCGTCGCTCGTCGTCGGTCGTCGTCGTCGTTCGTCGTCGTTCGTCGTCGTCGTTCGTCGTCGTCGTTCGTCGTCGATCGTCGTCGATCGTCGTCGTTCGTCGTCGTTCGTCATCGTACGTCGTCGTCGTTCGTCGTCGTTCGTCGTCGTCGTTCGTCGTCGTTCGTCGTCGTCGTTCGTCGTCGTCGTTCATCGTCGTCGTTCGTCATCGTCGTTCATCGTCGTCGTTCGTCGTCGTTCGTCGTCGTCGTTAGTCGTCGTTCGTCGTCGTCGTTCGTCGTCGTTCGTCGTCGTTTGTCGTCGTTCGTTGTCGTCGGTCGTTGTCGTCGTTCGTCGTCGTCTTTCGTTGTCATTCGTCGTCGTTCGTCGTCGTGGTTCGTTGTCGTTCGTCGTCGTTCGTCGTCGTCGTTCGTTGTCGTTCGTCGTCGTCGTTCGTCGTCGATCGTCGTCGTTCGTCGTCGTCGTTCGTCGTCGTCGTTCGTCGTCGTTCGTCGTCGACCGTCGTCGTTCGTTGTCGTTCGTCGTCGTACGTCGTTCGTCGTCGTTCGTCGTCGTCGTTCGTCGTCGTAGTTCGTCGTCGTTCGTCGTCGTTCGTCGTCGTAGTTCGTCGTCGTCGTTCGTCGTCGTTCGTCGATCTTCGTCGTCGTTCGTTGTCGTTCGTCGTCATTCGTCGTCATTCGTCGTCATTCGTCGTCATTCGCCGTCGTCGTACGTCGTCGTTCGTCGTCGTCGTTCGTCGTCGTTCGTCGTCGTCGTTCCTCGTCATCGTTCGTCGTCGTTCATTGTCGTCGTTCGTCGTCGTCCATCGTCGTTCTTCGTCATCGTTCGTCGTCGTTCGTCGTCGTCGCTCGTCGTCGTTCCTCGTCATCGTTCGTCGTCGTTCATCGTCGTCGTTCGTCGTCGTTCGTCGTCGTTCGTCGTCGTCGTTCGTCATCGTTCGTCGTCGTCGCTCGTCGTCGGTCGTCGTCGTCGTTCGTCGTCGTTCGTCGTCGTCGTTCGTCGTCGTTCGTCGTCGTTCGTCGTCGTCGTTCGTCGTCGTTCGTCGTCGTCGATCATCGTCGGTCCTCGTCATCGTTCGTCGTCGTTCGTCGTCGTCGTTCGTCGTCGATCGTCGTCGTCGTTCGTCTTCGTCGTTCGTCGTCGTCGTTTGTCGTCGTTTGTCGTCGTCGTTCGTCGTCGTTCGTCGTCGTTCGTCGTCGTTCGTCGTCGTCATTCGTTGTCGTCATTCGTCGTCGTTCGTCGTCGTCGTTCGTCGTCGTTGTTCGTCGTCGTTCGTCGTCGTTCGTCGTCGTTCGTCGTCGTTCATCGTCTTTCGTCGTCGTTCATCGTCGTTCGTCGTCGTCGTCTTTCGTCGTCTTTCGTCGTCGTTCGTCGTCGTCGTTCGTCGTCGTTCGTCGCCGTTCGTCGTCGTCGTTCGTCGTCGTTCGTCGTCGTCGTTCGTCGTCGTCGTTCGTCGTCGTTCGTCGTCGTCGTTCGTCGTCGTCGTTCGTCGTCGTTCGTCGTCGTTCGTCGTCGTTCGTCGTCGTTCGTCGTCGTTCGTCGTCGTCGTTCCTCGTCGTCGTTCGTCGTCGTTCTTCGTCGTCGTTCGTCGTCGTTCGTCGTCGTCGTTCGTCGTCGGTCATCGTCATCGTTCGTCGTCGTTCGTCGTCGTTCGTCGTCGTCGTTCGTCGTCGTTCGTCGTCGTCGATCGTCATCGTCGTTCGTCGTCGTCGTTCGTCGTCGTCGTTTGTCGTCGTCGTTCGTCGTCGTTCGTCGTCGACATTCGTCGTCGTTCGTCGTCGTCGTTCGTCGTCGTCGTTCGTCGTCGTTCGTCGTCGTTCGTCATCGTTCTTCGTCGTCGTTCGTCGTGGTCGTTCGTCATCGTTCGTCGTCGTTCGTCGTCGTTCGTCGCCTTTCGTCGCCTTTCGCCGTCGTTCGTCGTCGTTCGTCGTCGTCGTTCGTCGTCGTTCGTCGTCGTTCGTCGTCGTCGTTCGTCGTCGTCCGTCGTCGTCGTTCGTCGTAGTTCGTCGTCGTTCGTCGTCGTCGTTCGTCGTCGTCGTCGTCGTCGTCGTCGTCGTCCGTCGTCGTCGTTCGTCGCCGTCGTTCGTCGTCGTTCGTCGTCGTCGTTCGTCGTTGTTCGTCGTCGTTCGTCGTCGTCGTTCATCGTCGTTCGTCGACGTCGTTCGTCGTCGTCGTTCGTCGTCGTCGTTCGTCGTCGTTCGTCGTCGTTCGCCGTCGTCGTTCGTCGTCGTCGTTCATCGTCATCGTCGTTTGTCGTCGTCGTTCGTCGTCGTCGTTCGTCGTCGTTCGTCGTCGTCGTTCGTCTTCGTTCATCGTCGTCGTTCGTCGTCGTCATTCGTCGTCGTTCGTCGTCGTCGTTCGTCGTCGTTCGTCGTCATGCGTCGTCATTCGTCGTCATTCGTCGTCATTCGTCGTCGTCGTTCGTCGCCGTCGTTCGTCGTCGTCGTTCGTCGTCGTTCGTCGTCTTTCGTCGTCGTTCGTCGTCGTCGTTCGTCGTCGTCGTTCGTCCTCTTTCGTCGTTGTTTTGTCGTCGTCGTTCGTCGTCGTCGTTCGTCGTCGTCGTTCGTCGTCGTTCGTCGTCGTTTGTCGTCGTTCGTCATCGTCGTTCTTCGCCGCTCGTCGTCGTCGTCGTTCGTCGTCGTTCGTCGTCGTCCGTCGTCGTTCGTCGTCGTTCGTCGTCGTCGTTCGTCGTCGTCGTTCGTCGTCGTCGTTCGTCGTCGTTCGTCGTCGTCGTTCGTCGTCGTCGTTCGTCGTCGTTCGTCGTCGTCGTTCGTCGTCGTTCGTCGTCGTCGTTCGTCGTCGTCGTTCGTCGTCGTCGTTCGTCGTCGTCGTTCGTCGTCGTCGTTCGTCGTCGTCGTCCGTCGTCGACGTTCGTCGTCGTTCGTCGTCGTCGTTCGTCGCCGTCGTTCGTCGTCGTCGGTCGTCGTCGTTCGTCGTCGTTCGTCGTCGTCTTTTGTCGTCGTCGTTCGTCGTCGTCGTTCGTCGTCGTTCGTCTTCGTCTTTCGTCGTCGTCGTTCGTCGTCGTTCGTCGTCGTCGTTCGTCATCGTCGTTCGTCGTCGTTCGTCGTCGATCGTCGTCGTTCGTCGTCGTTCGTCATCGTACGTCGTCCTCGTTCGTCGCCGTTGGTCGCCGTTCGTCGTCGTTCGTCGTCGTTCGTCGTCGTCGTTCGTCGTCGTTCGTCGTCGTCGTTCGTCGTCGTCGTTCATCGTCGTCGTTCGTCATCGTCGTTCATCGTCGTCGTTCGTCGTCGTTAGTCATCGTTCGTCGTGGTCTTTCGTCGTCGTTCGTCGTCGTTCGTCGCCGTTCGTCGTCGTTCGTCGTCGTTCGTCGTCGTCGTTCGTCGTCGTCGTCGTTCGTCGTCGACATTCGTCGTAGTCGTTCGTCGTCGTCGTCGTTCGTCGTCGACATTCGTCGTCGTCGTTCGTCGTCGTTCGTCGCCGTCGTTCGTCGGCGTTCGTCGTCGTCGTTCGTCGTCGTTCGTCGTCGTTCGTCGTCGTCGTTCGTTGTCGTACGTCGTCGTTCGTCTTCGTCGTTCGTCGTTGTCCGTCGTCGTCGTTCGTCGTCGTTCGTCGTCGTCCGTCGTCGTCGTTCGTCGCCGTTCGTCGTCGTCGTTGGTCGTCGTTCGTCGTCGTCGTTCGTCGTCGTTCGTCGTCGTCGTTCCGCGTCATCATTCGTCGTCGTTCATCGTCGTCGTTCGTCGTCGTTCTTCGTCGTTCGTCTTCGTCGTTCGTCGTCGTTCGTCGTCGTCGCTCGTCGTCGTTCCTCGTCATCGTTCGTCGTCGTTCATCGTCGTCGTTCGTCGTCGTTCGTCGTCGTCGTTCGTCGTCGTCGCTCGTCGTCGGTCGTCGTCGTCGTTCGTCGTCGTTCGTCGTCGTCGTTCGTCGTCGTCGTTCGTCGTCGATCGTCGTCGATCGTCGTCGTTCGTCGTCGTTCGTCATCGTACGTCGTCGTCGTTCGTCGTCGTTCGTCGTCGTCGTTCGTCGTCGTTCGTCGTCGTCGTTCGTCGTCGTCGTTCGTCGTCGTCGTTCATCGTCGTCGTTCGTCATCGTCGTTCATCGTCGTCGTTCGTCGTCGTTCGTCGTCGTCGTTAGTCGTCGTTCGTCGTCGTCGTTCGTCGTCGTTCGTCGTCGTTTGTCGTCGTTCGTTGTCGTCGGTCGTTGTCGTCGTTCGTCGTCGTCTTTCGTTGTCATTCGTCGTCGTTCGTCGTCGTGGTTCGTTGTCGTTCGTCGTCGTTCGTCGTCGTCGTTCGTTGTCGTTCGTCGTCGTCGTTCGTCGTCGATCGTCGTCGTTCGTCGTCGTCGTTCGTCGTCGTTCGTCGTCGTTCGTCGTCGTCGTTCGTCGTCGTTCGTCGTCGACCGTCGTCGTTCGTTGTCGTTCGTCGTCGTACGTCGTTCGTCGTCGTTCGTCGTCGTCGTTCGTCGTCGTAGTTCGTCGTCGTTCGTCGTCGTTCGTCGTCGTTCGTCGTCGTAGTTCGTCGTCGTCGTTCGTCGTCGTTCGTCGATCTTCGTCGTCGTTCGTTGTCGTTCGTCGTCATTCGTCGTCATTCGTCGTCATTCGTCGTCATTCGCCGTCGTCGTACGTCGTCGTTCGTCGTCGTCGTTCGTCGTCGTTCGTCGTCGTCGTTCCTCGTCATCGTTCGTCGTCGTTCATTGTCGTCGTTCGTCGTCGTCCATCGTCGTTCTTCGTCATCGTTCGTCGTCGTTCGTCGTCGTCGCTCGTCGTCGTTCCTCGTCATCGTTCGTCGTCGTTCATCGTCGTCGTTCGTCGTCGTTCGTCGTCGTCGTTCGTCATCGTTCGTCGTCGTCGCTCGTCGTCGGTCGTCGTCGTCGTTCGTCGTCGTTCGTCGTCGTTGTTCGTCGTCGTCGTTCGTCATCGTTCGTCGTCGATCGTCGTCATTCGTCGTCGTTCGTCATCGTACGTCGTCGTCGTTCGTCGCCGTTCGTCGTCGTTCGTCGTCGTTCGTCGTCGTCGTTCGTCGTCGTCCGTCGTCGTCGTTCGTCGTCGTCGTTCGTCATCGTTCGTCGTCGTTCGTCGTCGTTCCTCGTCGTCGTTCGTCGTCGTTCATCGTCGTCGTTCGTCGTCGGTCGTCGTTGTCGCTCGTCGTCGTTCGTCGTCGTCTTTCGTCGTCGTTCGTCGTCATCGTCGTTCGTCGTCGTTCGTCGTCGACATTCGTCGTCGTTTGTCGTCGTCGTTCGTCGTCGTTCGTCGTCGTCGTTCGTCGTCGTACGTCGTCGTCGTTCGTCGTCGTTCGTCGTCGTTCGTCGTCGTTCGTCGTCGTTCGTCGTCGTCGTTCGTCGTCGTTCGTCGTCGTTCGTCGTCGTTCGTCGTCGTTCGTCGTCGTTCGTCGTCGTCGTTCATCGTCGTTCGTCGTGGTCGTTCGTCGTCGTTCGTCGTCGTTCGTCGCCGTTCGTCGTCGTTCGTCGTCGTCGTCCGTCGTCGTCGTCGTTCGTTGTCGTCATTCGTCGTCGTCGTTCGTCGTCATTCGTCGCCGTCGTTCCTCGTCGTTCGTAGTCGTCGTTCGTCGTCGTTCGTCGTCGTCGTTCGTTGTCGTACGTCGTCGTTCATCGTCGTCGTTCGTCGTCGTTCGTCGTCGTCGTTCGTCATCGTTCGTCGTCGTCGCTCGTCGTCGGTCGTCATCGTCGTTCGTCGTCGTCGTTCGTCGTCGTCGTTCGTCGTCGTTCGTCGTCGACCGTCGTCGTTCGTTGTCGTTCGTCGTCGTTCATCGTCGTTCGTCGTCGTTCGTCGTCGTTCGTCGTCGTTCGTCGTCGTTCGTCGTCGTTCGTCGTCGTTCGTCGTCGTCGTTCGTCGTCGTCGTTCGTCGTCGTTCGTCGTCGTTCGCCGTCGTCGTTCGCCGTCGTCGTTCATCGTCATCGTCGTTCGTCGTCGTCGTTCGTCGTCGTCGTTCGTCGTCGTTCGTCGTCGTCTTTCGTCGTCGTTCGTCGTCGTCGTTCGTCGTCTTTCGTCGTTGTTTTGTCGTCGTCGTTCGTCGTCGTCGTTCGTCCTCTTTCGTCGTTGTTTTGTCGTCGTCGTTCGTCGTCGTTTGTCGTCGTTCGTCATCGTCGTTCTTCGTCGTTCTTCGCCGCTCATCGTCGTTTGTCGTCGTCGTTCGTCGTCGTTCGTCGTCGTCGTTCGTCGTCGTCGTTCGTCGTCGTTCGTCGTCGTCCGTCGTCGTTCGTCGTCGTTCGTCGTCGTCGTTCGTCGTCGTCGTTCGTCGTCGTTCGTCGTCGTCGCTCGTCGTCGGTCGTCGTCGTCGTTCGTCGTCGTTCGTCGTCGTCGTTCGTCGTCGTCGTTCGTCGTCGATCGTCGTCGATCGTCGTCGTTCGTCGTCGTTCGTCATCGTACGTCGTCGTCGTTCGTCGTCGTTCGTCGTCGTCGTTCGTCGTCGTTCGTCGTCGTCGTTCGTCGTCGTCGTTCATCGTCGTCGTTCGTCATCGTCGTTCATCGTCGTCGTTCGTCGTCGTTCGTCGTCGTCGTTAGTCGTCGTTCGTCGTCGTCGTTCGTCGTCGTTCGTCGTCGTTTGTCGTCGTTCGTTGTCGTCGGTCGTTGTCGTCGTTCGTCGTCGTCTTTCGTTGTCATTCGTCGTCGTTCGTCGTCGTGGTTCGTTGTCGTTCGTCGTCGTTCGTCGTCGTCGTTCGTTGTCGTTCGTCGTCGTCGTTCGTCGTCGATCGTCGTCGTTCGTCGTCGTCGTTCGTCGTCGTCGTTCGTCGTCGTTCGTCGTCGACCGTCGTCGTTCGTTGTCGTTCGTCGTCGTACGTCGTTCGTCGTCGTTCGTCGTCGTCGTTCGTCGTCGTAGTTCGTCGTCGTTCGTCGTCGTTCGTCGTCGTAGTTCGTCGTCGTCGTTCGTCGTCGTTCGTCGATCTTCGTCGTCGTTCGTTGTCGTTCGTCGTCATTCGTCGTCATTCGTCGTCATTCGTCGTCATTCGCCGTCGTCGTACGTCGTCGTTCGTCGTCGTCGTTCGTCGTCGTTCGTCGTCGTCGTTCCTCGTCATCGTTCGTCGTCGTTCATTGTCGTCGTTCGTCGTCGTCCATCGTCGTTCTTCGTCATCGTTCGTCGTCGTTCGTCGTCGTCGCTCGTCGTCGTTCCTCGTCATCGTTCGTCGTCGTTCATCGTCGTCGTTCGTCGTCGTTCGTCGTCGTTCGTCGTCGTCGTTCGTCATCGTTCGTCGTCGTCGCTCGTCGTCGGTCGTCGTCGTCGTTCGTCGTCGTTCGTCGTCGTCGTTCGTCGTCGTTCGTCGTCGTTCGTCGTCGTCGTTCGTCGTCGTTCGTCGTCGTCGATCATCGTCGGTCCTCGTCATCGTTCGTCGTCGTTCGTCGTCGTCGTTCGTCGTCGATCGTCGTCGTCGTTCGTCTTCGTCGTTCGTCGTCGTCGTTTGTCGTCGTTTGTCGTCGTCGTTCGTCGTCGTTCGTCGTCGTTCGTCGTCGTTCGTCGTCGTCATTCGTTGTCGTCATTCGTCGTCGTTCGTCGTCGTCGTTCGTCGTCGTTGTTCGTCGTCGTTCGTCGTCGTTCGTCGTCGTTCGTCGTCGTTCATCGTCTTTCGTCGTCGTTCATCGTCGTTCGTCGTCGTCGTCTTTCGTCGTCTTTCGTCGTCGTTCGTCGTCGTCGTTCGTCGTCGTTCGTCGCCGTTCGTCGTCGTCGTTCGTCGTCGTTCGTCGTCGTCGTTCGTCGTCGTCGTTCGTCGTCGTTCGTCGTCGTCGTTCGTCGTCGTCGTTCGTCGTCGTTCGTCGTCGTTCGTCGTCGTTCGTCGTCGTTCGTCGTCGTTCGTCGTCGTCGTTCCTCGTCGTCGTTCGTCGTCGTTCTTCGTCGTCGTTCGTCGTCGTTCGTCGTCGTCGTTCGTCGTCGGTCATCGTCATCGTTCGTCGTCGTTCGTCGTCGTTCGTCGTCGTCGTTCGTCGTCGTTCGTCGTCGTCGATCGTCATCGTCGTTCGTCGTCGTCGTTCGTCGTCGTCGTTTGTCGTCGTCGTTCGTCGTCGTTCGTCGTCGACATTCGTCGTCGTTCGTCGTCGTCGTTCGTCGTCGTCGTTCGTCGTCGTTCGTCGTCGTTCGTCATCGTTCTTCGTCGTCGTTCGTCGTGGTCGTTCGTCATCGTTCGTCGTCGTTCGTCGTCGTTCGTCGCCTTTCGTCGCCTTTCGCCGTCGTTCGTCGTCGTTCGTCGTCGTCGTTCGTCGTCGTTCGTCGTCGTTCGTCGTCGTCGTTCGTCGTCGTCCGTCGTCGTCGTTCGTCGTAGTTCGTCGTCGTTCGTCGTCGTCGTTCGTCGTCGTTCGTCGTCGTTCGTCGTCGTCGTTCGTCGTTGTTCGTCGTCGTTCGTCGTCGTCGTTCATCGTCGTTCGTCGACGTCGTTCGTCGTCGTCGTTCGTCGTCGTCGTTCGTCGTCGTTCGTCGTCGTTCGCCGTCGTCGTTCGTCGTCGTCGTTCATCGTCATCGTCGTTTGTCGTCGTCGTTCGTCGTCGTCGTTCGTCGTCGTTCGTCGTCGTCGTTCGTCTTCGTTCATCGTCGTCGTTCGTCGTCGTCATTCGTCGTCGTTCGTCGTCGTCGTTCGTCGTCGTTCGTCGTCATGCGTCGTCATTCGTCGTCATTCGTCGTCATTCGTCGTCGTCGTTCGTCGCCGTCGTTCGTCGTCGTCGTTCGTCGTCGTTCGTCGTCTTTCGTCGTCGTTCGTCGTCGTCGTTCGTCGTCGTCGTTCGTCCTCTTTCGTCGTTGTTTTGTCGTCGTCGTTCGTCGTCGTCGTTCGTCGTCGTCGTTCGTCGTCGTTCGTCGTCGTTTGTCGTCGTTCGTCATCGTCGTTCTTCGCCGCTCGTCGTCGTCGTTCGTCGTCGTCGTTCGTCGTCGTTCGTCGTCGTCCGTCGTCGTTCGTCGTCGTTCGTCGTCGTCGTTCGTCGTCGTCGTTCGTCGTCGTCGTCCGTCGTCGACGTTCGTCGTCGTTCGTCGTCGTCGTTCGTCGCCGTCGTTCGTCGTCGTCGGTCGTCGTCGTTCGTCGTCGTTCGTCGTCGTCTTTTGTCGTCGTCGTTCGTCGTCGTCGTTCGTCGTCGTTCGTCTTCGTCTTTCGTCGTCGTCGTTCGTCGTCGTTCGTCGTCGTCGTTCGTCATCGTCGTTCGTCGTCGTTCGTCGTCGATCGTCGTCGTTCGTCGTCGTTCGTCATCGTACGTCGTCCTCGTTCGTCGCCGTTGGTCGCCGTTCGTCGTCGTTCGTCGTCGTTCGTCGTCGTCGTTCGTCGTCGTTCGTCGTCGTCGTTCGTCGTCGTCGTTCATCGTCGTCGTTCGTCATCGTCGTTCATCGTCGTCGTTCGTCGTCGTTAGTCATCGTTCGTCGTGGTCTTTCGTCGTCGTTCGTCGTCGTTCGTCGCCGTTCGTCGTCGTTCGTCGTCGTTCGTCGTCGTCGTTCGTCGTCGTCGTCGTTCGTCGTCGACATTCGTCGTAGTCGTTCGTCGTCGTCGTCGTTCGTCGTCGACATTCGTCGTCGTCGTTCGTCGTCGTTCGTCGCCGTCGTTCGTCGGCGTTCGTCGTCGTCGTTCGTCGTCGTTCGTCGTCGTTCGTCGTCGTCGTTCGTTGTCGTACGTCGTCGTTCGTCTTCGTCGTTCGTCGTTGTCCGTCGTCATCGTTCGTCGTCGTTCGTCGTCGTCCGTCGTCGTCGTTCGTCGCCGTTCGTCGTCGTCGTTGGTCGTCGTTCGTCGTCGTCGTTCGTCGTCGTTCGTCGTCGTCGTTCCGCGTCATCATTCGTCGTCGTTCATCGTCGTCGTTCGTCGTCGTTCTTCGTCGTTCGTCTTCGTCCTTCGTCGTCGTTCGTCGTCGTCGCTCGTCGTCGTTCCTCGTCATCGTTCGTCGTCGTTCATCGTCGTCGTTCGTCGTCGTTCGTCGTCGTTCGTCGTCGTCGTTCGTCGTCGTCGCTCGTCGTCGGTCGTCGTCGTCGTTCGTCGTCGTTCGTCGTCGTCGTTCGTCGTCGTCGTTCGTCGTCGATCGTCGTCGATCGTCGTCGTTCGTCGTCGTTCGTCATCGTACGTCGTCGTCGTTCGTCGTCGTCGTTCGTCGTCGTTCGTCGTCGTCGTTCGTCGTCGTCGTTCATCGTCGTCGTTCGTCATCGTCGTTCATCGTCGTCGTTCGTCGTCGTTCGTCGTCGTCGTTAGTCGTCGTTCGTCGTCGTCGTTCGTCGTCGTTCGTCGTCGTTTGTCGTCGTTCGTTGTCGTCGGTCGTTGTCGTCGTTCGTCGTCGTCTTTCGTTGTCATTCGTCGTCGTTCGTCGTCGTGGTTCGTTGTCGTTCGTCGTCGTTCGTCGTCGTCGTTCGTTGTCGTTCGTCGTCGTCGTTCGTCGTCGATCGTCGTCGTTCGTCGTCGTCGTTCGTCGTCGTTCGTCGTCGTTCGTCGTCGTCGTTCGTCGTCGTTCGTCGTCGACCGTCGTCGTTCGTTGTCGTTCGTCGTCGTACGTCGTTCGTCGTTGTTCGTCGTCGTCGTTCGTCGTCGTAGTTCGTCGTCGTTCGTCGTCGTTCGTCGTCGTTCGTCGTCGTAGTTCGTCGTCGTCGTTCGTCGTCGTTCGTCGATCTTCGTCGTCGTTCGTTGTCGTTCGTCGTCATTCGTCGTCATTCGTCGTCATTCGTCGTCATTCGCCGTCGTCGTACGTCGTCGTTCGTCGTCGTCGTTCGTCGTCGTTCGTCGTCGTCGTTCCTCGTCATCGTTCGTCGTCGTTCATTGTCGTCGTTCGTCGTCGTCCATCGTCGTTCTTCGTCATCGTTCGTCGTCGTTCGTCGTCGTCGCTCGTCGTCGTTCCTCGTCATCGTTCGTCGTCGTTCATCGTCGTCGTTCGTCGTCGTTCGTCGTCGTCGTTCGTCATCGTTCGTCGTCGTCGCTCGTCGTCGGTCGTCGTCGTCGTTCGTCGTCGTTCGTCGTCGTTGTTCGTCGTCGTCGTTCGTCATCGTTCGTCGTCGATCGTCGTCATTCGTCGTCGTTCGTCATCGTACGTCGTCGTCGTTCGTCGCCGTTCGTCGTCGTTCGTCGTCGTTCGTCGTCGTCGTTCGTCGTCGTCCGTCGTCGTCGTTCGTCGTCGTCGTTCGTCATCGTTCGTCGTCGTTCGTCGTCGTTCCTCGTCGTCGTTCGTCGTCGTTCATCGTCGTCGTTCGTCGTCGGTCGTCGTTGTCGCTCGTCGTCGTTCGTCGTCGTCTTTCGTCGTCGTTCGTCGTCATCGTCGTTCGTCGTCGTTCGTCGTCGACATTCGTCGTCGTTTGTCGTCGTCGTTCGTCGTCGTTCGTCGTCGTCGTTCGTCGTCGTACGTCGTCGTCGTTCGTCGTCGTTCGTCGTCGTTCGTCGTCGTTCGTCGTCGTTCGTCGTCGTCGTTCGTCGTCGTTCGTCGTCGTTCGTCGTCGTTCGTCGTCGTTCGTCGTCGTTCGTCGTCGTCGTTCATCGTCGTTCGTCGTGGTCGTTCGTCGTCGTTCGTCGTCGTTCGTCGCCGTTCGTCGTCGTTCGTCGTCGTCGTCCGTCGTCGTCGTCGTTCGTTGTCGTCATTCGTCGTCGTCGTTCGTCGTCATTCGTCGCCGTCGTTCCTCGTCGTTCGTAGTCGTCGTTCGTCGTCGTTCGTCGTCGTCGTTCGTTGTCGTACGTCGTCGTTCATCGTCGTCGTTCGTCGTCGTTCGTCGTCGTCGTTCGTCATCGTTCGTCGTCGTCGCTCGTCGTCGGTCGTCATCGTCGTTCGTCGTCGTCGTTCGTCGTCGTTCGTCGTCGTCGTTCGTCGTCGTTCGTCGTCGACCGTCGTCGTTCGTTGTCGTTCGTCGTCGTTCATCGTCGTT
Source organism: Rhimphoctona megacephalus (assembly GCA_963989365.1). Lineage (NCBI taxonomy): Eukaryota > Metazoa > Arthropoda > Insecta > Hymenoptera > Ichneumonidae > Rhimphoctona > Rhimphoctona megacephalus. The sequence goes on along the minus strand of OZ022414.1, from coordinate 30,966,648 downwards.
CGTCGTCGTTCGTCGTCGTTCGTCGTCGTTCGTCGTCGTTCGTCGTCGTTCGTCGTCGTTCGTCGTCGTCGTTCGTCGTCGTCGTTCGTCGTCGTTCGTCGTCGTTCGCCGTCGTCGTTCGCCGTCGTCGTTCATCGTCATCGTCGTTCGTCGTCGTCGTTCGTCGTCGTCGTTCGTCGTCGTTCGTCGTCGTCTTTCGTCGTCGTTCGTCGTCGTCGTTCGTCGTCTTTCGTCGTTGTTTTGTCGTCGTCGTTCGTCGTCGTCGTTCGTCCTCTTTCGTCGTTGTTTTGTCGTCGTCGTTCGTCGTCGTTTGTCGTCGTTCGTCATCGTCGTTCTTCGTCGTTCTTCGCCGCTCATCGTCGTTTGTCGTCGTCGTTCGTCGTCGTTCGTCGTCGTCGTTCGTCGTCGTCGTTCGTCGTCGTTCGTCGTCGTCCGTCGTCGTTCGTCGTCGTTCGTCGTCGTTCGTCGTCGTCGTTCGTCGTCGTCGTTCGTCGTCGTTCGTCGTCGTCGTTCGTCGTCGTTCGTCGTCGTCGTTCGTCGTCGTTCGTCGTCGTCGTTCGTCGTCGTTCGTCGTCGTTCGTCGTCGTCGTTCGTCGTCGTCGTTCGTCGTCGACGTTCGTTGTCGTCGTTCGTCGTCGTCGTTCGTCGTCGTCGTTCGTCGTCGTTCGTCGTCGTCGTTCGTCGTCGTCGTTCGTCGTCGTTCGTCGTCGCTCGTCGTCGTTCGTCGTCGTTCGTCGTCGTTCGTCGTCGTTCGTCGTCGTTCGTCGTCGTTCGTCGTCGTCGTCGTTCGTCGTCGTCCGTCGTCGTCCGTCGTCGTCGTTAGTCATCGTTCGTCGTCGTCGTTCGTTGTCGTCTTTCGTCGTCGTTCGTCGTCGTTCGTCGTCATTCGTCGTCGTTCGTCGTCGTTCAACGTCGTCGTTCGTCGTCGTTCTTCGTCGTCGCTCGTCGTCGTTCGTCGTCGTTGCTCGTCGTCGTCGTTCGTCGTCGTTCGTCATCGTCTTTCGTCGTCGTCGTTCGTCGTCGTTCGTCGTCGTTCATCGTCGTCGTTCGTCGTCGTTCTTCGTCGTCGCTCGTCGTCGGTCGTCGTCGTCGTTCGTCGTCGTTGCTCGTCGTCGTCGTTCGTCGTCGTTCGTCATCGTCGTTCGTCGTCGTCATCGTCGTTCGTCGTCGTCGTTCGTCGTCGTCCGTCGTCGTCGTTCGTCGTCATTCGTCGTCGTTCGTCGTCGTCGTTCGTCGTCGTCGTCCGTCGTCGTCGTTCGTCGTCGTTCGTCGTCGTCGTTCGTCGCCGTCGTTCGTCGTCGTCGGTCGTCGTCGTTCGTCGTCGTTCGTCGTCGTCTTTTGTCGTCGTCGTTCGTCGTCGTCGTTCGTCGTCGTTCGTCTTCGTCTTTCGTCGTCGTCGTTCGTCGTCGTTCGTCGTCGTCGTTCGTCATCGTCGTTCGTCGTCGTTCGTCGTCGATCGTCGTCGTTCGTCGTCGTTCGTCATCGTACGTCGTCCTCGTTCGTCGCCGTTGGTCGCCGTTCGTCGTCGTTCGTCGTCGTTCGTCGTCGTCGTTCGTCGTCGTTCGTCGTCGTCGTTCGTCGTCGTCGTTCATCGTCGTCGTTCGTCATCGTCGTTCATCGTCGTCGTTCGTCGTCGTTAGTCATCGTTCGTCGTGGTCTTTCGTCGTCGTTCGTCGTCGTTCGTCGCCGTTCGTCGTCGTTCGTCGTCGTTCGTCGTCGTCGTTCGTCGTCGTCGTCGTTCGTCGTCGACATTCGTCGTAGTCGTTCGTCGTCGTCGTCGTTCGTCGTCGACATTCGTCGTCGTCGTTCGTCGTCGTTCGTCGCCGTCGTTCGTCGGCGTTCGTCGTCGTCGTTCGTCGTCGTTCGTCGTCGTTCGTCGTCGTCGTTCGTTGTCGTACGTCGTCGTTCGTCTTCGTCGTTCGTCGTTGTCCGTCGTCGTCGTTCGTCGTCGTTCGTCGTCGTCCGTCGTCGTCGTTCGTCGCCGTTCGTCGTCGTCGTTGGTCGTCGTTCGTCGTCGTCGTTCGTCGTCGTTCGTCGTCGTCGTTCCGCGTCATCATTCGTCGTCGTTCATCGTCGTCGTTCGTCGTCGTTCTTCGTCGTTCGTCTTCGTCGTTCGTCGTCGTTCGTCGTCGTCGCTCGTCGTCGTTCCTCGTCATCGTTCGTCGTCGTTCATCGTCGTCGTTCGTCGTCGTTCGTCGTCGTCGTTCGTCGTCGTCGCTCGTCGTCGGTCGTCGTCGTCGTTCGTCGTCGTTCGTCGTCGTCGTTCGTCGTCGTCGTTCGTCGTCGATCGTCGTCGATCGTCGTCGTTCGTCGTCGTTCGTCATCGTACGTCGTCGTCGTTCGTCGTCGTTCGTCGTCGTCGTTCGTCGTCGTTCGTCGTCGTCGTTCGTCGTCGTCGTTCATCGTCGTCGTTCGTCATCGTCGTTCATCGTCGTCGTTCGTCGTCGTTCGTCGTCGTCGTTAGTCGTCGTTCGTCGTCGTCGTTCGTCGTCGTTCGTCGTCGTTTGTCGTCGTTCGTTGTCGTCGGTCGTTGTCGTCGTTCGTCGTCGTCTTTCGTTGTCATTCGTCGTCGTTCGTCGTCGTGGTTCGTTGTCGTTCGTCGTCGTTCGTCGTCGTCGTTCGTTGTCGTTCGTCGTCGTCGTTCGTCGTCGATCGTCGTCGTTCGTCGTCGTCGTTCGTCGTCGTTCGTCGTCGTTCGTCGTCGTCGTTCGTCGTCGTTCGTCGTCGACCGTCGTCGTTCGTTGTCGTTCGTCGTCGTACGTAGTTCGTCGTCGTTCGTCGTCGTCGTTCGTCGTCGTAGTTCGTCGTCGTTCGTCGTCGTTCGTCGTCGTTCGTCGTCGTAGTTCGTCGTCGTCGTTCGTCGTCGTTCGTCGATCTTCGTCGTCGTTCGTTGTCGTTCGTCGTCATTCGTCGTCATTCGTCGTCATTCGTCGTCATTCGCCGTCGTCGTACGTCGTCGTTCGTCGTCGTCGTTCGTCGTCGTTCGTCGTCGTCGTTCCTCGTCATCGTTCGTCGTCGTTCATTGTCGTCGTTCGTCGTCGTCCATCGTCGTTCTTCGTCATCGTTCGTCGTCGTTCGTCGTCGTCGCTCGTCGTCGTTCCTCGTCATCGTTCGTCGTCGTTCATCGTCGTCGTTCGTCGTCGTTCGTCGTCGTCGTTCGTCATCGTTCGTCGTCGTCGCTCGTCGTCGGTCGTCGTCGTCGTTCGTCGTCGTTCGTCGTCGTTGTTCGTCGTCGTCGTTCGTCATCGTTCGTCGTCGATCGTCGTCATTCGTCGTCGTTCGTCATCGTACGTCGTCGTCGTTCGTCGCCGTTCGTCGTCGTTCGTCGTCGTTCGTCGTCGTCGTTCGTCGTCGTCCGTCGTCGTCGTTCGTCGTCGTCGTTCGTCATCGTTCGTCGTCGTTCGTCGTCGTTCCTCGTCGTCGTTCGTCGTCGTTCATCGTCGTCGTTCGTCGTCGGTCGTCGTTGTCGCTCGTCGTCGTTCGTCGTCGTCTTTCGTCGTCGTTCGTCGTCATCGTCGTTCGTCGTCGTTCGTCGTCGACATTCGTCGTCGTTTGTCGTCGTCGTTCGTCGTCGTTCGTCGTCGTCGTTCGTCGTCGTACGTCGTCGTCGTTCGTCGTCGTTCGTCGTCGTTCGTCGTCGTTCGTCGTCGTTCGTCGTCGTCGTTCGTCGTCGTTCGTCGTCGTTCGTCGTCGTTCGTCGTCGTTCGTCGTCGTTCGTCGTCGTCGTTCATCGTCGTTCGTCGTGGTCGTTCGTCGTCGTTCGTCGTCGTTCGTCGCCGTTCGTCGTCGTTCGTCGTCGTCGTCCGTCGTCGTCGTCGTTCGTTGTCGTCATTCGTCGTCGTCGTTCGTCGTCATTCGTCGCCGTCGTTCCTCGTCGTTCGTAGTCGTCGTTCGTCGTCGTTCGTCGTCGTCGTTCGTTGTCGTACGTCGTCGTTCATCGTCGTCGTTCGTCGTCGTTCGTCGTCGTCGTTCGTCATCGTTCGTCGTCGTCGCTCGTCGTCGGTCGTCATCGTCGTTCGTCGTCGTCGTTCGTCGTCGTTCGTCGTCGTCGTTCGTCGTCGTTCGTCGTCGACCGTCGTCGTTCGTTGTCGTTCGTCGTCGTTCATCGTCGTTCGTCGTCGTTCGTCGTCGTTCGTCGTCGTTCGTCGTCGTTCGTCGTCGTTCGTCGTCGTTCGTCGTCGTCGTTCGTCGTCGTCGTTCGTCGTCGTTCGTCGTCGTTCGCCGTCGTCGTTCGCCGTCGTCGTTCATCGTCATCGTCGTTCGTCGTCGTCGTTCGTCGTCGTCGTTCGTCGTCGTTCGTCGTCGTCTTTCGTCGTCGTTCGTCGTCGTCGTTCGTCGTCTTTCGTCGTTGTTTTGTCGTCGTCGTTCGTCGTCGTCGTTCGTCCTCTTTCGTCGTTGTTTTGTCGTCGTCGTTCGTCGTCGTTTGTCGTCGTTCGTCATCGTCGTTCTTCGTCGTTCTTCGCCGCTCATCGTCGTTTGTCGTCGTCGTTCGTCGTCGTTCGTCGTCGTCGTTCGTCGTCGTCGTTCGTCGTCGTTCGTCGTCGTCCGTCGTCGTTCGTCGTCGTTCGTCGTCGTCGTTCGTCGTCGTCGTTCGTCGTCGTTCGTCGTCGTCGCTCGTCGTCGGTCGTCGTCGTCGTTCGTCGTCGTTCGTCGTCGTCGTTCGTCGTCGTCGTTCGTCGTCGATCGTCGTCGATCGTCGTCGTTCGTCGTCGTTCGTCATCGTACGTCGTCGTCGTTCGTCGTCGTTCGTCGTCGTCGTTCGTCGTCGTTCGTCGTCGTCGTTCGTCGTCGTCGTTCATCGTCGTCGTTCGTCATCGTCGTTCATCGTCGTCGTTCGTCGTCGTTCGTCGTCGTCGTTAGTCGTCGTTCGTCGTCGTCGTTCGTCGTCGTTCGTCGTCGTTTGTCGTCGTTCGTTGTCGTCGGTCGTTGTCGTCGTTCGTCGTCGTCTTTCGTTGTCATTCGTCGTCGTTCGTCGTCGTGGTTCGTTGTCGTTCGTCGTCGTTCGTCGTCGTCGTTCGTTGTCGTTCGTCGTCGTCGTTCGTCGTCGATCGTCGTCGTTCGTCGTCGTCGTTCGTCGTCGTCGTTCGTCGTCGTTCGTCGTCGACCGTCGTCGTTCGTTGTCGTTCGTCGTCGTACGTCGTTCGTCGTCGTTCGTCGTCGTCGTTCGTCGTCGTAGTTCGTCGTCGTTCGTCGTCGTTCGTCGTCGTAGTTCGTCGTCGTCGTTCGTCGTCGTTCGTCGATCTTCGTCGTCGTTCGTTGTCGTTCGTCGTCATTCGTCGTCATTCGTCGTCATTCGTCGTCATTCGCCGTCGTCGTACGTCGTCGTTCGTCGTCGTCGTTCGTCGTCGTTCGTCGTCGTCGTTCCTCGTCATCGTTCGTCGTCGTTCATTGTCGTCGTTCGTCGTCGTCCATCGTCGTTCTTCGTCATCGTTCGTCGTCGTTCGTCGTCGTCGCTCGTCGTCGTTCCTCGTCATCGTTCGTCGTCGTTCATCGTCGTCGTTCGTCGTCGTTCGTCGTCGTTCGTCGTCGTCGTTCGTCATCGTTCGTCGTCGTCGCTCGTCGTCGGTCGTCGTCGTCGTTCGTCGTCGTTCGTCGTCGTCGTTCGTCGTCGTTCGTCGTCGTTCGTCGTCGTCGTTCGTCGTCGTTCGTCGTCGTCGATCATCGTCGGTCCTCGTCATCGTTCGTCGTCGTTCGTCGTCGTCGTTCGTCGTCGATCGTCGTCGTCGTTCGTCTTCGTCGTTCGTCGTCGTCGTTTGTCGTCGTTTGTCGTCGTCGTTCGTCGTCGTTCGTCGTCGTTCGTCGTCGTTCGTCGTCGTCATTCGTTGTCGTCATTCGTCGTCGTTCGTCGTCGTCGTTCGTCGTCGTTGTTCGTCGTCGTTCGTCGTCGTTCGTCGTCGTTCGTCGTCGTTCATCGTCTTTCGTCGTCGTTCATCGTCGTTCGTCGTCGTCGTCTTTCGTCGTCTTTCGTCGTCGTTCGTCGTCGTCGTTCGTCGTCGTTCGTCGCCGTTCGTCGTCGTCGTTCGTCGTCGTTCGTCGTCGTCGTTCGTCGTCGTCGTTCGTCGTCGTTCGTCGTCGTCGTTCGTCGTCGTCGTTCGTCGTCGTTCGTCGTCGTTCGTCGTCGTTCGTCGTCGTTCGTCGTCGTTCGTCGTCGTTCGTCGTCGTCGTTCCTCGTCGTCGTTCGTCGTCGTTCTTCGTCGTCGTTCGTCGTCGTTCGTCGTCGTCGTTCGTCGTCGGTCATCGTCATCGTTCGTCGTCGTTCGTCGTCGTTCGTCGTCGTCGTTCGTCGTCGTTCGTCGTCGTCGATCGTCATCGTCGTTCGTCGTCGTCGTTCGTCGTCGTCGTTTGTCGTCGTCGTTCGTCGTCGTTCGTCGTCGACATTCGTCGTCGTTCGTCGTCGTCGTTCGTCGTCGTCGTTCGTCGTCGTTCGTCGTCGTTCGTCATCGTTCTTCGTCGTCGTTCGTCGTGGTCGTTCGTCATCGTTCGTCGTCGTTCGTCGTCGTTCGTCGCCTTTCGTCGCCTTTCGCCGTCGTTCGTCGTCGTTCGTCGTCGTCGTTCGTCGTCGTTCGTCGTCGTTCGTCGTCGTCGTTCGTCGTCGTCCGTCGTCGTCGTTCGTCGTAGTTCGTCGTCGTTCGTCGTCGTCGTTCGTCGTCGTTCGTCGTCGTTCGTCGTCGTCGTTCGTCGTTGTTCGTCGTCGTTCGTCGTCGTCGTTCATCGTCGTTCGTCGACGTCGTTCGTCGTCGTCGTTCGTCGTCGTCGTTCGTCGTCGTTCGTCGTCGTTCGCCGTCGTCGTTCGTCGTCGTCGTTCATCGTCATCGTCGTTTGTCGTCGTCGTTCGTCGTCGTCGTTCGTCGTCGTTCGTCGTCGTCGTTCGTCTTCGTTCATCGTCGTCGTTCGTCGTCGTCATTCGTCGTCGTTCGTCGTCGTCGTTCGTCGTCGTTCGTCGTCATGCGTCGTCATTCGTCGTCATTCGTCGTCATTCGTCGTCGTCGTTCGTCGCCGTCGTTCGTCGTCGTCGTTCGTCGTCGTTCGTCGTCTTTCGTCGTCGTTCGTCGTCGTCGTTCGTCGTCGTCGTTCGTCCTCTTTCGTCGTTGTTTTGTCGTCGTCGTTCGTCGTCGTCGTTCGTCGTCGTCGTTCGTCGTCGTTCGTCGTCGTTTGTCGTCGTTCGTCATCGTCGTTCTTCGCCGCTCGTCGTCGTCGTTCGTCGTCGTCGTTCGTCGTCGTTCGTCGTCGTCCGTCGTCGTTCGTCGTCGTTCGTCGTCGTCGTTCGTCGTCGTCGTTCGTCGTCGTCGTCCGTCGTCGACGTTCGTCGTCGTTCGTCGTCGTCGTTCGTCGCCGTCGTTCGTCGTCGTCGGTCGTCGTCGTTCGTCGTCGTTCGTCGTCGTCTTTTGTCGTCGTCGTTCGTCGTCGTCGTTCGTCGTCGTTCGTCTTCGTCTTTCGTCGTCGTCGTTCGTCGTCGTTCGTCGTCGTCGTTCGTCATCGTCGTTCGTCGTCGTTCGTCGTCGATCGTCGTCGTTCGTCGTCGTTCGTCATCGTACGTCGTCCTCGTTCGTCGCCGTTGGTCGCCGTTCGTCGTCGTTCGTCGTCGTTCGTCGTCGTCGTTCGTCGTCGTTCGTCGTCGTCGTTCGTCGTCGTCGTTCATCGTCGTCGTTCGTCATCGTCGTTCATCGTCGTCGTTCGTCGTCGTTAGTCATCGTTCGTCGTGGTCTTTCGTCGTCGTTCGTCGTCGTTCGTCGCCGTTCGTCGTCGTTCGTCGTCGTTCGTCGTCGTCGTTCGTCGTCGTCGTCGTTCGTCGTCGACATTCGTCGTAGTCGTTCGTCGTCGTCGTCGTTCGTCGTCGACATTCGTCGTCGTCGTTCGTCGTCGTTCGTCGCCGTCGTTCGTCGGCGTTCGTCGTCGTCGTTCGTCGTCGTTCGTCGTCGTTCGTCGTCGTCGTTCGTTGTCGTACGTCGTCGTTCGTCTTCGTCGTTCGTCGTTGTCCGTCGTCGTCGTTCGTCGTCGTTCGTCGTCGTCCGTCGTCGTCGTTCGTCGCCGTTCGTCGTCGTCGTTGGTCGTCGTTCGTCGTCGTCGTTCGTCGTCGTTCGTCGTCGTCGTTCCGCGTCATCATTCGTCGTCGTTCATCGTCGTCGTTCGTCGTCGTTCTTCGTCGTTCGTCTTCGTCCTTCGTCGTCGTTCGTCGTCGTCGCTCGTCGTCGTTCCTCGTCATCGTTCGTCGTCGTTCATCGTCGTCGTTCGTCGTCGTTCGTCGTCGTTCGTCGTCGTCGTTCGTCGTCGTCGCTCGTCGTCGGTCGTCGTCGTCGTTCGTCGTCGTTCGTCGTCGTCGTTCGTCGTCGTCGTTCGTCGTCGATCGTCGTCGATCGTCGTCGTTCGTCGTCGTTCGTCATCGTACGTCGTCGTCGTTCGTCGTCGTCGTTCGTCGTCGTTCGTCGTCGTCGTTCGTCGTCGTCGTTCATCGTCGTCGTTCGTCATCGTCGTTCATCGTCGTCGTTCGTCGTCGTTCGTCGTCGTCGTTAGTCGTCGTTCGTCGTCGTCGTTCGTCGTCGTTCGTCGTCGTTTGTCGTCGTTCGTTGTCGTCGGTCGTTGTCGTCGTTCGTCGTCGTCTTTCGTTGTCATTCGTCGTCGTTCGTCGTCGTGGTTCGTTGTCGTTCGTCGTCGTTCGTCGTCGTCGTTCGTTGTCGTTCGTCGTCGTCGTTCGTCGTCGATCGTCGTCGTTCGTCGTCGTCGTTCGTCGTCGTTCGTCGTCGTTCGTCGTCGTCGTTCGTCGTCGTTCGTCGTCGACCGTCGTCGTTCGTTGTCGTTCGTCGTCGTACGTCGTTCGTCGTTGTTCGTCGTCGTCGTTCGTCGTCGTAGTTCGTCGTCGTTCGTCGTCGTTCGTCGTCGTTCGTCGTCGTAGTTCGTCGTCGTCGTTCGTCGTCGTTCGTCGATCTTCGTCGTCGTTCGTTGTCGTTCGTCGTCATTCGTCGTCATTCGTCGTCATTCGTCGTCATTCGCCGTCGTCGTACGTCGTCGTTCGTCGTCGTCGTTCGTCGTCGTTCGTCGTCGTCGTTCCTCGTCATCGTTCGTCGTCGTTCATTGTCGTCGTTCGTCGTCGTCCATCGTCGTTCTTCGTCATCGTTCGTCGTCGTTCGTCGTCGTCGCTCGTCGTCGTTCCTCGTCATCGTTCGTCGTCGTTCATCGTCGTCGTTCGTCGTCGTTCGTCGTCGTCGTTCGTCATCGTTCGTCGTCGTCGCTCGTCGTCGGTCGTCGTCGTCGTTCGTCGTCGTTCGTCGTCGTTGTTCGTCGTCGTCGTTCGTCATCGTTCGTCGTCGATCGTCGTCATTCGTCGTCGTTCGTCATCGTACGTCGTCGTCGTTCGTCGCCGTTCGTCGTCGTTCGTCGTCGTTCGTCGTCGTCGTTCGTCGTCGTCCGTCGTCGTCGTTCGTCGTCGTCGTTCGTCATCGTTCGTCGTCGTTCGTCGTCGTTCCTCGTCGTCGTTCGTCGTCGTTCATCGTCGTCGTTCGTCGTCGGTCGTCGTTGTCGCTCGTCGTCGTTCGTCGTCGTCTTTCGTCGTCGTTCGTCGTCATCGTCGTTCGTCGTCGTTCGTCGTCGACATTCGTCGTCGTTTGTCGTCGTCGTTCGTCGTCGTTCGTCGTCGTCGTTCGTCGTCGTACGTCGTCGTCGTTCGTCGTCGTTCGTCGTCGTTCGTCGTCGTTCGTCGTCGTTCGTCGTCGTCGTTCGTCGTCGTTCGTCGTCGTTCGTCGTCGTTCGTCGTCGTTCGTCGTCGTTCGTCGTCGTCGTTCATCGTCGTTCGTCGTGGTCGTTCGTCGTCGTTCGTCGTCGTTCGTCGCCGTTCGTCGTCGTTCGTCGTCGTCGTCCGTCGTCGTCGTCGTTCGTTGTCGTCATTCGTCGTCGTCGTTCGTCGTCATTCGTCGCCGTCGTTCCTCGTCGTTCGTAGTCGTCGTTCGTCGTCGTTCGTCGTCGTCGTTCGTTGTCGTACGTCGTCGTTCATCGTCGTCGTTCGTCGTCGTTCGTCGTCGTCGTTCGTCATCGTTCGTCGTCGTCGCTCGTCGTCGGTCGTCATCGTCGTTCGTCGTCGTCGTTCGTCGTCGTTCGTCGTCGTCGTTCGTCGTCGTTCGTCGTCGACCGTCGTCGTTCGTTGTCGTTCGTCGTCGTTCATCGTCGTTCGTCGTCGTTCGTCGTCGTTCGTCGTCGTTCGTCGTCGTTCGTCGTCGTTCGTCGTCGTTCGTCGTCGTCGTTCGTCGTCGTCGTTCGTCGTCGTTCGTCGTCGTTCGCCGTCGTCGTTCGCCGTCGTCGTTCATCGTCATCGTCGTTCGTCGTCGTCGTTCGTCGTCGTCGTTCGTCGTCGTTCGTCGTCGTCTTTCGTCGTCGTTCGTCGTCGTCGTTCGTCGTCTTTCGTCGTTGTTTTGTCGTCGTCGTTCGTCGTCGTCGTTCGTCCTCTTTCGTCGTTGTTTTGTCGTCGTCGTTCGTCGTCGTTTGTCGTCGTTCGTCATCGTCGTTCTTCGTCGTTCTTCGCCGCTCATCGTCGTTTGTCGTCGTCGTTCGTCGTCGTTCGTCGTCGTCGTTCGTCGTCGTCGTTCGTCGTCGTTCGTCGTCGTCCGTCGTCGTTCGTCGTCGTTCGTCGTCGTTCGTCGTCGTCGTTCGTCGTCGTCGTTCGTCGTCGTTCGTCGTCGTCGTTCGTCGTCGTTCGTCGTCGTCGTTCGTCGTCGTTCGTCGTCGTCGTTCGTCGTCGTTCGTCGTCGTCGTTCGTCGTCGTCGTTCGTCGTCGACGTTCGTTGTCGTCGTTCGTCGTCGTCGTTCGTCGTCGTCGTTCGTCGTCGTTCGTCGTCGTCGTTCGTCGTCGTCGTTCGTCGTCGTTCGTCGTCGCTCGTCGTCGTTCGTCGTCGTTCGTCGTCGTTCGTCGTCGTTCGTCGTCGTTCGTCGTCGTTCGTCGTCGTCGTCGTTCGTCGTCGTCCGTCGTCGTCCGTCGTCGTCGTTAGTCATCGTTCGTCGTCGTCGTTCGTTGTCGTCTTTCGTCGTCGTTCGTCGTCGTTCGTCGTCATTCGTCGTCGTTCGTCGTCGTTCAACGTCGTCGTTCGTCGTCGTTCTTCGTCGTCGCTCGTCGTCGTTCGTCGTCGTTGCTCGTCGTCGTCGTTCGTCGTCGTTCGTCATCGTCTTTCGTCGTCGTCGTTCGTCGTCGTTCGTCGTCGTTCATCGTCGTCGTTCGTCGTCGTTCTTCGTCGTCGCTCGTCGTCGGTCGTCGTCGTCGTTCGTCGTCGTTGCTCGTCGTCGTCGTTCGTCGTCGTTCGTCATCGTCGTTCGTCGTCGTCATCGTCGTTCGTCGTCATCGTTCGTCGTCGTCCGTCGTCGTCGTTCGTCGTCATTCGTCGTCGTTCGTCGTCGTCGTTCGTCGTCGTCGTCCGTCGTCGTCGTTCGTCGTCGTTCGTCGTCGTCGTTCGTCGCCGTCGTTCGTCGTCGTCGGTCGTCGTCGTTCGTCGTCGTTCGTCGTCGTCTTTTGTCGTCGTCGTTCGTCGTCGTCGTTCGTCGTCGTTCGTCTTCGTCTTTCGTCGTCGTCGTTCGTCGTCGTTCGTCGTCGTCGTTCGTCATCGTCGTTCGTCGTCGTTCGTCGTCGATCGTCGTCGTTCGTCGTCGTTCGTCATCGTACGTCGTCCTCGTTCGTCGCCGTTGGTCGCCGTTCGTCGTCGTTCGTCGTCGTTCGTCGTCGTCGTTCGTCGTCGTTCGTCGTCGTCGTTCGTCGTCGTCGTTCATCGTCGTCGTTCGTCATCGTCGTTCATCGTCGTCGTTCGTCGTCGTTAGTCATCGTTCGTCGTGGTCTTTCGTCGTCGTTCGTCGTCGTTCGTCGCCGTTCGTCGTCGTTCGTCGTCGTTCGTCGTCGTCGTTCGTCGTCGTCGTCGTTCGTCGTCGACATTCGTCGTAGTCGTTCGTCGTCGTCGTCGTTCGTCGTCGACATTCGTCGTCGTCGTTCGTCGTCGTTCGTCGCCGTCGTTCGTCGGCGTTCGTCGTCGTCGTTCGTCGTCGTTCGTCGTCGTTCGTCGTCGTCGTTCGTTGTCGTACGTCGTCGTTCGTCTTCGTCGTTCGTCGTTGTCCGTCGTCGTCGTTCGTCGTCGTTCGTCGTCGTCCGTCGTCGTCGTTCGTCGCCGTTCGTCGTCGTCGTTGGTCGTCGTTCGTCGTCGTCGTTCGTCGTCGTTCGTCGTCGTCGTTCCGCGTCATCATTCGTCGTCGTTCATCGTCGTCGTTCGTCGTCGTTCTTCGTCGTTCGTCTTCGTCGTTCGTCGTCGTTCGTCGTCGTCGCTCGTCGTCGTTCCTCGTCATCGTTCGTCGTCGTTCATCGTCGTCGTTCGTCGTCGTTCGTCGTCGTCGTTCGTCGTCGTCGCTCGTCGTCGGTCGTCGTCGTCGTTCGTCGTCGTTCGTCGTCGTCGTTCGTCGTCGTCGTTCGTCGTCGATCGTCGTCGATCGTCGTCGTTCGTCGTCGTTCGTCATCGTACGTCGTCGTCGTTCGTCGTCGTTCGTCGTCGTCGTTCGTCGTCGTTCGTCGTCGTCGTTCGTCGTCGTCGTTCATCGTCGTCGTTCGTCATCGTCGTTCATCGTCGTCGTTCGTCGTCGTTCGTCGTCGTCGTTAGTCGTCGTTCGTCGTCGTCGTTCGTCGTCGTTCGTCGTCGTTTGTCGTCGTTCGTTGTCGTCGGTCGTTGTCGTCGTTCGTCGTCGTCTTTCGTTGTCATTCGTCGTCGTTCGTCGTCGTGGTTCGTTGTCGTTCGTCGTCGTTCGTCGTCGTCGTTCGTTGTCGTTCGTCGTCGTCGTTCGTCGTCGATCGTCGTCGTTCGTCGTCGTCGTTCGTCGTCGTTCGTCGTCGTTCGTCGTCGTCGTTCGTCGTCGTTCGTCGTCGACCGTCGTCGTTCGTTGTCGTTCGTCGTCGTACGTCGTTCGTCGTCGTTCGTCGTCGTCGTTCGTCGTCGTAGTTCGTCGTCGTTCGTCGTCGTTCGTCGTCGTTCGTCGTCGTAGTTCGTCGTCGTCGTTCGTCGTCGTTCGTCGATCTTCGTCGTCGTTCGTTGTCGTTCGTCGTCATTCGTCGTCATTCGTCGTCATTCGTCGTCATTCGCCGTCGTCGTACGTCGTCGTTCGTCGTCGTCGTTCGTCGTCGTTCGTCGTCGTCGTTCCTCGTCATCGTTCGTCGTCGTTCATTGTCGTCGTTCGTCGTCGTCCATCGTCGTTCTTCGTCATCGTTCGTCGTCGTTCGTCGTCGTCGCTCGTCGTCGTTCCTCGTCATCGTTCGTCGTCGTTCATCGTCGTCGTTCGTCGTCGTTCGTCGTCGTCGTTCGTCATCGTTCGTCGTCGTCGCTCGTCGTCGGTCGTCGTCGTCGTTCGTCGTCGTTCGTCGTCGTTGTTCGTCGTCGTCGTTCGTCATCGTTCGTCGTCGATCGTCGTCATTCGTCGTCGTTCGTCATCGTACGTCGTCGTCGTTCGTCGCCGTTCGTCGTCGTTCGTCGTCGTTCGTCGTCGTCGTTCGTCGTCGTCCGTCGTCGTCGTTCGTCGTCGTCGTTCGTCATCGTTCGTCGTCGTTCGTCGTCGTCGTTCGTCATCGTTCGTCGTCGTTCGTCGTCGTTCCTCGTCGTCGTTCGTCGTCGTTCATCGTCGTCGTTCGTCGTCGGTCGTCGTTGTCGCTCGTCGTCGTTCGTCGTCGTCTTTCGTCGTCGTTCGTCGTCATCGTCGTTCGTCGTCGTTCGTCGTCGACATTCGTCGTCGTTTGTCGTCGTCGTTCGTCGTCGTTCGTCGTCGTCGTTCGTCGTCGTACGTCGTCGTCGTTCGTCGTCGTTCGTCGTCGTTCGTCGTCGTTCGTCGTCGTTCGTCGTCGTCGTTCGTCGTCGTTCGTCGTCGTTCGTCGTCGTTCGTCGTCGTTCGTCGTCGTTCGTCGTCGTCGTTCATCGTCGTTCGTCGTGGTCGTTCGTCGTCGTTCGTCGTCGTTCGTCGCCGTTCGTCGTCGTTCGTCGTCGTCGTCCGTCGTCGTCGTCGTTCGTTGTCGTCATTCGTCGTCGTCGTTCGTCGTCATTCGTCGCCGTCGTTCCTCGTCGTTCGTAGTCGTCGTTCGTCGTCGTTCGTCGTCGTCGTTCGTTGTCGTACGTCGTCGTTCATCGTCGTCGTTCGTCGTCGTTCGTCGTCGTCGTTCGTCATCGTTCGTCGTCGTCGCTCGTCGTCGGTCGTCATCGTCGTTCGTCGTCGTCGTTCGTCGTCGTTCGTCGTCGTCGTTCGTCGTCGTTCGTCGTCGACCGTCGTCGTTCGTTGTCGTTCGTCGTCGTTCATCGTCGTTCGTCGTCGTTCGTCGTCGTTCGTCGTCGTTCGTCGTCGTTCGTCGTCGTTCGTCGTCGTTCGTCGTCGTCGTTCGTCGTCGTCGTTCGTCGTCGTTCGTCGTCGTTCGCCGTCGTCGTTCGCCGTCGTCGTTCATCGTCATCGTCGTTCGTCGTCGTCGTTCGTCGTCGTCGTTCGTCGTCGTTCGTCGTCGTCTTTCGTCGTCGTTCGTCGTCGTCGTTCGTCGTCTTTCGTCGTTGTTTTGTCGTCGTCGTTCGTCGTCGTCGTTCGTCCTCTTTCGTCGTTGTTTTGTCGTCGTCGTTCGTCGTCGTTTGTCGTCGTTCGTCATCGTCGTTCTTCGTCGTTCTTCGCCGCTCATCGTCGTTTGTCGTCGTCGTTCGTCGTCGTTCGTCGTCGTCGTTCGTCGTCGTCGTTCGTCGTCGTTCGTCGTCGTCCGTCGTCGTTCGTCGTCGTTCGTCGTCGTCGTTCGTCGTCGTCGTTCGTCGTCGTTCGTCGTCGTCGCTCGTCGTCGGTCGTCGTCGTCGTTCGTCGTCGTTCGTCGTCGTCGTTCGTCGTCGTCGTTCGTCGTCGATCGTCGTCGATCGTCGTCGTTCGTCGTCGTTCGTCATCGTACGTCGTCGTCGTTCGTCGTCGTTCGTCGTCGTCGTTCGTCGTCGTTCGTCGTCGTCGTTCGTCGTCGTCGTTCATCGTCGTCGTTCGTCATCGTCGTTCATCGTCGTCGTTCGTCGTCGTTCGTCGTCGTCGTTAGTCGTCGTTCGTCGTCGTCGTTCGTCGTCGTTCGTCGTCGTTTGTCGTCGTTCGTTGTCGTCGGTCGTTGTCGTCGTTCGTCGTCGTCTTTCGTTGTCATTCGTCGTCGTTCGTCGTCGTGGTTCGTTGTCGTTCGTCGTCGTTCGTCGTCGTCGTTCGTTGTCGTTCGTCGTCGTCGTTCGTCGTCGATCGTCGTCGTTCGTCGTCGTCGTTCGTCGTCGTCGTTCGTCGTCGTTCGTCGTCGACCGTCGTCGTTCGTTGTCGTTCGTCGTCGTACGTCGTTCGTCGTCGTTCGTCGTCGTCGTTCGTCGTCGTAGTTCGTCGTCGTTCGTCGTCGTTCGTCGTCGTAGTTCGTCGTCGTCGTTCGTCGTCGTTCGTCGATCTTCGTCGTCGTTCGTTGTCGTTCGTCGTCATTCGTCGTCATTCGTCGTCATTCGTCGTCATTCGCCGTCGTCGTACGTCGTCGTTCGTCGTCGTCGTTCGTCGTCGTTCGTCGTCGTCGTTCCTCGTCATCGTTCGTCGTCGTTCATTGTCGTCGTTCGTCGTCGTCCATCGTCGTTCTTCGTCATCGTTCGTCGTCGTTCGTCGTCGTCGCTCGTCGTCGTTCCTCGTCATCGTTCGTCGTCGTTCATCGTCGTCGTTCGTCGTCGTTCGTCGTCGTTCGTCGTCGTCGTTCGTCATCGTTCGTCGTCGTCGCTCGTCGTCGGTCGTCGTCGTCGTTCGTCGTCGTTCGTCGTCGTCGTTCGTCGTCGTTCGTCGTCGTTCGTCGTCGTCGTTCGTCGTCGTTCGTCGTCGTCGATCATCGTCGGTCCTCGTCATCGTTCGTCGTCGTTCGTCGTCGTCGTTCGTCGTCGATCGTCGTCGTCGTTCGTCTTCGTCGTTCGTCGTCGTCGTTTGTCGTCGTTTGTCGTCGTCGTTCGTCGTCGTTCGTCGTCGTTCGTCGTCGTTCGTCGTCGTCATTCGTTGTCGTCATTCGTCGTCGTTCGTCGTCGTCGTTCGTCGTCGTTGTTCGTCGTCGTTCGTCGTCGTTCGTCGTCGTTCGTCGTCGTTCATCGTCTTTCGTCGTCGTTCATCGTCGTTCGTCGTCGTCGTCTTTCGTCGTCTTTCGTCGTCGTTCGTCGTCGTCGTTCGTCGTCGTTCGTCGCCGTTCGTCGTCGTCGTTCGTCGTCGTTCGTCGTCGTCGTTCGTCGTCGTCGTTCGTCGTCGTTCGTCGTCGTCGTTCGTCGTCGTCGTTCGTCGTCGTTCGTCGTCGTTCGTCGTCGTTCGTCGTCGTTCGTCGTCGTTCGTCGTCGTCGTTCCTCGTCGTCGTTCGTCGTCGTTCTTCGTCGTCGTTCGTCGTCGTTCGTCGTCGTCGTTCGTCGTCGGTCATCGTCATCGTTCGTCGTCGTTCGTCGTCGTTCGTCGTCGTCGTTCGTCGTCGTTCGTCGTCGTCGATCGTCATCGTCGTTCGTCGTCGTCGTTCGTCGTCGTCGTTTGTCGTCGTCGTTCGTCGTCGTTCGTCGTCGACATTCGTCGTCGTTCGTCGTCGTCGTTCGTCGTCGTCGTTCGTCGTCGTTCGTCGTCGTTCGTCATCGTTCTTCGTCGTCGTTCGTCGTGGTCGTTCGTCATCGTTCGTCGTCGTTCGTCGTCGTTCGTCGCCTTTCGTCGCCTTTCGCCGTCGTTCGTCGTCGTTCGTCGTCGTCGTTCGTCGTCGTTCGTCGTCGTTCGTCGTCGTCGTTCGTCGTCGTCCGTCGTCGTCGTTCGTCGTAGTTCGTCGTCGTTCGTCGTCGTCGTTCGTCGTCGTTCGTCGTCGTTCGTCGTCGTCGTTCGTCGTTGTTCGTCGTCGTTCGTCGTCGTCGTTCATCGTCGTTCGTCGACGTCGTTCGTCGTCGTCGTTCGTCGTCGTCGTTCGTCGTCGTTCGTCGTCGTTCGCCGTCGTCGTTCGTCGTCGTCGTTCATCGTCATCGTCGTTTGTCGTCGTCGTTCGTCGTCGTCGTTCGTCGTCGTTCGTCGTCGTCGTTCGTCTTCGTTCATCGTCGTCGTTCGTCGTCGTCATTCGTCGTCGTTCGTCGTCGTCGTTCGTCGTCGTTCGTCGTCATGCGTCGTCATTCGTCGTCATTCGTCGTCATTCGTCGTCGTCGTTCGTCGCCGTCGTTCGTCGTCGTCGTTCGTCGTCGTTCGTCGTCTTTCGTCGTCGTTCGTCGTCGTCGTTCGTCGTCGTCGTTCGTCCTCTTTCGTCGTTATTTTGTCGTCGTCGTTCGTCGTCGTCGTTCGTCGTCGTCGTTCGTCGTCGTTCGTCGTCGTTTGTCGTCGTTCGTCATCGTCGTTCTTCGCCGCTCGTCGTCGTCGTTCGTCGTCGTCGTTCGTCGTCGTTCGTCGTCGTCCGTCGTCGTTCGTCGTCGTTCGTCGTCGTCGTTCGTCGTCGTCGTTCGTCGTCGTCGTCCGTCGTCGACGTTCGTCGTCGTTCGTCGTCGTCGTTCGTCGCCGTCGTTCGTCGTCGTCGGTCGTCGTCGTTCGTCGTCGTTCGTCGTCGTCTTTTGTCGTCGTCGTTCGTCGTCGTCGTTCGTCGTCGTTCGTCTTCGTCTTTCGTCGTCGTCGTTCGTCGTCGTTCGTCGTCGTCGTTCGTCATCGTCGTTCGTCGTCGTTCGTCGTCGATCGTCGTCGTTCGTCGTCGTTCGTCATCGTACGTCGTCCTCGTTCGTCGCCGTTGGTCGCCGTTCGTCGTCGTTCGTCGTCGTTCGTCGTCGTCGTTCGTCGTCGTTCGTCGTCGTCGTTCGTCGTCGTCGTTCATCGTCGTCGTTCGTCATCGTCGTTCATCGTCGTCGTTCGTCGTCGTTAGTCATCGTTCGTCGTGGTCTTTCGTCGTCGTTCGTCGTCGTTCGTCGCCGTTCGTCGTCGTTCGTCGTCGTTCGTCGTCGTCGTTCGTCGTCGTCGTCGTTCGTCGTCGACATTCGTCGTAGTCGTTCGTCGTCGTCGTCGTTCGTCGTCGACATTCGTCGTCGTCGTTCGTCGTCGTTCGTCGCCGTCGTTCGTCGGCGTTCGTCGTCGTCGTTCGTCGTCGTTCGTCGTCGTTCGTCGTCGTCGTTCGTTGTCGTACGTCGTCGTTCGTCTTCGTCGTTCGTCGTTGTCCGTCGTCGTCGTTCGTCGTCGTTCGTCGTCGTCCGTCGTCGTCGTTCGTCGCCGTTCGTCGTCGTCGTTGGTCGTCGTTCGTCGTCGTCGTTCGTCGTCGTTCGTCGTCGTCGTTCCGCGTCATCATTCGTCGTCGTTCATCGTCGTCGTTCGTCGTCGTTCTTCGTCGTTCGTCTTCGTCCTTCGTCGTCGTTCGTCGTCGTCGCTCGTCGTCGTTCCTCGTCATCGTTCGTCGTCGTTCATCGTCGTCGTTCGTCGTCGTTCGTCGTCGTTCGTCGTCGTCGTTCGTCGTCGTCGCTCGTCGTCGGTCGTCGTCGTCGTTCGTCGTCGTTCGTCGTCGTCGTTCGTCGTCGTCGTTCGTCGTCGATCGTCGTCGATCGTCGTCGTTCGTCGTCGTTCGTCATCGTACGTCGTCGTCGTTCGTCGTCGTCGTTCGTCGTCGTTCGTCGTCGTCGTTCGTCGTCGTCGTTCATCGTCGTCGTTCGTCATCGTCGTTCATCGTCGTCGTTCGTCGTCGTTCGTCGTCGTCGTTAGTCGTCGTTCGTCGTCGTCGTTCGTCGTCGTTCGTCGTCGTTTGTCGTCGTTCGTTGTCGTCGGTCGTTGTCGTCGTTCGTCGTCGTCTTTCGTTGTCATTCGTCGTCGTTCGTCGTCGTGGTTCGTTGTCGTTCGTCGTCGTTCGTCGTCGTCGTTCGTTGTCGTTCGTCGTCGTCGTTCGTCGTCGATCGTCGTCGTTCGTCGTCGTCGTTCGTCGTCGTTCGTCGTCGTTCGTCGTCGTCGTTCGTCGTCGTTCGTCGTCGACCGTCGTCGTTCGTTGTCGTTCGTCGTCGTACGTCGTTCGTCGTTGTTCGTCGTCGTCGTTCGTCGTCGTAGTTCGTCGTCGTTCGTCGTCGTTCGTCGTCGTTCGTCGTCGTAGTTCGTCGTCGTCGTTCGTCGTCGTTCGTCGATCTTCGTCGTCGTTCGTTGTCGTTCGTCGTCATTCGTCGTCATTCGTCGTCATTCGTCGTCATTCGCCGTCGTCGTACGTCGTCGTTCGTCGTCGTCGTTCGTCGTCGTTCGTCGTCGTCGTTCCTCGTCATCGTTCGTCGTCGTTCATTGTCGTCGTTCGTCGTCGTCCATCGTCGTTCTTCGTCATCGTTCGTCGTCGTTCGTCGTCGTCGCTCGTCGTCGTTCCTCGTCATCGTTCGTCGTCGTTCATCGTCGTCGTTCGTCGTCGTTCGTCGTCGTCGTTCGTCATCGTTCGTCGTCGTCGCTCGTCGTCGGTCGTCGTCGTCGTTCGTCGTCGTTCGTCGTCGTTGTTCGTCGTCGTCGTTCGTCATCGTTCGTCGTCGATCGTCGTCATTCGTCGTCGTTCGTCATCGTACGTCGTCGTCGTTCGTCGCCGTTCGTCGTCGTTCGTCGTCGTTCGTCGTCGTCGTTCGTCGTCGTCCGTCGTCGTCGTTCGTCGTCGTCGTTCGTCATCGTTCGTCGTCGTTCGTCGTCGTTCCTCGTCGTCGTTCGTCGTCGTTCATCGTCGTCGTTCGTCGTCGGTCGTCGTTGTCGCTCGTCGTCGTTCGTCGTCGTCTTTCGTCGTCGTTCGTCGTCATCGTCGTTCGTCGTCGTTCGTCGTCGACATTCGTCGTCGTTTGTCGTCGTCGTTCGTCGTCGTTCGTCGTCGTCGTTCGTCGTCGTACGTCGTCGTCGTTCGTCGTCGTTCGTCGTCGTTCGTCGTCGTTCGTCGTCGTTCGTCGTCGTCGTTCGTCGTCGTTCGTCGTCGTTCGTCGTCGTTCGTCGTCGTTCGTCGTCGTTCGTCGTCGTCGTTCATCGTCGTTCGTCGTGGTCGTTCGTCGTCGTTCGTCGTCGTTCGTCGCCGTTCGTCGTCGTTCGTCGTCGTCGTCCGTCGTCGTCGTCGTTCGTTGTCGTCATTCGTCGTCGTCGTTCGTCGTCATTCGTCGCCGTCGTTCCTCGTCGTTCGTAGTCGTCGTTCGTCGTCGTTCGTCGTCGTCGTTCGTTGTCGTACGTCGTCGTTCATCGTCGTCGTTCGTCGTCGTTCGTCGTCGTCGTTCGTCATCGTTCGTCGTCGTCGCTCGTCGTCGGTCGTCATCGTCGTTCGTCGTCGTCGTTCGTCGTCGTTCGTCGTCGACCGTCGTCGTTCGTTGTCGTTCGTCGTCGTTCATCGTCGTTCGTCGTCGTTCGTCGTCGTTCGTCGTCGTTCGTCGTCGTTCGTCGTCGTTCGTCGTCGTTCGTCGTCGTCGTTCGTCGTCGTCGTTCGTCGTCGTTCGTCGTCGTTCGCCGTCGTCGTTCGCCGTCGTCGTTCATCGTCATCGTCGTTCGTCGTCGTCGTTCGTCGTCGTCGTTCGTCGTCGTTCGTCGTCGTCTTTCGTCGTCGTTCGTCGTCGTCGTTCGTCGTCTTTCGTCGTTGTTTTGTCGTCGTCGTTCGTCGTCGTCGTTCGTCCTCTTTCGTCGTTGTTTTGTCGTCGTCGTTCGTCGTCGTTTGTCGTCGTTCGTCATCGTCGTTCTTCGTCGTTCTTCGCCGCTCATCGTCGTTTGTCGTCGTCGTTCGTCGTCGTTCGTCGTCGTCGTTCGTCGTCGTCGTTCGTCGTCGTTCGTCGTCGTCCGTCGTCGTTCGTCGTCGTTCGTCGTCGTTCGTCGTCGTCGTTCGTCGTCGTCGTTCGTCGTCGTTCGTCGTCGTCGTTCGTCGTCGTTCGTCGTCGTCGTTCGTCGTCGTTCGTCGTCGTCGTTCGTCGTCGTTCGTCGTCGTCGTTCGTCGTCGTCGTTCGTCGTCGACGTTCGTTGTCGTCGTTCGTCGTCGTCGTTCGTCGTCGTCGTTCGTCGTCGTTCGTCGTCGTCGTTCGTCGTCGTCGTTCGTCGTCGTTCGTCGTCGCTCGTCGTCGTTCGTCGTCGTTCGTCGTCGTTCGTCGTCGTTCGTCGTCGTTCGTCGTCGTTCGTCGTCGTCGTCGTTCGTCGTCGTCCGTCGTCGTCCGTCGTCGTCGTTAGTCATCGTTCGTCGTCGTCGTTCGTTGTCGTCTTTCGTCGTCGTTCGTCGTCGTTCGTCGTCATTCGTCGTCGTTCGTCGTCGTTCAACGTCGTCGTTCGTCGTCGTTCTTCGTCGTCGCTCGTCGTCGTTCGTCGTCGTTGCTCGTCGTCGTCGTTCGTCGTCGTTCGTCATCGTCTTTCGTCGTCGTCGTTCGTCGTCGTTCGTCGTCGTTCATCGTCGTCGTTCGTCGTCGTTCTTCGTCGTCGCTCGTCGTCGGTCGTCGTCGTCGTTCGTCGTCGTTGCTCGTCGTCGTCGTTCGTCGTCGTTCGTCATCGTCGTTCGTCGTCGTCATCGTCGTTCGTCGTCGTCGTTCGTCGTCGTCCGTCGTCGTCGTTCGTCGTCATTCGTCGTCGTTCGTCGTCGTCGTTCGTCGTCGTCGTCCGTCGTCGTCGTTCGTCGTCGTTCGTCGTCGTCGTTCGTCGCCGTCGTTCGTCGTCGTCGGTCGTCGTCGTTCGTCGTCGTTCGTCGTCGTCTTTTGTCGTCGTCGTTCGTCGTCGTCGTTCGTCGTCGTTCGTCTTCGTCTTTCGTCGTCGTCGTTCGTCGTCGTCGTTCGTCATCGTCGTTCGTCGTCGTTCGTCGTCGATCGTCGTCGTTCGTCGTCGTTCGTCATCGTACGTCGTCCTCGTTCGTCGCCGTTGGTCGCCGTTCGTCGTCGTTCGTCGTCGTTCGTCGTCGTCGTTCGTCGTCGTTCGTCGTCGTCGTTCGTCGTCGTCGTTCATCGTCGTCGTTCGTCATCGTCGTTCATCGTCGTCGTTCGTCGTCGTTAGTCGTCGTTCGTCGTCGTCGTTCGTCGTCTTTCGTCGTCGTTCGTTGTCGTCGTTCGTCGTCGTCTTTCGTTGTCATTCGTCGTCGTTCGTCGTCGTCGTTCGTCGTCGTTCGTCGTCGTTCGTCGTCGTTCGTCGTCGTTCGTCGTCGTTCGTCGTCGTCGTTCGTCGTCGTTCGTCGTCGTTCGTCGTCTTTCGTCGTCGTCATTCATCGTCGTTCGTCGTGGTCGTTCGTCGTCGTCGTTCGTCGTCGTCGTTCGTCGTCGTTCGTCGTCATTCGTCGTAATTCGTCGTCGTTCATCAGCGTTCGACGTCGTTCGTCGTCGTCGTTCGTCATCGTTCGTCTTCGTTCGTCTTCGTTCGTTGGCGTCGTTCGTCGTCATTCGTCATCGTCATTCGTCGTCGTTCATCGTCGGCATTCGTCGTCGTTCGTCGTCGTTCGTCGTCGTCGTTCGTCGTCGTCGTTCGTCGTCGTCGCTCGTCGTCGTACGTCATCGTCGTTCGTCGTCGTTCGTCGTCGTTCGTCGTCGTCGTTCGTCGTCGTCGTTCGTCGTCGTCGTTCGTCGTCGTTCATCGCCGTCGTTCGTCGGCGTTCGTCGTCGTCGTTCGTCGACGTTCGTCGTCGTTCGTCGTCGTCGTTCGTTGTCGTACGTCGTCGTTCGTCGTCGTCGTTCGTCGTCGTCGTTCATCGTCGTTCGTCGTCGTCGTTCGTCGTGGTCGTTCGTCGTCGTTCGTCGTCGTTCGTCGTCGTTCGTCGTCGTCGTTCGTCGTCGTCGTTCGTCGTCGTCGTCGTTCGTCGTCGACATTCGTCGTAGTCGTTCGTCGTCGTCGTCGTTCGTCGTCGACATTCGTCGTCGTCGTTCGTCGTCGTTCGTCGCCGTCGTTCGTCGGCGTTCGTCGTCGTCGTTCGTCGTCGTTCGTCGTCGTTCGTCGTCGTTCGTCGTCGTCGTTCGTTGTCGTACGTCGTCGTTCGTCTTCGTCGTTCGTCGTTGTCCGTCGTCGTCGTTCGTCGTCGTTCGTCGTCGTCCGTCGTCGTCGTTCGTCGCCGTTCGTCGTCGTCGTTGGTCGTCGTTCGTCGTCGTCGTTCGTCGTCGTTCGTCGTCGTCGTTCCGCGTCATCATTCGTCGTCGTTCATCGTCGTCGTTCTTCGTCGTTCGTCTTCGTCGTTCGTCGTCGTTCGTCGTCGTCGCTCGTCGTCGTTCCTCGTCATCGTTCGTCGTCGTTCATCGTCGTCGTTCGTCGTCGTTCGTCGTCGTTCGTCGTCGTTCGTCGTCGTCGTTCGTCATCGTTCGTCGTCGTCGCTCGTCGTCGGTCGTCGTCGTCGTTCGTCGTCGTTCGTCATCGTTCGTCGTCGATCGTCGTCATTCGTCGTCGTTCGTCATCGTACGTCGTCGTCGTTCGTCGTCGTTCGTCGTCGTTCGTCGTCTTTCGTCGTCGTTCGTCATCGTTCGTCGTCGTCGTTCCTCGTCATCGTTCGTCGTCGTTCATTGTCGTCGTTCGTCGTCGTCCGTCGTCGTTCTTCGTCATCGTTCGTCGTCGTTCGTCGTCGTCGCTCGTCGTCGTTCCTCGTCATCGTTCGTCGTCGTTCATCGTCGTCGTTCGTCGTCGTTCGTCGTCGTTCGTCGTCGTCGTTCGTCATCGTTCGTCGTCGTCGCTCGTCGTCGGTCGTCGTCGTCGTTCGTCGTGGTTCGTCGTCGTTGTTCGTCGTCGTCGTTCGTCATCGTTCGTCGTCGATCGTCGTCATTCGTCGTCGTTCGTTATCGTACGTCGTCGTCGTTCGTCGCCGTTCGTCGTCGTTCGTCGTCGTTCGTCGTCTTTCGTCGTCGTTCGTCGTCGTTCGTCGTCGTCGTTCGTCGTCGTCGTTCGTCGTCGTCCGTCGTCGTCGTTCGTCGTCGTCGTTCGTCATCGTTCGTCGTCGTTCGTCGTCGTTCCTCGTCGTCGTTCGTCGTCGTTCATCGTCGTCGTTCGTCGTCGTTCGTCGTCGTTCGTCGTCGTTCGTCGTCGTCGTACGTCGTCGTTCGTCGTCGGTCGTTGTTGTCGCTCGTCGTCGTTCGTCGTTGTCGTTCCTCGTCATCGTTCGTCTTCGTTCATCGTCGTCGTTCGTCGTCGTTCGTCGTCGTTCGTCGTCGTCGCTCGTCGTCGTTCCTCGTCGATCAGGTAATCGTGAAAAGTATCTGAGACATTTTCTGTTGAGTCTACTTGCAAATAAATCAACCGAGAAAGAACCAAACTTCTTTTTGATTTTTGTGAAAACATCAGGAGCGAGTTCCCACTCTGTATCAATATTCGTGTATCGAGAAGCTACGTCTGCCTCTACATTATCGGCTGATCGAATGTAAGAAGCTTTTATCCAAATTTTTCTGTCTTCACACCACTTCCATATTTTCTGTGAAAGTTCACTGAGAAGTGGATATTGAATTCCACCAGCTTTGTTTATATAAGCAATAGCTGTGGTATTATCCAATCGAAGTAACTCTTCGCAATCAAATAAATCAGAGGCAAAGCACTTTAGAGCAAAAAAGGCTGCCTGTAATTCAAGAAAATTGATGTGTTTCCTGCCTTCTTCTACATTCCAAAAACCAAAAGTACTTTGCCCATCATAAAATGAACCCCAGCCCGTTAACGATGAGTCAGAGAAAATTTCGCGTATAAAATTTTGAATTCTGATAGGATTTGATCCAATCAGCGCATTATTTTTCCACCAATCAATGTCGTCTCGCAATTTTTCCTTTATGAAAAAACGTCCTTCATAATCTCCTCCATTTAATTTTAGAGCTAAAAATTTTTCTCGTTCTAATTTTTTGGTATGAATTAGACCATACGCTACTGCTGGACATGCCGCTGTTAAAACTCCAAGAAATTTCGCAAATTCTCGAAGTTTGTAACTATTGCCTATTTTAATGTGACTACAAAAGTTCACTATCTGATTTTTCTTTTTATCTGGAAGATTCAAAGTAAATTTTACAGAGTCAATGATAAACCCCAAAAATTTACAACTTTGATTTGCGATTAAGTGACTTTTTTCAAAATTTATGATGAAACCAAGACTCTCCAATAAACAAATGGCTTCTTTCATGTTTCGTTCACATGTATTTTTTGTATTACTGATGAACAGAAAATCGTCCAGATAAATCACTGCGAATATACCCTTTGTTCTTAATATATTCGTTACGGGTTTCATAATTTTTGTAAAAATATATGGACTTATTGACAGTCCAAAAGGCAAACAGCAAAATTGAAAAAATTTGTCCTTGAATTTGAATCTCAAAAATTTTTTATGTTCCTCACATATTGGCACTACAAAATAGGCATCTTTCAAATCTAATGAACCCATAAAATCGTCTCGAGAAATCAAACTGAGGGCAACCTTTATATCTTCCAATTTAAAATGTGGAGGATTTATGTATTTATTCAATTCTTTCAGATTGAAAATGAATCGAAAAGACCCGTCGTGTTTGGGGACGAGGAAAAAAGGAGAAACAAATTGATCCTTGCTTGGAAGACACTCTTCAATTGCATCTTTCTCTAACAATTTTTTAATTTCTGATTCCATTATTTCTTGCTCTTTGCTAGAAAATTTTTTATTCTTTGGGGTAAATTTTTGTATCGGTTTTTGAATAAAAGGAATTTTATACCCGCTTACACAATTCAATATGAATTTATCATCGGTAATTTTTTGCCATTTTTCTCGGAACTGAAATAATCTACCTGCTATTTTCTGTACCTTATTTATTTCTTGTACGACGACTGGTTCATCGTCTGAAAATTTGTTTTGGACTGTGTTTGTGATGGGTATTGAGACGAATTTTGAAATGTTCTCTGGAACGGTTTCCTCTTTATCTTGAAAGGACGACGTTTCTGTGATTGACCCGTCTGCTTGTACGCTGCAGACGGGTATTTGGAGTTTCCCTGAGGCTTGAAATTATCTTTTTTGGACTTGTCCTTAATTTGCGCACAGGCTTTCTCAATCTCTCTGGCATTTTTTACTTTGTCTATGAGATTGTCTCCATATAACCATTCATCTGAAACCATTTCTTCCATAGATGGTTTAATACTTTTATCCATTTGGGGTGTAATGAAAGACCTACGAGCAACGGACTGCTGAAAAAATACGTCTGACATAATTTGACCAGCATGACTAAGATAATCGATTAAAATGTCTTCATCGATTCCATCTTCTGGAGGATCTATAATCATAGACACTGCTGCTCCCAAGGCTGTCAAGGCTGTGCCTACGCAGTTTTGGGTTTCCACGAAATGCTGGTCCCGCTTCTTAGCGATGTCAGTCAACATTGGAACGATTTCCAAATTGAGTTTAGGAGCCTCGACATGCAACTCTGCTTTTCTATTGTAAAGTTCCAAGATTTCTCCTTTGTTTTTCTGAGGAAGACCTTGCTTCACCCATTTACCCCATGTATTTTTTAATTCTGGGTGATATTTTGTCTCTTTAAACTTTGATTCACTCAAATCAACGCCCAAAGCTCTCAAGACAATATCTCTTGAGTGACTTTCTAACGTCTGCTCAGTTTTTTCTTCCGTTTGCGGAATAATTTCCTTATTATTTTCCTCTATATCCTTAGCTGAAAGGATAAAGACGAAAAACAAGGAGACTATAAAGAAATCTTTCTATAAGGGACACTTATTGTGTATGATGTGATCATTGTTCTTATTGAACCTCACAATCAAAACCCCTGCTAGAGTCGTGTGGACTCGTAGCTCTCTAACCTCGTGTGGAGTAATAGAGTAACTGAGATCGTCCTTATTATTTATACATATACTTTACCTGTAATTTCCTTAATATCAGAATCGTCAATTTCTGGTTGTGTTGGAACTTCTTTTTTAGACTCTAAGAACAACTCCACCACTTTTGTGAGATCGGATATCTGGTTTTGCAATTTGTCGAATCTTTTGTCATCTTTGTCTCTGCGATGACTCTTTTTTGATCTTGATCTCGATTCTGATGGTGATCTTGATCGTTTCTTTGAAGACATTTTTTTTTTTTTTTTTTTCCCGTGTTGATGCGTCAGCACAACAAAACAATATGAAGTTGATCAAGAGTTCAAAACAGAAGGCACACGGCGGATTCGTTTCTTGTTTTTTCACTTAAAAAGCGTTGTGAAGTAAGCATGACAAGCAAGACTACATATAACTATCATCGAGAACGAGACTTAGAAATATAATCCCTAATTATTCTGTAGGTCTATAACTTCAAGCGTATTGAAAATGTTAATTTATATTTTCATTGTATCAAAAAAGTGTGTATTTGGTGGCACACATATTTGATGCTCACTTTTTTCATTTTTTCCCAGCTGCTGTCTAGTGATACTAGTAATACTGATAAAAAGTCTAATGATATTTGAGATTTGTCATGGATCTGACGGCTGACCAATATCTCTGAATCAGTTTTGACTTTTGGCTAGAGTGACTGTCGTGATTTTTGGTTAGTAGATAGAGTGATAGTGCGAAATTCAATGTTCATTTATATTGATGGTGACTAATCTCATCAGGTTTGATATATGGTTAGATATGGCGCGGGAATCAACAGTCACTTCATTTAAATACACTTTTTACCGATCGAAAATCGCGTAAACCGTTCCCCTACATGAACAACTATATTGGAAACTTTTCTCTTATATGAATTATATTTCAAGCAAATAACGATAACCGATATGTGGTTTCCTATATTGTTCTAAATATCTGCTGTTTAGAAGAAAATTTAGAAATGCGAAAACAGCTAATCTCTCGCCTTATGGTGGCTTACTTATTCGGTATTTTACCTGGCCTTAAACCAGAAGAATTTTTATTGGAAAAAAAATTCAGCTCAAAGTAGTTCACCTATTTGTTGCTGCTGCACACACATGTACCATGTTCCATTCGTGATCAATAAACGTTGTATCATAACCTCGCTATGTACTTCGGTCGAAAGTTTTTTTCTATCAACATTCTTTTAGCAGTAAACTTTGTTAGCATAAATTTGTTTGTTTTGAAATATAGAAAAAAGTATATGAATAAGAAATCCATTCTATTTGAACTTAGAAAAAATACATTCAAAATTTCTTGCCATCAGCTTACGTTATATTTTGGAAAAGTTTTTTCTTAATAATTAGATTCTAATGATAAATTCGTTAGCAGAAATATTTGAAATGGAAAAGTAAAAACCTTGTTCTACAGAAACAAGGAAACTGCATTAACTACAAAGTTTAAAACGTTGAATGAATATATAATTATAGGAGTTGATGGTCTTTTTAAACTAGTAAAATTGTTTCCAATACATTTTCTGCGTACGTATGCGGATGTATACACAAGCGTATATTTCAATCCATAAATATTATTTTATATCCTTTGGTACATCGTCGCATTCTGAAGTATTCTCAGCAACAGTTTGATTGAACTCCCCTTGTCACCAAAGTGTAAAGAAGCAAAATAACACGAATGAAAAAAATTCTTTTTGCATCAAACATGTGTTGTGAAGTTGTTTTGATGAAGCAGACAGAGAGGAGAGAGAAAAAGAGAAAGAGAGGGAGAGAGAGAGAGAGAGAGAGAGAGAAATGTGTACATGACACGCATCATATATAGAGAAAAAAATTCATATCCGCCAAAACTCGTGATGACGTACCGTCACACCTGTAACGTCAGTATGAGAGAGAACAAAACTATTTTGTCCCGAATCGCAAAACGCGAGAGACGTGAGAAAACGTTTTTCAAACGACGAGTTTTCGAGCGGTAAACAAATATAAGAAATTAAAGAGAAAAAAATGGAAGGTGAAAAAAAAATGTTAAATTATTCTCGGCTAACGGCTGTCCAAAGCAATCAACGAGATTTTTGTGCAACTTCATGCTCGTACGAAGAAAGTATACAAAAATTCCTCGTACCGACAAACCCTAGCTCTTCTCCCTTTCAAACTTTTCATCAAGAGCATGGATCGATTTATCAGCGCGTGGAAGCAACCAGAAAAATGGTAAAATAAGTGGAACATGTGTTGAAATGAACAAAAAAAACGGTACAAAAACGAAACAACCACAATCTAGCTAGGGTGAAAGAAGTGCAAATTGATGGAGGAGATCGAAAAATGAAAAAAAAAAGAAAACAGATTCGAGGATTCTCAGTGTGGTGCCCTCTGGATTCGTTTAGTATTTTACGGATGAGTTATTGCATTAAATTTCCAATATCTAATAAGACTCAATCCAAAAAATCTATTAATTAAAAAAAATGTATTCCTTGTAAATCATTCAATTTATTTTGTATTTATTTTTTTATTATTTCTATCGACTATCCTAAAAAAAAAATTGACTGTGGAATGCTCTTGATTATTTTCTTATTCTCCATATTATGAAAATGATTATTTATTAATTCAACACTTGACTACAATTATTGCAAATATCCATGTCGTCACGATTGACTGAATTACAAAAATCACAAATTAATTAAAAGAAGAACGAAAGTGTATAAATAATTTGTCAAATTGTATAAGGAAGTGTGCTGAACAATTTAAAGGCTGTACAAGATAATTTATATATCTCGTGGGTGATTGCATTATTTTAATTTTCGATTCGTCCATAAATGACGAAAGGGAGTACAGTCTTGCGATGACACGCCAATCTGTCTTTTTCAACGAGAAACTTGCCAGCATATACACTATGAATGTGACCTATTCTTCCACGAAATATAGCGAAGCGATGCATGTGTATATTTAATATGAAGAGAGGGAGGGAGGGAGGGAGGGAGAAAGAGAGAGAGAGAGAGAGAGAGAGAGAGAAAGAGAGAGTGCTCAGAGCTGCAGAATATGAGGAATACTGGTGTATACAATTCGTGTATACAAGACAGTTGGAAGACGGACGGACAGACACGCCAAGTCATATAACTTCTTGCATGTGCTCCTCGTTGCTGTCTTACTGATATTTCGTGATTCCATTTCAGAGATGAGCCATTATACGATAGAAAGAAATTCCAGTACGTAATATTTTTTGCAGGAAACTATTTATTATTAAAAATAGTGAATCCATTGAACATCCACAGTCCCAAGAATGTTGCATTTTATAGTGTAATTTAACCTAGCGAAAAACACAATAAATGCTGTGAAAAAAGCTGAGACAAGTACATTTATGCCCCCCAAATAGTCGTTCTAGTTAGTCCCCCTACCACCCAGTGCCAAAATACCGTTCCCCACAACAATTTTCAAAAACCCGTCTAAGTCGTTCATGCAAAGATCTCCGCACAAAAATCCTTTCTAAAAACAACTCATCATATAAAGGTTTATGGGTAACTGCTCTCATTATCTTATCAAATTAAGTCAAATTGTATAGAGGTGATAAATTCATTCTCGTAAATGTTGTAAGTTCATAAATGTTGATAAATAAATAAAGATCTACTAAAGTATATGTGGCCAAGTACGTGGGATTTTATTATGTTTATAAAATCTCCAATTATGTTCATATGCCATTTCTCTAATTAATGCTTTATTACAGCGA
Source organism: Rhimphoctona megacephalus (assembly GCA_963989365.1). Classification (NCBI taxonomy): domain Eukaryota; kingdom Metazoa; phylum Arthropoda; class Insecta; order Hymenoptera; family Ichneumonidae; genus Rhimphoctona; species Rhimphoctona megacephalus. The sequence goes on along the minus strand of OZ022414.1, from coordinate 30,936,252 downwards.
ATTATTATCCTATGACTTGGAACTACAAGGGCTTAAAAAAAAATACAGTATTGCATTAGCCTGCGTGACCTTGAACGCTGCCACACTCTCATTTGTAATATTTGTAGTACAGTTTTATTGGTAACAAATTGATAAAAGTTTACTATCGTACGTAGAGCGGATACGCACAGAGTACTTGTCCGGCCCGAAAATTTTTCGACTAGTCAGCTAAAAATATGCTTTTTTGTTCACGGCAGATTTTTCAACCACTCCGAACATTCGGATCTCCTGATTTTCGATCGCAGATTTGAATCTTACCCGCCTTGGAATGCAATCAATTGATGACCACTTTTACATGGCAGGCTTATTCCGTTTTGTAAAACCTGTTGTAGTAAAAACCAGTGTAAAAGTGCGTGTAAATGGTACTTATTTCTTTTATTTATTTATTTATTATTTATTATTATATTATTTATAATGGTACGGATTACTTATTTCGGGTGTACAGTACCATTTAGACGCTCTGTAACTTCAGTTTTCCCCCGGGTGTTACAAAACCGGAATAAACGTGCCGTGTAATAATGTGAGATATGCTCCATGTGAGCATCGATTCATCGATAACAATTGGTTAAAGGAAAGGAGGATTATTTGGGATACAAAACAATCCGCATATTGTGATTCCAAATCAGCTGTGCTTATTTTACTAGTTAAGAGTATGGATCAGTCACCTAACCTCACCTCGAATTTTTGAAGTTGAAATTCGACACGGTTTGACCGAATACAAAAAAGCTCTGTCAGCGGATACGAGACGATGGCAAAAATCCGCTGACAGGGCCTTTTTGTAATCGGTGAAACCGTTTCGAAGAATTTCACTTTCGAAATTTGCAGCTATCTCTCTCGCACTCACGGTGGCGAGATACCGACTGACCCATACTCTTAAGGCCAAAATGTATGGTAGGTTAATGTTGACTTATGTTACAAATTGTATAAAAAATTTTCGGGCCGGACAAGTACTCTGTGCGTATCTGCTCTACGTATGATAGTAAACTTTTATCAATTTGTTACCAATAAAACTGTACTACAAATATTACAAATGAGAGTGTGGTAGCGTTCAGGCTCACGCAGGCTAATGCAATTCTGTATTTTTTTTTTAAGCCCTTGTAGTTCCAAGTCATAGGATAATAATTCGCTGTAATAAAGCATTAATTAGAGAAATGGCATATGAACATAATTGGAGATTTTATAAACATAATAAAATCCCACGTACTTGGCCACATATACATTAGTAGATCTTTATTTATTTATCAACTTTTTGTGAACTCACAACATTTACGAGAATGAAATTATCACCTCTGTACAATTTGACTTAATTTGATAAGATAATGAGAGCGGTTACTCATAAAATTTGGTATGATGAGTTGGTTTTTAGAAAGGATTTTTGTGCGGAGATCTTTGCATGAACGACTTAGACGGGTTTTTGTAAATTTTTGTGGGGATCGATATTTTGGCGCTGGGTGGTGGGGGGGATTAACTGGAGCGACTATTTGGAGGCATAAATGTACTTGTCTCAGCTTTTTTCACAGCATTTATGCTGTTTTTGGCTAGGATTTGTCGACTTTTTGTATGGAAGTCATAGCTTATTAATTAAACATGTCAATATTGTGTACGTACTCGGGTATGAAATTCATAGCTCGCCAATTAAACATGTCTATATTATGTATGTATCTGAGTGATGCAACAGAATTGACATTTTTTCGGCATTGCAGCAAAATATGGTAACATTTTATCAAAAAGTGATTCTCTCAAGAATTGAATCCTGAATAAAAATTTTAGAGGTCGCTCAAGCGATTTTTTAATGATTTCAGCTAAAAATGGATACATGAACGAATTTCGAGCTGGTGTATCGCAACTATATTCGGACTAAAAATGCAGTGTCAAATGTTAATCTAAGAAGTGTTCAAATGAATTCAATCTTCTAATTAACCATCAATACTTGTATAATTATTAGATTACTTAAAACGTAAAGTCATTCTGAGAAGATACGACACATAGAAGAACAACAAACAAGTAAAAAATTGAATTTTTTTTAATATAGTAAAAAAAAATTTCAAAAAATATTGCACCGAAACATCCGTGCCAACAGTTGAATGGATCGGAAAATATTCCATAAAAAATGATGCCGAAGAAATACTCCAATAGCATCAGAACGCACCGAAAGTTTTTAAATATAAGTAATCATAACGAAACGAGCTTTTGAAACAAAAAAGTATACGTACAGAATTTCGAAAGCTAAAGTTTGATTGGAAAAAATAATTTTGGCCGAAGTACTACGCGAGTTTTTCTTTTATAATGTTTATTGATTACGAATTATATCTCGTGAGCAATAGGTAAAAAAAAAATTGGTGAAGTACTTATGACATTTTTTTTCTCAAATCAAATATCTTTTCACTCAAAATTATTTCGCATCGCTTGATTCCGTTTTGGGTTACAAGTGCAAATAGTATTTTCATGTATTTAAGGTCTCTACCACTCTAGGGTGGTTTAAAACCATATATAATTCAAACTTAGGGTGATTCAAATGTAAGGTGGTATCATATACCATTCTCTCAGTTATATAAAAAATGAAGAGAATGGTTTCCAAATAAATTGTATTATTGCATGCAAGGGAAATTTTATGGTAAAAGAGAAGAGGCACCGTTTTCGACTCCTATCTAGAGTTTACGTTCGGAAAAATGAATTGTTGGGGCTAGGGTTAATAAAAAAAATTATTTATTAAGGCACTGTTCAAAAGTTTGTTTATTAAATTACACTTTATTTTTTTGCACTATCACTCTTATATATATATATATATATATATATATATATATATATATATATATATATAAGTCACTTTAATCAAAAGTTAAAACTGACCGCGAGCTTTATAACCTCACGACAAAGATATTAAATATTCACCAAATACGAGTTTATCATACACTATTCTCTTCGTTATCAAAAAAACGAAGAGAATGGTCTCTAAATAAACCTTATTATTGCATTCGAGGAACATTTTATGGTAAAAGAGAAAAGGGATCGTTTTCGATTCCGTTGTAGAATTTACTTTCGGTAAAAAAATTGTAGGGGCTCGGTTTAATAAATAAAATTATTTATTTAGTCACTGTTCAATAGTTTATTATCACACTTTATTTTCCCACTATCACTCTTCTATCCATAATAATAAAAGTCACTCTTTACTCGTCTATCTATCGATCTATAAATGCCACTCTAACCAAAATTTCAAATTGACCGCGATCTTTATAACCTCACGACTGTTAAAAAAGAATATTGGTCAACTGTCATATGCACGATCGATCGAATGTCACCAGAATTTTCACCAATATCACTAGTATCACTAGACAGCGACTACGCAAAAAACAGTTGAGCATCAAAAATGTGTGCGAAAAAATGCTCAATTTTTCGGAGCAACGATTAAAAAAAAAATTAATAGTATCAATACGCTTTAAGCTACGAGGTTCTAATTAGTCGCGATCGAAAGAGAAAAAAAAATACGTGAACTTGAATAGTCCTCCAAAACGCTGTTGTTTAATAAATATTAAAGAAACAATTTTTGAAAACAGGTAGAATCGTGCTGCTTCCTGTAAAAGTGTCTTGTATCACTCGCTTGTAAATGTACTTATCTCGAGTCGCTGCCGCGACTCTTAATTCACAGTTTTCACTTATCTTTTTACGGTGAATAATAGTTAAAAACGATATATTTAAAATCGTGATTATGATATTTGTTTTCTGAACAAATCTTCAGTAAAACGAGTTATTTTATTCAAAACGTATAATATATTTCGTTTTTTTCTTGTTAAAAAAGGTTTTACATCGACGATCACTGTAAGAAATTAATATACGAGAAATACTATATAGGCATAGTTCCGAAGTAAAAAATTACTACTGAAAGTTGAAAATGAGAATTTCTAGCACCGTAAAAAGGCGAAAAGAAGCCCGAATATTGCATAACATACTTCGTGCAATCCCCCTAACATACCCTAACATAAAGGCGAAGTGTTTTTCGGTTGTTAAAATCCTCTCCATCGATACCGGCAAAAATGGAAGGAAAATCGCAGACGTTTTCGAAATTTTTTGGTTAGATTTTGCAAATTTTTTTGAGAAATAAAGATGAATCCAGGAAGAGGGAAGAAAAGGCGGATCTTGCTGGTGTTTTTCGTAAAGTATACTCAAAGAGTTTAAGTGGAATGTTAGGAGGATGGAGGGGTTCACCGAAACCGTGACTCGAACTCGTATGAGCTTCCAGCCAGATGTTACAATATTAACTGCGTTCCAGAAAGCTCAGAGCAGAGAGCTAAGAAGCTTAACAGGGAGGGTCAAAGAGACGCACTATTTATTTATTTTTTCATTTTTCTTGTTCGTTGCCTTGAGCAGTGAGGTCTCTTAATAATGTTAATAGTTGTAGCAACCAACTGATGGCCAATATACAACGCTCGTATTTCCTATCTGATTCCATTCTCTTTCTCTTCCGGTAGTAAAATGTCAGGGAAAATGAACTGCTTTAGTGAGAAATTGCAAATGAATTTATGTTAATTTATAAATAGTGGTTCTTTAAAAAATTCTGTAGGCATCCAAAATTTGTCCAATTCGCTATGATAATCCAAAAAAGGTAAACCTGAAACATGAACTATCGCATCATACATTTTAGAATACCTGTAATCAAGATTCGTCGTATTATACTTTGACAATCTCCTAAGTTCAACAGCTTTGGGTGTGGTCAATGCTTAGATGGGTGGTCGCTTTGCCATCGATCGCTGAGTAATATTTTCCAAGCTTCTAATTGTGCTAACCAACTGAAAGCAGGGACAATATAGACGCCTGCATCGGCTGGGGTTACCACAGTTCCTTTTACACCTCGTGCAAATGCGATACAGTCGCGCATTCGAAAGAAGTGGCAATAGGCAACGATCTAGGGGGATCTCACAAGAACAACAAAGTTAGCTAAGTGGGTTTCAAATGATCGGAAAAGCTCGTAAAATCTGGAAAAGGAAACAAACTGGATAGAAAAAAAAGTTATATAAAATTTTAGAAAATGTTCAAAATTTTATAACAGAGTAAACATTATATGAATCATGAAGAGATTAACAAAAAAAAAAGATGTACACTAAGAAATACTCACATATCACTTCTAATTATAAGAAGTGTCCAGAATCAAAACAATAATATAAATATCGTCTATGCGTAGTTGACATGAAAAAAAAAGAAAAAAACAAGATTTGGACAGAGGGAAAGATTTGTTCCGTTGTGCAATTTTTTTAGAAAATAAAGCAGTATAAAAAGTTACAAGGTTAACTTAAGGGACGAATAAGGAATAGAAAAATCATAATAATTATGGATTTATAATTTTTTTTCCATTTATTATTAGAATTTTTAATAGCACATTTCGTCCCATCGTGGACTGGAGCGATGTGACTAATTTTAGCACATGTTATTTCGTCATCATGGAGTACCAAACTAAACTGGTGATTCACGCAGTGTAAGAAAGTGCCCATCATGCAAAAACAATATGAAATGGGCCAGTGGGACAACGGCGTATCCCTACCATGTCCCCACTATCACGCCATCCTAACATAAACACTTGGGGGAAATTTTTACCGTGCAGCACGGTAAAATTTACCGTGACGCTCATGTAATATTTCAAAATAAATATTGAAATAATTGTCATAAGTACGGCACTTTTTCAACAACGTTTCTTGAATACATAAAATAATGAAATACTCGATAAAATTTCACTTGTATCACACAATTTTTACATTTATGTTCTGCATATTTTACTGGACATCAAAATTTACTAGACACTCCGGTAAATATCCTATTTTAAACGAGAAATTTTATTTAATTTTCATGAAAATGTATGTTTTGTTCAGTAATAATCTTAGAAATTTGCAGATTGTCACCTCACTACTGTTATTGCACTCTAATTTTTCAAGTATCTCCGTGTAGTTAATTGATCGTGGAAGAAATCCCCCAACTATTTCCAATGGGTCTTCAGATAATGCATTCAATTAGTTTACAATTGTTAGGGGGAAAAAAGCGATTGGGATGATAAGAGAGTATAGGAAGCCGATATACCTGGTGGATCGAGAGGCTATTCATTCCGCTCGTCCACGGGGCATAAGCTAGGAACTCTCAACCGAAAGCGCGCGTCAAATGATGTAATACCACTCTGTGCCTTCACCGCAGATATTTTACCTTCCATTCTCTCATGGAAGATGCATGGTCCTGGCTAATATGACGTTTGAAATATGGCGTAACTCGCCCGTTTTGCCTTTTCTCTCACTCTTTCTCTTTTCCTTCTACTGCTGCTGCTTCCATGATAACTCGTGAGGATTTGTCGGACGTGGAAAGTATACCGTGGCAAAAAGGTACAAGATTCGTTTGCAATACGGTTGGCAAAAATATGAAAATTTGATTCCAGGATAGGCTGCGATCTGAGGTAAAGATCCCTAAAGTATATCCGGTATGAAATGAAAAATACCGTAGCAACGAAATGATTAGAAATTCATTTAATTAGTAATATTAAGAACTTCAGTTATTTTGCGTTTGCTTTAAAAGGTATTAATTTAATTCCATGTATGTCCACATGTAAAAAGTGAAAGAAGAAATGATTAAAAATTAACTGATATGCTAATTTTTGTGATAATATTGCGAGATTAATATTCCTAAAATCTCGATAAACAATTGAATGTCATTGCATGAGATATTTTAAGCTCAAATCACGCCTTCAATTAAAGATTCATGGGAGTTCGATATTCAATAGGTTCGATAACAGAAGCTCGTTCGCATCCATTTATATAATATTCATTAAATTTGATCGTTGCTTAGTGTATCAGAAGTAGAAGTTATACTCCCGTTGGGAGGATAAAATTTTCATCATATACGGGATATATCTTATTTCACATACGCTTACCGTATCCGCACTGCGGGATTATCTCACATCGGTTGATTTCTTCCAAGCTCGTCTACATTCGTGGGAGGAAATCTCGATTCATTTAGAAAATCGTGTGAACCATCGTTGTATGTTTATACATATATATCGATGTAACATCTTATATATTTAGGTCACGTAATAGACTCGATTCGGATTGTTGATTTCATGGAACGTCACGATATTGACACTTCGTCTTTCAGAAGTAAAAGAAGACGGAATCGTGCGATTTTATAGATAGAAATTCAAAATAAACCAAGATTAAAAATTAAATTTAAATAAGTTTTGGTAAAAAGTTGAGTAAAAAATTTATTTTGCGGCAAATTAGTAAATAAATGTAGAAAAAAATAGATATTGAAAGCTGCCTTTCCTTTCAGCTCATTGGAATCCAGTGGACACTAACAATTCGAAATTTACCCCGCGGAAACCGTGGAGACACTCACACATCGTGCTCGCTTTCTTGTCTCGCTGCTGAGACAAGTTCACTGAATTTAAGGTATCTGGAGGAGGAAAATTCAAGAAATGAAATTACATGTTACGTAACTCCATCGCACTAATAATTGTTATAACTGTATTGGGATTATATCTTCATAGGACGATGTTCGATGTGAATCCGATTAGATGTGGGTTGACGTCTCGACGGAACCGGATTTTCCATTTTCACAACATGTTGAAGGATACTTGGATCGGACGAAGACCTCGGAGTCGACTTATTTCCTACGGTACAGAATTGTACGTATCCTATATTAATCATGTTTGTCATTTATTAAGAGTCGCGGTAGCGACTCGAGACAAGTACGTTTATAGCTGTTCAATGATAAGCAAGTCGTTACAAGACACTTATACCGAAGACAGCGGCGTTAGCAACTGTTTTCAAAATTCTCTCTTTAATATTTAATAAATTATTGCATTTTGAAAAATGACTCGCATGCACGTATTTTTTATTTATTTTTTTCTTTCCATTGTGACTAATACAAACCCTATAGCTGTAGGCATACGCAAGATATAATTTTTTCATTTTTCGACAAAGCTAAAAAGTGTACAAAATTTTCGCACACTTTTTTTGGCTATTCATTTTTTTCGTCATTTCTATCATCTAGTGATACTAGTAATATTGGTATAATCTGGTGATATTTGGAAATATCTCGTAGTATATGACAGCTGACCAATACCTTTCTTAAAACAGTCGTGAGGTTATAAAGATCGCGGTCAATTTGAACTTTTGGTTAGAGTGGCGTTTATAGATAGATAGATGAATAAAGAGTGACTTTTATTATTATAGATAGAAGAGTGATAGTGGGAAAATAAAGTGTAATAATAAACTATTAAACAGTGCCTGAACAAATAATTTTATTTATTAAACCTAACCCCTACAATTTTTTTCCGAACGTAAACTCTACAACGGAATCGAAAACGATCCTTTTTCTCTTTTACCATAAAATATTCCTCGAATGCAATAATAAATTTTATTTAGAAACCATTCTCTTTGTTTTTTTTTTGATAATTAAGAGAATGGTGTATGACAAACTCGTATTCGGTGAATATTTAATATCTTTGTCGTGAGGTTATAAAGATCGCGGTCAGTTTCAGTTTTGATTAAAGTAACTCTTATATATATAGATAGAAGAGTGATAGTGCAAAAATGAAGTGTAATTTAATAAATAAACTTATGAACAGTGCCTTAATAAATAATTTTTTTTATTAACCCAGCCCCAATAATCCATTTTTCCGAACGTAAACTCTAGAACGGAGTCGAAAATGGTGCCTCTTCTCTTTTACCATAAAATGTCCCTTGCATGCAATAATAAGGTTTATTTGGAAACCATTCTCTTCGTTGTTTATATAACTGAGAGAATGGTGTATGATACCACCCCACGTTTGAACCACCCGAGGTTTGAATTATATATGGTTTTGAACCACCCAAGAGTGGTAAAGAATATGAAAATACTATTTGCACTTGCAACCCAAAATGGAATCAAGTGATGCGAAATAATGTTGAGCGAAAAGATATTTGATTTGAGAAAAAAAAAGTTATAAGTACTTCACCAATTTTCTTATTACCTATTGCTCATGAGATATAACTCGTGATCAATAAACGTTATAACAGAAAAACTCGCTTAGTACTTCGGCCAAAATTCTTTTTTCCAATCAAACTTTCGCTTTGAAATTTTGTGCACATACTTTTTTTGTTTCAAAATCTCGTTTCGTTATGATTACTTTTATTTTAAAACTTTCGGTGCATCCTGATGCTATTGGAGTATTTCTTCGGCATCATTTTTTATGGAATATTTTCTGATCCGTTGACCTGTTGGCTCGGATGTTTCGATGTAATATTTTTTGAAAATTTGTTTTTATAAATTTAAAAAAAATTCAAGTTTTTACTTGTTCGTTGTTCTTTTATGCGTCGTATCTTCTCAGAACTATTGTACGTTTTGAGTAATCTAATAATTTTATAATTATTGACGGTTAATTACGAAGATTGAATTCATTTGAACACTTCTTAGATCAATATTTTATATTACATTTTTAGTCCGAATATAGTCACGATACACCAGCTCGAAATTCATGTATACATTATTAACCAAAATCATTTAAAAATCACTTAAGTGGTCTTCAAAATTTTTATTCAGGATCCAATTCTTAAGAAAATCACTTTTTGATAAAATATTACCATATTTTGCTGCAATACCGAAAAAAATGTTAATTCTTTTGCATCATTCAGATACGTACGAAATGTTTAATTTGCAAGCTATAAATTTCATACAAATAGTCAACAAATTCCCGCAAAAAAGCAGCATATATGCTGTAAAAAAAGTTGAGGCAAACACATTTACTCCCCCCAAATAGTTGTTCCAGTAAAAAATCTCCTTCTGAACATGAACACTAACAAAAAGTTATAAAAGGATTTCCTCTCAAAAAAACCAACCTTACAAAAATTCGATCATTTAAATCAATTCTCTCAAAAAATTATAGGAGAATCCCACAAAAATTTACCAATGAAAGCATAATCTCACAAAAGATGCCAATTCAAATCCGACCAAAAATTAAGTCTAAACTTTACAAAAATAAATGAAAACTATAAAAGCATTAATAGTAAAATATATTAAAGCGTATTAATCTCTAATAAAAAATCTTCCAATTCATTGAAAATATGGATGAGCTACAGTACAGTTGTTCTACATAAAAAGAACAAGAATAAAAAATAAGAATAAAAAAAACGCGGATATAAAAAAATTAGATTGAAGAAAAAATTTCGGATATAAAAAAATTAGATTGAAAAAAAAATCGGATATAAAAAAAATTAGATTGAAAGAAAAATTTCGGATATAAAAAAAATTAGATTGAAAACAAATTCGGCCGAAGTACTTGGCGAGTTATTTTTATTGATTCATACAATATACTTAATTGAATTCAATTTGTTTAATTCACTCGTGGTTAAAAATTCGGCAAGTACTTCGGCCGAATTTTTTTTTTCAATTTAATTTTTTTCTTTTGAAATTTTTTTCATTCTTATTTTTTAATTCTTGTTCTTCTTGTGTAGAACAACTGAACTCATCCATATTTTTAATGAATTGGAAGATTTTTTATTAGAGGTTAATACGCTTTAATGTATTTTACTATTAATGCTTTTATAGTTTCCATTTATTTTTATAAAGTATAGATTTAATTTTTAATCGGATTTGAATTGGCATCTTTTGTGAGATTATGATTTGATTGGTAAATTTTTGTAGTATTTTCCTCTAATTTTTTGAGAGAATTGATGTAAATGAGAGAATTTTTGCAAGGTTGGTTTTTTTTAGGAGGAAATCCTTTTATAACTTTTTGTTAGTGTTCGCGTTCAGAAGGAGATTTTTTACCAGAACAACTATTTGGGGGGAGTAAAAGTACTTGTCTCAACTTTTTTTACAGCATACATGCTGTTTTTTTGCGGGGATATATATATCTATGACATCCACCCGTGCACTGGTTGACATACAGAACGGTCTTAATATTCGAGTGTAATCTCGTCGAACGCATTCTCACACCCTCTTACAATCTCAAGGCTTGCGAAACCTGTACTCGGTATGTGTGTGTAGGTCGATGTATGGAAGAGAGAGAGAGAGAGAGAGAGAGACCGTAACAAATTCTATTCCAAGCTGACCGAAAATCGTGGTCTCGTCGCTGCTGGTGTTGTAGGTCGCAAGGATTACATCGGGGCTACTAAAACTTCTTGATTCATATACGACAATTTATCAGCATCCCTCGGTTGTAAGCTTCAAAAATATTGTGGTTGGAAACGACTGGTATTATCCGAAAATTAATTTCACTTCGAATTATGCTTACATTTACAAGTCGAATAATATACAGTTGCTCGAGTATTCTCTCACTATATTTGTTTTCATTGAGTATTGATTTCTTATAACAGTTTCATCAATATAAATAAAGAACAGTGACTAGACTCATGATCAGTTCTGAATTGCATATTTTTGTGGTTATTAATTTTACGATGATACGACAAAATGCATGAAGCTTCCAATTTCACAAATCAAGTTTTTGTCTCTGGAACGACTATAAATTTTGGGCTAATGAATATATGTCAACTCAATTCCACCGTGATTTCTGATACGTTAGTTTACTAAATTAAGTGATGATATACGGAAATTTGATAACGGAAAACACAAAAAAATCTTGAAGGACTTGAGCGATGATGTCTAAAATAGATTTAACATTATTACTCAATTTATACTATGTAAAATGATAGACCAAACAGATCTGAATTGAGTGGCACCAAAAGATTTCTTTTTCGAAACACGATGCTCTCGCACAAGAAAATAAATTACCCTAATGTCTTGGTCGACACACGAACTCTCGAATATAGCTTTTCCCCTTGTTGGATGTGCACACACCTTTAAGGATCCTACTAGGCCCCTTTCACGCAGTCACCGCGATCGGCTCGTCAAATTTATCAGGCCTGCCACATCGTCTTGTTTCTGTTACAACGCGCATTGAGCCGGAATAAGGGGACGCTCCCCGTGGTAGGGCCTCTTTCACAGTTTAGCAGACGTCTCGCCCCATTTACGAACGCGTGCCTTCTCTGATCTCCGATTTCAATGTGATTCGGTGTGCGTTACTACGTGCCTCGAATCATAAACAGAAAAGAAGGCGCTTTATCACTACACGTGGTGCCCTCTTTTATTTCTCACCGTTTCCAGAATATTGTCACCCTCTCTTTGGAACAGGAAAACACAGTCCTACAATTCCCGTATCAATGTTCTCGTTTTGGGATTTTATTCGTCCTGTATATCTCCAACTCCTTTCACACGATATGATTTTTTACTCTATAGAAAAAAACTCGCGTATATTTTATCACTGGCCACTAAATAATTATTTTTAGGTATCACCTTGTTTATTTTAAATTAAGTGAATTAATTGATCCATGAGTTGTTACGGACCATGCATTTTTTTTTATTGTTTACATTTTTTTTAAATAATCGAGTACCTTCGTTTACTTCTAAAAATTGCGTCAAAATAAGTCAAATATTTCTTCGCAGTGCAATTCAGGTGTTTAACAAAATTCGTTCAAAATGCAGTGACAAATGGTTTTGTCATCTGAAATGATGCAGAGTTCTTGAAAATTGTATGGTGCGATGCTTTCTATCATTTCTATTAAAATTATATTAAAAGTGCTGCACGTTTAACGGATAGTCATTTGATGCATAGAGTTACCTCTTTATTGAGTCCGCATCCCACACCCTCTCCCCATAAGCCCTTAAACTGCGACCGTTTTCTATCCTCTGTCTCTCGTTTCTCATTCACTGTTTCACAAGCAGAACAGATGCCACCTTATAAACTTTTATTTTAAAAAGAAACCTCGCAAGAGTATGCGTATAGGAAGGAGAAGAAAAAAGAGGAACGAACATAGGACACTTTCAGAGGGATTGAAAATATGCGCCGTTGGAACTGGAGAGACTTTTTTAGAGAGAGAGAGAGAGAGAGAGAGAGAGAGAGAGAGAGAGAGAGAGAGAGAGAGAGAGAGAGAGAGAGAGAGAGGGAGAGAGAGAGAGAGAGAGAGAGAGAGAGAGAGAGAGAGAGAGAGAGAGAGGAGCGTATGTTCTGTCAAGCTGTCGCTGAAAAAGGAAAGCTCGCCTGCCAACTTATGGGACACGTAGATATCGCGAGACTGGGAATATTGCACTGAAGCTTCTTGGCTTCGTGCTTCATCCCCCAATAACTATTTCACATATAAACATATGTGAATTATATGCCTATATGTTATAGTTTTTCTCCTTATTCCCCTTTTTCACAATCTATCCAAAGATTTTGCTCACTCATTTTCTTATCTTTTGTCTCCCAAGATCTTCGTAAATTCTATTCTTCAACATTTCCTTACAAGCATTCTCTATATGAGATTCCCCCAATCGGTTCCATGAAATGCTGTTTAGCGAAAGCTCGAGTACAAGATGACCGGGCTGCAAAAGACATGTAGCAAGGCTCAGGTCAAGCAGTGCTTCTTGTTCATCTGCTTCCCTAAAAAAGACGTATATCGCACGAATAGGCATAATGATATTCGTCTATACCCGCCCTTATGCTTTGGCAACCGATTTTCTTGGAAAATTCATTTCTCTGGATATTGAAATGTACTTAACGTAACGTAAAAAAAAACGAACATGGGGTTATATATTTCCGATATGAATATCGACGCTTGAGCAATGAAATCTTTGGATTTCATGCTCCATCTCCTTTCTCCCTCTCCCCCCTCTCTGTCTGTCACTCCCTTCTTCCATTCCTTCATCTCTCTGTTTCTTTTTCTCTCTTATTACTATACTTTATACGAACGATATCTCATACCTGTTATCGCTCTCGATGCATCGTCCATTTAAAAGATTTTCCTGCATAAAGCGTGAGAAAAAAGAAGGCAGAAAGGCTTGAATAAATTGTCAGCAATTCGTATTCGTATCCGTTTCTTCAGAATGGCTAAAAGTCATTTACTTAAAGTGAAAAAATAATATGAAAATAATGAAAAATAAAGTGAAAAAATAATAAATTATTATAGTTAAGATTTATTGCTCAGGTGAAAGTACACAGAATCGAAAAGTTATCATGATTTGTATAAATGTCGTCGATTAATAAGTTTTTCGAGAGATTAATTCAAAGTTTGTGAATAAAGTTCAAAGGAAAAAGCGTTATTTTTACTAATTTTAGACTAATTAGCCAAGGGTTCTGGGTTTTTTTTCGTTGAAAATATAGATGAACGCGACAATTTCAGTGAATTCAGATATTCACTATATTTAATAAATTCTCCGTCTCTTTCATTGCAGTGAAAGTATAAGAAAAGGCGTCAAGCCGCTGCCGAGGCTCTTGATCCAAGCTACTCCTTTTACTATCCTCTGTATTTGAAAATACAAACGTTAATGAATGGAATTCATATTTTATACATTTCCAACCAACGAACATCTCTAATAAAAAATGAAGAAAACAATCGCTATCAGATTTTTGTAGTATTCCGAACGGTATACCGTATGATCCCTACATATTGCCACTACTATTCGTTATATTTATAAACTACCCTTGATAGCTCTCATACGTGCAGCGATTTCTTATGTGATTTCCATCCTGAAGTTCTTGTTTCACATCTTCATCGTTCTTGGGTGAGTTTTTGACGATTATATCGTGTCGAATCTCTCTTCTAGTTGGCACCTACACCCCTTGTGCAAAACTATGCTATATTCTCGAGATGGTGGAACAAAAAACAAAGAAGGAAAAAAAAGTTTTTACCGTGAAACACGAAAACGTGAGAAACGATCGTGGAACGTCCTCAAGTGATTTACGCCGATCCGCTTTCGTCGAGACGGAGGGAGGAGTGTGAAAGACAGAGACAGAAAGAGAGAGAAAGGGACGGTTTTAGGGAGAAGAAGCGGAGGACCGTGCCGGGTGTTCTGCTCGACCAGCCGAGCGAATTCTCGATGGCTGGCAAGCATACTTTTTTCGTTCAAGTTTTCTCGATATTCTCGGTAGACTATTGAATTTGCGCAAAACGATAAAAAAATTACATCCTCGTTTTATACATTTTACAACAATTAAAGATATTCCTCCATCGAAAAGCGAAATTCCATATTGTAGTTCTTTTCTTCTATCCCCGATTGTCCATATAATATTAGTTTTTCTCTTTTCCGCACAATACCAGCTTGACAATTGATATAATAAAACTTTTATATCCGAAGGTCATCACAATTTTATATTGAAGGACGTTCAACGTTTCGTATATTTTCCATTCGGCGAAATACTCGAGAAAATGTTATCTTTTTTGAGCATCGATATATTTTTTTGTCCTTATACGTGACACGTTATTTTGAAACGCACAAACGCCGCAAAAAGGGTTGGAAAGGTAAATTTACAAGAGGCGAACAGACGACGGTCGTGTGCTCGTAAAAATCGGGGAACGGTATATTGGAAACGACTTTGGAAATAGTGATTTGTAAAGCTGGGCACGTACACATATCGGGATGTCGCATTTTCGGGTTGAGTATGTGACAAAGAAAACGATGGAGAAATGCTTCCCAGTCGGGGTCTGATATCTAGAAAGATCCTCGTAGCTACGTACATGTACAGAGACTGGGAAACTCGCGCGACAATAAGTACTAAATGATTTCTTACACCTACAAACGTGCTCTTATACGCACACAGGGTGCCAAGTTTGAAATGATGCAAGAACTGTTTTCATTCAAAAATATGCCAAACAACAATACAATTTGCAACATCCATTTTTGTCGTATATTTTTATAATAACATATGTCGAGAACTTCTTAGAATACTGTTAATCAGAATTTTTTTAAATTAATAACATGTTTAATAATAACACAAAATAATTATAAAATCTCTCAAAAGCATTATAATTTAAAAAATAAATGAAAAAAAACTTAACTATAGCGTTTTGTAGAGCTTTCAATATATACTAAAAAAATTAGTAATAAACGATGTAGACAATTAATCCTTAAGCGGGTTTTTTCGTGCTCTGCTCTGGTGAACGTGGACTCCGCATGTCCGTCGCGTTTTTTTGTCCATTGAACAAGTTCAGAAAAAACTAAAAAAATTCACATCGTTAGTCGGGTCCATGTACTAAAATACGACGCTTAAATATATCAAAAATTTGTACAAATACGGATTAAGATTGGGTGACAGGTTTTACAATAACCTCAGAAGTTGAAATAGTGCCAGGGTAAGAGATAAATTCAAAGTCAATATAAGAGACTTGACTTTTTATTTGCTTTTTGTAACTATGTAATCTTTCCTCCCTGCATGTATCCTATGTTTAATTTGAGGAAAGATTTATCGTCTTTAGTCATCCGTACGCTGTACATGAATACCTAATCTTGTCATCATAGTTTGCCAAATGATGAATCGATGTAGTACTACAAATTTGAGAGATCGTGCCGACAGATTTATTTTCTTCGAATTATTAGGACGAGCGAAGCGAGTCCTCCATTATGCAACAATTGATTCATTTTTGTGATACACTTTGTGAAAAAACTACTAAACATTCAGGCTTGAAATTGAACATAGTTATTTATAATGCTGTTAGGGGTGTTATCAATCAATGATTGTTCATACCGAAATTTCGGTTATTAAAAAAAATTTCTTTTTAAAGAATACGCATGTTTAGTGGCGCCCCCTTCAGAATGTTTTGAAACATGCTGCCGTCTCTAGAAATTTCGATTAATTTATTGTATGTTCTAGGCACTGAATTATATATAGTTTAACTCGAGTTCGAGATTAAAATAGGTTAATGTTCTTTAGATGAAATGTTTTTCAGATAAAATGTATGTTTTTGTTTTGATACGTACTTTCATTTAAAAATATTTCCGAAATGATTGAAAGCTTACTTCAATCAGTTTCTTCAATTCTAAGGAAAAAATGTCTTTTTCCACAGTGATTTCCTCCTTCGATTTTCTTCATAAATTTTTAAAGGAAACAGTAATTTTTTTGTTTAATGAATTTTAAGCTTAGTGCAATCGTAGGTGAATTTTTGGTTCAATCTTTTTTCTAACTATAACGTGAATTTTATTTAAATGAATTTAACAATATAACTGCTTGAAAATCGAACAAACCGAATGGATAAGGGGGTCAAAATTTTTGTTAATCAGAAAATGTTCTTATAAAAGATTTCGTAGCATTAAAAATTCATATATGATAACTTGTAGAAAACAAAAACTCCGAATGAGAAACTTTGTATATAATAATAATAATAACAATAATAATGATAATGATAATAATAACAATTATTATTATTATTATTATTATTATTATTATTATTATTATTATTATTATTATTATTATTATTATTATTATTATTATTATTATTATTATTATTATTATTATTATTATAAATAATGAATAAAATTTGTATTTAAAAATGGAAATTTTATAAAAGAAAAAATAATTTATTATTCCACACATAAATTTCATGATAATCGAGCTTCGCGAGTCATCATAAAGTTGAATTTCTACTGGTTTATCAACTTATGTTCCATTGGTGAATGAAAAGAATGCAAAAATAAAAAAGAAATTATCAAAAAAATCCGAAAACTTTTGTTTCCATGAATACCGATAGCTTCAATATAAATTAAATTAGTATTCCCCAAATTTCAGTGTATAATATGTTGCGATTTTTCACAACTTCATTGTCACACTGATTTGACAATAAAATGTTATTAAAAAATTGGTATCGGAATTGCATACTGTTTCGAGGATTCTCCGTTTTTATTTGAAGAATTTGTCCTTGTTATTTCTAATATCTACTCACACGTTTTGTATATATTGCTGAGTGTTTCTGCTATTTGATCCAGTGGTGTTATCTCTTAGAGATTTGATGGAAACTCAAGCTGCTTTTACCATCTAGTGGAACACTTTCCCCAAAGTGAATGCCTTGTCGATCTAGGATTTCTATTCAAAAGATTATAGATGTTGGAGTTACCAACAGAGGCAATAGTCGGTGGTGCATCCCTTAACTGAGGTATTATTTTCTGCGTTCTCAACGACTGGTTAAATCGATCATCGGTAAAAATGCTATTTATTAGATTAGAAATTCTTTTCTGTGGTACATTGCTGGAAGAACAGTTTTGACCGAATATTGTAATGTATGAGGTAAAACAGGTATAAAAACGATATTAGCCGTAACTTTACAAAATTTTGATATTTTTATACAGGAGGACTTCGTGTACAACGGTTGTGTCAAATCTAAGTCAACTCATTGATTAACATCATGAATATTAGCTAATAAAAGTTACACGGACGTTTCCTTGGAAACGAACATTAACATAAAATGTAATTTTGCTTTTACTATTCATTCTGTATGAGTACAAACTCCTGATTAGTTAAGTGAAAATATGTAAGACATAACTGCACATTATTTTTAGCTGTGATTAATAATTAAGTTATAAAATGAAAAAAAAAATATATAAGAAATTGTCCATGTTATAATTCCTTCGTATATCAAACGTTGGTAATGTAGAATTTGAGAAATGGAAGTGTAAGAATTTTCCTGTTCTCTTTCGAGGACATCTTATCAACAAAATATGATCCTCCATAATGTATGATTTGTCTCATACAGTTTGTTCGGTTGACTGGGTACGACGAGGGCACCGAAATTTGTACACCTTCATAAATTAAACTACGCAAGCTCGTGAAAACGCGATATTAAATTTTCTTGGTAAATTAGAGGATTATGTGTACAGTATTAACATTCAAAACTAATAACGGAAAGTTATCGGAAAAAAAAAATATTACAATTTTAGAAGGATCACCGTTTCTTGAAAATTTTTACACATTTGTTTAATTATTAAGATGATTAATAATTATGAAGGGACTGATAAAATAATGGGTCAGCTTCTTTTTTGTATCTAGATGATAGTCTAATGAAACTCAATAAGAAGAGACCACTTTTTCGTTCGTGAGACGAGATAAAAATTAATATACAAAGAGACTTTCCGGTTTATCCAAACTCTCTCTCTCTCTCTCTCTCTCTCTCTCTCTCTCTCTCTCTCTCTCCTTCCTTCTCTAATTCCTTACAAGATGGTTGGGCCAAACATAGTTTTAGCTTGCACAGCATCTAGTATTGAGATATAATATTCGAAGCAAGTCACGTGTCTGTGCTAGCCTAGCAAATAGCCTCGATATCCTTTTTCTCGATTGGACCGGTGAAGAGTTTGGGGAGGATTGGGCACTAGCGACTATACATAGATGGGTTTTGAGAACTTTATACTCTCTCGAACGGGAGAATTTCCGGGTCGAGTTTACGACGGGACAGAACAATCCCCTCTTTCGTACGTGAAAACCAAACAACTCTTTTCGCTCAGCTATTTTGATGCATACAAGAAAGAAAAAGAAGTGAGGAAAGAGAGTAAGAGAATGAGAGAGAGAGAGAGCAAGAGGAAGGGTAATAAATAGTGGAAAAAAGAGGGAGATACAGTAAACATGCTTTGACAGAGATCAAACCCCGCGAGAAAGTTGTTAATGAAAATGGTGATCGATCGTACAAACTCTCTTCGCTCTATCTCATGTGGAAGTACAGATCATTTACGAGACAAAAAAACTTTTCAGTTTATTTCCAAGTATTTATATAACTTTAGTATTATATTTAAAGAGTGAGCTAATGAGAATTATCTGTTTTATATTTTTCAACATACTTTTAATAATTCGCGGTTCAAGTCATCGTGTAAATTCACGTTATCCTGCACGTCTACTGGAAGGAAATGCATAGAAATTGCTTTCTCAATTTTTTTTCGTACATGTGGCGACCAGAGATCGGCAAAAAAATTTCATTTAGTATCTTCGAATTACCTTTAAAATTGTAATGAAGAAAATTTCAAATATCAATTAACAAAAAATTAACATCTCGCTAAAAACTATTTTCAACTGTTATTCTCGAATGATTAAAAAATAGGAGAAATTTACGGCTTCGAGCCGTCATATTAGACATCATCATTACAAATTCCAAAACAATCACTTATGGATTTCGCAAATTTGGGTACAGGGACGTAAAATCTTGACTCCGCGGAGAAATTCCCATATAATTCTGATGAGAAAACATCGATTGGAAACACTATACGAGCGAAAAAACGGTTTTTTTTTAATTTAATGAGCATAACCTTTTCAAATTTCATTTTTCAGAAATGCTAAGCACGAATTCTAAAAGCTCAAAGAATTATTCATCGGAAATGACTTAACGGAATATACAAAAAAAACATTAGATGAAGTTATTACGAAAAAAGAAATATCAGAAAGCTTCAAAATAGGAAAGAGGGGTACAGCAGGGCTGCCCGTTAAGCCCAACATTATTCAGAACTGTTTTAGATCATATAAACGAGGAATGGGAGAGGAGAGGAATAGAAGGCACCATCATGAGTAGTGGTAAATTTTATGCGATTGAATACGCGCATGACATCGCAATTCTAGTGGAAGAAGCGGGTGAACAATGCTAAATATTTTAGAGAAACACATAGACAAAACGAAAATGAAAGTCAATGTAAAGAAAACCAAAAAAACAGTATTTCCACAGAGAAAACGGGGACAAAAACTCAAACAAATACTGTTAGAAATCCAGAGGATTAATACGAAAATAACAAAATAATAGTATTTTGAGGACAGTACCGAATTTTAGTACTTATTCAAGCGTCGGAAAAAAAAGTTCTACCCGGCATAGTAAAAATGCTGTAGTTCAGCCTTATTTGGTATTATTAGTATAATAGCCTTATTTGGTATTCGGCATACTGGTTTATAGAGTCTACACATACATTTCTCACAATAAGCATAGTAAAAAATCAATATACTCGAGGCAAATTTTGTCATTATAGCGTTAAAATGTCTATAGCGACATAATATATTTTGTCATTGTAGCATCAGAATGTATATTGTGTCACGGTAAAAATCTCGAACTTCGTAATATTGCTAAATATCTGCCTTCCTAATTCGACTCATCCGTTGAACAGGACCAGGGTTACCTATCCCCAAATACGCATAGTTAAAAATGCGTTGGGATTACATGCATTAGATAATTTAATATGCGGTTAAAACGAAACATTTCTTTTGCTTAGTGCAGTCTGTTACATATTTACATGACATATTTATTCTCTGTGTACAGAGAAAGCATTAAGTCATATATATTTTAGGTAAAAATAAATATTCGTTATCAAATTCTTGGATAGAATTGGTTCAAACGACCGAACTCGTTTGGCTCGTGGAATCTATGCTCGCCGCAAAGTGATGCCTTATGTGAGAAAAGCCTCGGCGCTCTGCGCCACGCAGCGGTAAAAGCGAGAATCGAGCAGCTATCTGAAAAGAGTAACAGCTACGTTAGCTATCAAACAACATAAAAAATACGGAAACGAAAAATTACTATGCCAGGCAACTAGTTCTGTTATCATAAAACACTATACAAAGCCTGCACTGAAATCTGATACACATTTGGTATTTGTTCTCTTATTGAAGGTGGATTTTTACTATGCTGGTTTTCAAAATTTCTCAGTTTCAAAGCATGTTTACTCATCAGTTATAGTTTCTAAGGGGTACTGTGGATATTTCATGAAGGCACATCGAAATATTGTTTTTGCGTGTCATTTCTTGTTTATACACAACTATTTAGATCATACTGAAAGGAAAACTGCGAGTTTCAAAAATTACAATGTCTCATTGTGACTGTTATCTAAATTCTCATATTCTGTACAAAATATATAGAGGATATTTTAAAAGAACATTTTAAATGTTACTTGATGAAACAGATCCGTTTTCTCCATATATAGCATATTGAGACGTAATACTTTTTCTCTCTAAGGTTTTTATAATAATTTTCATTGGCAAATATAAATCTTAATTTATAACTTTATTGGGCGCCAGTTAGTCATTCAACTAACAAATATCATAATTCAATTTTATAATAAGAATAATATTATCGACAATGTACTCCTTTCAGGGTAGGTACAGTTTGGGGCCAACGGATATATTGATTGTAAAATCGATTAAATGAGTGAAGAAATTAAGCAGCGTAGGCCAAATGCTTCAAATAAAGATATAAATTTACTCACGACTCACGTTTCTTTGACGATATGTAACAAGTAGATATTGCGCAACAGTTTCTTGTCGACCAACGACGCAATTTTTGACCTTGGTCGATATTTTGACGTTACGAGTGGCAATTAATTCACAGAGAATTCAATAAATAATATTTTGTTTTACAATGTAACAAATTTGACAAAAGGGTAACGCGACGCGATGTGATTCCTTGAGGGTTGACAATTATTTCGACTTCCTTTTAGGATAGTCAGGACCGAAGTGATTTTCTAATCATCAATAAATTAACTGGTGATCCGTTCTTCTCCCCACTCTTAAGTCGCTAAATCCTCAGTTATCGAAAATCGATAATATGTGACGCATGCGTGTCAACCCTCGACAGTATAGCTGTCCTAGTCAAAGGACCTAACTAGAGCTAGGTATTGTCCCTTCTCGATAAATCGTCGACGATCACGCTCGATAATACGTTCGCTTGGTCTGACGAATCTCGCGGGAAATAATAATTAAATAAGTATTTCAATTAATAGATAAATCATATAAAACAATAGGGACGACACAATTACGAAATACATTTGGGACGAAAGAACTTCAGTGCACCCGAGGAGTTAGTCGAATATTGACGTCGAGGAGAATTTTATTTTCCTGTCACAATGTATACCTGTACTTATGTAAGTCACATAAATATAGTTATAGTTCATATTTGCGTGTCCTTGGTAGGGCCATCGGGAAGCGAACGCAGGACTGGCTGTAGTAACATAGGTGTACCATGGCCGCAGGTTCCCTGGGCCTATGAATTCGAGTGCCATGGCCAATGCACTACAGAGGGAGAAGGCGGGATCCGGTTACAGACCCGGGACGATCCTGTAATAGGCGCAAGCCCGCAAGCTGTTGAAAAAGGCAGAAAAAAATGTACGCATTAGCTATGCATCGAACAGCAAGCTCGATAAAGACTTTAGCATTTTCGCTTCATATTTTCTGGTAATATAAATGTAACTTTTTCGATAGTCAGTATATTGATTAACTTAATATGCTTTTTCTATGAAACAGCTCTTAAAAGTAAAATTTTCATTTAGCTTCTCTTGAACGCAAGCGAAAAAGGATATAACTGGGGCTCAAATATTCATGAAACTTCAAGAAGCAGCATCAGCAACTTTTTACCATGGCATGTAACCACCTGAATTTACCGTCATACCACAGCTACGAATTTACGCTGCAAAGCCTATTAATCCGCAATTACCGGCTTCTGACCGACTGAACGGCGGTAGTTTAAACGCAAAAAAACCAAAAGCCAAAACGAGCAACAGTGTTTTTACTTTTACTTAAGAGATATCTTAGCATACAATGCTAAGTGACAAAGTGATTAACGATTGTGATAAAGATTGTTGAAACATATTGTGGTGGAAAATATTTGTCTGATTATTGTTGACTTTTCTTTGGTTTTTCACGTTATAAAAATAACCGTGTAAGTATTAAGCTCAAATCCAAATGCCAAAGTATAAAAAAACGCTGTTGCAAATATTTTCTTTGCGGGAAAATGTGCAGCAACCAAGAACTTTTTATCGAAAATTAAGTTTAAATTACTGATTTTACACGGAGAGAATTTTATACGAAAAATTACTATGTAAAAAATTTGGTGTTAAAATTAACACCATTTTAACACCACCCTGTGGTCTGTATAGGTCCATTACTTCTGTGTTAATGAATGGTGTTAAAGAGCGGTGTCAATTATGTGGTGTAAAATCAGAGTTGTTAGTTAACACCATGTTACTCGACACATTTTAGTGCTGTTCTTAATTGATACCGTCCCTCGGTGTAGTAAAAGGAAAAATAATCGATACGAATTGGTGTCGAATATATTTAACGAAATTGGTATTATAGTATAAATGAATGTTACACAATTGTGTTAAAAATACACCCTAGAATATTTTGTTTCAAACAAATTAAAAAAATATATATATTTCTAATTATAAATTCGGTTTACATCAGTGTTGATCATATTTCACTATTTCCATCACTCCTGACTTTAAATTACCTGGAATAATTTTCTTACCTACACGGGGGGGCTCGATCCGACCTACCTGCTAATCTACGACCTAACACCCACGGACGCTACCTATTACACCACTGTCTACTTAACTCCTTTAAGTTGAAAGATGATACAAATATTCCCAATCTGGTATGTAATAAGTAGACCCAAGGCATATTCTATGAGATATAACACTATACGTGGTACAAATTTTGGAATGAAAAAAAAAATAAAAAAAAATAATTTGGAAATTTAGATTGCAAAATTTTGGATGGTATACCATCCAAATCATTTATTTTCTTGAACAGTAAACTATACAACTATCTATAGATATGATATAACAGAAATGCTATTTGTTTTACTTAAAAAATGGTTACGTAATATAATTATAGCATTTGGCTCGATACAACAAACGTCAAGTATTTGAATCAAATCATTTTGTTTGATATTTTAAAATTATTGATTAACACCGCAATTTTTGAACAAATCAATATGAAATGGTGTAAAAATAACACCTAAAAAACATCTCATTATTTTGACACTTTATTATGGTGTTGAATCGAGAGGATAACACCAGATCAGGTTTTTACCAAACGTCCGGTGTTACTTTTACTCCAGAAATTAACACCATTCATTTTACAACTCACACCTTTTAGTCAACACCGCAAATTTTTTACAGTGTATGTTCGTATTGCGGTGTGGTACCATGTCGACCATTGTGAAGAAATTTGCTATGTTTTTCTATTCAAAACATAGTAAATTTTGCTCAAAAGTGACGACGTGGTTCCACGACGCAATGTGAACATAGTAATTTTTTATGTAAAATTCTCTCCGTGTACTGAAAAGCTTTTCATAAAATTATACGTTCTCGATCAATTACAAAACTACCCTCGACCTTTTAAAAGTTGGCCACTAAAAAAGTATTTTCTTTCATTCATTTAATATCGAAGCTGTTTTTAAAATAACCTTGGGATCTTGAACAAAAAGACTATTACTAAGTCGAGTGAAAGAAAATTCATTTTGCAAAAGTATGCAGATCGTTGTGCAGCCGGATAAGAGTTATTGAGAGCTGCTGAGATAGAATGATATTCTCTAAACTCTCAACCTTCTCTTCCGTTGAAGCAGGCCACAGACTCTCTTTGCCACTGAGGCCTTTCGAGGTTGCATCGCTGACCCCGCAGGGCTGACCTCATCGTCTACGAAACTTCGAACGAGCTTTCATCGTCTCACTTCGAGGAGAGATATCGCGCGGTAGGGGTTAGCGTATGAGGTTAGGCTAAACGTTCGGAGACCGGAAGGCTAAGATCACACTGCTCTCGATCGTCTCACTGGGTCACCTTTGCCTCTCTTAACCTCTTCTGAAAGATCGTCAAGCTTTCTGGTTTTACTCAGTAGAGCTTTGTTCGGTCTCGATTGGAGGGAAAAGACGGGCAGCGAGGTAGGAGGGGGTTCTGCCCCATCGTCCCAATCTCGTATTCGAGGTTGGAGGGCTTTTACGCGTCGACACGCTCGTAGGGTCGACCGCGAATGCAAATCATTTGCATAATTCAGGGTTTCAACTTACTCGCGCAAGAGGCAAACTGGTGTTCTCTCTACTTCGAACCTCGATCTACTACACACATTGAAAATAGCGACGATGAAAGCTGTTTCTAAACTCATACTCCACATGCACCTTCGTCAGCCTTCCCCTTGGCCAATGAGATTAGCGATTACTTTGCCAACCTCTGGGTCACAGCTTCGCTCATCCTCGGCCACATACGTGTATATTTTCCTGAGTGAAGTATATACAAGTTCATATACAGGACTTTCTATGTCGTCATATCCATTATTATATATATACTTTCTTTTCATAATGGTTAAAAATATAGTGCATTCTTTTTGTTTTATATTTTATTTTCAAAAAACTTGTCTTGTTTTTTTTAAATTTGTTAACTTTGTACTGTTGTCTGTTTCACCTTAATTTATTTAAACAATTATATTTCAGTCACATCGTGACAAACTGATAGTTCATGACATTTCATAGTTTCGAAGTTTCAATGAATTAAATTCTTCACTTGTTATATATAACGTCCATCCACAAAGTTGAAAACAATTTACCCATTTATAATTTAACGATTTTTTCGCTGTTCAGGTTAATGTATATTATTTCAATCAGTTCATTTCTTCAAATTTGAAATAATTGTTGAATTATCGACATGTAAAAAGAAAGAGTTTTAACGTCGTAGGCAAGTCGCGCCGGCTAGCTATATTCGAGATTTGGCTCTTTTCCGTTACATTCACATTTGAAACCGACTCCACTCGAAAATGCGGTGACTTATCGAAATTCTAATTCTAATGCAATTTTACCTATCTAATGTGACCAAGCCCGTTCCAATGGTATCATTAATTTTACTCCGCGATTCCAAGAAATATGAGAACTCGTAATACGAGCCGAAATATTTCGTTCATTCATCATCGCAAATTTTCTTCCATATGGAATACCTCATATTATTTGTATAAGATTTTCACCAATGCGGAAGATAATATAAAGCTTCTAAAGCTTTTGAAGATAGGCTTAAAGCAGCGCAGAGACTATTCGCTTACTACAGTTGCAGACTTCAAGACAAGTAAATGTCTCACGTAGCGGTGCTCCAGGGCTCTTAGTACTTTGCACGAGAGTGATGCGATTTCAATAATCGACTCGGGTGATGGACTCTCGTCGAGCAGAAAACGTGCCAAATTTATTGATGAATTGACTTACGAGCGGAGAGGGTTATAAAAGTGAACATTGCAGCAGAAAAAGCAGTTCTATGCGATTGAAATTAAATTTTATTCGAGTGAAGAAAAATGTCGCTGCCTGAGAAAATGTCAATTTATTGAAAGATATTAAAATATATCGCACGTACGAAAGAGAATCGTAAAATAGCTTCAAAATTTACACTGTTGCAATTGAATGAGTTATCGAAGCAAAATCGTTACGTATTATTTTTTATCATAGTTAACAATTTTTTGTAGTAATGGAATGATGATTTTCTTGGAATTAACAATTATTCATTAAGGAAAAGTCGAATCGTTACATGTCCATATGTTGACGTTTAAGGTCCTTGAATTCATCTCAGTTCTACTTGACAATGATTCTATTTTCTTTTCTCTTTTGTTTTCCCTCTTTTTCTCGTTATTTTCTCGTCGATCGGGTTTTCTGCGGCAAAGTTGAATGATACATAGGTTGTAACCATATAGTACTGTATCGTCTCGAGGGACCATGCTGCTCGGTACACTCGTTTATCGAACGTATATTACGTTTGCCAGTAGTAAATGCAATCGCTCAGTACTTTTCGCGGTTATTCGTGTTTCTATTATCTCGCTATATATGTATATGTATGTGATACTCCATTTCAAGTTGGACAGTATTTTTTCAAGAATCAAGTATCATTATTGAAAGTTCACAGCTCAATTGTAATTTACTGATCATAAAATCATTAAAAAATAGAACATTTGAAAAAATTCCAAACTGCTTTCAACACGTTGTTAAAAAATGTCATATTGCATGTAAGAGTACTTGATATTTTGTAGCAAGTACTGGCTATTACCTCTTTTAATTAAACCCTTTTCTTCCATTTTGGCGAAAATCCAAATAAATAATTTACTCTCACGAGAACAGCAAATTTTAAAAGAATCATCCCGAAAATGTAGGCAAATTGAGATTTGAAAATGTTCCATTTTTGGGACGAAATTTTGTAATCTTAAAAAATGTTAAGCTTTGCAAAAAAATGTATTAAAATCATTGAATCAATGGATAATTTATGCTTGGTAGACCTTTCGATTAAAAAGCTCTTCATTTTGATTGAAGATTACCATTGTATCCGTGTATCGGAGTGAATCTTTTGAATGAAATGTGACAGTTTAAATTTAGTGGAGCAATTTTTATGCATGTTTGAATAAAAAGAATGAAAATGCTTGTATATTTACATGCGATGAGAGTTTCCTGAAAAAGGATCAAAGCAATTTATAATTGAATCCTGGCCAGATTATTTTTCTGAAATTCTAAATTAGCGCAGATTTTGATCATATAGGTGATGAAATCTCATCAATGGAATTATACAACAATGACCTGGGGACAAAACCTGGATAATTACACGCAAATATTTCAAAATATTAAAGCTCCAGCTCAAACTCTGCATTCTTTGGGTCTTTTTCAATATAGACTGGTAAATATCAGATGTATCGAAGCATTAATAACGCACTACAGCCTGAACATTACTGATTTCAACGGCATTGGAAAATGTTTTACGATAAATTTTTAACGAGGTCATCCGAATGGAAATTAGCAGTTAATATTTTTTTTCGTGAAATCTGAAAATCAATACATGAAATATTGGAAATTATATTATTATTTTTTTAACCATCTAATAATATAAAAAATAATAATGATTTATCATAAAGAAGATTTAACTTGAAACATTTTTTTCCAGTATAACGTCAAGTCCATCTACTCAAAATAATTTATTGATTTTACTTAATTTCTGTGAATTGAATTTCCAGACTACGCCATTTTCTATTCATTTCTATTTGCTAGTCATTTTCTATTTTCTATTTTCTATTTCATCGAAACACGTAAAACGAGATAGTTGAAACATGTAGAATCGAGAATTAAAAAATACAAAAACATGAAATAGGACAAAATGCTAACAGTCTTGCTTTACATATTTACCACGACCTCGATTCTATTTTCGTCATTATTAGTAAATGCCGCGTAGTTGAATTTCGTATGAGAATCAGAGGAGATATTGCAGTTTTTTTTCCAGTGAACCGAAAGCTAAAGTTATGGATTAATACAGAAAAGCTATTCATTAAGATTTTATTCACATTTGTTAGTAAAATGCGTAAAAAAATGTTGTATTGATACAGCATGAATGTGTTTACAATGGATTTACAGTTGAGACTCCAGCTCTATTTTCTATGGTTCTATGATATTAACGCATGAATAAAAAAAAAAATAGGAGCTCTAAAGCAAAAGAAAGATAAAAAAGAAATACAAAAGAATGATTGATGCCTAAAACGATTGTATTGCGTATATGACAGCGACGAAATTTTATCCCACTTAAAATAATGTCTAAAGGTTTTTATTTACAAACACGAAAAAAAATTGCTTGGCGTTGGCGCTGTATAAATACATCATATCAGGGAGATGCAAAAACACATGATCGAAAATAGATGAGATATTGTGAAAACGAGAAGGGAAACGAGAAAGGGTGAGAGAAAAAATAACTTAAGGGTAATCCATCATCGGAATAAGAGACCTAAATGTGTTTCTCATGGCTGAATGAATAACAGAGATTGGTCTATCCAGGGCTATAAGCATAAAATTGTACTCGATGACTTTGCGAATGGTGTTCCTTCTTTGTCTTCTTCTTTTCTATATCCGTAGAATCGATCATTTTTACTTTGGATGATAAGACGATTGTCGGTATAATTTTTCATTCATTCATCTAATTTCTAATAAATACCCGATGAGTTAGTTATTAATTTGCTTTCATTCTTATTTTATTTTTTCAATTTCATTAGTATTAACGAACTTGCTAGAAACAGAGACAATCTCCAAATATCTAATTACGCGAAAATACAAAAGTTTTTCAATTGCACTTTACTGCAAACTCGCGAATCGCGCGTTTTTCTTAATCCATTAATGCTGTGAAATCTAAAGAAAAAAAACCTTCGTTTCGTTTAATAATTCCTCTCAAGTACTTGAGGTCAAATAGAATTTCAGTCTACATTATTCACCATTCATTCTGAGACATCCCGTATACTATCTATCTGAGTAGTGTTCAAGCGTTCAACTGTACATTGCGGAAAAATGACTTTACCTATTTTAACGGAGTTCTTATCAATAAAGCATGATTTGTCATATATATCAAGCATTGAAAAAATAATGTATTCAAAGGGTTCGTCAATTTATAGAAGCACTTAGATTATCTGATTGGAAGTATGCTCAGAATGCATTTATTTTCATTACATTCAGGAGCACAGTAACAAAGCCGTTAGAGGACGGTTAGATATATCAGCTTCGCGCTTCTCTTCAACCCAGAATATATGCATTCCTATTCGATTCCGAGAAACCACAGAGGTTATAATGATTGCGGAGGAGGGAACTGTGTGGTCATGTATTGTGCACACGTGCAAACATAATACACGAAACGTTAGACCACAACGGTTACTACATC
The DNA here is from genome assembly GCA_963989365.1 of Rhimphoctona megacephalus. Classification (NCBI taxonomy): domain Eukaryota; kingdom Metazoa; phylum Arthropoda; class Insecta; order Hymenoptera; family Ichneumonidae; genus Rhimphoctona; species Rhimphoctona megacephalus. Next base: position 30,906,026 of record OZ022414.1, on the reverse strand, counting down.
CACTTCGTGCAAAGCTGCATTGCGTTCTCCTCCCTCTCTCTCTCTCTCTCTCTCTTGCTCTCTCTTTTACTCTCTCCCACTCTCCAGGGTCTTTCTCTTTCTCTATTGCTCTGTACACGAGCAACACATTGAGCCGATCCATTACGGCATACATCGTCGACTATGCAATGTACAGCCCCTTATTAGCGCCTGGTGTAACGCTTCGATGATCATTACTTACGGCTACCCCACTAAATTACCAATGGAGACTCGTGGGCCCGCAAAACCACAGAAACGCCAAAAGACAAAATCTCGATAATTTTCCCTCCTCGTTCATCTTGTACACGTTCTTCCATCCTCCACTACATGCTTACGAACATTAATATCCCAAATGTACCGTAATATTGAGAAAATCGATCCAGGATATATAGATAAGGCTGCTAGGTCATTTACCACGTTGCCAGCAAGTGAAAAGCTTTAGACGCAGCATGCGCAGAAAACATTTTTCAAGAGTGTTCGCGTTCTCTTGAAGATTGAAGAAAACTGAGGTTTATTTTCATAAGTTGGCGTGCGAAAAATTCTTCCGATTAATTCGATTGGGAGAATTTTAAATGGAAATGAAATCCTGATCAAAAATGCGTATTTAGAAAACAACACGACATTGACGATATCGGTTTTTTTCCAACTTACATGACCATATTACATACAAGTATTGAATAATTCTTAGTACTCAAAAAATAAATGGTCTTCTAACGAACGAAAGTAAATTTGTTTTGGGCTGAAAGGAAATGTAATCACGGTATTTTTCACAAATCTGATGTTTTTTGTTTCATAGGACGTATTTTTGACGATAGGTTTTCATCACGTATTTAGTATTGATGTAAATAGGCAAATATATGGTGAAAATAGTAAATTATGACCCCAGACCACAATAACGTTGTGGACCGTGGAAAAAATTCTTGCGTGGTCATTACCACAGAACATTACATTTAAATGTCGACAAAAAAGGGAGTGAAAATTTAATTTGCTCAGTAAATATGTTGCAGATCCTATATTTTGACTTAATGCAAGGATTCTTGATAACAACAACATCTTCCATAACCTCCAAAAAATGTTTTTCACTCCATGTGTAGAAAATCGTATAACATGGTGAAAAATCGTCCAATTTATAAATGTAACCAAACAAGCATGACAAAAATTTTCTTTTACTTGCTGAAAATGATAGTCACAGAGAAGTTAAAGAAGGAAATACCTTAATAGCTTATTTTTCAAGAGGATCTTCTTTAAGGTATTCTCCTCTTGTACGAATGTCATGAAATAATTAATTAATTAATTCCATAGTCGCGTCTTAACGATGTATGTTCAGTCGGACTTTACCTTATTCGAGATGGCAACGAGAATAGTGAACGAAAGAGAAGATGAAGGAGAGAGAAAAGAAAGACTCGACGAAGATCAAGTAGCCGTAAAAGCCGGGTCGCCACAGGGCTATGTGTACATTAAGATCAGAAGCATGGAATTAGGACGCGAGCTTCTGTTAATTCCTCTATACATACTGTATTTAGAACTAAAAGGACGTAAGGGGAAAATAATTAAATCAAGACTCATGAGTATTGAGCCCTTTTGATTGATTACTAGGAGTTAGGAGGTATATCTTATGCGATAAGTGTTACATGTTGAGTCCATTCTTCTTTCATGTATATATAGACAAGAATTTCTAAAACGAGTTCTAAAACGATTTAAAGTCACCTAAAATGGAGAATTAAATTTTAGTTGAAATAGGAAATTATAAGACGAAACGCAGAAACATAATTATTACATAGCGATATATATTGGGTTAGCAACTAAGTTCTGACTCACTTCAGATACACAGATATATTTATAATTTTGTTCTTTATTTAAACATGTCAATCTACAATATAATCACCAGCTGTGTCTATGATTTGCGTCCATCTAATGGGCAAGGACTGAATGCCGCGCTACCAAAACTTAGCGGGTTGCTGCTCGAAAAATTTCGAGATTGCGTTTTTGACATGGTCGAAGTCTCTGAAGCGTTGATCACGCAGAAAAGTTTAAATGCCTCGGAACAGGTGATAATCCGAAGGTGCGAAGTCCGGGGAATACGGCGGGTGTGGAACCGTGGTCCAACCTAACTCTTCCAGTAGCTGGCGGGTGATCGAAGCAACGTGGGGCCGAGCGTTGTCATGCAATAAGTGCACCTTTGTCATTTTTCTCCTCTTTGCTCGCATTGCAGCAGCTAATTTGCTAAGCTGCTCGACATAGGCGGTCACCGTCTGTTGTCCAGGGAGTAGTTCGTAATGTATCATTACGCGTACATCCTACCAGCAGCAGCGCAAAACCTTTCGACCGTGGGTCTCTGGTCTGGGCTGAGCTGGCGGTTCTATTTCGCGCGGCAGCCAATAGGCCTTCCGTTCATTGTTTTCGTAGAGGATGTAACTCTCGTCTTCAGTCACTAAACTGCCAATAAATTCCTTGCCTTTCGGCTGCTGGAGCAACGACTGGTAGATGGACACTCGGGCAGCCCGATTGGCATCGCTCAACTGATGAGGTGTCTATTTCGTCAGCACTCGTCGATAGCCGAGTGTAAGTAGCCGGTTCTCAATCGCTGTATGACTATAGCCGAGTGCTTGCGTCAATTCCCGAGTGGTAGCATTTGGGTGCTTCTTCAGCTCTTTTGATATGGCGTCGTCTTCCAATCCAATAGGTCGACCTGAGCGCTCTCGATCTTCCAGGCTCGTATCTCCGGAAGCGAAGCGACGGAACCAGCGGCTCACTGTCGATTGTGTTACAGTGGCCTCTCCGAGAGCAACGTTGATATTGGTGGTTGCCAGCCTTGTACTGCTGCCACGCCGAAACTCGTAATATATTACACCTGGAATAGCGCGCTCGTCCATGTCGAGAATTAGACTCCCGCAGACGTCCGCAGCCGGGCTTTATTGCCCACCATGCGAAAGCTTCTAGAACATTCTAGCAGTTGCCAGTTATGGAAACTTTCTATATTGTTCTAGAATATAAAAAGGTAGATTTAAAAAAAAGTGAGTCAAGACTTAGTTGCCAACGCAATATCATTTATATTTTTTTACATATCACCCTCAAATCAATGACTAATAGTGTAATAATTATTTGACTTCTATAAATAAATAGAATACACTTATAAAAAAATGACAGCTCATCATTTTTAGTCACTCTGTTGTTAAATTTAGAAAAAGGAATCGTGTATTCTCATTTTATGTGATCAAAGCTTATTTCAATCAATAAAAATATCGCGATAAAACATCGAGTTATAGAAAAAACTATTGAAGTCGATCTGAAAATTGAAGTAAATTGATAGTTTTTCAAGAACATACAAAACTATGAAGAGATAAAATTTCTTAAAAAAAAAAAACGAATAAATCAAAACATTGTTTTGCGCTTCAACTAATGTTATGGGTTTTTGATATGCTTCAAGTAGAGTTCACTAAAAAATTTCCAAAAAAAAAAATTCTCCATGAATAGTGACAAATTTCTAACAAATTGCGGTATTTTAAGAGAGTGGAGCTTTCGGGCTTCAGAAATCGTGATGAATATATGTATATACAGAAGGAAAATGAATGGAGGAAACAACGAATGAGAGAAGTGGCGTGGGTAGTGGTGGCAGCGAGTCCCGAGTGAGCTGTTTGCAGTTCCTTCCCACAAGCCTCCGGTTTGCATTAGTTTGCATACGTGAGTGAAAGTTTAAAGTTTAGTTATTTAAACAGCTCTGCTGTCCTCAGGTTCTGGTCTTTTTTTGTTTTTTCTTTCAAAATTTTTTTTTCAAAGCCTCCAGGAGAAAGAAGAGGAGAGGAGAAGATCAGGAAGTATATATGTATTTTATGTATTTACAGAAACATATAAAGAGTAAAGATAGAATGGAGACTTTTACACAAAAGGAGAGGGGAGCAAAAAGGCGAACGAAACGTGGAAAACGAACGTTATGCATTTATGCTATATATGTATGCATTTATTGTAGGGTGTATATTGCATTGTACATAAGCATAACTACACCGCCAACTCTTTACCCCCAACGAAAAACAGAAACTTGTTTACCCTCCACGTCCATACTGTATATATAGACATATGTGTAAGAAGTTTTCGCGTGCTCATTCTTTTTTCTTTCTCCGCCGTCCCAACCTTACCCGTACCTCACTCGTTTTTCTTCTCTCGAGCGAGTAACTTCCCCGGTGCGGGTTGCCAACTCGTTATATGGAAACTCATAGGTTCGGCAGAGTCGAAAATAATGTTAAAACTCTTCAATAGCTTGAATGGACCGTGCATCGCGTGAAAGCATTGGTATTTCGCGGAGCAAGGAAATCAAATAATTTTCTGACGAGCCCGGGTCAGTTTAGGTTGGAAAAGCGGGAAAACGCGGCCATGGACATTTTCACTATTTCCACGTCTTTTATCCAACAAGCTGTATTTTTTCATGGAAGTGTACATGAGAGAGGGTGAGTGACAGAGGCCACGAGCTTTTTTTCGAAAACTCGTTTACGGTTTTCGTTACATACTTTATATCAATACATGTAGGCCAATGTTTAGTTAGAACATAAAATTAAATCGTTATGACTGAATGACATACATTAGATTGCAGTACAACAAAACATGAATAATTAATCATTACGTGATTTTAAAACGACGACTTGATGGTGTATTTTGGAGTACAAATAAAATGTAATCCTTCACTTTTTTTGCGAAAAAGTTGTGGCTAAAATAAACATAGACTTAACCAATGACTGGTTAAATTAATCATTTTAATATTATACCTTTGTAAAAATAAAACATAAACATAAATGAAAATCAACAAATAGTGTGAGGAATATTTTCGATGAGAATATTTGTCAAGCATGCTTGCTGGCTAGTTATTTTGCTGTGTATTTGACTATGCAATTTTTTTGGCTTTTATGATCATTATACATGCATTGGAAAACGATAGAAAGAGCTCGTATTAATAAGACTTTTGAAATCTATCGATGTATTATGCAAAATAGCTTCTTAAGAAACAAATCAATTAACAGATTTTTTTGGTACGCTCAATTACTATATGTAATAAGGTAAAATGAGTCTAAAGCTCTTCGTATTTACATAAATATATAGAGGAAAGAGAAAAATCTTGGATCGCATAAAGAATTTACTACTTCACCACAGAGAATTCGTAGCCGACTGTGAAACGGTGAGCCGAGCAATTAATACTCAGCTAAGCCAGCCAATCCGGCAAAAGCTCTCTTGCGCCAATTGTCGTATATTTTTCGTTCACCAAGTACGATTCAATTAGATTGCGAAACTCTATAGAGTGAGAGCGGACAAATAACAGTGAGAAAATCTAAGAGCTTGTTCTCGTTCCTTCCGATCTCATCTCTCCTCGATCCTTCCCGCTGTTGTCGTTCTCGTGACGTCATTTTTCACAGGCTAATTGAAGAATAATGTACTTAATGAATTTAAGCTCTACGCGTCTCCACTACGGTATTAATTTTCTCGATATCTTCCTATTTTACTTCTCACTCTTTCTCTGTCTTTCTTCTCTTCTACGTTCTCATTTACCCTGCCTCCCCCTCTCTCTTTTTGCGGAAGCCTGATTATAATTAAATTATGCGTTCCAATTCAATTTCTATCTCAATTATGTTAAAAACTAACTGCAAAATTCGATGAAAAATTACTGCACTTCTTGTGGAAATTTCAAGAAAAATAAACTATCAATTCAATACTTTTGGCGACTGAAATACTTTTCCGTTGCTGTGTTTTCGTAATTCCATTATGAATGAATTTATTTAAAATATTACAGGTATATAAAAGTATTTCAGATTTGAGGGACTTCAATAGAATTTTCATTATCTACCATCATGCAATTTGAACTCTTGCTGAAAATATAACTGTTCATGAATACAAAATTCATGGCAAATTATTTTTAATTAACTGACACAATTTAAGAAAAAAAAACTCTATCAACCTTATTTTTAATATATACCTTTGACAATTTTCCAAAATATTTTTTTACCGTGCATTGGATGCAGAATTTTTTATATTTTGCAGTAAAAAAATGATCGCGAAAAGGCAAATACGTTTTATGAATTCAACTGTTTACATTTCAAGGACGAGATTTCACAATGCACTCCATTGAAAACGTTATAAAGTAAATATTTTAAGGATCTCGGGAAATGATTAGAAATGAGTGAAGCTAAGAAATTATTGAGTGAAGGTTAAATTTTAGAACGAGTATCTAATTTCTATGATATTTCCACGAGAGCGAGTTATATTATCAGCGGTAACAGCGTTGATTATTATATTTTTGTGAGAGTAAAAAAAACGACTTGCAGCAACGAAAAAAAAAACTAATCACCGCTGGAGTCTGGAGCAAAGTGTGCGAAAAACTTTATCTTCAATTTACGCTTAAAATCCCTCCTACATAGTGGGAATATTTTTGTAAAAGTAGAATTTTTTTGCCAACGTTTCAATTTTCTTCTCTTTACGTGTAAATAAGCTAGAACCAATTAATGTATGCATACAGGATTGTCTACATAAGATTGTAAGGAGAGAAAGAAATTCCGAACTGTATATAAATATTAAAACCGATTTTTTCTTTATTATTATCCTTTGTAATTTGTTTACACAATGACAATTTTTGAGTGGGTGCTGAGTTAAGAATAATAAGGGTTCTTTATTTCTACAATAGAAAGGTCATACAGAAGAGGGAGACGAAGGAGAAAAAGAAAAAGAAGAAGAAGTCGAAAAGTATTTTAAATGGAGAAAAAAAAACAGCGTCTACTTTACTGGGGGACAGTCGGGGTGCTTTTTCACTTTAATAAATAATATCATCGTCAGCATAGAAGAGGCGAAGTATTCACGTTGATGAGAAGATTCTCCGATCTTATCAGCGAGATATATTTTTTTTTTCTTTTTTTCTATGGCATCGCGATGTGCGAGTTGTTTCATTTTTTGCTACCGTAAGACGCAGACACCGCAGTACCCTATAACCACCTCTATGTTTCGATACTTGGGTCACCGAGACACAGTCACACACATATTCTCTCACAATATATGAGTTGAACGAAAATTCCGACGGAAGGAAAATATCTTTTTCAAGAGCGTTGAGGAGACAAGGGAAGAGAAAAGCCCCAAGCCCGTGTTGGTGAAGAAGATTACTTCTATTCACCCTGGCCACGTAATGCCGATGACCCTTCCCCTACTACCGATCCTTCGGAAACTTCGAGTCCCCATAGTGGAACACCGCACGTAATACGTATTACCACTCTTGTGCAGAAAATGGAAGAGGGAAAGAGAGGGAAGGCGTCGCCAAGCCGCTAAATTATGGTCTTACTTCCGGCTCCCGGATTTTGCTTTCCCTGCTGAGAGGATCGTTGCGTATTCACATATATATGTATATACCTTGCCACGGAGTCTAGAGTATTTTACAACCCTTAAGACTGCCGGAAGTTCCGTGCAAATAACTGCGGTATTTTTTTCTATTAAATGATTTTGTACGATAATAATTTTAATTACCAAATTACCTCTGAAAATTACAGTTTTTTAATTAATGACCAATTAGTATTAAAAAATTGGTGTGAAAGAGTTTAGTGTATACATAATTCATCATAAATTAATTACCGTTTTTATTTATTAAATAGAAAATTAATTATTGATTATCCAATTAAAATATTAAAGACACTTTTTTGGAATTTATTCATGTTATTTTACCTTTTGATTATTCGACGTCAAGAAACTTGAAATTTTTTAGAATTCCTTCTATAGTAAAGTTTTTAAATGACGTAGAAATTGATTTGTTTGAAAACTAAAACGATGTATTATTGTTTTGAAAGTCTATCTAGATAACCGAAAAAAAGCAATACAATTGGAAAGGGGAAAAGTACATTACATTAGTAAAATCGCATTACATTTTCGATTAGTCGACGCATTTTGCATGGCGTCGAGTTGACGTTCAAAAGTAAGTGAAAAGTGCCCATTCTTGTTAATAGAGCGTGTCTTAATTTGTGACTTTCAACTTTTATTGTAATACTTGGCATCGAGATTCTGCCGCATTTCTAGAAACGTATAGTAAGTGAAATAGTATTCTTAATCGTCGTTCCAATTCTGGTACGAAATTTAGTAACGAACACATGCATCAACCTATAGTCAAAAGAGGCTTGATTGTATACGATAAACGTGGGATAGAGTGATACGCCTTCTCGTGGTTTGGCTTGAAACGTAAGTAACCACTTATACTGTACGCGTGGCTTGCAGCTTGTTACGTGAGCGAGCGAAACTCTTTAATGTGGCACCACTAGGGCACACATATGCACACAAAATCCCGAAGTTACTCTCGTGAACGAGAAATACGACCACTTCGTGTACACCAGCAGCCATTTTGTGGTTACGCGACGAAGTTGATACAGCATAATAATCAGCTACGAAAAGTTAAAAATAAATCATTCCCAAAATAATGAAACAATGACTTTGCTCTTGTAGCTTTTGGCGAGAAAATTACATTCGTCGTCCTGAAAGTTTTTCATTCAAATGCATTAATTATGATTTGTTTATGCGAGTATCAGGAAATCATACCTGGGTAAATTACGATATTGGTCTGGGTATACCAGTTATTTAAACACCCTCAAGAAAATATGTATTGAATGAAAAAGATTGAGAACAATATACGAACACCAATCGCACTGGAGCTTGTCTGTTGTCGAGTCGCGATAGCGACTCGACAACACTATACCGATAAAACACTATACCGATATACTATACCGATAAAAGACGAGTCATTACGAGACTCTTTGTAGCAAGCATCGAATTTCGCACTGTTTCCGAAAATTCTTTCCTAAATATCTAGAGACGCGGCAGCGTCTTGACGCCAAGTATTAAAAAGATAGTGTTCAAACGGCAAAGACAAGATGTGCGGTGTATCTTTCCTCGAGATTAGGCGATTTCCCCTCATTTTTGAACTTTACATCGTCGCCATTGGAAGAATATTCGACTTACCAAAAAAATGAAACATCCGCAATATAATGTGGTCAATGCCCTTCAAGTGGTATAATTTCTTTTTTGCTGCGACCCGCGGAAATTTAATATTTCCGTAATATTTATATTACAATATTTTGGAAAATGTTGCGGATTCACGTATATTTTATTTATTTATTTTCCCTTTCAACCGTGACTAATTAAAACTCCGTGGCTTAAAGCGTATTGAAAATATAAATATTTCATTATTCCGTTGAATGAAAAAAGTAAGCATTTTATCGCTTACATTTTTTATGTTCATATGTTTTTTTTCGAAATGGCTGTCTAGTGATACTAGTAATACTAGTAAAAATTCTAGTAATATTTGAATTTTCAGCTGTCACATTTGTGAATGTGACAGCTGACCCATATTTGTGGCGTGTGGGAGAAACGTGGTAAAAACATAAGGAAATGCGTATAATTTATCTTGTTTATCTCAACCTTCGCAGATATTTTCTAACTGTATTGAGTTTTCGTTTATTTAGAGTGATAGCAGCGAGGTGTAGTGAGGTTATAAAGATGGTGGATGTAACAGCTGACCAATTTTTTTTTTTCTAGGGACAGTCATGGCTTTTGGTAAGTATATAGATTTTAGTGATAGTGTGCGCATTAACCATTATTTATATTGAAATTATGTAAACACTTTCTTATTAACAGTGTACCATCGTACGTTGAGCGGATACGCATAGAGTACTTGTCCGGCCTGAAAACTTTTCGACTAGTTAGGTTAAAAATATTCTATACTGTTCACTAGGGTGGTTAAAAAAATCGATATTTCTATTTTTTCTGGACGATAATAAAAAATATTAGTACCTTATGAAAAAGTCATTTCCCCAAAATTTGGGCGTTTCAAATTTTTTTTTTAGATAGAGCTCAAGCGACCTTTCTATATTTTTTCTATTTTTTGTTAAACATCGCGACATAAACATTTTTTTTATTTGCTCCCTGAACAGAAAGTGTTACTATCTGATAAAAATGTAACACTCCCATAATTTTGACGCTCTTAAAATTTTTGAAACGCTGCCTCAAGGATTTTTATTCGATTTTTTTTCTATGTTTCGTAATCTCAAAATGAAGGGTGTAAGTATTGGATAAAAACACAATTCTCTGACAATTTCTAAGCTCTGAAAAAATCTTGAAGGATAGCTCATGCGGTTTTTTCATTTTTTGTATTTTTGCAAAAAAAAAACTTGAATAATAGCAGTAACCAGAATAACTTTAAACGATGCGTTGAAAAGTATGTATTCTAGTCGACGGCATAAAAATGTTCAAAAACTTACCATGTTACCTCAGAGATCCAGCTGAACAATAGATTTTTTATCACCAGAAAGATATTCCTTCCGGTGCTCGTTCACAACTTGCAAATAAAAGTATTGCTTTTGGTCTTCATTCTTCGCGATAAGACCGTTAAAATCTTTCATCAAAGAAACTGCTCTCTCAGCAGTGTCGTTGATAACTTGCATACTCTTAAATATCATCAAGCAAGTGTTGTAGTCCTGGTTACTCTTCCAAATTGTACGATCCAAGTCCAAGAAACTATACGGATAAACCTCGATAACGCTTTTCAAAACAAGCTCGTATAGGTGATAGGGACATGCTAAATGGAGTAACTCTTCGTTCAATATTTTTTCAATCAGCAAGTTCCATTTAAGTGTCCTTGTTCATTAAGAAATAATGTATAGTTATAGACCGAGAACGAGCATAACACAATTGTTGAGGAAATACGTGGCCTGATTTTTCACCGCTCATATTTCCAAGTCCGGGCAGTTTCAAGTAATTGCATGATGTTTACGCCGGACAAAACAAGGGACAACCTCTCAACGCTTTTGGAATCGGAATTATCAATTTTTGGTAACTGCTTTTCGTCTCAGTGGAGCATCATGCATTTTGCGATTTTAAGATTATTTTTAAGCTGCTACGCTACAATTTTTCTGTATTGCATTCGTTTTCTCCGAATGGTGCTAATGCTCAAATTGACGTCTTTCACATTCACTCCAATTACCTTAGAAATCGTTGCACATATATTAGAGGCGTTCCTATTGGATGTTTTCGTTCTATCATGTGCAGGGGCCACTGTCGGTGTAATGATGTGAAAATGTTTTCATTTAGAAGCGCGCAGAGGAATCTCATCAACGAAGTCCGAAATCGTTCTTTTCAAATCGTTAGAACCTTAAGATCGAACGGCCTCTTTATCATTACAGTCTCATATTTTTTCGCGCAAGATGATGCAATCAGGAGATTGATCACGGTTTCCAATTTTGAGGGAAATTTGCGAAAGACTTGGACTCAAGTTTGTTCAAACAAATTATCATAGTTAAGTGATTACAAATATTTCAAAAATTCTTATGGAAATTTCAAAAACCCTCCCTAAGTATTGCGAATTTATTAAAATTTATATTTATTAAATCCAAGTTTATAGCTGAAAACTTCCATTCTGATAAAATTTTTATTATTTTGTATGTATTAAAAAATTACATCGCGAAATATTGTTTTAATAAAATTTAATTAGTTGCAACGTAATTCGTCTTATTTTTATTACTAATTTCGTTGTCACCGTCTGCTAATATTTTTTCTGCTCCTACCTCCGATCCTTCAATAATCCGGGATATAGTCTTGCAACGATTTGTCCGTTTATTTATTAAAAAATCTAACAGTCTTGGCATCAAAGCGTCGTAAGTTTTCTGCTTTGAAATGTCGAATAATGCATTCAATGTTTTTTCAAAAAGCTTTTCATTCAGCGTTTGCGTCGAATTTTTCCATAAAGCATTTTTTTCTACACCGTCCACTCCTGGTGCAGTTTTTGTAATTTCTGAATACTGTCCCAAGGCAAAATTATTGTTAGTTCACTTTCACTCCAAATATTTTTTATACTCTGTAACTTTTTGAGCACTCTTCCAAATAGAAAATTTGAGAGAGTATGGTGGTAAAATATAGACTTAACGCTTCTCTGTTAGTGGGCAATTAACGTTTAATAAATTCTTTAATTTCAGTCCAAACTAAATAAATTTGAGCACTTTCGATATCACGAACACACGTGGTCACTTTTAGCAGTATTTTTTCGCGTTTATCGTCAAATACTTGGCGTCAAGCCCCTGCCGCGACTCTTGATTTGCTTCACTACAATTACCACCACAGAGACTTTATTCAAACGCGTAAAGACTTGTCACACGAATTCGTGTCCTTATTTACTCCAAAAAAGATCGCCACTGTTTACATCACGGACCGTCCAATAAGTATAACAAGTACTCGAGTATTGTTTAAATATTGTATTGCTTAAAATACTGTGTGTGTATTGTAATACTGAGTATTGTTGGAATAAACAAGGTTACATGAACTCTTGACATACAAACCGCGGAGCTGTTAACGCCACAGCGTCATTGTTTGCATTACCGCCCGCAAGTCTTTGCGCGGTTTAATAAAGTCTCTGCGGCAGTCATTGTAAAGCGAATAACGATAAACGAGAAAAAAATACTGTTAAAAATGACCGCGTGTGTTCGTGATACTGAGAATGCTCAAATTTATTTGGTCGGGACGGAAATTAAGCAATTTATTGAACATACATTGCGCACTAAGAGAGAAGCGCTGAGTCTTTATGTTTATTACCGTGATTCTCTCAAATTTTCTCTTCAGAAGAGTGTTCAAAAGGTTTTAAAGAGCATAAACAATATTTGGAGTGAAAGTGGAATAATAATCATTCTACCTCGGAACAGCATTCGGAAATTACAAAAATTATGCCTGGAGTGGAATGCGTTGAAAAAAAATGCTTTACGGAAAAATCCAACGTAATGGCTGAAGGAAAAGCTCTTTGAAAAAACGTTGAATTCATTATTCGACATTTCAAAGAAGAAAGCTTGCGATGCTCTGACGCCAAAACAGATGATTTTTTTAATACATCAACAAACAAATCACTCCAGGACTATTTCGTGGGTTATTAAAGGATCGGAAGTAGAAGACGGAAAAATATTAGCAGACGGTGACAACGAAATTGGTAATAAAAATAAGACAAATTACATGGCAACTGATTAAATTTTATTAAAACAATATTTCTTTTTTAATACATACAAAATAATTAAAATTTGTTTAGAATGAAAATTTTCTGCTGTAAATTTGTCTTTTGATAAATATAAAATTTAATTATTTCGCAATGTTTACAAAGGGTTTTTGAAAGTTCTACAAGAATTTTTGACATATTTGCAATCACTAAACTATGTTAATATGTATCAACAGAATTGAGTCAAAGTCTTTCGCAAATTTCGCTAACAAATGGGTAACAGTGATCAATCTTCTAATTGCGTCGTCTTGAGCGGAAAAATTTCAGACTTTGATGATGTCCAATTGTCAGATTCCGACGATTTGAAAAGATTTCGGACTTCGGTGATGAAATTCCTCTGCAAACTCCTAAACGGAAAAAAATTGACATCGTTACACCGTCAGTGGCCGCTGCACTTGATAGGACAAAACATCCCATTGGAACGCCTTCCATATATGTGTAGCGATTTCTGAGAGCCATGAAGTAAATATCAAAGACGCCAATCTCAGTTTTAGCACCATTTGGAGAAAATGAATGCAATACAGAGAAATTGTAGCATCGGAACTTAAAACAATCTTAAAATAGCAAAATGAATGGTGCTAAACTGGGATGGAAAGCTGTTACCAAACATTGAGAACCCTAGTTCAAGAAGCGTTGAGATGCTGCCCATCATTTTGCCCGGCCTAAACACCATGCAATTACTCGGGGTGCCCGCACTTGAAAAGATGAGCGGTGATAATCAGGCCCTAGTGATTATCGAAACATTAAACGAATGGAATCTTTCAGATCATGCCAGAGCTTTATGGTTTGATACAGCAAGTTTCAACACAGGTACGTCAGTTAATTTCAATCCTTTTTTGTCAAATGAACGATCTTCTTTTTTCAACAACTGTATTACACTCGTTCTCAATTTATAACTAAAAATTATTTCTTAATGAATAAGGACACTTAAATGGAACTTGCGCATTGCTTGAAAAAAATTGATAAGGAGTTATTCCATTTAGCATGTTGTTATCATGTATACGAGCTTGTTTTAAGAAGCGTTGTCGAGGTTTGCTGGCCAGTAGCGAGTAGGCCAAACGTTCAAGTCTTCAAACGATTTAAAGACAATTGGAAAAAATATCGACACAGCGGAATTTGAAACAGGGATACAAGATAAATCAGTGGCTGAAAGAGTAAAGGAAAAAGAAGAAGACATTAAAAAAATTGTATTACATCAGCTGCAGGTATTGTCGTATTAGGAAAAATCTATATTTTTAGGAGAATTTATGCTTTTAGACATTTATATAAGTTCGAGGTCGTGTTTTGCTTTGTTTAACCAGGAATTTCATGCTAGAGATGATTATAAAGAGTTTCTTGAGTTGTGCCTCATTTTTTTGAATGGCATTTCACCAAATGGCATCAGATTTAAAGCCCCAGGAGCTAACCACCACGCGAGATGGATGTTAAAAGCCATCTATTATTTGAAAATGTCTGTTTTCAAACAATAGATATGCCTTCGAGAAATTTGTATTTTTTTAGTCATATTCTACGTGGAAGCGTGGTTCAATGCTCCGAATACCATTAAAGCTCCATTTTAGGACTTGAAATTTATACAGGCGCTCATTAATAACAGGGCTAGTAAATCGAAAAAGCCTGTCATCCATGAAAAGATTTCAAAAGTGACATCTCCCAAATTCCCTGGGCATCTCTGGTATTTGAGTGAGGAACTTGCTCCCTTGGCATTTTTGATACCACTGTTCCTATCGAGTGTAAATAAAAAATAGCCAACCGCATAAAAGAATGCATCAGCACGGATCCTCGTGTGAAATGAATATCAATTAAAGGGAACGATCTGAAGTTGCTATATGCGGAAGGCATGAGTGATTTCATAACATCGAAATCATTGAGTCTATTTGAACGATTTGAGCTCCCGTACAGTTTCTTAGACTTGAATCCGGCAATTTGGAAAAGTAACCAGGACTACAACACGTGCTTGATTACATTAAAAAATATGCAAGTTGTCAATGACACAGCTGAGCGGACAGTTTCTTTGATGAAAAATTTTAACGGTCTTATCACGAAGAATGAAAACCAAAAGCAATACCTTTTGCAAGTTTCACACGAGCATGAACCCTTTGAAGCATACATTTTTCCTTACCTACTATCTACTTGGAATTTTATTTCCGGGGGTTTTTGGGGTCACCGATTACGAATCTGCACTCAAAATTTGGAAATTCGAGATGACGGATCCAATTTGACTGACCAAAAATGCAAAAAGTCGTTTGATGACAGCGAAAGCTTGTTCTCGGGGGGTTTTTGGGGTCGCAGATTACTAATCTGCACTTGAAAGTTGGAAAATCAAGCGGGCGAATCCAATATGGCGGATCAAAAATGTAAAAAGTCGTTTGGTAAGAGCGAAAGTTGGTACTCGGGGGCTTTTGGGACCGCTGACTACGAATCTCCATTCGAAAGTTAGAATATCAAGTTGGCAGATCCGATTTGGAGGACTAAAAATGCGAAAAGTTGTTTGGTGAAAGTGAAGATTGATACTTGGGGGTTTTCCGGGTCGCTGACAACGAATCTGCATTCAAAAGCTAGAAATTGAAGATGGCGTATCCAGTATGGCAGACTAAAAATACAAAAAGTCATTTGATGATAGTGAAAGCTGGTACTCGCAGGTTTTGACTCAGTTTCCAACAATTCTTGAACGATTCAGTAAATTGATCCAGTAACAGTCTGACTTCGTGTAATTTAGCCTCAAAAAAAATAATCTCATTTATTTTATTCACCCAAAGGTGTTCAAGTCTGCAAGAAATTCCGAAATAAATGCAATCCTCCCAAAAATAATCAAGCCCTCAAAAAATTTAAAAAACCCCCGAACAAAATTATTAAATGAATTCGAATCGATCAAAAAATGGCAATTCAATCCCCGTAAAAAATGAAGTTCGAACTTTACCAAAAGTTACTAAATAAATAGAGATCTGTTAAAGCATACATGGCCAAGTATGTGGAGCTTATTTATATTTTGTAAAAGCTCCAAAAAATGTTGAAATATATTCCAATCGTCTAGGTAACATAATAAATTTTCCCACGATTCTAAAGTATACTATAATATAATTTGATTAGTAACTATTTGATAAAAGTTTAGCATCGTACGTTGAGCAGATACACACCGAGTACTTGTCCGGCCCGAACATTTTTCAAATGGTCGAGGCTCAAAATTCCTTCCTCTGTGACCTTAGGTGTATCATCTAATAAATGCAATGAGAAGTCGTTGACGATTGGTTCTCTAAAATAAAATGCACTCGCTAATACAGACGAGCATAATATATGTATAATAGATTTTGTAAATCATTGCAAGAATCAAAGAAATACTGTTTTTTATTGTGAAGACCACCATTATGTAAAATTGCACTTTCTCTGAAGAGATTCAACTTCTGATGAACTGTAAAATTATTAATTTGATATTGAACAGATAATCATGTTTCACAGCGGAGGTTCTCTAAAAAGCTTTGCATTCTGCAGTACGTTTACTTATTAACGCGGTGTTAATTTTTTAAATTATTTTATTTTGTTATGGTTTTTACATATACAATAAAACAGATAAAACAATTATAATAATAACAGCGCGTGTCAAATTATTGAAGATGTCACATTTGCTACTCATTCATTTGCTTTGATACTTATTCAAAATTGTTGAAATATTGTCAGAACACTATGTGGCATGTGTAATTCGGTTTAATCGTCATGACTTTATTTTCTTCGAAAATATATAATTGTGACAACCTTAAGGTATTCCTTTCATGAACTCAAATATTTTACAATTTTGTTTGTACAAACAAGTAAAAATACATCCCATTCCACTGAAAAAATATCGAGCCAAGTTACCGAAATTTCAGAAAAGAATTATAACTTTGAAAATCGTCTAATTTATACGACACTTTATGGAGATGACCTGCTGCTCGCATTTCTATATAATAATTCATATATCATATAATGATAAATGTTTAATATAGACTGCCCTATGGTTATATCAAATTCTAAAGATTCGATAGCAACGATAAAAATAGAGAGTCACTGGACGTTTAAGGGATCGTCTCAGTGTGAAATTTTCGAAAAATCGATTTTTTTTAATGCATTATCGGATAGTATACACTGTAATAAACATTCTCTCAAATTTTCAAATCGAAATTCAAAGTATTACGGTCGCTACAGCGTTTCTGGTAGAAAGGGAACGGAGCGAGACATCTGCCTCGTGAATCTTTAAGGGAAGGTTCTAGTCCAGAGGCCCAAAAATGTGCGTAATTTCATGATTTTTCTTTGAGAGTACTGTAACGACTTTTTCCAAGAGTCGCACAAAATATATTTACTCTCGATACCTCTTGGACGCCAGCTTAACCCATTAACGCCGAAGAATCGTGTTTTTTTTTCTCATTTTCAAGCTAGATTCTTATCATCGAAAAAAAATCATTTGCAAATAAAAAATATGTTCCCTTGTACTTTCGAGTGTCCCCTTTCCGAATCCGGAGTCAAAATTGAGTTTTGTCCATTAGAAAAAAAATATGGCCGTTTTTAAACAAAAAAAACCGAAAAAATCGAAGACATTTTTTTTTCAATATTTTTTTTCTCATTGAAGACGCGCGAGGACCCCCCCTTTTTCTTCAACCATGAGTGCACAAAATAGTTGTAGTTTAAGAATATATTTTTTTAATTTGTCGACATTGACATTTTCACCCCCAAAATGGCGCTTTTCATCCCTTCAGCAGGAAGACAATTTTCACTCTCGGTGCCCGACAAAAAAAATATTCAAATCTTAACGAAAATTGGTATCCCGGGGTTTTCAAGGTCGCTGATTACGATTCCGCCCTCAAAATTCGAAAATTCAGAATGGCGGATCCAATATGGCGGACCCAAATTCAAAAACTTACTTGAATCGGATGAAATGTGGCACTCGGGGGTTTTCGAGGTCGCTGATTACAAATCTGCCCTCAAAATTCGAAAATTAAAAATGGCGGATCCAATATGGCGGACCTAAATTCAAA
Source organism: Rhimphoctona megacephalus (assembly GCA_963989365.1). NCBI lineage: Eukaryota > Metazoa > Arthropoda > Insecta > Hymenoptera > Ichneumonidae > Rhimphoctona > Rhimphoctona megacephalus. The sequence goes on along the minus strand of OZ022414.1, from coordinate 30,887,972 downwards.
AACTTACTTGAATCGGATGAAATGTGGCACTCGGGGGTTTTCGAGGTCGCTGATTACAAATCTGCCCTCAAAATTCGAAAATTCAAAATGGCGGATCCAATATGGCGGACCTAAATTCAAAAACTGTATGAATCGGATGAAATGTGGCACTCGGGGGTTTTCGAGGTCCTTGATAACGAATCTGGCATCATCATTTCAAAATTCAAAATGGCGGATGCAATATGGCGGACACCTTCCCGTTAACACCCAGTTATTATCTAACGTTTATTGAAGAATTGACAACTTTATATATTGACAAATTGACAAATTTATAGAAATTTATCACTCCGCATTACTCAACGGATAAACTTATAATTCCTTATTCTACTTAAGAGTATTACCCAGAGAACTACTTAAGAGCATTACCCAGAGAAAACGACATGGACGTGGTAGAAATCCTTTCTCCTTTGGGGTGTTTGATTTGAGTGATTTGAGTCTCACTTTTTGGGGTACTTGATTCGAGTGAGTCCCCTTGCCTCTCACTTTTTGGGGTGCTTGATTTGAGTGAGTCCCCTTGCCTCTCACTTTTTGGGGTGCTTGATTCGAGTGAGTCCCCTTGCCTCTCACTTTTTGGGGTGCTTGATTCGAGTGAGTCCCCTTGCCTCTCACTTTTTGGGGTGCTTGATTCGAGTGAGTCCCCTTGCCTCTCACTTTTTGGGGTGCTTGATTCGAGTGAGTCCCCTTGCCTCTCACTTTTTGGGGTGCTTGATTTGAGTGAGTCCCCTTGCCTCTCACTTTTTGGGGTGCTTGATTCGAGTGAGTCCCCTTGCCTCTCACTTTTTGGGGTGCTTGATTCGAGTGAGTCCCCTTGCCTCTCACTTTTTGGGGTGCTTGATTCGAGTGAGTCCCCTTGCCTCTCACTTTTTGGGGTGCTTGATTCGAGTGAGTCTCCTTGCCTCTCACTTTTTGGGGTGCTTGGTTGTAAATGCGCCCTTTGCTTATCCCCGAAGCCTGATTACGTGTTTCGCTTTCATACAAGCACTACAGAAGTAAGCATTACAGTCCTTACAGTACGTATATGTTCTTATTGGACAGATTGAACAACGAGCTTGTTTGCTGTGACGGAAAGTATCGTGTGCTTTGTTCCGTTTTAGTTTTCCCCTCTCTAAGTAATATTTAGCAATCGAAATTGCGAATTGCTTTGAACCATTTTTTTTTGTTTTATCTCCAGTTGCGTTGAAAATCACGACTGAGTTCACAATGGCGGCCTGTATAAATCTAATAAAGACGACCCATGTCCATTTTTTTGAACGGATACTTGGAAGCAAGTTGTTGCAATGTCCATCGTGAACGTCTACTCCGCCCATGAATTTATTGTAGAGATGAAATGCTTGTGGAAACGGAATCTCAATTTTTGAATGTGCACTCGAGCTAAATCTCTTAGACGGTAATAGAGGAGTCACCCCTGCAGCGGTAGAAGCGATCGAAACTGGTTTCGAGTCTACGATAGTTATGTAGTTTATTCCGCTGTTTTGATCATGCTTTACAACATACGTACCTCGTGGAGACTTTTTGTCGATTACATTTTTTTCTTTGACTCGATTTTCTCTTATAGTTCCTGTACATTGTAAACTTAACTTTTTCAAATGTACTAGGAGATCGAAATTCGTAAAAAAATTATCGCAGTAAAGATGGAACTGAGATATCTTCTTAGGAGGGATAGATTTGAGAAATGGATCCAATAATTGCATCACTACACGAGAACCTAGAGCACATTTACCCAATTTATCTCAAATTGATGAATTTTTTCCACAATATAAATCGAGATTCAACAGGTATCCATCGGCGGTGCAAAGACCCCAAAATTTTAGTCCGAATCGTATGGGTTTTCCCCGGATAAACTGTTTTAGCGATGTTCTTGCATATGATTTGGCCATCATTTCGTCAACAGATAACGCAGTCTTCCACAAGCCAAACTGACGAATATTTCTCTGAAATAATTGTAGTAATTTACGAACGCGCCATGCCTTATCACTGGGATCATTGTCTTTAGGCATCGAATACTTTAATTCTGATTTGATTTTCTCAAATGTATCGCGTTGCATTGCAGAAGAAACCACCTCACATAATAAGAAGGGATCAGATGACCAATAGTCTCTTTGAGATTTTCTTTTATTGAACGAGCTTACAATGATGATGCCAATGAAAGTATTCAAATCATCCAACTGCAATTCAAACCCATTCTCTTTACATGAGTCAATAATGTATGTTTTCATTTCCATGCAGAAAAACTTTTCAAACAGTTGTATCGGCTCACTTTTTTGAATACTTTTTTTTACACCGTCAGTTAGTAATAATTTGTCTTCAGTCTCATTCGGGTAGCTCTTTTCACCAACCATCCACTTATATTGGTGATCTCCTTCCAATTTACATTGATTATCTGTGTAATTTTCCGATGCTTGTTTATAAGTGATACTCGAAAGGTGATCGTTTGATTCAAAATCAGAATCGGAATCACTAGAACAACCAGAATTGTCTGGATTCGGAATCGCGATGAGCTCGTCACAATTATCGTCAGAAGTATCCATTTCAAACTCTACATGAGAAGGAATAGATTGCCTTGGTCGTTTTCGAGACATAATGGTAATATTGTCAATATGCTCACGCTGCCGATGAGATAAAAATTATCGAAGAAGTGAATTCACTCAGGAGCAATAAAGATGATAAAACAATATTTTATGAATAAATTTTGTTGAGGTACTGAGCTGAAATTTAGGTATATAAGTGAGTTCGATTTAGTCTCAAGACAAGTTCTACGAAAATAGAAACCAAATTATTCAGATAAGGAATATTGGCAGACCTAAAATGAACACAAAAATTCTGAGCTAATATTTTTTACAGAAAATAAAATATCATTAGCAATGTGAACGATCCGCACTCCACAAACGTGAAAAATTGAAAAAAGATGTGATAGGCATATACAAAACTTATTTGCAGACAGAAATATTCATGGATAATAAATATATTTGTATCAGGGATAATATTCAATGATGACCCGTATAAACAAAAACAAGATGAAATGTAAGAAAATCGGAGATTTCTCAGCCTCTGCAACGTCAATTTTTATTCGACACATGAAAAATATAATATATGATCATAAAATGTGAATCAATTGAATGATTATTATTTACATTTATATAAAGTTGTCAATTCTTCAATAAACGTTAGATAATAACTGGGCGTTAATGGGAAGGTGTCCGCCATATTGCATCCGCAATTTTGAATTTTGAAATGATGATGCCAGATTCGTTATCAAGGACCTCGAAAACCCCCGAGTGCCACATTTCATCCGATTCAAGTAAGTTTTTGAATTCGGGTCCGCCATATTGGATCCGCCATTTTGAATTTTCGAATTTTGAGGGCAGATTTGTAATCAGCGACCTCGAAAACCCCCGAGTGCCACATTTCATCCGATTCAAGTAAGTTTTTGAATTTGGGTCCGCCATATTGGATCCGCCATTCTGAATTTTCGAATTTTGAGGGCGGAATCGTAATCAGCGACCTTGAAAACCTCGGGATGCCAATTTTCGTTAAGATTTGAATATTTTTTTTGTCGGGCACCGAGAGTGAAAATTGTCTTCCTGCTGAAGGGATGAAAAGCGCCATTTTGGGAGTGAAAATGTCAATGTCGACAAATTAAAAAAATATATTCTTAAACTACAACTATTTTGTGCACTCATGGTTGAAGAAAAAGGGGGGTCCTTGCGCGTCTTCAATGAGAAAAAAAATATTGAAAAAAAAATGTCTTCGATTTTTTCGGTTTTTTTTGTTTAAAAACGGCCATATTTTTTTTCTAATGGACAAAACTCAATTTTGACTCCGGATTCGGAAAGGGGACACTCGAAAGTACAAGGGAACATATTTTTTATTTGCAAATAATTTTTTTTCGATGATAAGAATCTAGCTTGAAAATGAGAAAAAAAAACACGATTCTTCGGCGTTAATGGGTTAAGAAAAATCTTAAACAAATTTTATTGTGAGTTATCGAGAATAAATAAAGGTGGTTACCCGGTCGTAGCCGTATTATTTAACGATTTGGCAGAGGGGCGGAGTTAAACAAAACAAAATAAATTATAAAACAAAAGAAACAATTTCGGAATAACAAAAGTTATTTATTAAATAAAATAATCATAATTAATATTGAAAAATTAACGTTCCGAAAAAAAACATGATATATAATATCTCGTCTGTCTCGAGATTTGCGTAATTAACAAAGTTGTTTTTAATCAAATTACAATAATAAATTATAGACAATCTAGTATTACAAGTCTTCGTCGTTAATTAACCGTCTTGATATTTAAACAATAATTCTTAAACTAAGGACTCTCGTCGACTAAAATCAAGGTCGAATTCCTCTCGGCAATTCTATAATTAAGACAACGGAAAACACAGTCGATATTATACCGTGATCAAACGTTAAATAAAAATCCTACTCAAAAGCGAACGTACCCCAAAACAATATCGCTTTTTAATTCGATAAACTCAATAGATCGTCACACGATCACGACAATTTTTAAAGCGCTTTTACAACATTACAAAATTCAACAAAACAATAATGAAAGCGAAACGACGGCTCACCGCTACGGTTTCAGAAGAAGAAAATCCGGAAAAAGACCACGGATAATATTTTCTCTCGATAATTCCGGTTACGTCGGATTCTTGTTAAGGGTTGACGACGGCTCGGTAGAAAACGTCAGGTTCCGTTGAGATCGATACGAAAAGTCCCTGATAAATTACGGTAACGCGTTTTTATACTTTTGGGTCCTAGCCTCCCACCCTTCGCCTACTCGCGGAGTCTAGATTCTTCTCAAACATTCTCGCAAATTCGAATTTCGGCAGAACGTTTCGATGACGGGCGATGACCCTTGATAACCGAGATTTTCCGAAGACTCCCGATGCTGTAGGACGCACCTCTCGAGATTAGACAGCTCCGGGTGAGGGCTTCGAGCTAGCGACCACTCTCGATACAATTCGAGCGTTCCGTCGATGAAGACTCCGGCTGACCTTGACGACCTCTGCCTTCCCTTATAACGATAATATTTGCTAGCGACTATATTTTGGCTTCCTTCTCTCTCTGTGATTCTCGCCATAAACCGCCGTTCGCTCGTACAAAATAAAAATGAAACAAAAATAAATTAAAATACGGAAATACGCTCGCATTTGTCTCCTTAACATGTTCTCGAGAGGAATTCGTCCTTAAATCCTGACGTTTCCTCCCGTGCCGTGCCAATATTCAACTTTTAGTGACGTGAACAAAATCGCCACGTCACAACACCTCCCCCCCTATGAAAAAGGACGACCCGGCCGATCAAGACCGACGCCTCGCTTTCAAACAAAATTAAATCTTTAATAAATTAAATTGAAACTATTGTTTCAAGGCACGTCACTATCGAGAACAATGTTAATGAGTCAATCATTTCAAAAATTATCAAAATAAAATAAAATAAACAATTACCGAATGAATATTCGTTCCATCCTTCACCCAACGAGATTCCTAATTTCATGCAAAACAAACAAGACAGCACAAAGACAACATAATAAATAAAACACAAACATTATTGATCCGGTAAAGGCGCTAAATATGACTTCAAGTCTTCTATGGCAACTTTGACTATTCCCCCCCTTCTCTCATCTTGTACTTCATAAACCACGGGAGACAATACCCGAACAATTCGAAACGGACCTGAATATTTTGTCGCTAATTTCGCCGCGATATTTTGCGCTGCCGACGACAAAATTCTTTGTTTTCGCAAAACTAAATCCCCTACTCGAAAAGTTCGGTCGCGTCGATGTTTATTATATTGTAACGCTTGGCGTTGATACGCTTCCTCGAGATCATGCGTCACTCTCACTCTTAAATCACCCAATCCACGCATTCTCTCTGACCAATCTTCGAGCGGTAACATTTCGATTTCTACGGCATTCTCTTCTCGACGACGATAATAATTGTGAGGCTTGGGCTCACGACCGAAATTTAAAAATGCAGGCGTGTTTCGAATCGACGTGTGATGAGCGGTATTAAACGCGAAACGAAATTCGGAAAGATGGACGTCCCATTCTCTATGATCGTTTTCGAGAAACGATACCATCATTGTTTTTATAACGCGATTCACACGCTCGACCGGGTTTGCCTGAGGATGATAAGGAGGTGTGGTGGTGTGATAAACACCTCTATCCACGATAACCGACTTCAAATGATTATTATTAAACTCAGTCCCATTATCCGTTAAAACAACTTGAGGAGTACCCCAACGCGAAAAAACTAGTTCTTCCAACGCTTCACCTATTTTCTTTCCGTTAGCTCGTTTTAAAGGACAAACCTCAATCCATTTCGTGAATAAATCCTGAATCACGAGAACATAAACATTACCGGAACGGCTAGGCGGAAACGGTCCCATAATATCCATGGCTACCACAGACCATGGCTCTTCCACTATTCGACGACCCATGAGACCGAGAGGCGGTAGTTGTTCAACCTTGGCTCTCTGACATACTCCACAATGCTTCACGTACCGAGATACTTCTCGAAACATTCGTGGCCAGAAATATGAGTGAAATACTCGCTCATAAGTTTTCTGAACGCCAAGGTGACCCGCTTGAACCTCGTCATGACACTCACGTAACACTTCTCGACGATCGTAACGTGGCACAACGAGTTTCCACTCAGAATCATCTCCATCGGCAATCACACGACGAGCTACACGACGACAAATATAAAGTCGACCCTGTCGAACTTTATAGTTCTGAAAACGACCAGGTTTCGCCAAAACGTCCCTGAGTCTTCGATGATACCACGGATCGTCCGCTTCCGTTACCGGTCGCGGCGCGACACCGACAGGTAGCAAATAATTTGGTCGAGAGTTATCACTTATCAAATTCACGGTAGCCGGTTGTTCATTTTCAAACATTCGAGACAAAGCATCAGGCACGTGATTAAGCGCACCCTTACGATACTTGATCTCGAATTTATACTGAGCCAATTGTAAAGCCCATCGAGCTAATCTACCCGTTGGTTCTTTCAAATTTCTTAACCACCGTAAACTATGATGATCGGTAATTACGGTAAACGGATAACCCTCTAAATACGCTCGAAATTTCTTAATCGCCCAAATTATTGCCAAACATTCCTGTTCAGTCGTCGTATAGTTCCTTTCGGCCGCCGAAAGTGTTCTACTAGCATACGCGATAGGATGTTCGATACCGTCAATTTCCTGAGTTAAAACTGCGCCTAAACCTGTCATACTCGCGTCAGTTTGTAAAACAAATTCACTCGAAAAATCAGGACAAATCAAAGTTGGAGGATTGGCGAGAGCATCTTTCAATTTATTGAACGATTCTTGTTGTTCTTTACCCCAAACCCAAGACTGAGTCTTTTTCGTTAATTTCGTAAGGGGCTCTGCAATCTCAGCAAATTTCGGAATAAATCGACGATACCACGAACTCATACCCAAAAATCTACGTATCGGTTTTAAGCTAGTAGGCACCGGAAATTCTCTAATTGGACGCGTTTTCTCCGGATCTACTTGTAAACCCTCACTATTCACGAGAAAACCGAGATATTTCACCTCGTGACAACAAAATTCGCATTTTTCTGGATTGATCTTTAATCCTGCGCTCACTATTTTGTCAAAAACCACCTTGAGCCATTTTAAATGTTCTTCAAATGTCTCGGTAACGATAATAATATCGTCTAAGTACGCGAATGCGTGAGGTTCCATTTCCGGTCCGATAATTCGATCTAACAATCTTTGAAAAGTAGCAGGCGCGTTAGTAAGACCGAACGGCATTCTTTTAAACTGAAATAATCCGCGACCTGGTACGGTAAAAGCTGTTATTTCTTTCGATTGTTCCTCCATCGGAATTTGGTGAAACGCGGCACTAAAATCAATTGTCGAAATATATTTTGCCGAACGCAATCGATCCAAAATTTGTGTCATATACGGTAGAGGATATGCATCTTTTTTCGAAACATCATTGACTTTACGAAAATCTAAACAAAATCGATATTTATTATTCGGTTTCTTTATCATCACAATAGGGCTAGACCAATCGCTGTGCGATGGCTCAATGATGTCCTCTGCTAATAATCGATCAATTTCTTCGTACATGGCTTCACGGATAATTGGTGTTACTGGATAATATCTCTGTTTTATCGGTCTTGCATTACCGACATCGATATTATGGTTAATCAGATTCGTTAATCCCGGAACGGTATTCAAAATTTTAAGTTCTTTTTCCAAAAATGATGCAAGACGAGAACTTTCGCATCGATCTAATTCCGAAATTCCGAGTAAAATGTTAGCTTGTTCCGGACTATCACACGATAAATATCGAAATTCACGATTTGGTTCTCCACTGAAAAACCAAATACGTTTTCTGTGATCTGTTACCACGCCGAAATCATCTAAAGCATCGAGACCGAGAAGCAACGGGACTGGTAAATCCGGATGAACTCGACCTACTATCTTACACTCGCGATTTTGTAACTGACAAGGAAATTCAATTTCCTCGTCACAAAAGATTTTCTGATTATTCGCGATAGTACTCGGACGCGGTGTTGTTTTCCGACGTGATAATCCTAAACGAGCAGCTAGCAATAACATCTCATCGCCTAAAAATGTATTGGTAGATCCGCTATCAAATACGGCCGGAACATTATGTCCCAAAATACTAACTTTAACTATTAAAATTGGCCGAGATTTTGTTCCATTTAGCGGACTACATAAATATTCTCTAATATGCGACGGTAAGTTAAAATCATTGAGGGTTTCACTATTTTCCGGGGTTACACCTACCCTCACTGGCTTTCCCCGGTCGAGTTTCCCTTACACTCGTGTGGATCGCGAATCGTGACATCTTTCGTACCACAACGATAGCAATACTTCTTACGCGCCGCGAGACAAGCAGAAGCGCGATGATTCTCCCCTCCACAATTCCAACACTGAAAGCCTTCTTTCGAAGAACTGGCAGCTGATTTATTAGGAGGACGAGAATTTGACTTATTTCCGAACGACTTTTTAGGAGCTCTAGATGAACGAGAAGAACCTTTATTTGGAATTTTCGGTAGCGGTACGGTTTTATCGAAATTTGCTAAAGCTGTACTTTCTCCGTTTGATGACTTTGGAGGCGAGTGATACGCGAAATCAGGGTGTAAAGCCCGTTCCGGTGGCGGAGGTGGTTGACGATATTTATCGTCCTCTTCACTCTGCTCAATTCCTCGCGCTCGAGTCTCTAAATCATTAAAATCGCACACCGTCCCGAATTGAATAAAGTATTTCAAATTAGAATGCATATTTTTCCAAACAAACATTAGCTGTTCTTCGATACACAAAACTGGTCTAACTCGTTCCATCATTGCTCTCATACACGTTAAATAAACCGGAAAAGGTTCATGAGCTCCTTGCGTTCGTTTCGAAATCTCGTCTCTCAAGGCCATTTGGTAGTTAGGACTACCAAAACGACTGCGCATCGCTGTCTCAAGATCGGAAAATGAATTAAAACTAGCACGATTCGTTCGATACCACCACAACGCTGTATCGCGAAAGAAAAACTCTAAGCAATCTAATAAATCATTATCGGTAGCCGGAAGCATGCGTCGACCTCTCTCAATAAACAACAAAAAATTTTCGACATCTTCTCCTATTTTTCCCGAAAAATTTATGCCCCATTTTCGAAGCATTTCATAAGTCGATCGCATATTTGATACTTCCGGTAATAAACGAGAATTATGATGAGGAGACGAATGTGTCGGTAATTGAAATTGTCTACTATTATTTTCCGTAAAATTATCGTTACGATTGAATTCTCTCGATTCTCTGATTGGCGGTAAATTTACGCGAGCCTGGGTTTCGATATTTGATAAACTCTCATTTCGCGTTCTAATTTCATTACCTAAATTCTCTGTAATTCGCGATTGACGAGTTATTGTGCCTTCTAAATTATCGACAACATTTTGAAATACCGGATTTGTATAATTAAGTGGCTGTGTGTTATTTCCGATATTTTCTCGCGTATAGTTTCTCGACCCTACCCCACTATCCGGTAATCCGTAAGACGGATTGAATTCACACAGCTGACCGCGCGAAGAGGAAGCTTGAGAATCAGCTGTTACCGACATACTTCTCGGCGGTGGCGTACGCGGGAATGGAAACATTTTTCTGTCTAATATAAGTTCGAAATAAACACGATTATTTTAACTCGTCAATCATCTAACAAAATATCTTTAAAAGACACGCGAAAAAGAATTCTAATTATCCGCTAAACCCACAAAATTTTTGTCTCAAAATGCGAAAAATAATCACGATTATTATTTTTATTTTTCTCGCGCTCTACCTAACTCACACACGGCGTCTTTGTTACACGTATTCTCGCGCGTTGCCTCACTCACACACGGCGCTCTCGACACACGTATTCTCGCGACACTCTCACACACACACGCGTCGAGATACCGGCACTTCTCGAAAACAATAATATATTAGGTAGGCCCGTTGGTGAGGGCATAAACAAAATATATAACGCGCGATGTTAGGATGACCCGTTGGTGAGGGCAATGACCAAATTCCCGATATACGAATTTAAGTAGGCCCGTTGGTGAGGGCAAAATAAAAAAATTTCCTAACACGCGAAAATATGATGACCCGTTGGTGAGGGCAAAATCAAAATTTACACGCGAAACTTATGATGGCCCGTTGGTGAGGGCAAAACAACGCGAAAAAAATTTAGGACGGCCCGTTGGTGAGGGCGGAAAAAAAATATAACCCGCACAAGATGAGAGATTCACTTCACTTCACTTATTTTGCTGGAAATAAAATATATGCCGATTGCTCAAGTCGGACATATAGTTAATTATTTACAAAAATTTTCAATAAATAAAATTTCAATAAATAAAATTCACGTACAAAATAATAGTCAATTATTAAAATATAGTCAATTATTAAAATGGAAATAAATTAGTCAAACTAATAAAAGAAATAATGAATTTAAACAGAATAATAAATTAAATGAGATCGACAAATATTTTTCCCCAGCAAAATGACGACAATTTACCGAGCCGAGTTCTCACTCGCGGCAAGGTCAAGACTACAAAAGAAAATAATAGAAATATTCTCGAGATCTATTCAAACAGTAATTCAATAAAAACTTACACGACTGTTCTTGTTCTCGTTTTTATCCCTTTTTCTCACAATAATCCTCGATAATTCAAACTTTCAACAAACCACTTTATTTTCAAAAATTTTTAACTTAAGTTCGATACTTTCTCACGTCTCATGAGACACTGAAACGTTCCGCGAGAACAACGACAATAATTTCTCAAAATTACGCACTGTGGCGCTAATGTGTGGCCCTTACGTGAAATCCTCGCGAAGCGAGTACGAAGGACACAATAATACCAACACAAAACATGCAACACACTAACGACTCGTATCGATAAATTTCGAACTCTTTCGAGAATAATACGAAATAATATGCGATACGAGTGACAAAGACACAAAACAAAATAATATAATACGAAATTTGACGGTTAACATCTGATTTTGACGGAATATTTTTTCGAAATAAATAATACTTTCTCTCAGAATTTTTCAACGAAATTATGCTCGAGAAAATTTTTTTCTTTAATTCAACTCAATAATTTTTAATAGGAAACTGACTAATATCGGTAATAAATCTCGTAAATTTTCCTAAATAAAATATCTAATAAATTATTTAACTCAACTATTCGGAATATTCTATATGATATTTTTGCCAACGTTTGCCCCACGTTGGGCGCCAAAATTTGTAACGACTTTTTCCAAGAGTCGCACAAAATATATTTACTCTCGATACCTCTTGGACGCCAGCTTAAGAAAAATCTTAAACAAATTTTATTGTGAGTTATCGAGAATAAATAAAGGTGGTTACCCGGTCGTAGCCGTATTATTTAACGATTTGGCAGAGGGGCGGAGTTAAACAAAACAAAATAAATTATAAAACAAAAGAAACAATTTCGGAATAACAAAAGTTATTTATTAAATAAAATAATCATAATTAATATTGAAAAATTAACGTTCCGAAAAAAAACATGATATATAATATCTCGTCTGTCTCGAGATTTGCGTAATTAACAAAGTTGTTTTTAATCAAATTACAATAATAAATTATAGACAATCTAGTATTACAAGTCTTCGTCGTTAATTAACCGTCTTGATATTTAAATAATAATTCTTAAACTAAGGACTCTCGTCGACTAAAATCAAGGTCGAATTCCTCTCGGCAATTCTATAATTAAGACAACGGAAAACACAGTCGATATTATACCGTGATCAAACGTTAAATAAAAATCCTACTCAAAAGCGAACGTACCCCGAAACAATATCGCTTTTTAATTCGATAAACTCAATAGATCGTCACACGATCACGACAATTTTTAAAGCGCTTTTACAACATTACAAAATTCAACAAAACAATAATGAAAGCGAAACGACGGCTCACCGCTACGGTTTCAGAAGAAGAAAATCCGGAAAAAGACCACGGATAATATTTTCTCTCGATAATTCCGGTTACGTCGGATTCTTGTTAAGGGTTGACGACGGCTCGGTAGAAAACGTCAGGTTCCGTTGAGATCGATACGAAAAGTCCCTGATAAATTACGGTAACGCGTTTTTATACTTTTGGGTCCTAGCCTCCCACCCTTCGCCTACTCGCGGAGTCTAGATTCTTCTCAAACATTCTCGCAAATTCGAATTTCGGCAGAACGTTTCGATGACGGGCGATGACCCTTGATAACCGAGATTTTCCGAAGACTCCCGATGCTGTAGGACGCACCTCTCGAGATTAGACAGCTCCGGGTGAGGGCTTCGAGCTAGCGACCACTCTCGATACAATTCGAGCGTTCCGTCGATGAAGACTCCGGCTGACCTTGACGACCTCTGCCTTCCCTTATAACGATAATATTTGCCAGCGACTATATTTTGGCTTCCTTCTCTCTCTGTGATTCTCGCCATAAACCGCCGTTCGCTCGTACAAAATAAAAATGAAACAAAAATAAATTAAAATACGGAAATACGCTCGCATTTGTCTCCTTAACATGTTCTCGAGAGGAATTCGTCCTTAAATCCTGACGTTTCCTCCCGTGCCGTGCCAATATTCAACTTTTAGTGACGTGAACAAAATCGCCACGTCACAGTACATACGTATTTTTTTTAAAAAACTTTTGTGGCATTTATTTGTCTATATTTTAAAAAGTTTACAAAATTTTTTCCAGTCAAAATAATACAAAATGGCAGCTCCAGCCCTCACTGACGGCGGTCGTGCGCGGCGGTGGACAGTGTGCGCGGGGCACTCTACAGCCCTGCCAAGTGATCTGAAACGAAAAAACCAAAAAAAATCTTAAAGTAGATGAAATTTGGGGGGCCTTATGATTTTCCGATTTTTAAAAAACCCTTTTTAAAAAAAATGGGGACCCTTTTTAGGAAAAACACCTTTTTTGCCTTGTTTTATTTGTTTTCACGTTAAAAAAAACAGTACTAAAAAATTTTTTTTTTACAAAAAACGCTTCCTGAAGGTCCCCTAAATTGAATAAGCTTTAATTAGAGCCGCCAAACGTCGAAATCGGTGTAGTGGTTGAAGCGGAATCACGCCCCGCGCGCAAAAAAAAGGTGTTTCGAGAAAAACGCGTTTAAAGTTTGACGAAGACGGCTCCGAGCGCGCGCTTCTACCTGTTTTTCGGCCGACGCGCTCTCTCGTCTATACGCTATAACTCGTAAAATCAATTAGATAGGGAAATATCCTTTTGCCTACACATTTTTAAGACCGTAAGGATGAAAATAAAGCAATAAAAAAAAAAAAAAATTTTGGTCGATTTTGACTAGAACCTCCCCTTAAACGCGTTTTTCTCAGAATGGTGTTTTTCAAAACGGTTTCCACTCTCAAAGGAAGAATTTTAAAGATATCTAGTTCCAATTTCGGGAGAACATTTTTAACGTCATTCTTTATCGCGCTATGGAAGCTTTTTTTTTTTTTGAAAACTTCCTTTTTTTTTTTACGACAAACAGTCGAAAAAAAGGGCCAAATTCGACACTTTTTGTTCAAACCGCCGCCATTTTGTCAAATTTGAAAAAAAAACCCTCCATAGCGCGATAGCGACTTTCCTACAGATCAATAATCTTTTTGAATTTTTTTTTTCAGATCAAAATTGCGGCCGCAATCGTGGAAACCGTTTGGAACTTTTTTTTTTCACGTGTAATTACAACAATTTATACAACAATGATGCACTCAATAAATAAACTTAAAAAAAATCATTTTGTATTCTTCATAAACGTATTTATTTATATAAAAAAAAAACCGGACCGATTAGTTTATTTGAACATTTAAAAAAAAAATCGCGAAAATCAGTGATTTTTCGGAGGGTCACACTGAGACGATCCGTTAAAAAAATATTCACGATAGAATTTGAAAGAATGTGATCAGCAGACGATTTTTCGTAGCTATGACGTTCAAGAGATTATGTTATTTTCGGCAGTTTTTACAACGTTTATAACGCTATTCTTGTTTTTGTTCAAATAAAAATTTTCATAATTAACATATATAAGCTGAAATTTTCGATTTTTGTTTACAGTTGGGACCAATAATTGGTTATAACTTTTTTTAATAAAATCCAGCCTAATTTATCAACAACCGTCGAGGGCCCTGCTTATGCACTCAAAAAATATGGTCTTCCGCGGAAGGAATACTTTAACAATTCAAGATGTTCGATGTTCCGAGAAGCCATGTACATTTGAAAACAAAATCTAATCAATAATTGTGTTTATAAAACATATACTAAATCGATACATATATACTATAATGAAAGGTCATTCGGGGATCACACTATAAAAAACTATGAAAAAATCGAAAGATACATATATTGTAAAAAAATTATCACGCTTAAGGCCGTATTGTTGTCTAGATTGTGGTCTTCAGAAATGATTTTCAGAATAAAATAATTCTAAAACTGTTTGAGTTTTTTCTTTGAAATTTTTTTCACATATTTATAGATTCTTTAAAAACACTTGCAAATTTTTGAGAAAAAATTAAATCTTATAGTTTTGTACGATTAAGTAAAACGGTACATGGAAAATACCACTGATTGGCGACCAGCATGCCGGACGTTCTATGCATCCGAAATGTAAAAACCGAGCGTATTCTTAATCTGTATCAGTGTTGTGTACAATTGTACCAGAACCAGACACAAAACACGTTTTTCTTCACAAAATGGCGGCATGCTAAACTTTAATTATCCTTTTTTCCTATGTTTTTTCCCTTTCTATCGGTAGACAAAAAGTAACAAATATTTCGACTCAATTCTGGTACCATTACTGAAAAACCATCTACTGAAAATGTGTGCCAAATTTCAACTCAGCCGGCCAACTGGTTATCGAAATATTGTGGTTGCCAGTTTAAAAGGCATATTTTTGAAAAAACCTCTGAAGTTCTTAAGCATTTTTTTCCGAAAAAAATTGTACGTTTTCTTAAAGAACCACTAAATATGTGTACAAGATTTCAGAAAGAAAATTCGAACAGTTTAAGATTTATTCTCTCCTAAAAATCATCTTGGAAAACAGGATTCTAGACAACAATACGGCCTTAAAATTGAAACAAAACTGGTGGAAGTAATCTGTTTTTAATTTGATGCATATTTTTGAATGAAATTACGTTTGAAAACGAAAATTCTAACCAGCCCATGCGTTTGATTTACTCGATTTTTCAAGGAATTATATATGTAGACTTGAAGTTTGAAAGTAACGGAAAACCGCTCAATCCCGAGTATAAACACTCGCTTTGTTTTGCCTTGGACGTTCAATACTATCTTTTTAATACCTGGTATCAAGACGCTGCCACGTCTCTAGATCTGAGAAAAAAGGTCGAGAAATTTTCCGAAAGTTCGTCTTCGATGA
The DNA here is from genome assembly GCA_963989365.1 of Rhimphoctona megacephalus. Taxonomy (NCBI): domain Eukaryota; kingdom Metazoa; phylum Arthropoda; class Insecta; order Hymenoptera; family Ichneumonidae; genus Rhimphoctona; species Rhimphoctona megacephalus. Next base: position 30,872,019 of record OZ022414.1, on the reverse strand, counting down.
ACGTGTTCAGATACATTTTTTTCCGATATCAAATTGTCGTCAACGACCATTAAAGAGGAATCAATGAACAAAATGAATAAAGAAATGCAAAAGTCAATTAGCTGTACGTTTGGCATGAAATGTCCCATATGCATATATATAAAATTTACTGCCTATAGAATTGTCGGCTGCTGATGATGTTCGCCGTTGGTATGTTTGGAGTTGTCGAAATACACTGACAGTACTACCAACTTCATAAATCTAAAAAACTGTCACACTTTTATAAAAACACCAAGTTCAAGGAGCATGATTCGCTGGCTACGACCAATAAGCTACTAGAAGAAGCCTCGAACGTCATCAAATAGATGATATTTCCGCACTGCATATAGCTACAGCATTAATTTTTTTTAAGGGGACAGACCTAGTTAGAATTTTCGAAAAATCGATTTTTTTTTATTTCATTTTCAAAAAGTAGAATCTCTTACGAACATTTTCCGCCCAGGTAAATGTAAATCGGACCATTATTCGCCGAAATACAAGACTTTGTAGCACGTCGTGTCTGAGCCATAGGTAAGCAGGTAGCGGCAGCTGTCCGCTCGACTAGCTGAGTCCGTTAGAGGGTACCTGAAGGTCTCTATTGTATTGCGTATACATACATATATTGTGACCATCAATATAGCCCTACACACTCATATATACATATAGAAAATAAGAAAGGCCTTTCGTAGTTCAAAATACGGTTTCAGTATCAGTAAGATTCAAAACGTTGGAGCGTGCGAACGTCCATATTCGGAACAATTTCGTGAGTTTTCGAGTCCAAGATGGATAGAAAAATATCGAGAGAAGTGCGGAAAAGTCAACGGGTTTATAAAACACGACCCTTGAAAAGGAAACAGTATTTCAATCCAAAATCTGCGGAGACTGATGATGGCGGAGCAAGTACATCAGCAAAAAAATTAAGAGGTCAGGACGAATATCATGTGCCAAAAACAGATGCAGTTAATTTCCGAATAATTAATTTTTTTACTGTTTTTTCGTCGCTCGCGAGTCTCGTAAAATGTGCTAAGTGCAACAGTAAAATATGTTTTGGAATAGTAAGCGAACGTGGACTTGGGTTCAAAATTTCTGTGGTGTGTGATAAGTGTACTCCTCAATACATACCGTCGTGCGATTTTATTCACCATTCTTATGAAATAAATCGAAGGTTCACATTAGCGATGCGTGTCATAGGCGTCGGTTACAAAGGTGCAAAAAAATTTTGCGCATTGATGGACTTCCCGCCATGGTTGGCTAAATCTACGTACTGCATATTACTGGAGCATATTTGTGAAGCGAGTAAAAATATGGCTCAATTTTTTATGAAGAAGGCTTCTAAAGAAGAGATAAACTTGAATTCTACTAACAGTGAAAGTAAGAATACTGATTTGATTGTGTCAGGTGATGGAACGTGGCACAAACGCGGATTTTCGTCTCTGTTTGGCGTCACATCGCTAATAGGACATTTCACGGGCAAAGTTCTTGACGTAATTGTAAAAAGTTCTTACTGCCAGGCTTGTGAAGTTTGGAAAAATCAAAAAGACACGGAAGAATATCAAGAATGGTATGAAGCACACAAAGAAACTTGTTCGACGAATCATACAGGCAGTGCGGGAAAGATGGAGGTCGATGCTGTAATCGAAATGTTTCGTCGTTCGTGCGAAAATCTTGGAGTGAGATTTTTGTATTACGTCGGGGATGGAGATTCAAAGACTTACTCTGGCATTGTTGCAGCTGCTCCTTATGGAGAAACTGTAGTAACGAAAAAAGAATGCGTTGGCCATATTCAAAAACGGATGGGCACCCGTCTACGATCGTGTAAAAAAGATAATAAAGGACTCGGCGGTAGAGGGAAACTGACTGCTAAATTAATTGACCAATTGTCCGTGTATTTTGGCAAAGCTATTCGTGACAACTCTGATTCGGTCAAAAAAATGAAGGATGCTATTTGGGCTACGCTCTACCATAAGATTTCAACCGACGAGAAACCGCAGCATCACAAGTGTCCACGAGGTGCTGACTCGTGGTGCAAATATCAACGAGCAAAGGCCGAGAAAACGTTGAAATCTTTCAAACACGATTTCACTGCGTTGCCGAAGGAAGTCTTCGATGCAATAAAGCCTATATACGAAAGTCTCACAAACACTGAATTGTTGCAAAGGTGCATTGGAGGTTTCACCCAGAATAGCAACGAAAGTTTTAATCAAATTGTTTGGAAGGTCATGCCGAAAACCTTACCTGCCAGCTATACTACCGTCAGCATAGCCGCTTACATTGCTACCTGCACTTTCAACGAGGGTACATGCGGTTTGCTGGCAGTCTTCGATGCCATGGGGATTAAGTTGGGACCGTACGCACACGAGTTTGCCAAGGCCGAGGATTCTATTCGAATAAAGCAGGCTAATCGGCGATCCCTGGAAAATACTCGAGAGGCGAGAGTAGCTCGGCGGCAGCTAAAAGTGGCTTCTAATACCACCAACAAAGCGCAGGAAGGCGAAGTATATGGCCCAGGAATAGACGATTCTATGTAAGTTACAAAAAAAATTTTTTATCTGCATGCAAACCGTACTCAAAACTTTAAGTGCGTTTTTCTCGAAACCATGTTTTTGAAGTCGGTGATCACTGTAGCTCGAGAACGGCTTTACCGATCGGGTTGAAATTTATATCACTTCTTCTATACATGGTAGTCCTCCATATGAACGAAGGATTTTTTTTTTGGATAATTATTTTTATTTTTAATAGCAAAAAATGGAACTGATATTTTGGTCAAAAAAACACTTTTGACTTTTAACGGCCGCCATTTTGTGAAAAATGGAAATTTTTCAAAACCCTTCGTTCAACCGGAGCATTATATCATTAACTAAAAATCCCCTCCGTTTTTTTTGTTTCAGATGAGCCGTTGCAGCGTGAGCTTGATCACCGCAAACCGTGTTTTTTTTGCAGCGTCCTCGGCAATTGACGGTCACCAGCTTATTTCGATATGTATTGCGTTGAAAAAATTGCAACATATACATTACATATGTATCTTTTAAACGGAAGAACTTTTGTTGTGAATTATTTTATCGTTTGACCAAAAAAAATCGGAAAAAAGGCCTTTTTTTTGACGTTCCAACTAGCTCTGTCCCCTTAAAAGAGGTTCGCTTTCGAGGGTGCTAACCAACTGGAACTCAGTAAAAATATAGCCGTCTGGATTGATTTATTTACTTTTTGCGATTGTATTTTTTTTGGAGAAAATCTCTTTTATGTGTTATTGTGTTGGTTTTTTGGAGGGATTTTTTACTAGAACCACTTTTTTGCGTAAATGCATACTTCAGCTTTTTTTATATTCTTAAAAAGCGTGGTCGATTAAAACAGACTCGTTCTACCGATTTAGTTTCATTAATTTGCTATTTTCTTAATTGGTTGGTATACATTAATTGTCGCCAAATTTCAATTTGTATGAATCGCGTGAAAAAAAATGTCTTCTCAAGAAAAAACAGATCGTATAGATATTCCTGGCCTTGTACCGCTGCCATATATCTCTGGCAATTTTACTCAAATTTGGATATTGAACACCACCCATACGTTTAATGTCTACTACAGCTGTAGTATTTGTTGCCTTTTTTCAATTCGCAATTCAAATGTCATTGATAGTGAATTGATAATAATTCTAAGAAATTTATAAGTTGTACTTGGTGATAAAATACTCTTTTCAAAATATATCAAAAATCCCAAAAAATTAAACATTTTTAATGTCATCATGACATTCTGAAAACATGAAGCTGAATTAAAACCTATACATAAAACGTCGTCCAAATAAACGACTGATGATAATCCTCTCGATCGCAAACAATCAATAATTTGTTTAACAACTTTTTTTAAATATCAATGGTTCCGTACATAATTCAAAAGGTAGGCAAGTAAACTCATGAAGGTCGTTCTCGAACTAAAATCTCAAATTATTTCAGCTTATCAGAATACATTTTAATCGTAAAATATTCATCTTTCAGATTTAGATTACACATATAATTTTCTTGTAAAACCAATTTCATTGCTATCCTCAAATCTTCCATCTTAAAATGCTTTGTTGTGATAAAAGCATTGAGCTTTCTAAAATGTAGCACGAATCGCATCGATCCATTTGACTTCGGCACAAGAGAATACGGAAACAAATTGATCACGACAAGGAGAACATTTCTCAATTGCTCCAAGCATTAGTAATATGTTTATTGCCAAAACTATCCCGTAACGATCATCTCGTCATTCAATTTGCGAAAACGATGGGAAAAAATCTTGAATTGGTGTCCTATTCAATTCTATCTTATAATCCTTAATGTAGTTGAAAACAAATCGATCATTTGTTACCGTTTTCCATTTTTGGAAAAATTTACTAAGACGACCGGCAATCTTCGTTACCTTTAACCTCTAACGCGTTGTCCGAATATTCGATCCGTGAGACCGAATTCGGGAAAACCGACGGTCCGATTGTGGGTTCTACGGAGATTGTCTTTACTGGGTTTTCACGAATTTATACGAAATCTTACCCTCCTGGTAACTTCCTCGACTGAATTGCGCAGGAGGGCGTTTCCAGTTCCCCGAATTTGATGAACAAAGCTGTGACTTTGTTACTTGTTGCAGTTTTGTGACTCGTTGGAGTGTCAATTCTAATTCCCCTTTTTCTATTATAAAATAATTTTTTTTTATTAAATAAATATATAAATATAAATATATAAATAAATAAATAAAAATAATAAAAAATTATAAAATAATAGAAAAAGGGGAATAGAAGCGAATCGGATTTTATACCATTTAAAATTTCTTTAACTTTTTCATCCAATGACAGAACAATAAACGCCCTTTGTGAAATTGAATTCAAACAATGAGCGCGAGTGAATAATCTATCAGCATCAGGCAAAAGTTGTAACAACTGATGCTGATCTAATTCATTATCCTTTTGATTTAATAACATAGTTATCCTAGTACCCAATGCTACCATGCTAGATCCTCTGATATTTTGCTCATTTACAAGATATTTGTCACGCTTCACAGTAGTCTCAAAAAGAGATGCAGCTACCTCTGGGTTCAATTTGGGCGCTTCCAAATGACGATTTGACGCTCAGACACACTTAGCTGAAAGTTCAATCTATTCACCCGATTCTAAACCGTTAGAAATCCATTTTTTCCAATTATTGGCTAACGATGGATGAAAACGCAAAACTTGTGTATTCATCGTATTTTTCATCCCCAATATGCAAAGTGTTTCTTCATCAAGATCTTCTATAGATACATCATCGGCTACCTCATCAGATTCCCTCGAATGTCTTTCCCCCAAACGTCAATTTTTGAACTCAAACCATCTTGATAATCAACTTCTTTAATATCTTGAAGCAAATCTGAAATTCATTTTTGTTATCACTCATCTTTTGAAGTCTCGTCATCAGATGGAACAAAAACCAAAAACTTTTTTATCAATTTTTTGTCACTTTTATCACTCTTCTTCTTTTTTTATCCTATTATTTTCCAATAAACTTAAATATTTTCCTGAATAATATTTTGCTCAAGACGTGCGTCTCCAATATCCATGAAAAACATTATGACAAGAAAAGGGGATAAACCAGGCAATGCGGGCTTTGTTTTTTTTTTAACCTCTAAATTCGTGACTCGATTCATGCAAATAGACGGTACTATCATGTGATCTCGAGAACGAGACTCTAAATATAATCATAATTTCTTTTATAAGACATAAGTATAAACTTTTCGTTCGGAATTTGCATACAACGTTACCTATAATAAGCACAGATACTTTTCAACTTATAAGCTCATAATACACAGGGCACCGGAATAACTCCGCTTCTAAGTAGGTGAGAAACTTTTTTGAACTTGTCTAATTCTCCTGCTTTAAATGAGTCCTTGGTTTCTATCGTCTAAACCTCGATTGAGGGAGTAGGAACCAATAAAATTAACTGAATAGCTTAAAGCATCCCGTGAAAAAAATATACGAATGGCCCAATCACGGTGCAGTGTTGCGCTAACCATATCTGCCGGATATTCGAGAGTTGGCGGTAATACCGGCTCAATGCTTGACCCAATGTTGAAGTGATAGCCTCGATCCCACGGTGGATGGTTAGTGTTGAGCCAGCAGCGGTTTCTGATATTGGCCCGAAGAATTGGCAGTACATTGTATCACGATACTTAAATTGAACACATATATTGATGACAGCATTATCAAAAAAAAATAATAAGTTCATGAGCGGGGCAATTTTGGTTGCGCACGATCGATTGTCGTTTAGAAGCCGATATCGGCCTAAGATTGGCACTCGTTGTATGCTAATAATGCATCTGACCGTAGACTAAGCAGCGGCGATTAGCATCGGGAAATTGTCGAGTTAAACAAGTGTCAACGGTCGTTTGACATTCAAAAGCCAAAGCTAGTTCAGCAGTGGGAGTTCGTACCATGCCGGTACTGCCTTCAAGCACAGGCTAGGCGGTGGCAAGCAGCATAAGCCCAATATGCGGGTAAACATTGATCACCAATTATTGGTTGCCGTTTAGAAGACAATACTGGCTCAGACCGGTTAGATTTTCGGATACGGATGTTCCACCAGAACATAGACTAAACATAGGAAAAGATATTGGTCCATGTTCAGGCCCAACGTTGGATCCCAACAGCCGTTTACCCAATACCGTGCCATACATTAACCGTATATTCAGCGTCGGCAATATTTTCACAAGGTTTTACGGGTAAACCCACTGTAGAATTTTCGAAACATCGATTTTTTTTATTGGCTTAAAATATACTTTGAATCCTCTTGAATATGAGGCAAAAAGGTTTATACCTGAAAAAAAAAAAATTTCATTGAAATTTCGGGCTCTTCCCCGAGCGCGTCGGTCATTTCAGTATCACGTTTCAAAACTTTAAACGCGTTTTTCTCGAAACACGATTTTTCAAAACAGCACGCAGCGTAACTCCAACAATTTTCATTCTTTTCATTTAAAATTTTGACAATATCTTACAAATAACATTTCGAAGTGAAATACGTACGGAATTTTTGATAAGTTCATTTGAACATTTTTTATCAACAAATAATTACCCCTTTTTTCTGTCGAAAATTTTACCTCTTCATTCAAACACTCGCCAATAATACAAAAATGAATATTTTCAAAATCCCATACGTACTTCACTAGCTATGAGTATCTAGATTAAGTGCTTTTTTTTATTCCAGATCAACAATTGCACCAGTTACACTGCGTGCCGCAGAGCGCTCGAATTCAACAAGCCCCGCGGAAATGGCTCTGGTGTCGCCATTTTTTAATATTTTTGAATGATAATTTTTTGTTGTATAGTTAAATGTATGCTTAATAACTTTTCCGAATATTATTATTTTATTACCTTTCCTTCCACCCAAAAAAAATTGTCGAAGAAAGGCTTTTTTTGAGGCCGTTACAGTGGTTTTAGCTCTTAATCGAAAATGTGTTTACCCGTTGCTCAGGGTTAATGTTCTCGTCTTGAATTCCAGTAATGATCATAGTCTTCAGTCAAAACTTCAAAAAATGTTCCAACCAGTATGTATGGAACAACATTAGTGATATTCACTAAAAAAAAACACAATGACGCAAACTCTCAATTCACCCTGTCATCCTGCGTGAAAAGCCTTGTTTATTGTTCGCTAAGTTTCTCCATCTATTCGTAAGTATCACTTATTTAAACAGGTAAGAGCGAACACCGAGATAAGCTTCGAACAAAAAGTTGGGGTTTCATATTCATTTATTTCAGGCATTATTATTCTCACAGTGGTTAAGTGTATCATGTAAACTGTAAAAATATTCAAAGGTTCGTTGTGTATACGAAAAACTTATAGTCAGATATGGTTTCCTAAATATATCTCAACATTGAAATGAATAATTAATATATTTGATTAAGGAGAAGTGTCACTAACGCACGAAATTGCAGTCCCTCGGATTTCTAGTTGACTATGTTGGATTTCTAGGGGACGTCCTTATACGTATAGATGTGTTACATTCGGTGATTTTTTACTGATGAAAGTAATTAATTTAAACATAAAATATATAATGAAATTGTGTATTCATGCATAATATTATTGATAATCAATCTTCAAATAACCACCGACATTGGTTTATCAGTAAAAGTTAAAGCGAATTTAAATACATTAATTTTTTACTATGAGCTCTATGAAGTACCTCGTCGAATTGTACTTCTGTTAAAACCATTGTATATGTGGTCCATATATGTAAAAATCTTAAATATATTTCGTTGCGTTCTTTGTGAATCCAGGTAAAGGAAGTCGAAAAATGCGATTTGTTTAATCGCTTCACGGTGTACGACGCATATATACGCAAAAATAACATGTGCCTATCGTAAGTGCTCACAGGTAAGGATTTAAGGATTTTGGTCGGGAAGGGCCTGCGTGAATAATTTTTTTTTTACATTAGCTATATAGACCCAATATTGTTATTTTGTTACTCTACAGGATATCCAAATTTGACCTGTAACAGATTTTTCAAAATTTTTTTCATTGATAAGAAGAACAGTACCAAAGTTGATGATTTTGAATAAAATCCTTGAAAGTATCACATTTTCGACTGTCTTTACATGTTATTATATAGAGCGCAACTAATTGTTACGACGAATTTTACTTGTGTTAGTACCCTTGCATGTGTTCTTCACATAGATATAAAAATCTCGGTTGCGCTCTATGTGAAACTACACGGAGAGAATTAAAAGTGAAAAATTACCGTTACAGCAATAGAAACGGGGGTCAACCTTGAATGTTTGGAATTTTTACAGTATAAAGTGTAAATTTTCATGAAAAGAAAATAAAAGTTCCTGTATTATACAAGAGATTTTATTTTACTTTCATAAACATTCACACTTTGCACAGTAAGAATCCCAAACATTCAAGGTTGTTCCCCGTTACTATTGCTGTAATGGTAATTTTTCACTTTTAATTCTCTTCGTGCAGGCAAAGAAAGTCGAAATACGCTATATTTTTAAGGATTTCCATCTAAATGACCAGCTTTGGTGCAAATCTTCTCGACAATGAAAAACAATTTAAAAAAATTTGTGGTGCAACTTGATATTTTGTAGAATTGCAAAATAACAACATTACGTCTATATCATACATTTCAGAACAATGTATTGTAAGGGGTTGATTTGGGGCCTGGTCGACACCCCTCCTTTCGTGAAGACTTCCTATCAACACAAAATATATGTTTAGTCACTGAAATGTCCTTGGAATTTATCGACGTCATACTTTACAGAATTGGAAAATTTGCAACATTTTCGCAGATAACGCCAAAGGATAACATAGAACGGATGTAAAACGGTAGGATAAAGAAAAAGAATTTTATGCTTTTTCTCACGACCATATGATAGTCGAGCGGAGGACGTCGATAAATTTTGACGAGGGAGCAGAAACCGAGATATATACACAATGGAAAAGGCAGAACATCCCAGATCTCTAGTGACAACAAAAAAGCACTATTCGGCTCTTTTCTCCCTTATAGATCGTAATAGAGTCCTATATATACGAAATACAGTATAAGCACCAAACGATGTCTTTATGCCCGGAACAACCCCGCACTGAAAACCGTTAAATTTGATACTTCTTCACGCCTTCTCTTCTCTCACAATGGTCATCCGTCACCGGATATTAACCCCATGAATTGTCACTTTTATTTTTCGTTGTGTCTCTTCTCTTTTTCGCCGTCAGTCATAAAAATATTAGAGTCTGTTACTAAAAATTTTGTATTTAAATATTTCCTCACACAAATATTTACAAAATAAATACAAAAACAAGAGATCTCCATTTTTTATTCGATAAGTGTGAGAGTAAATTGAGTAGAATTGAGAAAACGTAATTAACGAAAAAAAAATAATAAAATACTATTAGAAAAGAGGTAATTCTTTGTAACTTACTGACAGCGATAGGTGCGCGGTCGGTGTATGGCTTCGGCAATCTCCTAAGTTAAGGGGAGAATTGCTTTTTTTCGCTAAAATGACTCTTTTGGGATTTGAAAAAAAATGAACTATGCAATCTATTGCTTCCAAATTTTCAGCACATGTTTGTTCATATTTCGAGTGTTTATAAACAATTTTTCAATTATTTTCATTCGAAATTCCGCCTAGTGACCCTTCTCGCCCGTGACCACGCGCAAATTTACGGCGTACACGATATTTGGAGAACTAGTGAACCAACCGACTTCAAACTTTAACAGCATACAAAGTCTATGTCCTGTTATCGTTTAACGAACGGAAAAAGCGATGCGTCATGTTTTTTTTTATAAAAAAAATTTTCGGTCCACTTTTTATGCGAAATCGATCACTTGACAAGTGACCATTTCGTCAAAATTTTTAATTTTCTTTTCTTTGCTGGTTCGTCAAACGATAGCTACATGTATACCAACTAAAATGCTAGTTCATTTTTTTTCAGGCTACCGGAGGTGAAGAAATCTTGTACGCCAGCTACCACGGAAATTGACGTGGATTCACGGGCCAGGAGGGTCGCCAGGCGAAATTTTTAATGACAATGATTGAAATTTTTTTGTAAATACTTGAAATATATGCTGAGAATTTGGAAGCAATTGTCTGCATAGTTATATTTTGTTTAATTCCAAAAAAGTCTCATTTTAGCTAAAAAAAAGCAATTCTCCCCTTAAGCAGCGTCGGGCGAGGTCAGTACTTAGTTGAATGACCGCTTAACCATGCACTGAAGCACTGGAGTTTTCTTACCTTTGACACAATTGACATTTACACGAAGAGAATTTTACAACAATAATTACTATGTTTTTATTGTAGCGTAGGACTATATCGGCACTATGAAAAAATTTACTACACTGAGAAAAGAAATTTGTTGAATCAACAACATTTTTGTTGAATCAACAAATCCTGCAGTCACCAGGGGCGAACAAAACATTCAGTTCATGATACAATATAATCCAGTTATTTCAAATTATAAAAAAGAGTCAATCGAATTAAATATTTTATTTCCCTGACTGAAATTCACATTGTTTCTGACTGAATATTTATTCAAATCAAAAAATTATTTAGTGGAATCAAATAAACATGAATATTTATTTTAAACAAATTGATATAAATTTTTTTTGTTTGGTATCCAAATATGTATAATTGAACCTCTTACAATCCGAAAATGTGTATTCTACTAATTTTTCATCAGTCATGGTGAAAAATCAGATGGCCATGGGAGTCATTAGACTCCGATGGATTTCTCGCGGGAATATAACCCGTGGCAGTTATAAACGTTCGCTACGTAATTCTGGATCAGCATCGGTTGGAACGTCTTATCTTACTCGACTTCCGCAATTTATGTCCGTATAGAGGCCACTGTGTATGTGAGAATAGCCTCGGCGCTCTGTGCCACGCGGTGGCCGGACCGAGAAGCTACTCAAACGTTCATTAATTCTTTCGACAACCCATTTAGTTACGATAATGTCACAACGTGTTCGGACAACAAAACCTAGTTTGTTGGAATAGTATAGTATCTTCAACCAATTATTCCATCCATGAGACCATATAATTCAGTTCACACAACTAAAAATTTTGTTGAATGGGAGGTACGGATTTTTTTTTAAGTCTATTTACTCAGTCATATAATTAGTCATCTAAATCCAGATTTAGTTGTTTCGACAGCTTTATTTAGTTAGGACACCCTTCATGTCCCACCAGATACACAGGAGAACCTTCTTTAAGTGGATGTCCTGTTTTGGCGTCGATGTACTGGGTTGCCCGAAATCTACCCATGACTTTTTACGTTTGGGATTCTCATAAAAAATATACTTTTCATCACCCGTCACAATTTTCCACAAGAAGTCCTTTTTTTGTTGCCGAGCAAGCAGTGAAAGGCACGTGTTCATACGTTGACCTAGGTTGTGTTTGGTCAACACATGTGGGACCCACCTTCCAAGTTTTTGAATTTTTCCCATTTGGTGCAAACGCTTGGAAATAGCTGTTTGGATGATTCCTAGCTGAGCTGCAAGCTCTTGTTGCGTTTGCGTTGAGTCTTCATCCAGCAGAGCTTGCAATTCCGCATCTTCAAACTTTCGAGGCTGTCCATGGCGCGGCTGGTCACTAAGATTGAAATCACCACTTCTAAAATGTTTATACTAATAATTACACGTTTCATAAGATACAACGTAGGCACGAAGAATACTACAAATTGATTCCCGTGCTTTAGAAGCATTTTTTCCTTGTTGGAATTCGTATAGAATGCAGTGCCGAATGTGCTGTTTATCAGTTGCCATCGTAAACTCTGCTATTCTGAGAGGTTATGTAATTCACGTAGACTTGTCGTTCGGTGTTCTAAAACCTTGCGTCCAATCCTTTCAAAACCACAAAATACCGCGAAAATATTTCTATTTTAAATATAATTTTAAGCTCGAAGAAAAAATCGGTAAAAATTATGTCATACACCTAATAATTTAAATGATGTGATATTACAAAAGTAATCAGTGACTCTTGATAGAGAAAAAATAATATTAATTGACGTCTGAAAAATGACTCAATATAATTTAAAAAAATCAATTTTTATTGTGACTCGATATAATGAAATATTTGACGTCTTTAAATTCAAACAGCAAGTAACAGGTCTCCGGTTCTCTATTTTAATAAAACTTTAGATTATAACAAACTGGAACCTCCAATCTTGAAATCGAACAAATTCGAACGATTCCTACCTTTTCAATGTGATAAGGAAGGATTTCATACCACAAATCTTGAAATTGAACGAAATCGAATGATTCCTGCCCTCTCGGTATGAAAAAGGAAAAATCTCACACTGAAAATCTTTAAATCGAGCAAAACCGAACGATTTCTGCCCTCTCAGTGTGAAATTTAAAGGAAGGTTTTGGGTGTTTAGGTCAACTCTTTTCTTTAGTAGAACCGGAGAGATGTTCTCCTATTGAGAGCTCTGTAGCTCTCTGAAAAAGAGTGCCGAATGCCGCTCTGCACCGACTTTTATACTGTTGAGATCCTTTGCTCTCGATTCCTAAAAATAACTCAGACACTGATTGGTCCGTACAATAATCTCAAAGAATTATTTTATTTCTAAAATTTCTCATTGGTGCTTCGCGTTGGCCTTTGTAACCTGATTGGCTCAGTGCATGGCGTGTTCACAACGCGCATGCGCGAGAATTTTTATAAAACTTTATAAAATTTTATCTTTTCTTACTCTTTTTTGAATTTTAATAATCGATTATTTCTATTGGTAACAATGAAAAAGTATTTTTCAAGATTTAATAACAATTAAACAAGAATTGAAAACGCATGTCTGATTAATCGATTTCCTAGGGCGATCGCCACGCGCATGCGCAGAAATTATCAGGTGTTTTAATTTCATATTTTCGCTTTATTTCGGTAATAATTTTATCACTCGCATGTTTCATTTTATTTCCATGATTTTTTCCGATATTTTACACGTCTTATTATTCATAATGATGTCTTTTTTTATGATTAATTATCGAGACGTGCTTGAAGTCACGTACGCCAAATTTTAGTTTGAAATTTTCCCGCCAGGAGGCGCATCATGTAAGTGCCGCTCTATCCGCGTGACAGTGTTAGTTTTGTCTGCTAGGCGGACGCTCAGTAAGGCGACGAACGTCCAGCTCAGGGAGACTAGAGTAAAGGAGTGGACACAGCATAGGAAAATAAGTAGTGACGGCGTCCTCAAAAACCCGTCCTCAATTAGTTCTCCACTTCGCCACTAGCATCGCATGGGTCGGAAAGATCATATAAAATAGTAATAAAATTAGTCCACACGATGAAAGTGACCGTTGCACACTAGAAAGAAGATTTGTACCTAAATCACGATATATTAGAGGTTAGGGAGACTATTTTTTCTCTTCAGTTCCGTGAGTTCTGTTGTGCCGTGTTTTTCGTGTGAGATAAGTTATAATTTTGTAGAATGCTTCAATAAATTATTTATTTTGTAATACTGTAAATAAATACATCGGAAACATTATCATATGCTCTTTCATTTTCAAGAGATCTTAGGCAGTAAGGAACAAAAAATTTGCTTCTAAGAAAGCAAAAATACGCTATTCCAACCCCGTTTTGTTTTCCAACCAAGAAAATATTGAATATGTGTTTTTCTGATTTGCAAAAATTTACAATTCGCATAATCATCCATTCGAAATTAATTTGAATTTAAAAGTATCGGAGCAGCTCAGGTAACAAAACATTCTCGCTATTTTTACACCCAAGGAACAGAAAAAAAAATATTTTTGCTTTTTTTGCTCTGTTTATTTTTTCAACGAAAAAATAGTGAATATTTGTCTTTCTTATTACTAGAGTCAACCAGAACGAAGAATAAAAAATGTATAGTGAATGTAATTTTTAAAATAATTACATTCACTTTACATTTTTAATTCTTTGTTCTGGTTGAGTCTAGTAATGAGGAAGACAAATATTCATTATTTTTTGGTTGAAAAAGCAATCAGAAATCATAGATTAAGCAGATTACTCATGTTTGAATTTATTTTTATTCAAAGAAATTTGATATACTTCTATTCATAAACACAATAAATTAATTGACACTGCACATTAATAAAAAAAAATTTGCACTTATAAACATAAACACTGCGCGTTTTTAACAAATTGAGGTTAGTAAATAAGTAGTAACGGTGTGTCTATATGACTAGGATCTTTTCGATCGCAGCGCCGCCGTTTCAGGCTGGGATTTCGTGTACATTTCTAAAGCACGCTGTGTCCACTCCTTTACTCTAGCCTTCCTGGTCCAGCTGTTCACGTCGCATCACGTGAATAGGCGGTGTTGTTACAATATAAATAATATTTTTTCGTATAAAATTCTCTCTCTGTAGAAAACAAATATTCGGCTTCTCACTCAGTATAATATCATGTTCTCCATTCCCCATTAATTAAAAAAAAAATAATAATTCGTACTTGTGCGATCAAAAACAAAATTGTACATTTCACTCGGTATATAAATTCGAATCTATGCACGAATATATCGAACAATGATGGGTGTTCATCTGAGAAGAAAGCTTGAAAGCAAAGCAATCATAAAGTTATTATCATCAATTGTGAGATGAAAAAAACAGTGAAACCTGAATGAATGGTCGATAAGAATCGAGTTCATACTGTAATTAATTCTTCCAAATTGACATTTTTTCTACCGTACTCTTGCTGGAACCACGAGATTTGATGGTGAATCTATAGCATTTGTATTGAAATAGAATGAGTACACAACACTTGGGCAAAACGAGCCAGCGTTTACGAGGGAATATATGTAAACGTAGCCATAAAATGAATAAATGAAAAGGGGTTGTGTTCACTGAACGTTTTCGGGTTTATGTTGGAAAACATGAAAGAGGAGAGAGGGAAGAATTTGAGGTGTATTGCTGCGAGATTGCTGTTGGAAAAGGGGTGAATAGGGAATTTGTGGTGCGCGTCGAAGCGGATGCAATTTTAAAGCCGTATGTCGCCATTGTAAACGATATTTTCAACCTCTTGTCTGTCTGTCTCGTTCTTTTTCATCGTATATGTAAGAAGTAAGCTAGATAAACATACAGGATGTTTCTTCAGCAAAAGTCACTGGTATAAATGTAGATCTAGGGTCAAATGTATCTTGGGCGTTTTCTGACCTCGTTTTTCAGAAAGCGTTTTATAGTAAACAATAGTTTCAACCCTTTAGTTGTCACTTAAGGTATGGTATACTCAAAAGCACCAAGAAAATAGCATCTCAAGTTAATGGTGTACGTTACCCTTTGTGACAACAACGTTATGAAAAAATTGATATTAAAAAAAAAAATATTATTATTTACCGACTTAAAAACGCATAAATCTCCGTTGTTATTATCTAAGGCCTTATTTAATGTTTTTTTGTGATTATATTTGTGATATCATTTTTCATGTAATGATAGTAAAAAAAAGCTGAAAAAGCAATGATGATGCAAGCGTCATTCTTCGATTAGAGAACGGTTTAAACTATTTTCTGAAAAATATTTTCGGATATTTATGGAGAAAATAAAAAGCAGTATCGTTTTTACTTGCCATTGTTATGAAAAATGGGCATAAAACAGCAAAATATTAGTGACTGATGGATGCTCGAAATTTTTTGGAAAGAGTGGTTTTTTTACTGTCAACATTTTGTCCGCAGCAGGTGATGAATTCAAAGTTTCATTAACGCCTTTAATGAAGCTATCATTGAATCGATCTTGTACATTTTTTTCTCATCTTCTCTAAAGGTTTTTTTTCAGCAAAAAGGGTTCTATGCATATGCAACGGCTGCTCATACGTGATCTATATGGCAGCGACAAAAGGTTTTTACGATTAAAAGGATGTGCGAATAACAGAGAAATGGGAGATAAAAAAAAATTAAAAGTGCTACACCGGATGAAGAGTAAACGGCTGGAACACAAAAAAGCCTGGACACTATACATCAGTATGGAAAGACAGTGGTAGCCTGGTAACCGGAGAATTTATTAAATCATACCAGCGACCCAAAAAACAAATTTAATCAGTTATTTTTCAATCGTTGTTATTAGTCATAAAAGAAACGAAAGGTTGAGTGCTCATACCCTAGATGTGTCTTTAGCTCATGCAAATTATGATTTTGTATTTCCTGTTGTGTATTACTTAATTTACATTAACAATATTTTCAATAATTGACATAAACATTCAGTAATCAGGAACTAAATGGGAATTTGAAAAATGTGTCGTTTTGTTTTAACAATTTGAACATTTTTTAGATAAGTATAGCGCAAAATTTTTTAGATTAAATATCATGTGGTAAATAGAAATGAAAAAAGCTCATTGTATTTTGCGTCTCTTCCTTCAGATCATTCTGTAGTACCCTGATTTCAATGCCAGATTTACCACATCTTCAAAGGCAAAAACCAACGATTTTTCGATCCACACACCTTCAGGTAACATGGTTCTGTCTCGTGATGCTCATTCTTATTCTTTATATCAGAGAAGAGCTACGTCATATTTTCATAATATTTTTCATTTACAAAAGGTCGATAATCACCACGGAAGAGAGAAAAATAGTGAGAATAGAGAAAATATTTTGGAGAAAAGGATAAGGAAATTAGAAAGTCTGTAGGAAAGAAAAGGAGGAAAAAGCATTGGAAACGACGAAATCATGAGTTTTTCAAGCTGCTTTAGCGCTCTTCAGAGTATCATTTTGATCATTGTATAAGGGTCCATCTCTATAATTGTAAGAATTTTCGGCGATCAAACCCTCACATAGGCTCTATCTAGTCTATGTGAGCTCTTTGAGCCTCATGATCAAAACGGAACCCTTGGTGAGGCTCTAACCTCCCAAGTCGTAGCAGCTCGTTAACGAGTGATCGGTTCCGTTCGTTGCAAATGATCATGATCCAGAACAATTAAATATGAGATTTCGGAAATTTCTCAGAAAGAAGATTCTATTGAAAATATTGATGCTTCAAAACAATCAAATCCTTCGGGCGAAGCTCCCATCGATTTAGAAATTCTCGAGGTCATTGGACAAAAACTGTTAGAAAATCATATTGTCGCCGCTTCCATCTCATCAGAGATGGTTATTCGTTGGGATGCGTTATTAAAACAAGGATTACGGTCTGATGATACTTCAAATTTAATAAAGAAATAACCGCCTCCAATTAACGCCATGTTTATCGACACCCCCAAGATAAACCCAGAGGTTAAGGGAACATTCTAGTATAACATTTTTTGAAAACCGTTTTTTTTTTGCAGTATCCAAAAATACAGACTTCAATAAACATGTTATTTAATTTTGGTCGCGAAATTCGATGTATTCCTGTCGCTACAGCCTTTCTAGAAAAAGGGATTACAATTCAAAAAAATTAAAAAGCGATTAAAAAAAGGATTGGAATGGAAAAAGGGATGAGAATCATTGAAGGATGAGGGACTGAATGATATATGATCATGGGAATAATAGTTTGCCGATTGATCGTAAATGGACAGTTCATATGAAAATTTGGTACCCCAAATGTTAATCGAGTTTTTCTCGAAACGTCGTTTTTCAAAACGGTGAAGAATTTTCAACGAAGAGTTTTCAAGCTATGCGCCTCAAATTTTGCCACATTGTTCATACCATTCCTTAACATCGTATGGAGGCTTTTTTTTTTAATTTCATATTTTTTTAACGAAAAACTGTAGAAGAAAAGGTCCGATTTGACTCTTCATTTTGAAATGGCCGCCATTTTGTTAACTTACATCGAAAAAAAAATCCTCCATACGACGTTACAGTTTTTTATACTTATTAATAACCTTTTTGATTTTTTTGTTTCAGATAATTTTTAGAAGAGTAGGAATCTCCACCATCAGGCGTTATTTTTTAGGTATAATTTTGCAGTGGACAAAAACATCATAAAAAAATAAAAATAAACAATAACAAAATGTTATGTATAGCATGAGTCATTTCAATAATAAACAAAAAATCAAACTGATTACCCAAGGCTGTTCATAAAAAAAAAAAATATTGAAAATCAGCAATTTTTATGCCCATCACACTAAAATGTTCCATTAAGGTTTCACTATCGGAATCCATTTTAAAAAGAGACGAGAGAATCATGGCTAAACAAACAAAGATCTCAGTATATTTAGCAACTATAGGGAAAAGTTTCCATGATATTTTAAACAGAAATTATGAAAAACTTATTTATTTGGAGACTCTCAGCGATATTGGTAAACTTCCCGTTGATGTGCAACGTAATGAGTCGGTCATATACAAAAATTTGATTCTTGCAAATCTTAACGTCTCTTTCAGAGACATGTTAAATGAATCGATGCCAGACGAGTGGCTTTTCGGAAAACAACTCAAGAAAAAAATGAAGTATACGAAGACTCTGATTTCGGTGGATAAAGAGCTGAAGCCTGTTCAGAAGATTTCATTACAGAAGAATTCAAAAAACCTCGCCTGGTCCTCGTCAATCATTGACGAATTCGAGCGGAAAGAAATCCTCATCAATGTTAAAGAACCGCGGGTTTCCGCAGAGACAGAAATCTTATCCCAATCGAGAAAACTCATCGAACAATCGGAAACAGGACAGCCGGCAATATCGGCGACGATAACTGAAACTATAAGTCAGTTACTTGAAAGATTACGATTTTTTCTTCCAATTTGGAAAGAATATTGTAATAACGAGACACAATTCTTTCTTGGGTTCGCGGATATGAAATCCCCTTCACTTCGATTCCTTTTCATGCTTATTCTCCCAAAGTAATCGAGAGATCAGATAAAATATTTAATGCGTTATCGAAATTCATTCAGGAACTCTACGACAAAGAGGCGATCGTACACTGCTTTGAAAGAAGGGTCAATTTCTTTCCAGTATTTGTTCAATTCGAAAAAAGGATGGTAGCGACAAATTTATTTTTAATCTAAAAAAAGCTGAATGCAGTTGTTCAAATTAGTAATTTTAAACTGAAAGGTGGAAAGATCAATTTAATAAGCAAAGGTTGTTTTTTTGTTACAATTGACCTAAAAGACGCATATTATACTGTCTTTATTGAAGAATCAAACAGAAAATTCTTAAGATTTCGCTTTGCAGATCAACTTTATGAATTCGTATGTTTACCCTGCAGTTTGGCCACGCAGTACCCTATGTTTTTACTAAAATATTGAATCCAATTATAGCAGGCTTACGTTAGAAAGGCTTTCTTTCTGTTATTTATTTAGACGATATTCTGATTTTGGGGCAGTCTGCGGCAGAATGTTCTAAGAATGTTCCTGTTACTTGTTCATTATTGTAAAAATTAGGTTTCGTTAACAAAGAAAAATGTCAATTTATACCGTTCAATCGAGCTAAATACTTTGGTTTTTTGTTCGACTAATTGAATATGACTATAAATCTCACAGAAGAAAAAAGAAAAAAGATCAAAGACTTGATTCACAAATTTCGCTGTACTCAAACTTGTAAAATTTGATAATTTGCGGTACTCATAGGCACATTAGGGGTGTGCTGTCCAGCAATCAAATATGGTTCTGCCCATACGAGATCTTTTAAAAGGGCTCGGTATTTACCCTTGCTCAATGATAATAATAATTGTTATGATGGTCGCATGAAAATTAATGAAATATTACATAAGGATCTTAAATGGTGGGGTGAGATTATTTCGGAAATAAATAACACAATCCATGTTCCAAATTTTTGCTGTGAAATTTTTAGTGATGCTTTACAATCCGGATGGGGAGTTGTATTCAGAGAAGAAAGACCACACGTATTTTGGAATACAGATAAGAGAGGATCTTATATAAATGTTTTAGAAATGACAGCTGTCTTTTTCGATCTAAAATGTTTTGCCAAAGATTTGCATGATTGCGATATTTTCTTGAGACTAGATAATACAACAGCTATCACGTAAATAAATAGAATGGGCAGTATACATTTCTAATCTTTGAATAAATTATCAAGGTTAATTTGGAATTGGTGCGAAAGGCGAAACATTCGGATTTTTGCGTTTCTTATCAACACAAAAGACAATACCGAAGCTGATTTTGAATCACGTTGATTAGAAACTGAAACAGAGCATGTTGTGTCTAAAGATATTTTCAAAGAAATTGTTTCCGTATTCAGTCAACCTGAGGTCGATATTTTCGCAAGTAGGAATAACACAAAATGTAAAAGATACATTTCGTGGCTACGAAATCTCCAGAGTATCGCCGTAAATACTTTTACAATACCCTGGAACTGTTTTTTCTTTTATTCTTTTGCTCCTTAATAATTATTATTTTTTTGTTAATATTAGGGGGGGGGCGGTGAAATTCCCAAATCGTCGAGGTCTTTTCCGATTATATTAAATCTTTGGGTGAGTGTTTCAACTATCCAAAACCCAAGAAATACCTGTAAGAACCATCTCGCTGAACTATATTTCTGGTCCAGAACGAGAAAATATGAAAAAATGATTGAAGTGCCTAGGTTTTTGTCGTTGACAATCGCAAATTTTTGAACACATTTTTGTAAGTATTATGAACAAAAATAAATATCCGTTTTATCATTCAATCATAAGTATCCTTTTTATCATCCAATCATTTTTTGCCGAATTACAATTTTTTTTGTTTATTTGAAATTTTTTTTGTATCAAATCTAATATTTTACAGTTAATGAATTGCTTTGATAGTCAACTGAATGATTTTCAGTTTGATTAATTCTTATCATTGTTTTCAAATATTAATTTTCAAATTTGTGCCACTTCCATACTAATATCGTTTGTCACTATTCTCACACTACAGATCTCGTTGTTAAAATCAATAACATTAAATTACTATAGTTATATATTGCTAATTAGTTCGTACAAGTTTTTCGTCACGTGACAAGCCCAGACTGTTAATATTCAATTTGATTTTTTCGATTTACAGATATAGAATTTGATTTTTTGGAAGTCGATAATAACTTTTTTCGATATGCATGTTCGTTCCCGTTCCAATTCTCCCCCTCCTCTCGTCCCTGGACAAAGTAATCACCCCCCCCCCCCCTCCTTAATATGAGAAGCAGATAATTTTAAATCTAGTTAGACTCATAAACAATTGATTTCCTGTAGAGTATTAGATTTAAAAACGAGAGGCAGTAGCACAGTGGTAACGTGCGAGGCTCACAATCAGTGAGTCCGTATCCGATTCCCGGCGACATCAATGGAATTTTTCTATGTATTTTTTCTGCGCTCTCGGTGGTTCGGAACCCACGTAAAAAATGTAGGTCCAACGGTAGGGCCAGTGCCTTGATTAGCGGTGAACAAAATACAGCATAAAAGTGTCTCTGGTATGATTTCCCTGACCGTAGTCCCGTCAAATGAAAGCTAAATGGACTAGGACATAGCTCCAGATATAGGATATGCGAACTACAACTATAGCTGTTCCGATGCTGACATCTAGCGGGGCGCAACAAGCTCCGGGATAGGAGAATTATACCAGGAACAAATGAATAGGGAGAACCGCGGGTAAGGTAGAGGTGGTTGAGGAAGAAGAGTGGGGGAGCGCCCGCAAACCCTTCGGGGACGCAGGCGGTTAAAATACCAACGAATGTAAATATTAAATTTAAAAACAAAATAAATAAAAAAATCGACGCAAAGAATTGTAATTCAGCGAAAAATCGTTGGATGATAAAACAGATACTTAATTTTGTTAATAATACTATCAGAAATATGTGAAAAAATCTGCGATTGTCAACGACAAAAACCTAGGCATTTGAATCATTTTTTCGTGTTTTGTCACGTCCAGAAGACTGGAAATACGGTTTGGCAGAGCTGTTCTTATGGTTTTTTTTTGTTTTAAAATAGTAGAAACACTTACCCAAAATTTTAACATAATCGGAAAAGACCTCAACGACCTGAAAATTTCACCGAGGTCCCCCCTTAAGGTTTCCACGGAAAATTAAAGAGGAAGGTTCAAAGGGTATAATGATAGTTCCGAAGTGGCCAGTCCAACTCTGGTATCTCTTATTTCAAACGCTCTTAATTGATTAGCCTATATTTTTCGAGCCTAACAAGGATTCACTATTATCTCTAAATAAGGAACCACACCCACTTTGCAAAGGATTTACCCTGGTTGCAGGGCTATTATGCGGAAGGCCTTCGAATCGAACTGCGTTCCAGAGAAATCTATTGAACTTATGACTGCGTTTCTTCGTACTTTATCCTCAAAACAGTACGATGGAGCCTTAAGCAAATGGTGGAAACTTTGTATGTCAAAAAATATTGATCTATACAAAGCGTCAATCGATAGTATTTTAGTCTTCTTAGCTAGAGATTATGAAAAAGGGGTTTCTTATGGAACCTTAAATTGGACCACAGATTGGTCAAGATTATAGAGTAAAGTGAGATAAAAGAGGTATAAAGATAGAAACATTTGTGCTCCAACAACATTAGAAGCATATATAACACGAACTAGAGATACGAAAATCTATCGATTTCCAGTTTATTGTGTTGAAGAAGCCTCATGGAGCAGTTTCTCCTCAATCTTTGAGCCGGTGGGTTCAGAAAATGTTACTTGAAAGTGGTTTGGATACGAATCTATACTGAGCTAATAGTACTCGGTATGCTTCAACGTCCGCAGCAAAACTTAAGGGCGTTAATATTGATTGTATAAGAGAAACCGTGGGTTGGACGAGCAATTTCCAAACTTTTGGTAGATTATATTTCTAAGTCTCGTTCTCGATGATAGTTATATGTAGTCTTGCTTGTCATGCTTACTTCACAACGCTTTTTAAGTGAAAAAACAAGAAACGAATCCGCCGTGTGCCTTCTGTTTTGAACTCTTGATCAACTTCATATTGTTTTGTTGTGCTGACGCATCAACACGGAAAAAAAAAAAAAAAAAAAAAAAAAAATGTCTTCAAAGAAACGATCAAGATCACCATCAGAATCGAGATCAAGATCAAAAAAGAGTCATCGCAGAGACAAAGATGACAAAAGATTCGACAAATTGCAAAACCAGATATCCGATCTCACAAAAGTGGTGGAGTTGTTCTTAGAGTTTAAAAAAGAAGTTCCAACACAACCAGAAATTGACGATTCTGATATTAAGGAAATTACAGGTAAAGTATATGTATAAATAATAAGGACGATCTCAGTTACTCTATTACTCCACACGAGGTTAGAGAGCTACGAGTCCACACGACTCTAGCAGGGGTTTTGATTGTGAGGTTCAATAAGAACAATGATCACATCATACACAATAAGTGTCCCTTATAGAAAGATTTCTTTATAGTCTCCTTGTTTTTCGTCTTTATCCTTTCAGCTAAGGATATAGAGGAAAATAATAAGGAAATTATTCCGCAAACGGAAGAAAAAACTGAGCAGACGTTAGAAAGTCACTCAAGAGATATTGTCTTGAGAGCTTTGGGCGTTGATTTGAGTGAATCAAAGTTTAAAGAGACAAAATATCACCCAGAATTAAAAAATACATGGGGTAAATGGGTGAAGCAAGGTCTTCCTCAGAAAAACAAAGGAGAAATCTTGGAACTTTACAATAGAAAAGCAGAGTTGCATGTCGAGGCTCCTAAACTCAATTTGGAAATCGTTCCAATGTTGACTGACATCGCTAAGAAGCGGGACCAGCATTTCGTGGAAACCCAAAACTGCGTAGGCACAGCCTTGACAGCCTTGGGAGCAGCAGTGTCTATGATTATAGATCCTGCAGAAGATGGAATCGATGAAGACATCTTAATCGATTATCTTAGTCATGCTGGTCAAATTATGTCAGACGTATTTTTTCAGCAGTCCGTTGCTCGTAGGTCTTTCATTACACCCCAAATGGATAAAAGTATTAAACCATCTATGGAAGAAATGGTTTCAGATGAATGGTTATATGGAGACAATCTCGTAGACAAAGTAAAAAATGCCAGAGAGATTGAGAAAGCCTGTGCGCAAATTAAGGACAAGTCCAAAAAAGATAATTTCAAGCCTCAGGGAAACTCCAAATACCCGTCTGCAGCGTACAAGCAGACGGGTCAATCACAGAAACGTCGTCCTTTCAAGATAAAGAGGAAACCGTTCCAGAGAACATTTCAAAATTCGTCTCAATACCCATCACAAACACAGTCCAAAACAAATTTTCAGACGATGAACCAGTCGTCGTACAAGAAATAAATAAGGTACAGAAAATAGCAGGTAGATTATTTCAGTTCCGAGAAAAATGGCAAAAAATTACCGATGATAAATTCATATTGAATTGTGTAAGCGGGTATAAAATTCCTTTTATTCAAAAACCGATACAAAAATTTACCCCAAAGAATAAAAAATTTTCTAGCAAAGAGCAAGAAATAATGGAATCAGAAATTAAAAAATTGTTAGAGAAAGATGCAATTGAAGAGTGTCTTCCAAGCAAGGATCAATTTGTTTCTCCTTTTTTCCTCGTCCCCAAACACGACGGGTCTTTTCGATTCATTTTCAATCTGAAAGAATTGAATAAATACATAAATCCTCCACATTTTAAATTGGAAGATATAAAGGTTGCCCTCAGTTTGATTTCTCGAGACGATTTTATGGGTTCATTAGATTTGAAAGATGCCTATTTTGTAGTGCCAATATGTGAGGAACATAAAAAATTTTTGAGATTCAAATTCAAGGACAAATTTTTTCAATTTTGCTGTTTGCCTTTTGGACTGTCAATAAGTCCATATATTTTTACAAAAATTATGAAACCCGTAACGAATATATTAAGAACAAAGGGTATATTCGCAGTAATTTATCTGGACGATTTTCTGTTCATCAGTAATACAAAAAATACATGTGAACGAAACATGAAAGAAGCCATTTGTTTATTGGAGAGTCTTGGTTTCATCATAAATTTTGAAAAAAGTCACTTAATCGCAAATCAAAGTTGTAAATTTTTGGGGTTTATCATTGACTCTGTAAAATTTACTTTGAATCTTCCAGATAAAAAGAAAAATCAGATAGTGAACTTTTGTAGTCACTTTAAAATAGGCAATAGTTACAAACTTCGAGAATTTGCGAAATTTCTTGGAGTTTTAACAGCGGCATGTCCAGCAGTAGCGTATGGTCTAATTCATACCAAAAAATTAGAACGAGAAAAATTTTTAGCTCTAAAATTAAATGGAGGAGATTATGAAGGACGTTTTTTCATAAAGGAAAAATTGCGAGACGACATTGATTGGTGGAAAAATAATGCGCTGATTGGATCAAATCCTATCAGAATTCAAAATTTTATACGCGAAATTTTCTCTGACTCATCGTTAACGGGCTGGGGTTCATTTTATGATGGGCAAAGTACTTTTGGTTTTTGGAATGTAGAAGAAGGCAGGAAACACATCAATTTTCTTGAATTACAGGCAGCCTTTTTTGCTCTAAAGTGCTTTGCCTCTGATTTATTTGATTGCGAAGTGTTACTTCGATTGGATAATACCACAGCTATTGCTTATATAAACAAAGCTGGTGGAATTCAATATCCACTTCTCAGTGAACTTTCACAGAAAATATGGAAGTGGTGTGAAGACAGAAAAATTTGGATAAAAGCTTCTTACATTCGATCAGCCGATAATGTAGAGGCAGACGCAGCTTCTCGATACACGAATATTGATACAGAGTGGGAACTCGCTCCTGATGTTTTCACAAAAATCAAAAAGAAGTTTGGTTCTTTCTCGGTTGATTTATTTGCAAGTAGACTCAACAGAAAATGTCTCAGATACTTTTCACGATTACCTGATCCAGAAGCAGAAGCTGTGGACGCCTTCACAAGATCGTGGTACAAAGAAAAATTCTATGGTTTCCCTCCTTTTTCTGTAATTCTAAAGACTCTTCGAAAAATCATAAATGATAAAACAGAAGGAGTATTAGTGGTACCATTTTGGCCCACGCAACCGTGGTATCCTCTCTATACATCACTTCTCAGTGAACCACCCATCATATTCAATCCTAACCCGTCTCTTCTAATTTCTCCGTTCAGGCAAACTCACCCATTGTCATCCCACCTTTCCCTGGTGGTAGGCAAATTATCCGCACAGCTTTCTTGAGGAGAGGAATACATGAGGAGTCAGTGGGAACTATGATAAATTCAATCGCTACATCAACCCTTAAACAATACGAAAGTGCGTTAAAAGCATGGTGGAACTACGCCCATATAAACAAGCTGGATATGTTCAATGCTAAATCACCAGATATTATCAATTTCCTAAATAAAAAATTTCAAAGTGAGGTAGGTCATGGCACAGTAAACACCTTTCGTTCTGCTATTTCTCTCATTTCGGGTTCTGATATACACAGGGATGGATTAATTTCTCGATTTTTGAAGGGTGTTTTTAGAGAAAAACCAAGTAAACCCAGATATTCTACCACCTGGGATGTCACTCCAGTGTTAAACCACCTTGAGAAAATTGGTCCACTCAGTCAGTTAAAACTGAAAGAACTAGCAGAGAAAGTATCGTGTCTCATGGCTTTAGCGACAGCTCAAAGGTTACAAACTCTATCAAAAATTGATATAGATAATATCACATTTAATTCGAATAATTTAAGTATCAAAATAACAGAGAATATAAAAACATCAAAACCGGGGTCTTTTCAACCGGATTTGATATTACCCTTTTTTAAAAACAGACCGGGGTTATGCGTAGCATCTGCGGTCATAGAATATTTAAATGTTACGAAGCAGTTAAGAAGTGAAAAATCAAAAAGATTGTTCATCACATCTGTAAAGCCGTATGGCCCAGCTTCATCACAAACTATTGGCCATTGGGTGAAATCTGTTCTGTCTAAAGCTGGTATCGATACTAATCAATTTACCGCATATAGTACTAGACATGCAGCAGTGTCTGCTGCTTATAATCGCGGAATAGATGTATCTACTATCAGACGAAGTGCTGGATGGGCTCCAGGGTCTGACACATTTTTCAAATTTTATAATAGACCCATTCAGTCTCCAAATGATCAATTTGTTCGAACTGTTTTCCAACAATTGTAAGTTGTTCTTATTTTCACTATGTTCATGATATAATGTATTTAAAAATAAAGTGGAAAAAATTATCACAATAAAAAAGAACTCTGAAGAACTACATATAACTATCATCGAGAACGAGACTTAGAAATATAATTTGAAGATCGAACGAGCCCGCCGAAGGCGGGCGAAGTTCGATCGAAATTATATGAGAAGTCTCGTTCGAAGATGATAGTTCCCCACCCCTGTTGATCCCTTACAATTTCTCCCTCTATCATCTTCATTGATTGTGTGATAATTTCTCATTCGCACAAAAAACAATATGAAGTTGATCAAGAGTTCAAAACAGAAGGCACACGGCGGATTCGTTTCTTGTTTTTTCACTTAAAAAGCGTTGTGAAGTAAGCATGACAAGCAAGACTACATATAACTATCATCTTCGAACGAGACTTCTCATATAATTTCGATCGAACTTCGCCCGTCTTCGGCGGGCTCGTTCGATCTTCAAATTTTATGAGAGGCCCATCGTTACAAGCAGGAATGATGTTGCAAAAGCAATTCTTGACAATTCATATCAATCCTGAGTTTTTAATTTTAATTGTCTGTTGTATATAATTTCCTATTTATTATATTTTCTTTTTGTTAAAGGGCAAAATGTTGATTGATTAAACAAGATTTATTCTCGGTGATTATATCTTTTTCCTTTATTATTGTTGCCCTAACTTTCTTTAAACATCTACAGAATAATCTGAAGCAAGAGGCGCGAAATACAATTGAACGATTAAACAAGCTTACTTGTAAGTGAAGTTTGATCGTAATTGTATGTAGCACCTCTTCCGAAAATCAGAATCCCGCTCAATTGAAGTTCTAATTTCCAAGTATGACATTGTAGAGATTTCCCTAATTATATAGTTACGGCAAAACTTTGAAGAAATGAGTATCACGAGACAGGACCATATACCTGAAGGTCGGTGGATGGAAAAATCGCTGCTTTTGATCTTTAAAGATGTGGTAAATCTGACATTGAGATGAGAATACTACAGAATGATACACTTTAATATACTGTTGTGACTTCATCTATATGTGCAGGCAGCTCTTTTAAAACAGGTACTGGACATTTTCATTTTTCCATCTGCCAGAGAGTACATATCAAATGGTTGCGTGGTAACCCTCTTGAGAGAAGTTTCTAGCGAAAAAAAGTGGTATGTTAACAGTATTTCGTCGACGGGCTAAAAAGAGTCGGCGTATGAGCATGTAACTCTTTCCTGTTTCAACTCAATAACAAACAACCCGGTACCTATTGGTTATTATGCTTTAAGGGGGCACATCCGAGTAGACGGCGGAAAAAATAGGTGAATTTTTGGAATTATTATCTCAAAAACGATTTGTCCGATTTCATCCAAGTTTATTTTTTTCAAAAGTATAAATATTGAGGGATATTGACAACATTTTTTATAAATATATATTAACTGAAAGCGCTGATATTGTGGCCGGCATAAAACATGTCACGGTCTGCGGTCCCCATGATTGCATTCAGTCGATTGATCTGAAACAAAAATTTCAAAAAGATTCTTAAAATGTTATATAAAGCCCTTCGCATCGTAGGCTTTTTTGAAAAAAAAAATTTTCACAAAATGACGCCTGATTGAAAATCAGAAACTGAGGTTGAAAAATAAATGTCAATTTCAATCGGGCGACATTTTGTGAAAACAAAATTTTTCAAAAAATCCTACGATGCGAAGGGCTTTATATATTACATTTTAAGAATCTTTTCGGAATTTTTGTTTCAAATCAATCGACTGTAT